>CM074578.1:42682103-43885796 GCA_037305975.1 Chrysolophus pictus
CTGTCTCTTTTTTTTTCTTTTTTTTTAACAAACCTTCCTGTCCTATCTAGCATCACTGATTGACACTGACACAAATCTGTAAACAGTACGGTAGGTTTTGCAGAAGATAAGAAAGCACATGGAGATAAAGTTAACTTGTGCTTATTAAGGATTTATAATTAAAAATCCAAAAGAAGACATGCCAAAGATTTTTGTCAATCTCATTAGACAAAAAATTATTAAGATTCTGAGATCTGCCTTTTAACATAGTGGGCATCTTAAAACATGTAGACAATGCCGAATGCAATGCAGAATATACAGGATTCAATATCAGATCACATACAGAAATCAGGAATTGCTTTTCTCCATTCAAATATGAGTGACATAAACATACCATGTAGGCACTTGCAGGCAGAACACAGACAGCAATGTTAGAACAGTGGCCCTACATGCCAGTTACCAGATCCAGTATTCTATGGTATTTCTTATCTCATCACTAAAAGATGACCTAGATTCCAAAGAACTTCATTTAGGGGCTCATCCGGGATGAAGAGTTCTTCTCAGTTATCTCATTCATCTCTTTTCCTCTAAGAAAACTACACTTCCTGAAATACGTGGATGTGCCTTCTAACTTCATGTAATCTGCCTGGTTATGTAAGCAGTCTGTCTGTACCTTCACTCTTGAACATTTCAACACATCCTTTGCAGTACAGAAGCCACAGGGAATGATTTATTTGACCCCTTCCATACCCCAAAGGCTTTAACTCAGGACTGATGTTGTCACTGCTGTTTGTTGTCTTGGACTCTGTTTTCTTGATTTCATTTAGCAAGTCGTTGAGTTTTGCAGTGAAATTTGTTGGCGCTCTCGTTGTTCTTCTGGCTTCCATCTCCTATCAGCTGCGCAGCTGAGTGGGGAGGACACTGAGCCCCATTTATGCCTTTCTGGTGCAATTGCACTGTCTGGAGGTAACAGGTAACTGGTCCAGTGAGGCTCTGGCAGCATCTTCAAATGCTCTTATGCTCAATCCTTAAATTGTTTCATAGAAAATAACCTGTATCAGCAAAAAAAAAAAAAAAAAAAAAAAAGGTAGGTCTGTTTAAGGTAATGCAAATCACTATGACTGACATACATTCGGAAGTGAATGTCTTTAGCTGGCTTGTATGTTTGGGGAAGGCAGTAACCAGTGCTGACAATGCAAAAAGGTGATGCATATATGTGGGCTCAAGACAGTAGTTTCTTCAGCTGGCATTGCTGGTGCTGGAAGATGTGTATCTGCATTGTGCACTCTACCACTCTGTACTCAGTAATGGAGTTTGTCAGGAGTCTGCATACTAGTCAGTACAGGACATTCTGAAATTTGGTTTCTTCAGGGTGTTTTTATATCAAACAATAATTCTGGCTCATTATTAAAGCAAACATAGGTGACCAGATCACAGAATCACAGAACTGTAGGGTCTGGAAGGGATCTCTAGAGATCATAGAATACAACTCCTCTGCGAAGCACACTCCCTATAGCAGGCTGCACAGGTACATGTCCAAGTCGGTCTTGAACATCTCCAGAGAAAGAGAATCTACAACCCTCCTGGGCAGCCTGTTCCAGCGCTCTGTCACTCTTACTGTGGAGAAGTTCCTTTGCATATTGGTGCAGAACTTATGCTTCAGTTTATGGCCATTTCCGCTAGTCCTGTCCTCACAGACCACTGAGAAGAGGTTGGCCATGTCCCTTTGACCCCATACTTAAGTTATTTATAAACATTAACAAGATGACCTCTGAGTCTTCTTTTCTCAAGGCTGAATAGACCCAGTTCGCTCAGTCTTTCCCCATAAGGGAGCTGCTCCAGGCCCTTTATCATCTTTGTGGCCTTCTACTGGTCCCTCTCCAGGAGATCCCTGTCTTTTTTGTACCGGGGTGCCCAGAACTGGGCACAGTACTCCAGGTGAGGCCTCACCAGAGCAGAGTAGGGGGGAAGAGGATCACCTCACTTGACCTGCTGGCCACGCTCTTTTTAATGCACCGCAGGATCCCACTGGCCTTCCTGGCCACCAGGGCACACTGCTGGCTCACGGCCAACCTGTCATCCACCAAGACCCCCAGGTCCTTATCTGCAGAGCTCCTCTCCAGCAAGTCATGTCCCAGCCTGTACTGATACTTAACGGTTATTCCTTCCCAGGTGCGAGACTCTACACTTGCTTTTGTTAAACCTCATCTGATTTCTTGCTGCCCAGATGAGAATGTTTTCTCATTAGTTCAGCAGTTTCCTGGTTGAAGTTGATGGGACAAGTCCTGGAAGAGGGGCTCAGGAGGCAATAGAGAAGTCTTGATGCCCTAAGCCACTCTATTGTCCTGTCACATGTCACCTATGACAGAAGATATAGCTTCTCCTGAGCAGGTTTCACATGCAGTAAGGCCAGGCCACCACAGACAGGGAGGTGC
This sequence comes from Chrysolophus pictus, assembly GCA_037305975.1. Classification (NCBI taxonomy): domain Eukaryota; kingdom Metazoa; phylum Chordata; class Aves; order Galliformes; family Phasianidae; genus Chrysolophus; species Chrysolophus pictus. The sequence continues at coordinate 42,684,518 of CM074578.1, forward strand.
AGCAGGTATTGTTAGTCTCCATGGCCACTTTCCCTCAGCAAAACTTAGGCAGAACAGAGAGCTGCTCTTACAGGATATAAAACAAAGCCATGTCACTTCTCGTGGCACTGCCCTGAACCAATCCTTCATGCAGTGACTTTTACATTTTCCTTCCAGGCCACCAGCTGTCAGATGGTAACAATTTCCATCCACTTGCTGACGTGAGCGGGTTTTGAACTTTAATCCAGTCCATGTCTTAACTGTGGTGGCAAGCACTTTTTAACTAAAAAGAGCCTTCAAAACAACTTAAAAAAAAAAAAGAAGAAGAAGAAGAAAAAAGAAAACACCAACAATCCCAAAACAGACCTTGCTAGCAGCATGTTTTTTTATAAAAGGCTTGACAGACATAAACAGGCAAAGCAATACTGTGAGGGAAGGAAGCAGCTGTTGCGTGATTGCAGGAGTTTATGATTGCTATGACCGAGGAACCTGGCTGCTGCTCTGTAGGAACACCACGCCAAAGGCTGGGGCTTGCCCCAGAGAGTTTGCAGCCTGCACTCACCACCAGGCACAATACAGATGCAACTGACAGGGGAGCACAAGGAAACAATGAAACAATGCTGGTCAGCATGAGAAGCAGTAGTCTCATCACTAAATCATCTCCATTTACTTTCTTAATAGGCTAACATTTTTTGCCACACACAGATCTCTTTCTCCCAGGCGGTACTGAGTGCCTTCAACTCCCAGGGAAGTCCAAGAGCATAGGGAGACGTCAGCATCATGTATGAGGTGCTTAGCATTGTGCATGGCAGAGCCTAGAGAGTCAAAGCTTGGCTATGTTACACCCTCTGGCTTGGAGCAACAGTCACCTCTGTAATGGAAAAATTAGTATAATACAATAATACAGCTGGGAAGAATTTGCCGAGTTTCTTGGCTGCTGACAATAGTAGCTTCTTAGTCAAATATACAGGGGTAATACATAAAAAGTTGCTCCTGCTACAGTTCTGAAGATTCCTTTCTTAAAGATATTCACAAAAGTAAGAAAAATTCTGCCATTTTCTTTCTGAATCTTTCCTACTTGAGGGATGAACACCACAAACTTGACTGCTTCAGATCGCTCTTTCCATGTGATTGATTCCCTCAAATTTTCCTTTCCTGAGCGTTGTTCACTGCAGGGGTTCATCTGATGAGTGTGTTATCCCTGCTGCCTGGTGACACCCTCATGTTGCAGATGTGTTGAGTTGTCTTCTACTTGTGATCTGGATATTCTCATCTTCCTGCTGGATAGTGTTGAACAGTCTGGAAAATCTCAGAATCTGTACTAAACAGATTCTCCTTCCATTTTTATATAGCTGTTGCCATCATCTTGTGCCTTTAGTGGACTTAATAATAATAAGGCTTAATCAACTGTATTAACTCTAGATTCAAAACTAAGTGGTTGTAAATTAATTTGAATTACAAAGATTAGCCTTCGGAAGGAAAAATGTAGCAAACACCACAGTCCTCCAAGCTAACCGCACCTTTTGGAAATTCCCAGAGTAGCTGATTCACCGGAATGACAATTACCCCCCCTGCTTCTTTGCCTCCCCCCTCGAAGCATTGTTTTACAGGAAACTTAATAAGGCACAGTTTGTTAACAACAGTCATTAGGACTTTACTCATGATGATGATAATCTTTGAAAGGTAATTTTTTTTTTCTCATTCCAATGGGATTTCTCTGTCTACCCACACCTACTGATTTCAACGGGAACCTACTCTGAATAAGGTCTGCAAACCCTGTCGTGTATGACTGACGTCACTGGGAATTTTCCCATTGAGCTCAGTGAGATGAAAGAATATAGTATCCTGAAAAGTAACTGTAACATATTAGACATCCATTCTCACGTTCTTTGCGCATTCAATTTCTAGCAACAATAGTTTTAATTCCGGGTTGCTGGGATTTTTTTTTTTTTTTTTAAATTAAATATATTATGAGTCAAAGGATGTTGGAGCCAACACTCCAAGGAAACAATGGGGACAGATCCTTAATCCTGGCTAAGTGCCTTATGTGTCCTTCTGTGTGGCTACTTTAATTTGTACCAGAGGCCAGCTATACACACGCATACACATGTACGCGCACGAGATGCAGTAAGTTGAATTAGGGGAAAAAAGGAAAATTATTTTACAAACTCCGTTAGCTCCCTGTTTCTAGCTCAAGTTTTTACACGCACACAGTGTGGGGGAGGAAAAATTTTGATATCTAAACAGAGAAAGGAAATAGTCACCATTTAAATATAACAGCAGTAGTTAGCTTGAGGATACAAAAAAGAAAGTAGAAGGCAAACAAGTATTTGGGAAGACGGCAAGAGAGTATGGTCAGCACTGCTGCGCTTTGACAGACAATTATTCCCAGGTCACTCACACATCATCTGTGACTGCGCTGACCTCTCCTTTTCATTAGCTTCCACTCCTGGGTCACTTTCTTTCCTGTGTTTATATTTTGGCTCTGTTAAACTGATTTGTTTTCCTGGCTGTTGAGCTACAATATAATAGCCTGTAACCTAGTACTGTACCTTACATAAATGCCCCAAGTATGTGAAATACACATCAGGAAAGCAATGTTTCCTACAGGGAATAAAAGTGCTATGTTTAGCTCTGTATTTACACACATCAGTCATATCCTATCATCACTGTTAATCAATTGCCATTTATATCTTTGAATCAAGGAAGAAAAGAAATTTGCCCATTTTAGGGAGAAAAGGACTTTTTTAAGGCTGGAAAAGACTGGCAGAAACCCTAGCTCAGCTCAGACCACTACTTGGAAATTCCCAGAATTCTGAATCACTGGGGTGGGCAATTACCATCCTCTTAAACTGAACAGTCAGAGATTGTAAAGAGCAGAAATGTATGCATGCTTAAAGAAAGGAAATGCACCATTAGTGTGACTCTCCCTACTGAGAGCAATTCCTAAGAAATCATTTTCTGCTCATAATGGGGTTTCTTCCTCTCTTAACCTCATTCTCACCAGAAATATAGCTAACCACACAGATTTCTAATAGTTTATCACTGCTCCCATACTTTCCCACATAAGAACACTTTTTGCAAGGCTCTTCAACCCCCGAGCCCAGCTGCTGGGCAGGTTTTCTGGTGTGGTCCAACTCCCCCACCATGTAATCCCATGAGAACACATTCTACAGTACTACCTGATGAAGCCTTGTACATCCACACATGCCAATGTAGTCAATTGCCTGAAAGCCAGCACTATGGGTACTCCATGTTTTAGAAATATTCAAAATTATATTATGCTGAAAATCCAAGGCTTTTCTTATATATCTACTGCATTCTTTAAACAGGCAAAGGTTGGCAGTGATATAGAAAGTGATCCCTATGAAGGAGTTGTTTTCCATTGCATCATTCCTCCATAGAGTCTTCAGCAGTGAAAGCACCCATGCTTATGACTTGAACTCAGAAGCCCTCTCCTTTGAAACAGCAAGTACACCTCTGTAATGCAGAAGCAAACGGTAGGTATTGACATTTTTCTCAGGCTTCAAAAGCACTAAGAAGGTAGAGATCCTTTCACAATACCAGTCCATTAGATGTGAAAATTTCAAGTCTCCTGCAGTCCAAGAGGTCACAGCAAACCAATCTGAGGTAATTAGAGTGAGTCCAGAGGACATAGCCCATCTTTTGATTCCACCCACTGCTAAAGCATCCTTTCCTACAGAGAGAGCAGAGAGCAGTGATACTGCTTTAAGGGAACAGGTTTACAGTTGGCTTGATGGAATAATAATGATAATAATAGGTCCATACCTCTGGAGCTTTGTAGAAATGGAGAGGATGTCAGAGAAAAGAATCACATAGGTCAAAGCAGAGAGAAGTCTGGGAGGATTTCACCTCTACACTTTCCAAACAAAAGCAGGGCCAAACACAGCAGACTAAGATTTTAAGGCAATGTTATGTGCAATTCTTGTCTTACTCAGCCAGTTTATTTCACTGTAAATTCCTTACCCGATTTCACTCTAATCTGCATACTTCCCAGGTCAGGTGTGTTCAGCACTCCTCCAAAGCCCTTCCTGCATGCTGAGGTGCATTAGGACAATGACAGTAGTGGGTTGCTCACCTCTACCCACTAGCCCATCACATAAGCTGGCAAACTGCACTCACAGAAATCTGTCTACACGGCCTGTCAGGACACTTGCTTTCCTGCTGACCAAAGGAAATCAAAGCTACTTTTCAGTGCCCTAGTTACTCATTGCATGTTGGGAGATGCCAAGAGGTACAACCCATGGTCCCTGTCCTGAAGGGTTGGAGTCACTGAGAGGGCGTGAGGTCCTGTCTGTGACCAAGCAGCCAGTCAGAAGCCAGGTTCTATTTTTGTCACTAAGTCTGAGACACATAGCCACTAACTTTAGCTAACTGAAAGGATCTCTTTCTAGGTTTCTTTGTCCAGGCTGCTCATCAGCTGAGGAAGATATAGGGGCCTTCAGAATCCCAGCCTTCAGAGTGTGGCCCATCTCCCCCTTCCTGAGATAGGTGTCTCATGTAGAAAAGATCAGTCTTTTCTTTCTTCAAAGGTGCTCATTTCTCTCGTTTATTGGAGAAAGAGCCTAGACAACCAGCTCACATGAGGTGCCTACACACCCAGGTAAACTCAGAGAAGAGTTCTGCCTTGCTGGACTCATGCTGTAGTGTGGGCGCGGCTTAGAATGAAAACGGATACACTTTTATTTCTTTATTTATTTATTTTCTGGGCAATCTAGTTTTGTTTTCCTTTGAAAGAACCAGTATTGCAGTAGTAATAAGACACTTCAACATCTGGTAATGCGATGAGATATCCCCACGCCTAGTCAACTGAAAGTACTTGGCACACAGCCTGATGACTGGCAACATCCCTTAGGTGTGGTGGTATCTCTTGGTATCACCCCACCCTGACATGTCTTGCATTTCATTAGCACAAGCATTAAGGTCCAGTTCTACTACCCTTACTCACTATGAGTAAGGATGGTGGGATCTAGGTCTCAGTGAATGAATACTGCCGTAACTAGGCAGGACGTGTAGCCTCATTATGCCAGTGAAAACTCCACAATCAGAGCTTTGAGAATAAGAAATTAATTGGCTTGAAGGAGTTTCAATCTAATAACCTCTTACCAGAAGCATTAAGGTTTATACCCGGGGTTGGTTAGATTAGTTTCAATTTCAGGTAGTGGGTATCTATCCAATTACTCCCCTCACTCGGGTAGAGCACATGGCATTCCTTCTGCTACTCGATATGCTAAGCAGCATGTGAGTTGGCAAGTTGGGCTGCAAAGCAAATTAGCATTATGCAAACTGCAGGATTCTGGCACTTACATTAGGATCAGTGATCTGGCAAGAAATCCTGCCAAGCTACCAAGCCTTCCTGAGCCCAGAGAGAGCTGCAAACCCTAATCCAAGAGACCAGCTGACAACAACAAAACAAAACAAAACAGATTGCGGGGGATGGGGAGAGGGAACAAATTCTTGCTGTCTGGGATGGGTGCTGGTCCCAGCACAGAGCAGGGCTTCCTAAGGAGAGGGAACTCTCAAAACACAGTGCAAAAAGAAAAAGAGAAAAAAAGACAGGACAGAAAAAAAGAGGAAAAAAACAGGAAAGAAGGGAAGGGAAGGGAAGGGAAGGGAAGGGAAGGGAAGGGAAGGGAAGGGAAGGGAAGGGAAGGGAAGGGAAGGGAAGGGAAGGGAAGGGAAGGGAAGGGAAGGGAAGGGAAGGGAAGGGAAGGGAAGGGAAGGGAAGGGAAGGGTGAAGAAAGAAGCAGAGAAAAAATTATGTCTGCCCCATCCGCTTGGCATCAGCAACTGCTGATGTTGGTGCCTGGCAGCAGGACAGCAAGACACAATGAGGTAAATCCATTTTGCTTTGAAGATGCTCTCAGTTTCTGGTCCCATCTCCTTGCTGGAGCTGGAGTGCAGGTCCCTTATGCTGACTCTCCGCAGACACAGGCAGTCGCTGCAGACGACAGCAGGGCATTAATACCTTAAAGCACTTCAGCCGGATTCACCAGAATCTGTATTAGTTTAGGTTGCTTTTAAGGCACCCCAGGTAAAGATTATTTTTTCAGGTGTTGGGGTAGGCTTTTCTTGATATATCTGTCTGCTGTTTGCAGGCAGGATAACACCCATAATCCTTATATCTTAGTTTGAATGGAAGGCAGAGGGAAACTAGAAGAAAGCATACTACACCACGTAAGCCCCAGTGAAAACCAAAGGAAGCTGTGCACCCATTTGTGACTGTATGTCCTAGAAACCATACCTGAATTACAGCTTTATTAGATAAATTTCTGCAGTACCTTATCCACAGACAGTTCCTATCTGTAAACCAAAAGATTATGTGTGGACTCTCACATCCCTTTACAGTTCTTAAGTGGTAAAATATATCTAACAATGTTAGGGCCAGATAGGATTTAGTTCTAGTTTTATGCATCAGTTGCAAGAGATTATGTTCCAATTACACTAACGTATGTTGCTTCATGCAGTAATTTCTATATCCTTTTAACAAAGATGGCTTTTTTTTTTGTTTGCGAGAGACGTGCTGTAGCCGTATAAGTAGCTCTAAAACATTTGGTAATGATTTTTCACTTTAATGGGGCAGAGTATAGTAAAATTTCTGGCTTTGCTGAGAGTAAGGAATAGTCTAAGAAAGAAGTTCTTAAATCATACAATAGTCAAATACAGCAATGTGACAGAAATAGAGGTCTCATTATTGAAATTTTTTATCAAGCATTGTAGGATTATACATATCTGACCTTTGAGAAATATTGGCTTTTGTCTGGCTCATAGTTTCATCAGTATGAAGGTTGCTGATAAGTTGAGCTCTCTGCTCCCCTGTCTCTCAATCGTCTTCAATTTGCACTAGTTGATTCAACTCCGAGCACAAACTGTGCTTTTACCTCTTGACCAATGCAAAGCCCTTTATTTTCACTATTTATTTTGGCAATATTTCAGTTCAGTGCATTAAAGTAGAACACAAGACAACTTTCCATCCTGCGAGTATTTATGAAGACCTGCCCCAGGCGCTGTGAACCTAGTAGGTACAATGTAACAAACATTCTGCCCTTTTGTGTGGAAATTGTTAAACCAGGACATTATTCCATTATTCCATTTTCTTCAAAAATTCTGTAGTAGGTTTCACTCATTTCTCTGATAATCGTTCATTCAAGGGGGAAGAAACTGAGTCAAATTCTAGATTTTCTTTTCTCATGAAACAACCATGCTTACTTTGATTTCAGTGGTTACTAGAACGCACAGTTCTTTCTGCATTGCCAACTCCACAATCTTTCAAGTGAACTCACTGAGGAGCTGTAGTTTTACACACACTTTTCTACTCTTTTCTCTAATAGTAACGCTCCCTGAACAGCATTCTGGCCTTTGATTTCAGATTTCTGATCGGAACACAGAACTGGGATCACAGGAAATAAGGTTCACCAATCCACGGTGCTTAGCTGTAGCAGTACCATTGGAAGAAAGCAAAAAGTTTTATTCCTTGCACCTAGATCCCAAGGTCAAAACTAATTTGCTTATGCTAGGAGGGGAAGCAACCCAAGTGCCTCTGTATAACATGATTTCATGATGCTAAGCAAACTTCCAGATTGTATTTAGTTTCTTAAGAAATCCTGGTCGATGCTCAGGTTTGCATTTCTATACCTCCTCCTTACAGCAAAGCTAGTTACATCTTAAGCTTTTGAAAAATGTAATCCTTCTCATCCAGGTGAAACGATTCAGCATCTTCATTTGGCTTCCTCCCTTACTAAAAAGACTTTACAAGTCTGGGTTTAGATCAGCTCTGCCTCTGACCTTTCAGGTGTCTACAGGCAAGAGGATTACCCCTCCCAGTGTTTCTGTTTCCTCTACCACACACTAGTTTCTCTATTTACATCATAATCTCTTTGCGCAGAGTAATTGCCTAGCACAATGGGGCCCTCAGTGGGAACCTCAAGGTATTTCCATCGTAAGAATAACAGACAACAGAAAGGAAGAAGAACAAAAGAAGAAAGGCCACAAATACAAGAATAGGTCCAAACCTTGTCAGGTTGAAGAATTTCAGAATTTAGGACTTTTCAAAACTAGAAACAGCAACTAATGAGAGGGTCCACACCTGAATTTGTGTAGAGCTGTGACAAATAACCTACAACGATGCACTGCTTCTATTTTTAGATCATACTGTGTGATGACAGCACAGTCAAATTCTAGAAATTGTCCTGTGTCAAGCATCATCGAAACCACACACCACATTTTATATCGTGGTCTTCTTCCCAATATTAGTGTGTTAAGGAGATTTTTCTCTCTTCCTAAAGACGATTTATTTTGTTTCTTGTAACAATAGGCCACATTGTTTTTCTACGTCACAGTTTTCACTTTGATGTGTTGACTTTGTCTGCTAGAGGAAGTGCTGTGGACTAGAAGAGGAGCTTTGCTGTGGCCCAACTTCACTGTAAACAGCAGGTGCAGCAGCTGCTGCAGGAAAGTGCTGGTTTTCCTTCTCCTTGTCAGGGATGAAAGAGGGGGATGTACTGACTTATTTTTCTGGAAAATCTGAGACATAGGAAACAAATATACAGTTTGAAGTGTTTATTTGTCAGAAGTCTCGACATGCAAAAATAAAGAGTGTGTAAGTGTTGTACATTAATATGTAGATACTTTATGCAATTGTGCAACTATTGCACATGGGAATTACAGCTCTGCTGGTGTCTATAGAGCTGAGCATCTCAGACTGAACACTCAGCTGAACTGTAGATTGAATCACCTCTCTCAGCAGATCCAAACAAATTACCACTGGCACTTATATACAGCAACTTCTCCCAGTAACACATAAAGTACATTAATAATTCCTCTTCTGTACAAATTTAAATGAAAGGATATAGAAGAAAGTGTGCTTGTAAATATGAGTACTTCTCATGTTCAAAACATACTTTTAATCAATAAGCATATAATTGTATGCGTGTCTCATAAATTGTCTGGGGCAAGCTGTAAAGCATGTGTGCAATTGCTTGTGTCTTCATATTGCTCCCTGCTCCAGAACCACAGGAAAACATGCTCCTTGTACTCTGCATAGGATGCACTATACCTTGCTTCTTACACGTCCACAGCACTCTAGCTTCAAAGAGTGTCTACCAACAGCATGAGGTTTTCCAGTACATCCAGGGCAGTGTCAAACGTCTGTATCGTCCCATCATTTCCAAGAATTGACTTTAACAGCAGAGTTGGTCTTAAAGAAATTAGTCTCTGTCAGCAGAGGTACTTTGACTCAAGGGCATTTAGCTTCTATGCCCATAAGTATGGAAAGCATTAAAAAATGTTGTTTAGAAGCTCATTCATGAGTTCTGCTACAATTCTATTCCCAATGAATATAGAACTTCTTTCAAGAAAACAGTTTCACAAACAAAGCAGCTGGGATTTATCTGCATATGTGGTTCACAAAGGAGCTGAAAATCATCTTGCTCACCTATACTAGAAAAAAAAAAATCTTTCTGTAAATAGCTTCATTCTTTGCCAGTAAGTGCTTTCATTTGCAGAATATGTAGTAAAGAGGACACAGGCTGTTATCTCTACAGTACTTAATGAATATTTAGCATGGCTGCTAATTCTAGATACTTCTTTGTTTTCTCAGGTAGAGCACTGAATTCATATAGAACAAATTGGGGGTGGGAGTGCTGTCTGACAGCCACACAGGCGCTCCTTCTTGCACTCTTTTTCTCTGGTCTGGACAGCCAAAGTCCTGGCTCCACCAGACATACCAAGAGTACATTTTAAACAGAGATGTTAATCCTTCTCTGAGCAGGATTAGCTGGCCCTGAAGCCTCCGAATGCCAACCAGATGTTACTATGCAACTGGCAAAATGCCCAAAGCAGCTTTTAAATTCCTTTTTCTCTTTTAAGATGGAGGTCCTTTTTACCAGTAAGCAATATGCTCTGGGAATCCTAGGGATTACAGAGCCCTTACAGAAGATGGCTCATTTTCACCCACTGGTGTCCACTGGTGCCAAATAAGAGACTCTGATGCTCTACCTTATGTTAATAAATTAAGGAGGGACACTGGCACAGGACTAGCAGAGTAATTTTAGCATACTGCACAGTCTGGTTCTGGCACCATCGAGGCATCTGTCAGGGGTCAAACACATGGGATGTCATCCCCAATGGCATTTTGATTGCAGCCACCCTGCCCTTCTGAAGAAAAAAGAAAGTGGAGCGATATGGAAGTAAGATGTACCATACCACTTAGCATCAGAACCAGAGAATAATCCTTGGTTCATTTTATTTACTACAGGTAATAACACCTCCACTGCTTTCAGTGATATACAAAGATATACAATAAATTGTAGGTGTTAAAGATGCTCAGACCAAGAATTAATTTAATTGATGCTAATTTGGCACCAACAGAGCCTGCTGTATTCTATGCCCATAGCAATTTATATCATCCCCCAAAACCATGTATATCTGCAGGAATGCCTGAGGCATTGTAAGCATAACTAAATGACAGTTCATACAAAACAGATTGATTTTTCTCCACCTTCCAGGCCCCTTTTCACGGCAACAGGAAATGCATCACAAAAGCAGATTTTAAAATGAGACTTGATGGCAGCTGACTTTTTTGCAAGCTAATTTTTCTTGTCCAATGACCTAGACATGATATTGTACTGATCTCAGAAGCATTTTCTAGACAAACTACGGCACACTTCTGTCTGATTCAGGTGATCTAAGCACAAGATACATGTGACAAGGCAAGATTCCCCATTTAACTATGTGAACACAGAGCCATATTTCTTAACTAATCACCACAGACCTCACCTTACTTTCCCAAGCTCTCTCAATTACTCAACGAACCCTCTTCTGTCTTCTTTTATTTCTCTATCTATCACTCATTCATCCATGACTCGCAGCCTTTTCCATCCTTTCCAAATTGCTGCTTTTTGCTGACACAGCAGCCTACTTAGATAATGAAAATCAAATTGCTGTAATAAGATAATGCCATGCTTTTCACTAATAACAAATAGTTGCAGAACTCAGAAGGAATCTGGAGGATTAGGAGCGGGGACTTTGTTATTGGTTAACTCCAAATGCCTGTGACAATCTGCCAAATCTTCTGAGCTTGCCTCATGTGGTTAAATTATCCAGAGATAGTTTGTGCTCAAAGAAGTTAGCAGAGTAGCCCCAGGTAAAGAAGTTGCTTTCAGCACATACAGAAAAAGCCCTGAAGAGCCCTTGATGTTAAGAGAAAGTGTTGAAACACTCAGCGTGAGCCAAAGAATGTATCCATAAAGCAGAAACAAATCTAATAATAATTCTATATCTAAGATACTTGGAGATTTTTTTACAACATTATTTTTAGGTGTCTTAAAACCACTGATTTGAACTGAAAGATCATAAATATTTGGAGAGAGTATCTGAAGTCCTGCAGTAATCAAGTGCAGACTTAAGAAATCCTTAGCAGTTGTTCAAATTCCTTTGTAGGGCTGGATAGCAGGTCTTGATATGAAGTGGTGTTATCTTTGACTGCTTATGTACCTCTTGTCTATACTTAGTGTGCTCAAGGCTGCAGATGATCCCTGCTCTCAGACATGTTAAGAAACCTGGCAGTACTCGGGCTCTTGCAGAGCTTTCAAAGCTTTCAAATCCCATCATTTGCAAAAGTAAATCTATGCTGCTGAATTAGAGAGGTAATCTCCCATTCTGACCAGCTACCAAACAAAACCAAGGAGAAATGTCTGTCAGGGTCATGCTTAAAAGCTCTTGCTGATTTTGCACACAGTCTTCAAACTTGTGCTGTCCTCTGTGCTGCTGATGCTTTTGTGTCAGGGAATGGCAATACAGTTGCTGACTGAAGTGCAATGCTGTTCATCCTATTCCATTACACAGAAGCTTTTGTCTTTTCTAGACACACATGCTTGTACCACTTACCATCTTCAGTAAAATGGAGGAATATCACAGTTAAGTTCAGTAAAATAATGAGGAAGTTCCATAGTAGGACTGACTACCCTGCAGGCATATCACACACCCATAGACAGAAGACAGGACAATATTCAGTCCACTTACTGGAGGAGTGTTATTTACCTCACTTCAGTTTAAGTATCTCAAAGTGGGTTGCTTACTTAGTTGTCTAAAAGTAAATGGGAAGAGAGAGAAGCCTCTGGAGGCAATTCATCTCAATTATTTTAGATACTGATCTTAGAGTGGGGCTATAGAGGCAGTCTGGATAATCACCTCTGATTTAGGCAGCTAGAGATGTCTAAAGCTGAATGGGGTGACTCCCATCCTAAGACAGATATCTAGGAGATAGTTGAAATGACTCATCCTCAAAGTGGAAAGATGGACTCTCTGACCATCTTCTCTGTTGACTGGGCTGGAGACACCTGGATATTATTTGTCTCTTGAACTTAGACTCCTTGGAGGCATGGTTGATATATTGATATGTTTGGGTAAATAAATCTCTCACCTTCTACCACTGTGGAAAGTTCTACCTACAATAAAGATATGTAGTCTGGAAAGGTGGCACAAGAAAGGATGCTCAAGTCTCCCTCAGCAGATCACAAACAGGGCTCCTTCAAGGCTGTTGTTATACAGAGTTAGCCTACAAGATGAGGGAACAGGTAAGATGTAGAGCAAAGGTGTAGTGTTGCTACAGAAATGTATAAACTATTGTCCCCCAAAACAGGCACAAGACTTAATGAGCAATTATTGTCACTGGGGCTGTGTCCACTGATCCAGGAAACACTTCTCCAGCAGTTTCAGTAGTAAGACTTAGAGCTCAGCTCTGTTACTCTGATATGTCTATTATTTGAAGAATACCTTCCCTGCCATAAACGAAATCCTAACACACACAAAAGGATATTTATCTATCAGCTTCAAATGTGAAAATATCCATAAATAGGAGGCAGACAGTGTTAATTACGTAGAGCAGACTTTTTCAATGAAATTATTTTAAATCATTTCATCAACTTGGGATCTGGTTTTCACTTTCTAATACACAGTTCTAGTAACAGTTACAAACCTCAGTGCAGTCTCTCCCTTCCTCCTTACAGCAAAAGGCTTCACCATTTTCTATCAAATACACCTAATATAACTAACTCTGTTACTCATGCTTATGTGATGAAAAACAAATTGGAACCACAGACATGTATGAGAAACATATTTGGGGACTCCACAATATCTCAATTCCTTTAAGGATGGAGGAGCTTTGTAGCTTTATCATAGGGCCTACCAAATGGAGAAGAAATGCAGACCACACGACCTCCTGGTTTGCAGGGGAACAATGTAAAAATGGTAAAACTACAACCATACAGGCGGGGAATGCACACAGAATTGTGAAGGAACTGCTGGAGCACAAGATCTCTCCTCTGACTCTAAGGTTGGCTCTCTCGGGTCTCCTTCCTCTGGATGACTCTGTTTCTTTTCACCAACAGAAAATTCTGTCTATTCACTTTCCATGTGTGAATAGAGTATATTACAATCTCTAAGCGTATTACAAGGCAACAGAAATCAGAAAAGGTCCCTGTGGTATGTGATAGATTTCAGAATTCTCACAGCTGTCACCAGCCAAAGACTGCTTTACAGATTAAGAAGGAAAAGAAAGCTATATGGGGGGGAAAAAAAAAAAAGAAAAAAAAAAAGGTTTTTCCTAGGGTCAAAAGTATAACATCAGAATCACCCACCTCTGTGGGCCTGATCCTGCACAGACATTTACACACGCTTTAGTTCTAGTACTGAGTGCTCCCACTCACTGTTCTACACAAAGAAAAGCACATGAATCAGTGTTTGCAAGATCACAGCCAGTTGTCTGCAAAATGCAAGTTCTAGCAAAGTGTTAACATCTTTATGACTCATCTAGCATGATCTGTAAATAAATATTCTATAAAATGTAAACACTATGGGAGCTTAGTATCATGAAGCCTCATGCAAACCAGAGCCTAAGCCCTTGCATAGTTTCCAGGCTATGGCAGCCTCTCAGCCCCTCCATCCATCCCCTCTGGAGCCCTTCTCCCATTCTGGAGCTCCAGTAGTGGTTCTGGGCTAAAATACAATTCAATAGAAAGTAGATGCTCACAGTATTGTGCCATAAATTTGTGTTGCTTTAATGAAGTTATTTTTTTTTCCCAAGCATAAATCGAGATGAAGTTTTAAAAAGCGATGCTTATCACAAACCAAGGCACTGAGCTTTATACATGCCTTGGATACTTAATTAAAAGCCTCTCAAAATAGATGCATTTGCAGTACAAAAATAACACATTACAGCTAGAGAAGGGCAGCGGATGACATGCCTCAGGTGAGCTTCTCAGGTGATTAAATCTTCACACTTGAGTTTATATACATTTAAGTCGCTATGCTGCTCTGGTTAGAACTTTTGTGGGTGTTTAAATAATCACAGAGCTCAAACAAATATCAACAATATGCAAGAATTCAAATCAAAACCTGAGAAAATACTTGAAACTCAAATCTTGTGTTTTTGTTAGTTCAGAAATGTGATCATCTACTACATTATTAGTCTCTGAATGATCATCTACTATTTTATTACTCTCTGAATGATGAGGAATCATTAATTTGCCATTGATTTGTGACAGAAATCACTAATTTAATAATCAACTTATAAAGAGTTGCATCTTGCAAAGCTGACTAGTAACACCACTGTATATACAAACAGGTTTTAAGGTAAGGTCCTTTATAAAATAAGTATTAACCAGTATCTTTTATTTTGAAATAAAGAGACTACAATATGGGCAACATCCCAGCCTCTTGAGGCCAATAGCCAAACTCACATTGATTGCTGCAGGTACCAGATTTCATTCCGTGTACTTTCTGTATGTCAAAATGTTATTAACATTTTTTGCTTTACAAGTGAAGCAAAGACAGAGTGCTTTCATTTCAAGGTGCTGCTCCACCCTGCTCAACTGGTACTGAATCATCAGAGCTGAAAAGTGGACAGGAGGCTTCCATACAATGACGTCTGCTTGAAGGTACTCATGACTGTTTGACAGCTTCACCTATTTGCATCCTTGCAAAGCTTGGTGCGATTTAGTGCTTCTAGCTCTGCTTCTCTCTGATATTTCTCTTCACAATAAGTTTAGAAACTACGTAGCATTAAAATTTGAACAAATACCCCACACTAGGTATTGAATTTATGAAACCATATGTCTTATTGTAATGAAGTCAGCTGTTCACATCATGAAATCATTACCTGTCCTAGAAAAAAAGAGTGGCTTTATGTACAAGTATATACATATGTATTTATGGTACATAATTATTTACTTATTTCTTAGTCCTATTTAATTTTTGCTCATCCAATATTCTAACATGGCCTTTTGTGCTCTTAAAGCGTATTTATTTCCATCGTGCTTCTTTTATAACAAAACTTCATTCTCTGCTCTGATTTTTGCCATATCTATGACAAGACTTAAAACACAAACAATGGGAATTTCACCGCTCTTTATCTAAGACAGACCAAAGATTTCCCCAAGATAAAAGATGCAAATCATGGTACTATAAAAGCACAAATTACAAAAGATAGTTTTTTTCTTCTAAACTGAAGGAACAATATCTACACCAAGTCTTCCACGATGAGTAATTCAGTGACATATGTATACAACAATTCTATAGAGAAAAGCCATTCAAATATTATTCATTAAGTTTATCAAGGAATTTTGTAATGTAATAAGGAACAACTGGAAAAGGCAAGAGGTACTCAAAGCTATGCTTGTTTTAGAGGTTGAATTGCAAAGTCTGTTAGGCAGCATGCTGGAGAAATTAAAAAGGGTATTAAAGGGAAGGAGATAGAAGACATCATAGCCTTTTTGCACACGAGAGCAGATGAATCAGTGCACAATCAGGGACATGGGGGAACTGAGAAACTCCAGATATGGTCATGTGCATCATAAGGAAATACCCCTTCAGACCTCTTCTCTAGCACCTTCCTGAGAAAGCAGCTTATAGGCATGAAGGGCAGCTGGAAGGGACCAGAGAGGAGAGGCATGCCTGAGCTTTACAAGCCAAAGCATGTTTCCCAATATGTTCTCTGGAACCTTGTGCTGCAGCTCATCCTGTGGAATATGGCGGGAAAGCCAGTGTGCTATCCTGTCTGCAGTTGCTTCAGAAACAACTAATTTAACAGTAATTATGACAATAGTGTACCTGAGCAGGACAGAGGTTAATTATCTTTCTGAAGAAGAATATGCTGAATATTTCTGAAGAAGAAAATGTACATTTTAGTACAGCAAAACAATTACAACAACCAGTTTTCCCTCAAATAAAACAAAGAAAATGGAATAAGAATCTTGCATGCACATGTCTAGGCAAAACAGTCCATCAAAATTGTGGGAATGGGAGACAATATGTCCCTTTCATCTCCCATTCACTTATTATGCACGACTATAGGCCCAGGCCAGTCTTCACTGCAGGAAATGAATAGCATCCTATGAGCTTCAGTGGCATTGGTGAGAAGACTTGGCATGACAGCCATGAAGGAAGAGGGGACAAAGACTCAGATCTATGATCTGGGTTGTGATTGTTTTGTGTTGGACACTTTTAGAGCATGTTACACAGTGCTTTCAGAAGGATGCAGACGTGATAAAACAGATGCAGCAGATGCAGGAAATACAGCACTTTTCCCAGGACAGACTTTTGGGGGCAATTCAGTTTATTAATGGCATGTATTATGGAATAACAAGTTGCAGATGATCATTAAAACTTATCCTTAACAGACATTCCTTGTGCATTCATCTTTTGTTGTTGCCATAACAGGGATGACAGAAAGTTGTGTAGCCTGAGACATTTAAATTCCCAGAGCTCATATTTTCATTTTTGACTCGTGATTTAAAAGCAAGGATTATTTTTAAGGACAGTTTAATTAAAAAATAATAGTAAAATAATTCTGTCCTTGTGGTATGATATATTCCAACGACAGATTTGGCTCCAAGAATCTCATTCTCTTGCTATCCTGATTCTCTCAAGAGCTCTAGCAAAAGCAATGTCAAATTTCCATTCCTATTAGAGATTCATAGCTCCCCTCAGAGCAAACACTGTGGCTTTTAATCTTTATCTTCTAGTCCATTGAGCCTCAGCGCTCTCTATTTAGTAGGTGATCCAATGCTCACTTGCTCCTTCAGATTTGATCAGGAAGTGCTTGCAAAAAGAGATAGTCAGCATGCTCCTAAAAGCCTACCAAGAAATCAGCTGTAGCTACAATATGGTTTAAAAAGGCAATACATCATTCCCAATCTGTATGCAACACAGTCAGAACCAAAGAACATATGTCATGGCCACTGAAAGAACAAACCCGAGGGTATGAGATACGTATAAGAGAGATAAAGGCTGTGAACCTGCAAGCAGCAGGAAAATCCCAGTGATATCCTGGGACAAAGGAGCAAATAGCCATCAGGTAAACATATCTACATCAGTTAAAAATCATATCCCTAAGGCCCAGAAGGCAGGACAATATCCTTTGGTGATGTCTAAGCAAAACTCTGGGTTGGAGCTCAAAATGACAGGGAAGCTAGCAAACAAATGAGGAATTAATTAATTTAGGAAGGGGGGAAAGATATGGATCATTATATTTCCTTTTCTGTCAAACTTATCAGCAATTGACTCTAAAATTACATGCTGTGTCTCAAAGAAGAAGCTAGCCCAAGTTTACAGAAAGCATTCTCTTTTAGAGAATGAATATTATTACCTAGGAGGATTTTGGATTTGCCATCACTGAGAGCTTTTGAGAGTAGCTTAGACTCTTTAAAGACTAGATTAGACAAATGTCTGTCGAGACTAGCTTATGTTGTGGATGTACTTTGTACAGGGGACAAACTGAGCCATCAGCATGGTCTTTAGATCACTTGGGGTCTCCTTACAGGACTGTTCCATTATTCTATAGCAAGATGATGTAGGTCTTGGAAGAACTGGGGAGGTGGCATTTGCAAAGTGAACACAAGCTAATACACTAGCTGAATGCCCTGTTGTAAATACCATGTGTGTGTCGCCAAGTCCACTGTTGGTAACATTCAGTGCCAGGCATCCCTGGTGCAAAATAATGAAATGTGTGCGGCCAAGGAGGTGGTTTAGCAGACGGAGTAAACAACAACAACAAATGGGATTGAAGCAAAATGTAAATATAACGGTAACCACTGTCAGTGCCATACTGCATATGTGACAGATGTGAAACACTATAAGTGCTAAATGTACCCAAAATAAAAAGACACAGATGTCCTGACAGCAGGCGATCTGTGTGTTTCTTCTTTGTGCCAATTCCATATAGCACTTTGTAGTCCCCAGCTGTGAGCCCACACAGATAGCTCCAGACTCAAAAGTTAAAACTTAATCAGCCCCAAGCTTCTGTGCCCCCACGCACAGCAGCAGTGTCACTAACTGCCAGTGCCCACTGGCATTTCAGGCTTCATGTCTTTCTGTGACTTGAGGCTGCTAGACCCAGAACAGAGGAAAAGACAAAAATGTAGAGCAATCTCACTGAATGATCAAGTGTCAAACTGCTGATCGTGCTACAATATGTGACTGCCAAAGTACCTATCAGGGAAGGCAAGAGGAGGCCAGGCACCATGAAATTCCTTTCTTATCTCAGTCATCATCTGGCAAAATACCAGAGCAGGGACAAGGCACAGTCTATTAATTAGTGCTGTCAGGACCTTTCTCACTCTGTCGGATAACTTTACCAAAGAGGCCCGTACTAATAAAGCCATGCACTATGGTGTTCTGCCTGCTTAATTAGAAGCAGGATTGTAAACCTTCTATCACTCGATAGAAGTATTTGCCTAGATATATGAGTAGAAGTAAAGCAGGGAATACAAGATAAACAGTATGTGCCATGCAAACTAGTTGTCTGCTTGCAAATCATTGATCTAGGACATCAGAGCAACCAACACTCCTGCATAATCAAGAGCAGAAGAAACCAGACAGAGTTCATGGTGGTTACAGGCTTGCTCCAGTTCAGCTAATGATATCTCAACACAAAAGTACAGCAGACAGGTTTCTGAGCAAAAGCAGGGCCCAAAGATGAATGTCACAACTGCAGACAAGGCCTCAGATACTGTGAGACCATTTGATCTCCAAAGTTGCAGTAGGGTCCTGCATATCCCATTCTTACAACATGGTGTAACCAAATGTAGTTGATTAGTATTACAGGCCACAGCACCATGTGTAATAAAAAGGAGTTTGAAGCCTTCTGTGTCTTCAAAGGCCCAGAGGGCACAATCCAATTAATACCAGGTGACAAAGGCCTACTCATAAACAGCACAAACATCCTGACAGACATTAGAAATGAACCATTGTCTCACAAAGGCTGAACTGTTGGCACCCAGAGCCAGGAAGCTGCTGGCAAGGAAAAGCTGATTCCCAAATGTGAACACCCTCTCAGTGAGGACCACTGTCCAGCACACACATGGGAATAGGCAGGGCCCCAAGAAATAGCAGAAAATGGGCAGCTGATAAAGAGATATGTGAAAAAGCTGTGTGAATATGGTGTTACTGTCACCCAATACAGCATGTAACCACTCTGGTATGTGGTTTATATAGCACTCACGCATAATACTCATGTAATATTCCAAGTCCTATGCGTGCTGCTCCAGCAGTACCACACATGCACACAATACCACAATCAAAAACACATCTTCCTGGCAAATTTTGACAACCTATATACCATGTATTGCAACCACCCGCACACATATGACGTGATGATAACAGCTGCCTTTGCATCACTAGCAAATACTTCAATGGGCTAGCACACATTTTCTCAGAGAGAGAGAATCTTCACACAGTCTCTGAACAACCTACAAGCAGATGGCAAGCTGCACATGAGGAAAAGCTTGATGAAGCTCCCAATGCAAAGGCAGCACAAGTAAATACGCTGATGATGAATCTGGCTAATTGAATGTTTTATGAAGTAAACACATCAGTAAATGCTATCCCAGCCATTAAAAACAGGCTGCATGGCAAAGAGTTTCAAAGCACTTAATAGTTGGTGGGTTGCCACTTGTGAAAATTGTTGGTGGACAATCCAGTCCACCAGTAATATTTACAACATGTAAATACATGCTGTAAATATTACCATCAGTCGAAATCCACGGCCTAGCACAATACATAGCATACAGCATGCTTTCTTCCTCCGCTATAGGCCTCTTGGATATGACAAAGGCAAGAAAAAAATGCCATATCACTAGCTCAGAGCAAGTCTTGATATGTTGAAAATGGCTACCACTGTCTGGCAAATACAGTAGCCCTAGATGTGATGATATTGGTCATAGGTTGTATAGGACTCAGGTTTTCATGGGGCTTTCTGAAAAAGCCAAGCAAATGTGTGATTAAGTATATAATACTGAACAAAGAGAAATTTGATTTTTAAGAGAGTTAACATAATTGCCTGTACAGTGGAGGGGCTAGAAGCCAGAGGTGACTGCATGGAAACAGATGTATATATATGATTCTCCGTCTGGTTCAATAACTGCCTATGGCATGTGTGCTGAGGAAGTTCAGTCTGTGTCCTGCCGTATAGCACAATGCACATACAGTTGCAGCCGTGCTGCCACAGGCCAACCTGCACTCGCAGTTAGGCTTTCATCTCATCCCACAGTCGTTTCTGTTCTTACATGCCAGGCAGCAAAGCTGAACACCTGTCTTTACTTAGCAGGCTGCATTCTTTCTCATTTTGCCAGAACGCGTCCTGATCTACGGAATATTTAGCTTGTGAGTGTTGCCTGGACATCAATGCTCTAAGTATTTTCATGTTGAGCTTAGCATGATAATTCCAAGAATCTGGCATTTCTGTGCCAGTTTGTGCTGCAGACTGAAAGCAGCAATGGCTCATAGGACCCACACCGCACCCATAGGACCCCTAGAGCCAGAAAGCTACACCTCTGTTTCAGAGTACCTCTCTACATCTTTGGGTCATGAGCTTTCTGAGCAAGCCCCTGAGTGAAACCAGCCACCAGCATACAGCTCCTTGCAGCAGATATGGACTGGACAGCAGTGAGAGACCTGAAGTGAGGTGTGAAGCCATTCCCATCTGCTCTGCTCCATCAGCCGGGCTGAGCAGGGCCAGGTTCCCCTTGGCAGTGGTGCATGGATAGCGGGTGGTGTTAACGAGCCCGGCTGTGCCGTGTGTACAGCTCTTCTGGAATTCTGTCCAGAAACACCATGAGAAACTTTGAGCATGTACTATTTATGCTGGTTATTAGAAGCAGATGCTAATGTTTCTTTGCAGCGATCTCCCAAGTATCCTGTCCTTTTATGATGTGTGGCATGTGTTTGCAGTGTGTATGTCTCTATATCACATGCAAATAAAAGGTTACTTTCACCATTTGTGTTGTGTTCATTGATAATGAGGACCTTACAACCTCTTTCTGTGGTCTTGCCCCTGCAGATGTTGACTGTGGAGCTGAGGTAAGCATCTGTAGCAATGTGTAGGGCTGCTGTATGGTGTACATGTGTGGATGTCTGACATGAGCAAAGGGTGAAGGATAAATCAGGGCAGTAACAGTGCTGAAACTGTGTAGCACAAAGGCAACCAGAATGTCTTAACTGCGTACACACTGCCCAGTATTAGAGAACAGCAGGCCCAAAAAATGCAGTATTCACATTTTTTTTTCTCACATGTGTTTGTCTGTACGTATATGCATGTGCATGTATATATGCTTAGAGTTCTTTTCCATCAAACTTTCTATGAATAGAGTCTACAAATAGTGCTCTACATACAAAAGTTTATTTGGAACATGGTACTCATATATAAAGCAAACATTTGTCTGGGTATTTCTCAGTAAAATTAACCAACAGTGTAGTTGAATTCACTGCATTATTTAATACTCAATTATTTAATAACTAGAAGATTTGTTCACATAACTTAAATGTCCTTTAGTAGCAGATTACCAATAATTCAATGCCTGTATCAGACAGAAGAAGCCTAAAGTGTTACTGCCATAAATCCAAGTCTTATCAAGCCTTCATAATCCTGTTCTCTTGGGGTGACAAGGTCCTGTTTTAATGGATCCACATGCTTGCAGTTTCTGTTTCTAATTTCATGTTTTCAAGCCTTACCTTTCATATGAAGAAACAGGGCACACTTAGAAGACTTCTTAGGATTCCTTTAGAACTATCAGCTTGAATTTGGGAGTTTTCAAGACAATGAGCATGTCTACACTAACCAGAGATTTCCTATGCAATCAAGTAACACTTCAGCAGAGATGTGTAAACTTTCATCTGTGTTTATATGGTATTTTGGACGAATATTGATTTTAAAATAAAATGTACAATTAAGTCATTCCTACACACCAAATGTACACCAATGTAGTATGATGCTATAATATATCCAATTTTGGGAAACTTTCTTCATCTGCCACAATTCCTTTATTTCTGAACATTTTAAATACAAAGCTAAAATACAAAACCCTCAACCACTTCTGTTGCACTACTGAATATTGTTTACACATTCACAAAACTCGTAGGAATAGTTAACGGATTGCTTTTGTAAAAAAAGACCTGAATTCTGTGACGTAAAAAATACTAGCAACTGTAGATAATCATAAGGGAAGACAGAGAGATCGTCTGTGCTAAATGGCAGGTTTGGATGTGAGCAGGCTTAAGCATTGTCCTGATAAGCAAGTGAAAAAGAGATTGACCTTGTCCCTTGAGAACATGGTCTGGAGACTAGCTGCACATTGGTATACACTCTAAGGCCAAAGAGTGTGCTTTTCTTTGTGAAGAAAGTATGGATGTGATTTACACTGAAAGTCCCACTTGAGTACATGAATCACTTCAGAATAGTATGTAGGCTATCCAGTGTCATGGATGCAACTCCATGTGAAAGACAAAGGGGAACTGCACTTATCTGGAAACTATTGCCATTAATGCCTTGATATGGGAAGAAGAAATAGGATTGAAGTATAGTCAGCTGACAGTTGGCAGTTCCCTACCTGCTGCTTGTTTGCTAAAGATGATCATGTTAGGTCCATGAGGAGAAGCTATATAGTTGGTTCTATAGGGCTTCTACAGATTATGTACTTGAATCTTGCTCTGAGGGGATTTATTCTCAAGGAAACACTGAACAATCATCAACATGCCTTGCCAATATAGTTCACAGTTGTATCTGCTTCCTCCTTCTTCTCCATACTCCTCTGGGATTTACTGTTTCCTTCCAATCTCAAGTCCTTATCAGCACAAGACTGCATCTTGGAGGTCTGACAGTCCTTGTCCCACTGCTGGGAGCCACACCTACCATGATTTCCATACCATATAGAGACCATCTAGACCTAGGAAGTGGGTGGCTTTGCATTGCATTCTCCACCATTTTGCCTTCCCAGAGTGAAGAAAAGAGATATACAAAGTCCCACTGCCATTGCTTGATGGTGAGAGTAGTTTCTGTTACTGCATATTTTGGTGCATACTCAGTTGGGAAGCTCCTGATTTAAATGGGTTTTCACATCTATCTTCAGCCATCAGAGAGTAGTGTAGGTTTGGTATAGATGTAGAACTATCACACATATAGTCGTTTCAATGTTTAATTTGTCTGAAGTCATCCAGAACTGCTTTATTCTCAATCACTCCTACTCCTTTTTATTACAAACTATTGCTTCAGTGACACTATGAACGAGGAAATCTCCTCTAACATCTTCAAGAATTCAGTAGAAGATTTTAAAGAATTTAGGCTATGGGTGTGCAACTGTGCGATTTTTAAATCCCCAGCTGGAAAAATATCCAGAAGTTTGGCTATGTAAAATGTTCAGTAGAACAATCCAGCTTGCATCTGCATAGATTTCTTGCATTTAAAGCCCATGCAAAAATGATTATTCAATGTATTCAGAATTATTCTGAGTAGATGCAAACAACAGGAACAGAAACTATTGTTCATTCACCAGGCATATTTGTTTATGTAAAATTATACATAAATTCCTGTATCATCAAATTTTCAAACACAAAAGCTATGTGAACATCTGAAAAGCAATTTAAATTGAGCCCTGAGAGCATTAAAATGTATCTGAAATATGTGTTTTTTTATGGTTACAAGTTCTTTTATTCAAAAATTCTAAACATGTCTATATACAAATTTATATATGGAAAGGAGATTAAGTGGAAATGTAGCCTGTTCAAAGAGTACAGCTGATACGCCTAGAAGATTTTTTTAAAGATAGCATAAACGTGATTTTTATAACATCCATACTCATTTTTACTTTGTATTGATTAGAACAGAGAACACATTGTAGACTTGAAAAATAAATAGTTAGGCTTTTTTTTTCTTCCCTTAATACAGTAGAAGGACAGATATTCTTGTCTGTATGACAGTAGCTCTGTCCTGACTGCTCCTCCTGGAAGAGACTGAAGCTTTGGCTTTAACAGGAACTAGAAGAGCCAAACATGTAATATTTCATGAATCCCTGTAACAGCAGTGTATTTCTTCAAAGCTCTGCCTACCCTTCATTTGCCAAACACAGGCCATCCTTTGCACCTTAAGCCAGGGTGGAATAATTAGTGGGAGGGAGAGGCAATTATGGCCTAAGATGATGGAGAAAAATACACAGTGGACAAGCAAGGTGCTACTTGTAACTATCATTGTTTATAGTACGAAGCAGGACATGAAATGAGGAATGGGGCAGGCACCTTTCCTGTGATTTAAGCATGAGAGCTGACAGGTATCTTTCTTCTTTTTTAACACGTGGGGTGCTGGGATAAACAAAATGGGCAAAAAAGTTTCTTTAATGCCCTTTAATACCAGTACCAACAAGGAACCTGAGGGAGTATTGATCAAATGAATCCCTCTTTCCATGGTGCGGCTGAGCTGCAGTACCAACAAGATGAAATAAAGCATGTTCTCTCCATCTGACATTCAGTTCTGGAGGCTGAGGCAGTCTGCAAGTGCAAATTCAGCCCAGTCGGTGCCAGCCAGCTGCAGTGCCCAGCATCATGCTTCTGTGGACATCATGTCCACGTTGTTATGGTAGACATGGGAGTGTGATTCCTGCACTTGACTTTCTGAAATTGGCATGGAAAACCACCTGAGAGTTTGCAGGGAAGTGTCATACTATTATAAGAGCAAAGGGAAAAGTCCAGCCAGCCCCAGCTGGACAGGGCAAAGCCTCCCACTAATCCTAGAACCCAGTTATTCACAGCAGTGTCTAACAGTATTCCTGAGCCCAAAGAAAGCAGTCACCACTTGCTTGGAAGGCCTGTTCACAGTGCAGGAGCCCAGGTCCTATGACCTGCCTTTGTCGCAGCGGGGTGTGCTCTTCTGAGACGGGAAGGGATAAAACAACAACAAAACTACTTTCATTCAGGTGCTGGTGACTCAGGCTCCAGTCAACAACCTGCCCCAGCCCAGCCCACTCCACAGGCTGTTGATGAGCGGGTGCGGGTGTCCTAATGACACCCTCCTGCAGCTCGGGGTGGAGCTGTCCTGCCTTGCTCCACCATAGCATAAGGGCCCCATGGGTCTCCCTCTAAGTGCTGGCCGTCTATGGCGACTGTCATTAGGCTCATGGCCATGGGCAGGGTGGCAAAGGCCAAGGCAGGGCGGCTTCCTTGTCCCTCTTGACAAGCTGTCTCCTCTCCCTCTGTGCCACAGTGATGTCCTCGGCCTGTGCAAGCGGATCTGGGGAGGAGGGTTCACAGTAGAGCTCATCATGAGGCAGACTAGGTGTCATCCAAGAGCACTGACTTCTTCATAGGGTTGTGTAACACACCTTTTAATCACTAGATGAGGATCTGAATGCAAATGTGTCCCTTACGCAATGGGGTGAGTAAGATTCTGTGCTGCCTGCAGCCTCTCTTCCAGTCAGCGTTGTTACCTTCTCTGCATGATGAACCTGAATGTCAAATATTAATAACAAAACAAGTTATCTCCACCCTATCATCAAGGTGTGTCAGAGCTGATTCCTGTTTAACATCAAGATTTCTATTGCTTAGGAATCCTTTCTGCAATCCTGGACTCTGGCTGTATCACTTCTATGAGCAATTAAGGAATGACAAAAATCCTGAAAAACTTCACAGTGTCTGAGCTCGTCTCTATCCTCTTCCATAGTTTGCTGGGATGGGAGGAAAAAAATGGAGCTCCAAAGATAGAATGGCTGAAACAATTATTGTTAAACTAGCCTAACTCATCCACCAAAACAGTTCTTCCAGGTCAGAATCAGGACATCACTTTACTTCTTAATTATATATTCAAATACTTGACCAAAAAAAAAGAAAAAAAAAGAGAAAGATAATAAAGATAATAATGAAAAGATGGGGCTTAAAAAAAAAAAGAAAAGAAGAATGTGTGAAAAAGAGAGACAGTAGAAACAGAATGAGCTAAAAAGTGGACATGAAGGAGCACAAATGTAAATAAAATAAATAAGAACAGACTGTCATTCCTACCAGAATACCCTCAAAGCATCCTGGTCCAGTAAAGAAGAGACAGATGATAGGTGCACCCACTTCAGATCATATAGAAACATAGTATTATAAACTATCCTAAGTTGGAAGGAACTCAGAAAGATCTTTGAGTCCAACTCATGGCTCCAAATATTATTGAATATAACATTGAAAAGGGGGAAAATGTGTCTTAATGTAAATGTAAATTCTGTCTGCTGTTTCTAAAGGACTTGTGGGTCAAGGATGAAGGTCTTTCTTAAATACACCCTCACTTTCCTTTGACTAAGTTAAATAATAGTGTTTTGGAAAAAAAAAAAAGTTACAGAAATATGGAAATAATAATTAGTACGCTAGTAACAGTAATAATAATTCCTGAATACTTCAGAAGATTAATCATAGGTTGTATAGTGGTTCATCTTACCACCAGCTCAAAATTCAGCCTCAAGAGATAATTTGAAAAAAACTGCAAGTGGTTTCTTTTTCTACAAATTATCCATATGCAGATTATATTCTCATTTCAACATCTAAAGGCTCCCAAGCTCTTCCTGAATTGCCTACAGGCAAGTGTTTCTTTGAAAAGTCAGGCTTGAGGACTTTCATGTCCAATTTCTATACTTGGTTACCTGGCCACTCTGTTTGGATTTTCCTTCCTCATGGTGAGGTCAACAAGTTAAGCTGCAGGAAGAGTCATACAGAAACGCCATAAACCAAATGAAAAACAACCATTTGGAAAGGCAAACCAATGACTGAAGGAAATGCGAAGCCACTAATCATTTTCCCATCCTTCACCTGTCCTTAATGATAAGTATGATTAGAAGTTTCATCACCTGATGCTTGCATGATGCCCTCTGTGACATGGATTGGATGGTATCCACATTACAAAAAATACCACAAGAACTGGAAATAATTGGTACCTCTCATAACATATGCAGATCCTGTGTGGAACACAATGTCTCAAAGCAAGGTCTTTGATGTTTCTCAGTTATATAACCCCTAGGGAAGGAGGATGTTATTATTTGCAGAGCACATTATCTCTTCTTTATTGGTAAAGAAAGAGAGAGAGAGAAAGAAAAAGAGAAATGAAATGAAATGAAATGAAATGCTTCTGTAAAAGCACCTAGAAATCAAACAGTTCAGTGATGGCTCCTTCTGTAACATCTTATTCACTTCCCAGAGCAGAGTAAAGTTGTGTCCAACTGTCCCTAGAAAATTAATCAGTTACAGTCACAGAAGTCAATGAAAACTTATGTCTGTTGCACCGGTGAATGGAGTTCTTTCTATTTCGCATTCATAAGGATTAGAGATGCCATGAAACAAAATGGGATGTCCTGGTGGAGGAGAAAATATTTCTTGTAGGAAAAACTCATGAAATACTATATTCTCCGACTACAGTTTGATAGTCTTAGAGAGTAATGGCACTAATTATTAAAAAACAGAAAAGTGCAGAGGGTTTTGGATAAATTTACAGTACATCATACAGGTCCTGAAACTCAAGTGCCTGTTTTGTAATTCTTTCTCTGCTCCCTCATAAGGAGGGAGCATGTTAATATCTTGTGACTGGGGCTAACCAGCATAAAAGTACTACAATAGATTAAATGTATTTGCAAAAGTGAAACCAGCAGCTAATCATCTTGTTCATACACGTTGATTTTTCCCTCTGACTAATTTCTCTTGTAGTGGGAGTAATTAACTTTATTAGTAACACTGACTACTCTGGTACCTTCAGGCAAGCACTGGTAGAGCTGCTTATTAGCAATCACATAGTTTCACTTACACTGTTATCCTGAGCATTTCCTATGGAGTGAGGTGCCTGTTGGATGTACGAGGGAACAGATAAACCTACGTTAAAATAAATGACCAACTGCAGTGTTGGAAATAGGAGAAGGGGAGAGGAAGAAATCCAAAAATCCCAAGTTTATGCAAGTTTGAATTCATTCTTTCTCTAAGCTCACAATTTGCCTTTGCAAGGTGAGGAAGACTGGAGCAGAGGTCCTCATTCCCCAGTAGTGTCTCCTTAGCCGGGCTCTCTGTGACACATACTCAGATTTTCCACAACCAGCAGACTCCACATGCAATCAGGAGTGTTCCTCTGTTGGCTTTACCAACAGATCACAGCAAAGATTTCTATGCTGTCCAGAGGCACAGATACAGCAGCAGTTTACTCAAGCAGAAGACAAACCAGTAACCCTTACAGCAAGGACAAGCTGGCTCTGTGCTAGAGGACAAGATCCAGCCAAGTACAATTCTCAGGAAACACACTTGCCAGTTTTTCTGCTTTACACACTGTGAGGTGAGGAACTCTGTACCTGTTCTGCCTTGCTGTTCCCAGAAATACTTTCTCCAAAAAAGACAGGCAACCTGGCAGAGAGCCGTATTGCTTAGGGGTTGTGAAACAGTTCTAGCACTGGAAAAAAAGAAGGTCATGTACCCACTTATTAACTGGCCATTACAGCACAAAGTGTGTGAAGAGGCACTGGCATCCAATCTGAGGGCTGTTTTTAGGGGTGGGGCAACTGGTAGCAAACTATACTCAAATAAATTTGAATGGTCAGAAAGCAAGGTCACAGGAAGAAAAACATCCAAGAAGAAGGAGAAGAAAGGCTCTTCCTGCTCTGTCAGATCATTCATTGTTGCTTTTTCTACCATGACATCAGCTACCTATCCCCATAATGCATAAATGATGCTTACAATGACTTACCGGGATTAGGACATAGCTCTTTTTCCCCATACCAGACATAGTCCCTTAAAGTTCCCCTTGTGCCTAAGAGGAATGTCAACAGAACACCTCTCTTTTAACTCTCTGAATCTATTTTATCCATTCTATATCTAATATGCAAATATTTCAGGAGACATTGCTCAGAACACAGTTTCACTCCCAAATTCATACACTAGCACTAGAAATCCCAAAGAATGGTTGCTAAAAAAGTGGTGTACCACTGAAACGGGAAAACACTGAAGTACACGTAATATAGTCCAGATGCACTAGTCTTTTTTATTATTGTTATTTATTTAAGAAAAGGAAAGAAAAGCTGGGGAAAGTGAGTTGCTGCACTTGTTTGCCCAGCTCCTGGCCCCTAGTATGTTTAAATTTTGATGCTAACATTTGCTCCCAGACCCTCATGCAGTAATGTGGAGGGAAACAGAGTGAGCATGGTGGAACCATCTCTATCTCTACCTAGGGCTTACAGATTGCCCTAGATATTGCAGATGATTGGCACTAGCCAGAGAGTAAGTGAGATGTTGCTCTGAAGGGCTGCAGGACCATGGCAGCCCTGATGAACATGTCCTTGCAGTATGCACTTTGCCAAGTGTGAGTGAAACAAACCAAGAACCATTATGCAGGTCAAAAAAAGAAGAAAGGAAAAAGTGGAATTGTTGTGTGGGTGAAGTGTAGATCACATAAATAATAATGAATTTATATTACTGAATATTTTGCTCATGGATCTGTTATTCTATAGGAGAGACTTGTGTATAAGTAGTCAAACAACACCACTTATCAGATAAAAATCATTTGTACACTGAACAACTGGCTCTGGCTCTGGCTCCAGCATGCCTTGTTCACTGACAAGCTCTGTGACCACAACACTTTAAAAAAATCCCTGACTCTAGTGAGCTTAAGAAATCAGACCTGCATTTTTAAAGCTTTATTATTGAAATTTCCCAAACACATTCCTTTCTATTCTATCCTTCAATGCCGCATCCAAGAAATCCAGCTCACATTTCTCAGAGAAAGAGATTAAAAAGCTGCTTGTACCAGTCAATGTCAAGTGTATCCAGAGAGATGATACTGCCTTTGCAGTGTGAAGTACCCTGCTGTCATCAGAAACTAACTAAATCATATATGTGAGGGTATTAAGATCCAGTTTAAAATTAGCTTCAGTTTTGCACCTACCTCTCCAGCTGAAAATCTGTTCCAAAATGTTACTCCTCTGGTGGATTTCATCCAGAATCCATTCATTCCATGCTTATATCTAGTTGTTTGGAACCTTTCTCTGTATTTTAATCTTTAAAGCTCCTTCATCTCCTGTGTTTACCCTCAGCTATAATAATAGAGAGCAATCATATTTTCTGTCTATCTTCAGAGCAAAGAAGTTAAGGTCTGGCTCAGATACAGGTGTGAACACAACCCATCATTCAGTGGTTAATAAAGATCTAGTCTATCTACACTCACTGACTGCATTTACATTAGATAGGGTGAATAGGTATTTTCCACCCTATAAAATTTTAATTATGAAACTAAAAGTACAAGTTATATAATCAGCTTTCAACATCATCTGACGTTCCAGTTCTGCTTACTTTCATGTCCAGCTTCCAGTCATTAAAGAACAGATTTGCTCTTTGGTAAACACAAGCAAACAACTTTGCAAATTAAAATGATATCTGACCTGCCCTCAAGTGTGTTTAAAGTGGGCCAGATGTAATGGGATCCTCTAACCACTGCCTCACTGAAATATGTGTTTGGTCATAGCTTTTAAGACCAATTTTTCTTGCAGTGATTATGTACATACTCGAGTCAGAGTCAGAACATTTGTTTGGGATGCAGAAAATAATCTCAGGCCCAACCAAAGTCCATAGTGCAGCCATTTCACTCAGGATACCATTGTGGTTAGCTATATCTTGCTCACCGTATAAGGGAGGAAATCCCTCCAGCGTTAGTGATAACAGCATTTAAATGAAGAGAACAAACCAGAGACTGCTATTTGACTCTGGCAGTTGATCCTTCTGTTATGCAATAGAGATCTGGCAAGAAGACCCCATCATTAGGAATCAGCCAAAGAAGCTGTCAAGCCAGGCTTTACTCTCTGTGCTACTGCTAACTCCTTACCCTCCACTCCATTCCCCACAGATCCTCCCTAGACCATGCTTTTCTGAGTCTCAATGTTCTGTGAGGGAGCACTTGTCAATTCAAGCTGAAAATCCTTTCCTCATATGTTCTGATGCCAGAACACTGAAAGGGAAGTAGTCGACTTCACAGTTTATCATTACTTTCCTAAAACTTTTGTGTGGTGAGCCAACAGATTTAAGAACCAACAATTCTAGGAATGGGCAACCTTCAACCTTTGACCAGAGACTTTATGCCAACTCATTGCCTCTCATCCTGCCCTAGATGACAGAAAGGAAGGATGAAAGTATGCTGGCATAATACAGCATTCAGTTGACTTTCCTGGTCCCACCCATTGATGTTTTCCAGTTTCAGTCTCTAAGTCTCTCTGATTTCCTGGAGAAGATTCATAAAGATTTTCTCCCTTCCTCTTACTGAATATGCATACATAAACTAATGGGGGTGAAATAGGAAAAGAGTGAGGAATTTGTTGTGTGCAATGTTAGAAACATGATCCCTTGTTTGTTAGTGAAGTTGTCTACTCTATGGCTGAAAAACTGAATTTTTAAAAGCTTTGCAAAAATATTTCATAGCTCTTAGTTCCCTAGCACTCAGAAATGGTATTATTTTTTTCTTTATGTGATTGCAGAACCAGAAATTCATAAAATCTCCATTAAATAGATGTTTGCTTTTCTGTGAGGGTAGATATTAATATTTAAATGTCAGCATTTCTCTGTTTTGTAAAAATAAAAGTGTTAATTTATTCCCAAAAAAGTATCAGATCTCAAAGAGCACTGCAGATGCTCTATGTCAGATTAGGTGCTTATAAATCATCATTGCTTACAAAATCAAGGTATGTCAGGATTATTTCTTTAATATATTTTCTCAAAAAGAAATATTCATTAATGTCAAATCATTCCCTCAGTGCACTGCATATCTTAATACGCCCAGTATGTGAGTCCCAGAGTTACCCCTCTATACGTTGTACACTTCATTGAGGCAGCTGGAAGCCAAAGGGTTCTGTTGCCCAACTTCACACCTCCTCTGAATGCTCCCTACAGCAACTTCAAGTTGCCTCAACATATAGGCTGTCCCAGAGGGTGATCCAGCTCATCTGAGATTTGATCTCCAAGTGCATCATCTTGCTATATTAACTACAGAGCATGTTTTGCATTTTACTATATATATATATATAGTAGTTCTGCTACAGAGAGATCTAGAGTACATCTAGAAGTACTCCAGTACCTCAGTTTGGAGTCTAAATTTATGGACAGAAGTAAGTAGCCCTGGTGCATGAAACAGATGCATTTGCATGAATGCTGCTCCTCTTTTTTTTTTATGACAGTGTAGTATGCTTTGATAAATATTTGCAAGCACTGATTTCTCATGAGAGCCTTTCTCTGCATAAGCAAATCTAAAAATTCCCATGCTTTAGACACCAAGAAAAAAAATTTAGCTTAGGTGCATCTTCTTGTCAAAATGTAGTAGCGAGGCTTGTCTACACAGAAAAACAGCCTGAAATAGTTATACTGCAATAACTATTCCACACACAGCATTCCACTATTGCTGTTTTATAATAGTACCCCTAGGGACACATGGCTGAGTTAAACCACAAAAAGGCACTCTTCAGGCAGAGTAAAACTGTCCCCCCACAGCGAGTGTGGACTTGCTAACTCTGGCGAGTTCTTGGTTCACTCCCTACTATATTTCCCATTTGCATCCACAGCTGACTGAGCTTTTATTGTCTTCTGGAGTTTTAATCTGAAAAATTGATACCCAATAGAATCCTAGAAATTAGAACAAAGCTTTCAGTAGCTGGCCGTTTCAATCATCTTCCTGACAACTATTCACTACCATACAGGAATTTAAATGCTTTGTGCAGTTGAATTTTCATGCTTGCAAAATTGAAAGTTCTGACTCTGTAACTACAGTACAATAGAATTCATTAATGAGAAACATGCCTGATAATTATTCATTATTTGCCTCTGCTTGGTTTTGCCCCACTACTTGTACTCTATTTCCCATAGGGAAGTGCTCCACTGCTATCTTTGCAGAACACAGTTGACAAAAAGGTCTTTGTGGCTACACCTTTGGAAAAAATGACCAAATGGTCATAGTTGCCAAGGAGTTCTGCTGCCAGCAAAAATACATGAATGATGGTTTGGAGACCTAAAAGAAGCACCCACTGGAACCACTTGGAGAGTGACAAACTCTTAGAACCTTTCAGCTGGAGCCTTAAACCAGACTTCATTATTCTGAGACAAGCGAAGCCAGGTTACCCAAATTACTCTGTTGCTAAATATATGATGCGTAAATAGCCTGTTGTTTCCTTGCCAATACAATATGCTACCTCCTCCCCCACTTCTCCTTACGTAACCTTATTAAACAAAGACTGAAGAACCCTGAACAACACAAGTAAAAACAGGCATTGGATTTAAAAAAGAGGTGTGTGAATTGGTTCTAAAGAACAGGTCTTCCTTTGCTGAAAGGGGACTCGGGGATTTCCTTTACGAAAAAAAATCAACACCTTTTGTCCCAACTCTCAACCTTGCTGCAATAAGTGCTTTCATTTGTAAGTGAAAAAATCCTAACATAGATAGCAAACTTAAGAAATATTAAGAATCGAACAAAATTTGCTGTGGTGCTTTTCAATACAAGTTTTTTCACTTTGCTTTTGAGAGCATTGCATAACCCTTGTAATATTATAGCTTATTGCATTGCCTCGTCATACTCCGTGAACTTGTGCTGTGACACGTCCACATTCAGATGTATCAGACACACTGGCAACACCTATGACACAATAAACCTGAACTATGTTAATTCAAGCTTGATGGGACATGTGGCATTCCCACCTACCAGACTGGAACCTTTCCTTTGTAGGTACACACTGCCCCATGGTATGTGCTTCTTAACCTGGGTGCCAGCAGAAGGGGCTAATTCCTTTGAGAGTGAGAAATGAGCAGTGGCCAGTGGTCCTCTTCAGCCCGTCATTTTGGGAGCAGATCATGAGAACGCAAACGTGAGGAGAAAACTTTATTATTTGAAATCCAATTTGAAGGAGACACGAAAGTTTGAGATTGCGTTTCCTGAATTATATTACTTTTAGGCTTTGTATTGAGCAGGAGAACCCAAACAAAACAAAACAAAAAAACCAACAGTGCCCTCAAAAACTCATTCATTTTCCCGCTACTATTAGTCTCATGCTTCTAA
Organism: Chrysolophus pictus; assembly: GCA_037305975.1. Classification (NCBI taxonomy): domain Eukaryota; kingdom Metazoa; phylum Chordata; class Aves; order Galliformes; family Phasianidae; genus Chrysolophus; species Chrysolophus pictus. Next base: position 42,718,860 of record CM074578.1, read on the forward strand.
AGGAGGCTTTTACATCTGCAGGATGTTAGAGTATCCTGCAGCATTTGTGAGCAATGCAACAAAGTGAAAAAAAGCTGAGAATAGTTACCTTGGGACTGGGAAATGATTTCATAGTCATAATCAGCTCTAACGTGCCAGTCTGAATGAAGCTGCAGAATGCCCAGCAAGAGAGCCAATAAGGTCTGCTTATCTTTTCAGCCATCCCAGATTTCCTACTCTTGCCAGCTCTGCCACTTTCTCAGTGGCAAAACTTCTTGTCAGAGTCACTCCAGCTAGAGTTGATAGGATCTAATACATTTTAATAGGGTTCAAAACACAGCCACATTAATTCTGTAAATGACTCTGATAGCTTTCAAATGTTTCTATCTATGCTTTATGTCTTTAGTAATAAGAATGTGGAAGTATTTGTAGTCTGTAAAATAAAAGGAAAAATTGGCTTCAGACGTAAGTTTTGCTGCCAGTAAAACTGTACATAACCATTTGTGTATTTTTTAATGAAGACAATTTAGAAATACAATTCGAAATACAATTCTAAAAGTCTGAAAAAATGCTTAATTTTGTCTTCTTGCCTCCTTTGTCTCCTGTCACAATACGGTGAGGCTGAGAAATGCAACATCTTACAGTCTTCCTAATATTAATTTTCTTCTTCTGCTCCCTGCAGAATCACGTTCTTCTGTTCTTTTCACCATTGCTCCTTGGTAAATCAGTTCCAAACTGTCTAACGTGATTATAAGAACAGGGGGTCAATGGCTTTGAACTTACTTTTCTTTCTAATTTTAAGAGGAAATAAGATTATTTAGAATGTAGCTTCAAATTTTTCATCATGACATTGCGACCTGCAGGATTTTGTTTATCTTCTGTTCTCAGAATATCTAAAGGCAAAAACTGGTGGTAATGATTCAGAAGTACTCGTTCAATAGTTTTCTCGTTGCACATGTCTTAAACTTGAGGATGAAAAAAAAGCTAGTCTGAATACTTGACATGTATGAGTAAGGGCTGATGTCATAGTGACTGGTCAAATAAATCACTTGGAATTTTTTCTTTTGTCTGATAGGAAAACACAAACATTTCTAGCATCATCTTTGTTGTCTACAAGCATACAAATGCAGTGGATCATTTTCCAGATAATTCTCAAAAGTAAATATTATCAGACATCAGTCTGTGCAGTCAATTGTCAGCATAGGTATTAGATTGACTAAAATACTTTAGAAACAAATGTAAATATTTACAAAACTTATAGGAGCATTTATACTTGAGGTAAAAAGTTTGTCTCAAGTAAGAATAAGCTAGTAGCAACAAGAATGCCAATAATCAGAAGCCTCACCTCTACAAAGTAAAATGGGATAGCTTCCAAAGGAAAAATCTGCAAAAGTTCTTAACATTGATTTAATAAATTCTATTAAATGGATGCTCTACATGTCTGTGTAAATTCCCACCCTAGAATATAAGTGCTTCCCACTGGTTGAATACAATAGAAGCTAAACATTGCTGAATTGAATCCATGCCGACATTCAAATAAATATATAGGAAATGATTTTATGGTTCTTTTCATTCAGCTCTCATTTAGCTATGTGGAATTATCATACTTCTTTCTGAAAGTAGGATAGCAGTTGGGATAGGCCCTAGTGCTTACTTCTGAATCTCAATCCAAATCTATCTCTTCCTAGAGGTGAACTTTGTTTGGCTCAAATCATTGATTAAAATTCTTCATTAGAAAGAAAAAACTGTTGGGTTTGTTTTTTCGGTTTTTTGTTTTGTTTTTTTTCCCCCTCCCCATAATATAACAACAGGAACATGAATGCAAGGCTCTCTTTTTCATTTGTCTTGTCACTGAAAATGTTAGCACTGGTCCTGATTCCCTCTATCCAAGAAATACGCATGGATTTCAGCCTTTAGAAAAGCTCATATTATTAGTGACTTTCTCTTTTGAGAAGCTGAGATCTCCTGGTTAGAGAGGAGAGGTTTGGGACCCTTCTGAAAACAGGATATATCCATTTACTTCATTCTAATGAAATCTCTTCGGCATCTCAGTTTCTTCACATGTTTATCTCATTTACCAGAACTGCAAATCCTAAGAAAATACTTTTCATTGAGATTAAACCAAAATCCAAATGACAGTTCTGTGTCATTTTGTGTAAATATCTGCAAACATCAATATTAGCACAAACTAAAAACCACTTGTGGGATGTGTTATTTTGCTGCTTCATTCCAAAATGAGCCTTTGCACTACAGAGACCTGAACATAAGCAACTACTGCTTGCAAAGGTTGAAGCTGGACTTGCAGCAAGATCCTATATTATACAAATGAAGACGTAATACCAATCAGTTGAAAATCAGTTATGTCTGTTAATCATAGGAGAGTTTCAATACATTTAAACTAGATGTTCTCTATACATTTCCTTTTGTTCCTTTCTGTTTTAAAAAAGAGCTAGAAAGTCCTTTTTTTTTCCTTATCTTTCTTGGAAAAATACCTTTTTTTCTCTTTTGAGCAAGAGATTTCTTTATTGTTCCTCTAGCAGTACATCTGAAAATAGTCCTATGCCTGTAAGGGTGGGAAAGCTATGCAGACGATGAAAGTACTGGGAACAGCCACAAGGGAGGATTCTCTACTAGAGTATGGTATTATTTCCTCTAACTATGGCAAGTAAACCTGTTAATCTCTATAGTGTTAGAGGTTAAAAGTTCCTGGTCCTGAGATATCTCACTGGCAATAGGGCTGCCTTGCTGTCTCACCTTCATTTATACTCATTCAAGAGAAAAGACATGCCAAATTAGAGCAGGCCACCCTGACCTCCAGTCAAAGTAGAATGAGAGTACAAACTGGCTTTTACCAACCACAGCAAATAACAAATATCTGCTCTGGGAAGTGTGTGTCAGAAGAGATAGTCAACCTTGCTGTATTGGAAGTTCACAAAAACGTCTTGCCCAAGCATTATCAGATTCTCTGTTCTTTCTCATGAATTCTCAGGATTGTCTTTCTGTCCCCTAAGGAATGGCTGTACACGTTAAGTGTTAACTTTATCTTAAAATCGCTTGTACAGGCGTACAGACCTGAGAATCGTATTGTTCTCTAGAGTCTGATTTGTTTAAAACTAATTGTAAGACAATAGTATTTCTCTCTTGACATTTGTTTTCCTGTTAAAGATAATGTTGGAACCCGTGACATGACCACATCCAGCTGCACCAGACACATCAAAATCAGTGACAGGATGAAACCAAATTACTAGGCCTTTTTGTGGCTGGGGCACCATGTGATGCATCACAATACAAGATGACAATTGAAACATTTTAAACTGTAGTTTAAACCACAGCAAAGAAAACCTCAGGACTTAAGATCAGAGAGACAGAGAAAGAGAGAGGTGTTTGCAACCCATAAAAGAGGAAGGGATTTAGTTCTTTGCTTCTTCACAGGTTCACCATCTCTGACTTGCTGCCAATTGCCAAAGGGCTTTGACATCTGAAGGACATTATACAAATCCACAGCACACAGGAATAGTAGAAGGAGAAGAGAAGCATTTTGGTCATATGTGGAAGAGATGTAAGCATTCCTATCTCCCTTCCCATGCCTTCCATGGGCAGAAATAATGAAGCACTGAGTGGGTCATGAGGCTGACAGGACTGAGAAAGGATGAAGCTGCTCTCACAGATGAGAAAAGGAGAGATGTTGCTAGGTCCTTATCACAATAATCAGCCAGATAGACACTAGAAATCCGGACCTATAGAGTAGGCTACACCTTAAAATAGACATATGCAGAATATGAGAGATGGAAGCTGTTCTGTGATGTTGGGATAATAAATTCAACACATCGTATACAAAATATTCAAACAGCAAATGGTTCATTCACCACTGTTGTTCTGATTAGCTATCAAAAGTAATGACATGATCACTTTCTCAGAACTACAGCCTGTAACTTTTAAAAATACAAAGAAATAGCTTTGCATTTTTAATGTATAGGTCTAAAATGTCGATTCTTTAGCGCAAATTTATACATTCAAAAAAGTGTCATTGTGCCTTCTGCAGCTCTACAATACCTCAGAACAGCCATGGACAGTTTATATTTACAGAGTTACTTTCTGTAGATCTCAGTGCTGCAGAAACATATTGCTTTAAAAGTCAAAGCTGAGTTATTCCCAGCTGGAGTTATTGCCACCAACAAAGACTCCATAGGCAGATTCTGTGCAGACTTTGTGGCAAGTTCGAATTCTTTGTCCTCATTTTCAAAATATGACATCACTTAGCTGAATGTTACCCTTGACTTTGTCTTCTTCTGCCAAGATCTCTTCAAGATTTCCTTCCACGTCAGTTCAACAGTATATCCTGGGCACATAACAGCATCTTCTCAGATTGGCCCTCTCATACCATGTACACTGTCTCACAGTTTTTTACCTGCCTATGAGAACAAAAGCAAAACATTTCTACATTGCCATCTCAGCCTAGGAATGTACCCCACCTTTCAACTCTACAAAGCAGACAACAGTTGTTTTCCCATTCTACCTTGAGATACAGCTAACTAGATATTTTGCCTTTAAGGCATAGCCAGAATTTCATCTCAGCCAGTTCATTGTAACTGTGATAGGTTTGAGACCTAGATTAGAAAGTTAGGCCTAGATTAGGTGGAGTCATTCCAATGCTGTAGAAGCCAGAAGATCTTTCATACCAATCTTCTGTGGTCATGTGCGCCAAATGAAGCTGATGGAAGTAAAAAATAAGACGCTCATTTTTGTGTCTAGCAGAGATCATTTAAGAGTGAAGGCCTGTCAAGCATGGAGACAGATATATACTTTTTTTCCTGTAGGGACATTTCAGCCATCATTTTAAAATTTAATTTTGAATTTTGCAACCATCTGTTTCAGGTATTAAAATCTCCATGAATTTTATATAATCACTCTGAAAAGAAACCATTCAACAGGTTTGTTTCAGAGTGTTGCTGGCACGGGACTTTTCTTCATTCCACCTCCAAGATAACAATGAATGATTGCTCCCATATGTACACAGCATACATGAACCTTGGAGATCTGTGCATACAAGATTTGCTGTGTAAAGTCATTCTTTTTCTTCTTTTGCTCATCTTTAGAATGCATATCAGAAGTAGTACCTCTTCCTGCAAGATGTTTGCAAGCAGTTTAAGTTGAACAGGAGAAAGTGAGCCTTCCCACTCATTATGTATAATTTTCTTTTGATTTGTTTTGATTTGTCTTAATGGGGATGGAACACCGTGTAGGTGTGGGCGTCGATGATGGGGTGTGTAAATTTTAAGGGGAATGAGCTGAGTAAGCAAGTTTGAAGCTACCTCTCAAAATAATTCTTCATACAAGCCTTAGGGAGGCAATCAGACACTTATTTTAGGATCCTTTTACAAATCCGCATACGCTGTTTCATACAACTGTGAAAGCCAAGGCTTGTGTAGCCAAAATTAAATGATCACGTCAGCTCCTTCTGCACAGGAATTTGATTTGTTACCATCAAGTTTGTTGTCAATAAAACCACTAGCCTAGAAGAGCATATGCATTGTGTGTCTGCTCACTTCTAAGGCTGCTGGTTCATCTCAGAGAGGGCATCCATCTCAGTGAAGTATCAGGATTTTCCTAGGGCAGCCCAGAGCTCTTGGTGTTGAGAGATCTGTGCAGAAAGAAAGGATAGAAATTGTAGAGCAAGCCTATGGGTGGAGGACAGCTTTCATCCATCCCATCCATCTGTGATCCTTTATGAAGCTCAACTAAATGTCAACAGGCAGACATGACTTTCCCACAGTCCACAATGTGATAATGCAGAAAAGAAGTGGTATTTGGAAGAAGGAGATACAGGTACATGCCCCAGCAGAAGGACTATCATGACACCATATTACCAATGAGGTGAAGGTGCTGAAGAACTGAAGGGAGACAAAACGCTTTCTTACAAATAAAATCTCTGGAAATTCCTGAGTGTATCAACAGGTTGTTTCAAGTCCTGCAAATCTCACCCATTCAGCAGAAGAAACCTATGAAAATTCTGCTGAGGGAACTCAAGATCTGCTTTCAGTGGAAGGAAACAATCTGGCCTTTAATTAAGTTTTCATCTCCTATTATTTAACCAAAATCATAGCATCTCATCCAACATCTACCTTGACTATGCTGTTTATTTAGTTAGTTCATTATATTTCTCTATAATCTGTTGCAGTTGTACTAAACACAATGACTTAGAAAAACATCATTCCAAACACTTTCATCATCACAACTTTCTAAATATCCCAACCCTGCTTGTTGCCAAGCAGAGAAGGAAGCATTACTGTTTCTGTCACACTTCACTGCAGCCCTTTACAACTAAAAATGCACCCACTCCTGCTCTGGGACTTGTTATTCATTCATCCTCCACCAGCCTTCAGAAGTGACAAATGTGGAGGGCAAAGAAAGAAATAAGGAGATGCTTAATTGCAGGATGTAAAACTGAAAGAGATGAGTGACAAAAAGATAGTGACCTTCATTTGGCACACCCCATTTTTCTAGATTGTAGTTTCACATTACTCTTTCTAAGCTATATTTTATTCTCTTGACTGGGGCTGGGAACATCTTGTGTGTGATATAGTAACAAAGCTTCAGTCACAACAGGTGTGGGGATCATTAAGCAAGACTGAAAAGGGTCTCTGATCAATTACAATCAACAAAAATTGAATGAGTTTTAATTTACCGTAGATGAAACAGTGCCAGAATCTGTTTCATGTATGTGCATCAGCCAGACATGCACAGACCTGTGACAAGCTTCTACACTGAGGTAAATACCATCCATAAAGAGTAAAGCCAAGCAGACCTAGTAGTTCAGGTCCTGCGTGCCCTGTAGATGATTGGAGACAGCCATCTTGGTATGAAAAACAACAAAATAATGAGGATCAGCAGGTCTGATTCTGATTTCAATTATATTTATGTAACCCAGGAGTGACTCCACCAAGATGTGGAGCAGTAATGGTGGAAATGCAATGGCAGGCCAAGAATCTGTCTTAGGTAAATAGGCTTCATCCCTAACACTGTGAGGGCATTGTAGATGATTCAGTAATCAAAGGTGTGACAGCAGCGCAGTCATGTTCTAGCTAGCTTCAAGATATGGAAGGCAATCCGCAGCTGTGCAGGCTTTGGAAGGAGCTCCGCATATTTTTTAGAAGAAGGGAATGAGAGCCACGAAGCTGAAATCACCATATCTTCCTGGCTATTGTTAGTGCTAAATAAAAGCTGGTTTCTCCACATCTCACATTCTGCAACTGCAGCTCTGAGCGTAGTGTAGACACGGTGTTGCAGGCTGGCAGACATTAGCTGTGCTGACTGTAAATCTTAGCAAAGAAATACACTTCTTGAAGGAATTCACCAGGTAGTTCCCAAGAAGTCTGAGGTATTGCAGATGAGAAAGTCTTTCCACAGATGCAGAAGGAGAATTTTTTTTTCTTTTTCTCTGGCAATCTGATGAACAAAGGGATGGTTTTGATTCTGAATCTGGAGCAGATATGGGGAGGATTGATTCATGATCCTTTTCTTTTTTCCCTTTTTAATGGGCTGACAGACTATGCTCCAGGCCTGTGTTTCAAAGGCCTGATCCAAAACCCACTAAGTCACTCCTTAAAGACTACAGTGTGCTGTGAATTTGGCTGCAAAGTAGTACTCAACTACCACTCTGTAAAGAAATATAGATCATCAACTTTTCTTAATTGCCACAAATATTAAACAATCCCTAAACTATTTACCATGCCTTCTTCCTGCCAAAGCTTCCTGTCCCCTGCTCTGTACCTTACTTTTCAGCAGTTCAGCATTTCACACTTACAGAGAACCTGGCTTTGCCCCGTGGCTGGATTACCTGCCTGATCCCTTGCCGTGCTGTTCATCTCTTTTATTACCTTCACACTGCTCTTAGCCAACCTCACCTGGGCCACTGAAATGTAAAGGTTACATTATGTAACAGAAAAGAAAAATGCGAGCAACAAAGATGTGCCTGTAGTAGGAACATTTTCTCTCATCTCCTGTAGCAAATATCTTAGGCATTTTTATGCACATACACACACCCTGCCCATCCTTTACTGTCCTCTTTGCTATAATGACTGCATAAGATTGAAAACTCCTGAGGGTAGGGTCCTGGCAAATTGCTTGTTCTTAAAAGCATTGTGCACGCCTGGGCTGTTGTTTTAATGATGAAGGTAAGGCTACCAGTCAACATACCACATTACCACACTGAACAGGCATCTGGTCCTTAACCTGTAAAGTCAGATCCTATAAAGGTTCTTCTGAAAATCCCACTTCAACAGGGCAGTGGAGATGTTTCTAAGTGTGTAAACATGTGTTCCTAGGCCTGTGCAAATAATGAACTTTATCAGTTGAGCTTCTGGGCTGAAAAAACCGTGGGATAAAAGAATTTCCATCTGGATAGACAGGGAATTAAAATAATCTAATTGGTCTCACTGAGATGAAAACTTGTAAAATGTAATTTCGTTCAACAGGAAATGTTGCATTTGCCTGAAAATGAAATGGTTCATTTTGGGTACTTGTAAAAGATCCAAAGGAATGGAAGAGGCCAGATCACAGAATGACTGGGGCTGGAAGGGGCCTCTGGAGGTCATCTTACCCAGCCCTCTGCTCAAGCAGTGCCATCCAGAGCAGATTGCCCAGGACCATGTCTGGACAACTTCTAGATATCTCCGAGGATGGAGACAATGGCCTATCTGAGCAACATGTGTCCGTGCTCAGGCATCCTCACAGAAAAAAAAAAAAAAAAAGTTTCCGGTTGCTCAAATAGATAAGTATCTTAGGGTTGGGGGTGTTGATGTACTCCTACCTTAAGATTCTGGGACAAAAGATAGGGGACAGATTTTAATTCCATCTCTTTCTCAGAGGTGAATAACCAATCAAGCTATGAGGCCCCTTGTGTTGAGGATATTGCATTCAGTGTATTAGTTTGCACAATTTCACCTTCACTGGAGCAACACTGAAGTCTGTCTTCTCCATTTTGCAGCAGATTAGTCTCCTCATCATGTCTCCGAAGATATTTCACTCTCCTGCTCTATGACTGTGTAAGTACTTCAGTTTAGACAAAGCAGCTCCTAAAGGAAGAGTCAAGGAGAGACAAGCATCAATGTATTTATAACCTCATGGTAACACTGACTTCAGAAGTGGAATACGTGAGGGCAGGTTTGAAGTCTCCACTGGTTCAAAGCACAGGTTTAGATGTGAGGATCTCAACCAAACAGGTATTTTGTAGGTATTTTGCAGAACAGCCTTCTCACTCACTTCTTCTTGTAGCTACCCCATTTCTTATAAAACATCCAGATAGTCATTGAGGAAGAGTGTGAAGAATGACTCCTGACATGCTAGTTAAAGCATTCTCCCAGAAGGTGTGACATGCAGGATACTCATTCCTGCTCCAATTAATGTTTAATTATTTACACAAAGAGAATGGTCTCTTTGGAATAAGTATCCTGGTCCTGAGCCCCTGTCTCCTGGACTACGATGCAGCAGGCTAGGAGAAGAAGGGGGTAGAGGACCAGCTCTCCTGGCCCAGGCCACTGTCTTCTATATTCTTCCTAAGAAGTGTGGGTTTCACAGAGCATTCTCCCTCCACCAGTTCTGTGACCCCAGCCCTCTATTCCTGATGCTATCTGTGGCAGTCAACCTCAACCCACAAATATTTTCACACTGACAAAACAACGCCAAACACGTTGAGTCTTCACTGTAAAAAATTCACCAGCTCTGCAGAACCTTTGGCAGCCACATCCACAGTTGCTGCCTGCACATCTCCATGCCTTCTTGAGTTTCTCCTAGGCTGCTGCAAGCTGCCTTATCTCCACTCTATTTTAATGTGCTGCTGTCAAATTGCCAGGCATTTTAAGAGGCTTCAAGTGAAACGTCTAGTTTACCTGCTAAGTGTTTGCACAATGCCAAGCGCAATGGGGTCTTGACTCTGGCAAAGAAGCTCAGACACTGCTATCATTAACTGTAATTATGACTGATTGCCCAAATCACTGCTCACGTCATGGGGCAGACTCTTCTCGGAGTGCAGAGGCCGCGGGGGCTCCGCCTGAGCACAGAGCCAGGGTGCCACACCCTGGGCTGCCAGCTTGGCCTCCTCCGGGCAGGGCCAGGCCAGTGGCGGGGGTAGAGGGCAGCAGGAGGCTGCAAGGCAGCAGGCAAGGAGACCGCAGGCTCGAGGGAGTAAGCCAAGGCTCATGACTTAGCTTCTCTGCCTGGGGCCCTTGTGAGTCTAACCTAGGCTTTGCCAAAATTTTCTGCACTCTTTCCCTTGGGGGTAGAAGTCAGGTCAGCTGCTGGGGCCAGTCCAGCTGCACTGTGGCAAACCCACTGGCTGTTGCCAAAGTCTTTAGCACTTTTTCCCCAATTCGAGGGGGCATTTGAAGCTTGGGGTCCATTACAAACCGTGTTGTAAGACAGGCTTACTAAAACAGAGAACTGTGAAGTGCTTGTTGCTTCCTTCTACTAGGCCTTAATTTTGGCACGTGCAGATTAGTAAGCACTGCATATTGGAGAAAGTATGGAGAAGAAAATGAAGGCTGCTCATTTGCAGATGCCTAATTAGAGTCTGATAATTACCACTCTGCATGCTTTAACTGTGTTAGGGCAACACAGAGACTACGCTTGCATTGCAGCAAGTAATTCAGTCACTGTACATTAAAGCTGTTCTGTATACACTTATCTGGACTTCCAAACATGCTATTTTCAAGGCACTCCATGTAGTTCACTGAGGTGTGCTTGTCCTGTGCAATGCCTGGGCCAGTGCTGGCCTTGTCTTTTCCACCAAACTTACTAAAAACAGAATGAAATAGAAAGAAATGCCTAACGTCTAGGCTAGCAGAAGTGACTCTCAAAGCTGTGCTGTGGGGGGTGACCTCTTATACCATGCATATTTTTTCCCTTCTCATCTCCTGAGCTAATTTTCTACATTCTGAGAAACTGTTGCTCCAGGGTTTTTGGCTGAGTGGTTCTCAGCAGCATTTATCAAAGCAGTTTATAAGAACGGTCAAGTCTTATCTTTCAGCTGGACCTAGGCAAGGATGGAGTCTGGGAGCAGGACCTGGGCTCTGTAATTTTTGGATAGCAGACAAGCTTGCTCAGGAGAGAATCACACTCACAGTAAGACCACATTTATAGCTGGTCTGTGGAGGTTCATCTCCTCAATCCTACAGTACCATTGCTATGACTCTCATCTGTCAAGTATCAGTATTTTGAAAGTATTTCCCAGTAAGTTGGATAGCGCTGTGGTATTATTGTTTTTTTAAAATTCACCTTTTGAAATGTATATGAAATGGTGTTGGGCAGTAAACTGCAATTACGTGATTTTTATTGTGATGGTGGGATGATGCATTTTGATCTTGGACAAGGCCTGAATAGCTACAGTTATTGCGACGCTAAGCCCTATCCATCACTCCTTCAGACTGAGACTGGAGTGTCTTTAAAATAATCATTGCAGAAATAGCACAATAGCATGAAAGATTTGAGATTTTAAAGTTCAGCAAAAATAAAGGTAGTCTTTTTCCATCTCATTTTTCAAATCTGAAATATTGTGCTGATACTGTGAATTTAGATGCACTCTGTTCTAAATCTATGTTAGGAAACTTTTACATTTGTCTCCAAGACGTTTAGCTCACCACAAAACCCTGCCATTGGGCTCTTTTTGCTTCATGTATCTATCTAAACAATGCTTAGAGTCACACTGAGATATTGTAAGCAAATACTTGCAAGATTTTCATCTCGTTACTCTGTACAAAGATAACGCTGATCAGTAACTTCCCTTTAAATTGATACTTTTTTACCCTTATTTTTAAGTTATCTGCATGGAAGAATTGGCCTGCTGAGGAAGGGAATCTCTTTTCAAAGCTGACAAAACCCTTCTTTTTTAATATTTGTATGAAGTATTTATTTTCCCACTTAGAAATTGCTTTCAATGTAGAATTTTACCCTAAATAATAAAGTTTAGACCAGAAAAATTTAAAGCAATCTTCTCAACTTCATGCATCCCTTCTTTAATTAAATGTTTTGTTTTGGTCCATGTTTCTGTGATAGTCCTCCTGAGATGTCTTCCAGCAAGGCATGTTTTTGTCACACATTAATCAAGAAAATGTCGACATTTCAAAAATTTTTGGTGGAGAGGCAAGCTATTTCTCATCATGCGCCTCTGCTAAATACTTTGTGATCCTTGGAGGGGTAGTGGTATACATAGGTGACATTCCTGTGGCAGACTCATCAGCTGCTGACTTTTGCCAGCTTTGCTGTTTGGAGTCAGACCTGAAACTTCCACTAGGCTCTGCCCTTCCATGCTATGGGTTAAACATGGAGCAGGGGCTGTGCAGAAACAGAGAGTGAGAGTCCTGAGTGGTACCAGGTATGTGGCTCCCAGTTTACAAACCACTGAAATGTCTCTTCCTGTTCTTCACTATCTGCAATTTATGTCAGAAAGTCATTTTGTGCTGAAAATGACAAAATGCTGAAAAATGAAATGTAGATTTTTTTTACGAATTAAAAATTATTATTCTTCAAACCATCTGTGTTTATTAGAAAGACCAGAATATCGAGTCTAGAGCACTGAAAACCAACCTGAGGCTCTATCTTCTGCAGTGCAGAGGAAAGTTCAGCAACACCCTTCTCATTTTTATGAACAGAGGATATGTATATTCTGTTTTAAAAGAGGAGCAGCAGATGGGATGCGGTGCTTGCCTCTTCCCCTTGGCATTTAAGCTTAAGGTCAGCTTTTGTTAGGTAATGCTTATTCATAGCAGAAGGCACCATATCCCAAATTTTCTCTGAACAAGAAGAAAAGAATTGCCCCTCCTGAACTACTAATGATCTTGGCAAATCCATTGTGTAATACTTTCAACATGCTTATATCCTTTCTAATTGCAAAAGGTAAATAAGTTAAAATCAAAATAAAAAAAATTGCATCATAGAGCCATAAGACAAACTAACACAATGGTGTGGCTATACTGCCTTCTTTGATTTTTACAACTACGTTTGCTCAGCAAGCTTCCAAACAGCAAAAACATCCACAGCATTACAGATGTTTACAATTATAGGCAACTGGATAAAAAACGGCTTCATTTATCAGTCAGGATTTTGGTTTTGCTATTATTTGATGTGATACCTGCTTGTGGGCCCTTCCATGAAGTTGCACCGTTGCAGCTTTTGAGGATTACATTTCATGATCATAATACAAGAAAAAGGGTCTGAATATGTTTTCACAGTCTTATTATCTACTTAACCTTCCAGCATCATTACTCACCTAATTGCAGGCTTTAAACAACATTAAAAAAAACAACCCTCATACGATATGTACTGCTGTGATTTCATGTTTTCACAACAAAAAACTTCTTAATAACTGGGATTACTGCAGACCAAGTACTGACCTTGACAATTCCAACAGATTCCTGTTGGAGAATGTCAAACTATAAAGTCTGATGTTCTCTTCTGATAAAGATAACCATCTCACATTCCTTCTTCCTTCTGTATGTCCAGCATACAGGCCCCACGCTCTATAGAGGTGGGTGAGTAACTCCTGAGATACTTTAGAGTCCTTTTCTCATAAGTCAATTATCATCTTCCAGTTTAAAAATAACTGGTGGTGAATCTGAAGTACGTGGTGACCCAGACAGTTATCTGCATTAAAACAATGGCTTCCCACTAAACCATCAGAGCTAGCTATGTCCATTTTTATCACATATAACCCTGGTGCAGGACCCAGAGCTGTTTGCTGTATTGCACAAAGCCAGACAGACATGGTGGTTTGTGCTTTTGCTATAACACAAAGAGACTTTTTTAGAAGTCTTGCATCTTGAGATGCTTTTTTCTCCACCAATTTCATGTAACATTGCTACCAGTGCAGAAAACCACTCTGGTTCTAATCCAGTGAAGAGAGTAACTTCCATAGTCTGCACCAGTGAAGTGCTAGGCAGAGAGAAGGGCTGATTTTCATAGGCAGTTGTATTCTCTTCAGTTTCCTGCCAGTCACAATTTCTCCTTTTAGGTGTTATGCTTTGTTTTTTTTCTTTTTACCTTTTGTACCACAAGCTAACCCAGAAAGCATGAGTGTCTACTGATGCCAGACCAGATGAGGAAGACCTCTTCCTGCTTCAGTATCTGGACCAGCTTGTTCTCATGGGAGGTGAATCATTACTGCCCACTCTGCATCCTTTGGGAACTGCTTATGTCATTGGACACACAGCACTGGCCTCACTACCTTTTCTGTGCACATTGTCCTAGGGCTGATAAAGGTAAGTGGGATAAGGAGCAGCAGGGCATGGAGTGCTACCTATTTGCATCTCCCTTCCTGAAAGCTTGGGCAAAGCTTGGATGCTCTGTGCAGGAGCTGAGCCTTTCCCAACCTGGAAATTTTGTCTTAGAAGAACAAGGAATTTCATTTTTTTCTGTAGGAGTGTCAGAGTATCCAAACAACTTCCATTGCCCTCTTCTTGACTGGAAAACTCAGACAAATGTCTCCAGATCAAGGCACAAGGAGCCCAATGCTTTTTAGAGGCATTAGATCCGCAGTACATGCACTCACAGTGGATCACCTGATAACAGGAGACATGATGAACATGCATGTCAGCTATCTGTGTGGTACATGTGTGGCTGATAAAATGCATCCCAGCTGTGTCAGACTTATGTGTGTGTGTGTGTGTGTGTATTATCTAGTACCCATACCATTATTTCTCTATTTGATTTTCCAGGAAGAACTGTGGGAATCCTACAATTAAAAACTTGTTCTAAGTAAACAATTGTTTAAGCTTGAGGAAAGTCTACAAGAAGTCAGAGCGTGTTGGAACAATATCATTTTGATATATTCTCTTCCTGTTGGAAATGTGCCAGAAGAAGATACGTGCAGGGACTGACAGTCATCCTTCATGAGAAACCAAAGTTGTTTTGGCATTTGAAAACAGCACTGCCTATCGACACAGCAACAATGCTTATCTTCCCTGTAGGAAGTCTATTTGTCATTTTCTAGATCAGAAAGCAAAAGGCTCTGATTCTACTGTCATTGTTGACATGATAAATCAAGAGTAACTGAAGAGCTGAGAATGACTTCAGTATATCTCTCAGACAAATGTACTTGAGAAACCAACCTCATAGACAAACACACAGCACATAGAAAAGCATTTCTATACACTTGTGCCTTTCTCACCTCATTTGATAATAGTCATCTAAAATGTGTAGGTGAATTCTGTCCTAAAAGTTCTCATCTCTTTCCATCTCTCCCACAGAGAGGCTCTAGCTGAAGTGTAATTCCCTGCAGTGCAGTATGTGGTCAAATATTTGTAAGTCAAACCTCTGAATCTCCGTAGAAAATTTTGCTTTCCAAGTCACTGTGATCACTATTTATCCTAATGGAAATATTCAAAAGCTGACGAGGTGAATCTCCTGCTTTCTCTGTAGTCCAAGCACACACACTGTGTGACTCTGGCATTTTTTGCAGGTATTTCAGAATGGGGTGCCACTGGGAGCAGAGAGAAGACAACAAATGGTAGACTGTCTTCTTCTGTGCTGCCCAAAAATGATGTGTAGGACTTAGTTAATGTAATGAAATGCACCTTACTATGGCCTGAAAAAGGAAGGATGTGAAAATATTGCCCTTATACTTCACTCATATTTGAAATATATGGAATGAACACTTGGAAAAGGATAGCTTCAGCTAACTTTATCTGTGTAAAAGTTAAATATGTAGCCCAAGCCAGACATATTGACTTCCAACATTTTTCACAGGGACATTTTTCTCAGGGACTTGGGCAGCCTCCCAACCTACAGCAGGTTCTGAGGATAACTCATATGTTTCAGGTACAGAGCTTTTGTGCTTCATTGTCTTGACTTTTGCTATATGTAGGGAGAAAAGCAAATTTTCACTATCTTGCTTCTTCTAGCATGATGTAAGCTACAGAAATTACAAAGTTATTAATTTATCATTATCTATGTGCCTGAAAAATATCATTCTCCTTCTTCTGCCACTTCTCCCTAAATAGCAGAGACTGTTAAACACAAACCTCTGGGCTAGGATCAGCCTATCTAGCTTAAGGATGCATATGGGACAACCTCTGTGGTCAGTTATTCAGCACTGTGGCAGGCCTATGTCATTTGAGTAATACCTTTTCTCCTGCTGATCCAAGTAAAGCAGTGTTGGTAGCATTGTTGTTTGCTGTATTATTCTGAGACAGGGGAAAGGCATTGTTAAGTCCTGTTGACTGTTTTCCTGGAGATATGCCAAAGAGAGCTGCAGAAAGAGCATGGATTGGTTGGAGGGTGCAGAGTCCTGGCTGATGTTAGTGCACTTTATGGGTTGATATGCAAACTCACAAATGGAAAACTGACACAAATCCTCCTCTGCATTGAGGCTGGAGTAACTAATCCTGTTTGCAAGCAAGGGTGCATTGTAACTTCTAAAAAGAGGCAATTTAAAGCCTAGGGCCTTTAAAGCATTGCGTTGTCTTCTGTCTTTTTTATGGCATTCTTTAAAAAACAAACAAACACAATGAAGAAGAGATGAGACTAGGATAGGCTTTCAGTGCATGACACAGCCAAAAGAAGAATGCTCCAGGAACTGTAACGTTTCAATTTCCTATTTTCTCTATCTTTAAATTAACTTCAGTTTTCTTAAATACACTCAATTAAAAAAAAAAATACTGTTTGCATATATATTCCAGGCAAAGATCCAACACTAAGGCTGTGTTGGAAATGAGTACCATTGTTAGGCTGGCTGGTCCTTCACATCCATGCCCTCAAGATGCTCATAAAAATCTGAGACACACTTTCATTATGATCAAGTGCTAGGATACATGCAAAGCACATTTGCATTACAGGGAGCAATGAATGGCAGATATGTAATAACGTTTGAAGATAGACTATGCTTTAGCAAGAAGCAGAGTCAGCTATGATTGCTTAAGGAATAGGCTGATAGTCCCGTACTTGGCACATGTGATTCTTTATGCTTTAGCAAAAGTGATTTTAAAACTTTCCTTTTTAACTGTTATGGGATTTGAAATCTGTGTTTGTGCAGTCCTCCAGTAATTAAATAGGGGACACAATAGTAATGGCATAAAAAGAAAGACAATGAGTTTTGATTAAAAGAACCTGTTCTCATACAATGTTTCTGGTGGGAATGGCACAGGCCAACATGTGTCAACATCCAACAACTATTTTTAATTTGTCTTCCTCTTTTTTCTTCCAGAAAAGTGGGTTCACCGTGCCAGATTACATCATTTTCACATACAGTGCACACATGTCTCTTCCAGAAATTATAAACACAGATGCAGAATCATGATTTGTTTGGCTCTGGCCCCTGATAGTGACACCCATTCGACCACTAGCCGCAAAAGAGCTGTGTTGTAAGAATGAAGTATTGAATTGCCAAGAGTTGTTGTTTCCACTGGGAAACAGAACTGAAGTGATTTGAGGGTTCTCAATTCTTCATGTGCCTTATCTACTAAAGACTGCAGGAAGTCATCATAGATGGTCTCCTTCTGGATAAATACCACTCTCCACATGGCCCAGTCAGCCATGCACTGGTCCTTGTGGCCATCAGAGGCTACTGTGAGCCACAGTAAAAAATGTGGACAATTACAGCATTCTTCAAAGCATATAATAAAGGCCCTTCTTTTTTTCCACTTTCTTACCCAATAGGTGCATGAGGCATTAAAAGTGCTTCAAAACCAGGCAGTAATGGTTACGTGCTTTTCACAGGATCACAGAAGGGAAGGGGTTGGAAGGGCTCTCTTGGTCCATCTGGTACAAATCCACCTTGAGCAGGAACACCCAGCACTGCTTACCCAGGTGGCTTTCAAAGATCTCCAAGGATAGAAACCAAAACCACTCTGGACAACCTGTTCCAGTGCTCCTTCACCCTAACAATGAAAAAGAAGTGCTTCCTGATGTTCAGAGTGAACCTCGGGTCTCGAATTCTACCACTGGGCACCAGTGAAAAGTACCTGGCTCTCTTCTCTTTGTACCCTCCCATTAGATGATTTGTGCACATTGATGAGATCCTGAGCCTCATCTTCTCTACAATAAACAGTCCCAGCTCTCTCATAGGAGAGAGTCCATCTTTTCCCATAGGTGAGTGGCTCCAGACCCTGCTGTAAGAGGTGTCTGAAAGAAAATCAGTGGTGTACTCTTTGAGACTTTGGGATTACTTGTCATAAAACTCCAGAAACCCACTTTCTCCTCCTATGCTGCTCAGTAGTGTTTTGTTCTCACATAGTAAAATCACAGAGCACAAGACATGACACACCTTTCTCACAGAGACCTTATTTCTAACATTACTTCTTATCAAATGTATGATAACTGAACAAAAGTACGTCATTGCTGTACTTACAGGATTTTAAAATGTCGTGCAGTGATGAGGAAGAAAACATGACTGGCTGCTGTAGTCAGTTTGATTTATGGTTATTGCAACAGGTTGTTGTATTTTGCCTGATTAAGATTTTTTTGCTTTTTTTTTTTTTTTTTTTTTGACTCTGCATTCTGAGTAAAATACTTTTGCAAGCTAGTAGGAGCAAACAGGCAGGTTTTTTAAAGTTTTTAGAGACTTATCCAATGTCAAGGGCAGTTAGGTGTCTGAGTGCACTGAAATATCTGGGCTGGAAGAACAGCAAAGCCAGCTAAACCAGCTAGTAGGGCTATCACTGGGAATAGGTGGTGTCTCTGAGCGGCCTAGAATTAGCATAGTCTAAACCAGATTGAAAGCAGGGCCTATCCTTTTAATAAGTGTTTGCCTAATGACTCACATCACTGGGGTCCCCACCTCTAACTGAAGTGTCTCAGACAGGAGCTGCTGGGGTGCTATTACTAATAATAGTATCTGAATCTGTACCATGTAGGGGTAGATATGTACCCAGCAGTAGCTGCAGTGTAATAGGGTGTAGCCAGCTCCAGAGGGGCTCTGGAATGGTTCCACCTCGATGATAGAGCTTGGGCTGCTCTCCATGGCTTTTTCAGATTGCATCTAAATACTCCTCCCTGGAACAAAGTCCTCAGGCACTTCTCTGCTTCAAAGCCCGCCTGGAATAATAAGAATGAACAAATGTATACATTGGAAGTGGGAAGGAAGACGCATTTCTTGAGTATGAGGCTACTTGTAAATACACGATCTTCCTCGAACCTTTCAGCCATATCCAGTCTTCCCACAGTTGTTGGCTATCTTTGATGCAGCTGTCCTGTCTGTAGCAAATCTGTGGTTATTTTAGTGTTAGCTCACTTCGGACTACAACGTGATTCCACCTGCAAAGTGACCAGATCAATCCATACCATCATTCTAGCCTTGCTCTGCCAGTGCATAGAGCAGGGTAGGGACTCAAAGGCAGTGAATGATGCACGCACCCTATAATCTGCACATAGCCATGGCTCAGACTGCTCGCCAGCTGCTCTATAACTTGCTGGAGAGGGTTGCCCTGGATCAGGGCAGACTCTTTAGATACACCATCCTCTTTCTTCGCCCTCCAGCATAAGTGAGTGCAGTTTGAGATGCAATGGTGGCTGCTAAGAGAAACAGACAAAGTGAGTTTTCCTTATTGGCTTCCATGCACTCTTGATTAGGCCTCCACTAGAAGGGGAGAGAGCAATGCACCCCATTGCTTCTGCACTCTCCTGAAGCCCTGATGGAAATCCTGAGGGAAGGGGAAGATGCGTCCCCCTTGTTCTGTAACTGTCATTCATTTCTGTCACCTCGGATAGCAGCTTAAGAGAAATGTTTGACAACAAAATTAGCAGTTTGTAAGAGGCAAGTAAAATGTATGAATTTGGGATACTGTCACCACAAGCCAAAGCATTGCACTTTCTGGGTGTAGCTGGGCTGCAGTGGGCAGCACAGAACAGGGGAGAAAGGAAAACACAAGCAAGGAGGCTTTATGGAGTAGAAAACAAACAGACAATGAAAGGGTGTGTTCCTGAAATCCTTCAAAGGGTGTTAACTCTTTCATAACAAGAATAATGACTGCCCCTTAAGCTGGTAGTATCCTCTGCGCCTCATTAAAGTTAATTCAGTGGGCCAGATCCATCTCTGGAGTCCTTTCATTAAAATCACTGGAGTGATACCACCGATATATGTAGCAAAACAATGAGCCAAACTCTGTGTATAAAAAAAAGACTTGTGCTGAAACGTTTTGTGAAACTTTTGGCAGGTAATGGCCCTTACAAACTCTTTGGCAACATTTTATTGCTTGTGTGAATAGAAAGGAAACATGTCAAAAGGAATTTAGGAAATTGCATGTTAGCCTAATGTCAGGTTTGCAATACAATCCAACAAAATCAGGCCTGTCAAAGTGCTGGGAATGTCTCCTTTTTGAGAGCAGCTCAGCCACAGCTCTGTCTCCTTTTTGAGAGCAGCTCAGCCACAGCTCGTGAAAGGACTGGAACATGGAACTCCACAGCTACGGCTCCCTGAACATTTTCATTCTAGTGAATGAACTGAACTCGGGCTCTACTATGCAGCTGTGCACCTTTGCCAGGAGCTGAAGGGAATGGACTGGGGGAGCAGGTGGGAATGGCTGCAGTCAGCCTTGCTGCTGAGCAAAATTGCTGTGGAGTCACATCCCAGCGGTCTACACAGACAAATAAAGGCTTTGGCATTCACTCCCTGTGTTTCCACTTTGCAAGTCAGAAGTCTGGAGCAGCACCTTTCCATGTCTTCATCTTTTATTCCAGTTTTTTCTTTTCTTTCCTCCAAACTGGTTATTGCTTTTGAAGCTAGGATAAGATCAAGCAGGACAGGATAGCAAGAATGAAACACTGTCTAGCTGGGATTCTATCTGAGGCAAAGACAACACTTAAAATTGTGAAGATATGCCATTGTCCATGAGTTTTAACAGCGCATTTATATCCAAACTGAAGTCATTACCTTCTGCCTTTCTTGAGAAAGAGACAAAAAAAGAGGAAGCAGAGAAGAGGGTAGGAGGGAAGGAAGGGAGACAAAGAAAGGAAGGAGGGAAGGAGGGAAGGAGGGAAGGAGGGAAGGAGGGAAGGAGGGAAGGAGGGAAGGAGGGAAGGAAGGAAGGAAGGAAGGAAGGAAGGAAGGAAGGAAGGAAGGAAGGAAGGAAGGAAGGAAGGAAGGAAGGAAGGAAGGAAGGAAGGAAGGAAGGAAGGAAGGAAGGAAGGAAGGAAGGAAGGAAGGAAGGGAGGAAGGAAATGAGCTTCTGAGGCTGATTTTAAGTTCTGTACCATTTGTTTATAGAAACACATCTCTTAGCAGGTTGTCCAAATGTCTGAATTAATATTAACCTTTCACTATTATTATGCACTTTTAAATTTCTTGAGATAATACACTCTGTAATGCAAGATTATTTGAGCAAATAAAATTGTTATATAGGAATATTTGGACATATCCTTAGAGCTTTAAAATTGTTATTGTTCTACTTGTTTAATGAAAGACCTGATTACCTTTTATGATCTTATTCTTGTTTCCACATTGTCCTGTTTCTGGTATTTAACTTGTGGGTCTCTCTATGGCAGCAATGGAAGGCAGCAGAAGAGTAAGAAGTGAGTGGGGAACACTGAAGAAGACGGGGTGGTCAGGAAGAGCTTGGAGGAACAAGGGATGGTGCATTGTCTTATAGAAGACATGGATGAACGAGTAGCTGTTCTGTACTGATTCAGGTTAGAAATCAAAGAGGAGAAAGGATCTGAGGGGATGTTATACAAACTCAGGCCACAAGCTTTGGGTGCAGTGCAAGGGGAGACAAAAGAGAGGGTTTGCATAAGCCAGAGAAGAAACCTTATCTAAAACCTTTGCACATTTTTATTTCTTCTGTCTTATTCAGTGTTCATTGGAAATAATAACTGTGAAGAAAACAGAAATAAAAAAGGTTTTCTTTCTCTCAAGGTTAGAAATTAATCTTTTCATAACCATCTTTGAGATGGAAAATGAACAACGACATGTTTTGGCAAGAACTGACAGGACAACTACAGCAAAGAAGTACTTTCCACTGTGGAAAAACAAAAACATTAAACTTCTGTGATCAGGGTTTTGCATAACGAACTGACAATGGGAATTCAGTAGTATGAAAGGAGACAAAAACACCCTGCGTGACACAAGAGCAATGAAAGGTGTATTTTATCTGCCTCTTTCAAAGCAAAATAAGGAGCACAGAATGATTCACTTCTAATATGAAATTTTATGGTGTTTATTTTTAATTTAGGGATCTAGTCTGTGTTTTCCAGCACAAGGAAATCAGGAGTTTTGTCTGCTCTTCACCAGAAGCCAGTCTTTGCATTTTGTTCAGAAAGCAAATGGAAAACACTGGTTTAAATAACGCTCCTTCTGTGTGTTGGCACAACACAAAGTAAACTACTATTGAGAATTTACTACTTTGTTTGAAGTTATAAATTTCTAGTAAGCAGTATATAGCTGTTGAAAGTTTGCTGTGCAGATCTTCCTTTATACTTCTGGGGAGATTTCTCCAAATTGACATGTTTTTGCCTGTGCCTTCATTAGATGTGCACGTTCTTGGTATGTGTGCACATCCTTGTACTTATAAGTGACATACAGTGGTTTGTTGTGAGTGCTCATCAGGAGACCTGGTAAAAATAGGCAGGTACACAAGTAAGTGTGTGTTCTAGAGGTGGGAGAAACTGGGACTTGAGTATTTGCCCAGATGTCAGGTGCTGCTGAACCTTAATCCTGCGTCTGGCATGGATTTGCTGTGAAGCCTGTGGCAAATCAAATAATCTCAATGCCACAGAGTCATCACCAGTGAAGTGGGAATAATAATACAATTTCCTACCTCACAGGCAGTTTCATAGATTAATGGATGTCTGAGAAGTGCTTTGTGTACTGGAAGTTCTGGCCTCTCTAGAAGTATTTTGACTTTATGAGTGAAGACTTGGATCATTTTTTCGGACTTTCCGGGAAGAATAAAAGAATAATTTATAGAAAATAACTCAAAAATCCTAACAACTCTTTATTAAAAAACCATTTAGATACTGCTTAAAGTCAGTATCTAAATCTCTGTGTATGACGTTCTTGTGCACAAGCTATACCACTGGCTGCAGAAAGGGCTGGTGCTGGGAAGATACTTCTGCCTGCCTCCGTGTGCCCAGCACGCACTGCCTCCTCCGCACACTGCTGAGGAGGAAAACAACCTTCAGAAATGAGGGGGTATTTTTACAGCCTGCTGAGCTTGCTCACATAAGGGCAGTGTGCTGATACCTGGAAAGATGCGGTTAAAAGCGGAGGTGGCTAATGCGAACTCCTTGCTTGTGTTTCTATTCAAGTTCCCATATCGTAAAACAAGGACTTGAGCTTGAGTAGGAGTGCTAGAATGTAATCCTTTATGTGGAAAAATAGAGACCATAATTCTCCATTACCTGCAACCATGCGTAGTCACTATCGTCCCTGAAGAGTGGGAGTAAAATACTATCAGTCTGATTGGTGCACCCACTTCTAACTCACTTTGCATGGTCTAAAATGACTACAAAGTAGCGTGTAAAAGGCTGGAACTATTGATGGTAAAATCACTAAACGCCCATATCATTTTTCTCATCATAATCTTGGACTGAAAAACCAAACAAACCCACTATAGTACATGATGTCTGTTCACACAAAGGTTCACATTATTGCATACTTCCTTAAGTTGCTTATAACTGATCACTATCTCATCTTTTCTAGTAAGCACTTCTGAATGCAATGGTTAGTTAAAAATGACTGAGCAAAGACAGAAATATGCAGGCTATAACTTTGAAGTGTGCTCTGCACTAAGAGAAAGATATTTTTGTAACAGTGTCTAACAGGATTTTAAACAAACCCCATAGCTGACTAGGAATTGCCAGAGAAAAACATGTTAGCAAGCAGTGACCAAACCCAGTAAGACTCATGTGTTACAAATCCAACTAAAACAATTCTGGAGATCTCAAATTATCTCTAGATGCATTCATTAATTTCTTTTTTTCATCTGCTGCTTAAAAATGGAGTGATCGATTTCTGTTATGCAATGCATTTCCCAACCTTATTCCATTTTCCTAAGCCAGAAAAAACTGGTAAGAAATGCCTCCTCAGAGAACCTGGCTGGTTATTGTTGATTAAGCAGTTTTGTGGTGACTCCAGATTGGATCCCTCAACTGGTCACTCAACTCTGGAGCAAAAAACACCCTTTAATTTGGAATCAATACTTTTGTTACAATTAGATTAATTTTTCAGTAGCAAAAATACTTTTCACAATCCCCACCAGAACCCGGGAGATGTTCTAAAATAAATGCCTTTGGTTGGGATATTTGTCAGTGTTCTTTTGATTCCATCAGATTTGAAGGATAAATACCTAGTTTACACCAAGAAAACTGGTGATAGTGGAATGTGCTCATCCAAGTTTGTGGTCGGTGAATATTTGCTTTGTAACAAGCTGAATCAACAATATTGCTGGGCACAGCTGGGCTTTGCAGAAACTGAAATGTAGTTCAAAGACAGGGGAAATAAGAACCTACTCATTCCACCACTACGTCACAGCATCTTGTGGTGTTTCAAGATATGTCTACGTGTTTTAGCACATCCTTCAATGTAATGAGAAATCATTACCGAGATACTTCTAAGGTTTTCAATTGAAATGCTGAAAAAAATAATTCTCCAGGAGCCAAGACGACTCAAATAAGTAAGTGTCCTGGAGAATAAACCCAGGGAACACTAGAACATCAACATTTGTGAAAAACTAGGAAAACTTGATGGACTCAAGATGGTGGAGGCCATGAGAAAGAAACCTCAGAGACTAGTCTTTCTCACACTGCCTTGTCTCTGCAGGAGAAGACATGAGTCAGCAGACAGATAGAAAAGTTTGAACTAATTCTCAGTCTGCAGACGGCAAGCACCTCTGGGAATTAAGGGCATGACTGTGGAGAAAGACTTTCCTTGCTCATTCCCACTGTTAAGGACAGTTTTCCAGCTGAACTTGTACTTTTATTTAGGAAACAAAAAGTAAAAAGTAAAGAAAAACAGGAAGAATAAAAGTCCTCCCCATCAGAAGCAGATCAGCATCAAACAAATTTAAATCTCCAAATACAAACTCTACTATTTCAGATATCTGATGCTTGGCAATGTTTGGACAACCAAGCTCTTCCTGACCACCCCGTCTTCTTCAGTGTTCCCCACTCACTTCTTACTCTTCTGCTGCCTTCCATTGCTGCCATAGAGAGACCCACAAGTTAAATATCAGAAACAGGACAATGTGGAAACAAGAATAAGATCATAAAAGGTAATCAGGTCTTTCATGAAACAAGTAGAAGAATAACAATTTTAAAGCTCTAAGGATATGTCCAAATATTCCTATATATTCCTATATTATTGCTCAAATAATCTTGCATTACTGAGTGTATTATGTCAAGAAATTTAAAAGTGCATAACAGTAGTCAAAGGTTAATATTAATTCAGACATTTCCTGCAGAGAAGGCTACAACACTGGTAGGAAAAAGATTTGAAACTCTACACAGCTGAAGCAAGCATACCTGAAAGCCATCAACAACTCATCTTTCCCTATTAAAGCAGATTATCTATGCATACCTGAAGACACTTTCCCAGTTCACCTAGAAAATATACTACTTGCTGTCTTCTTAAATATGTGTATCTTTTCTTGTATTTTTCTGTGCAATTACACACAACACACAACCACAAAACCATTCCAGTCACTTTGATTTATTCTCACTTCTTCTCTTCCTCTGTTTGCTTTATTCCTTTTGTGCCCTGTGCTCCCTCACCCTCCCCACTTTCCACCAGCTATTATATAGTTTTTTTCTGGTGTTTTGTTTTTTTTTTTTTAAATCAAGTTGTTTCATGTCCCATCTTTTTATATCCAGTGGTAAATTTCTGCCACCAGAGATCCTTGTGAAGACCCATCACACTTCATTCACTACTGTAGTGAAATTATTCTTCTGTAAAGATGTTCACTCAGTGGTTGCCTATGTCATACTTGCGTTTGGTTCTAAAAGCAATATTTATAACTGCTCTCGAGCTTATATCATTGAGCTGTGCAGTTCAAGACTAGCTCAGATTCTAATTCCTTGTACACAGATACACTGCCTTTTTTGTTGCACAAGGAAGAGCAGGACAGCAATAAAAACACAATCTGAGCTGTTCCACTTGAGAGTGGGGAGGTGATTTTTTTTCCATATTCATGAGAGCCAGGTAAGAATTAATTGGGTCCCCAAAGTTCATTTTGCCCCAGAGCTGCATCAGCCACCTCTTGACACCCAGTATGATCGCACATAGTAAGTCACATAGTAAAGATAAGTGATGCATATAGTTAGACTGCAAGGACCAGAAATTAATATGCAACACCAGTTCCTGCTGGGACTCTTCAATCTGGTCTTAGTCATACAGATCAGAGAAGAAATAGCAGTGATAATATTAGAAATGTTGCTTAAAGTTCATTTTCTTCGCTCTCTTCATTTAAAGATAAGAATGCCCATTATTTTTAAATCACTCATCTGCACTGGATAAACGTTACAGTTTGTGGGTGTGCCAATTAAAGTTAATTATTACTTCACTGATCTGACTTAGCATTAAAATGTCTGGTAGAACTGGATCTGATCTTGCAAAGGGGACTTTTTCTTCGTATTCCTGTGAGATTAGGAAGCTTACTGGGATCTGAATTTCCTGATTGTCCATACAAACAAGAAAAAAAATAAAAGATGCTTGACGAAATATGAAAACCATTCCATATAATAAAATTCAGTTGCATTAGGACTAACACCATTTCCTTGGAAAGACATAATCACTGCAATTTATCCTGTTCAGCTTAACATGGCTTGCACTGCTCCTGATATCATTTTACAGCCAAAGGAAAGGAATGTAAATTTCTGACCCAGATCAACCTAAAAAGATTCTGAAGAAAGTCCGTGTGAATCAGGCTCTGAGAACAGTTTATTTCTTGTCATTAACTATAAAAGAAACTTACAGGGCATAGCTTAGGCTTAGGCAGAAGAGCTTCAGATGCTGAAATTAAATTAGATAAATCCCATTCATTTTCACTCAATAGTAGACCACAATTTTTGGATCAGTGATGGGTATATTATCAATATCAGAACACATCTTTCCCTTTCCAACTTACTTATGTGGTTTCAATTACAGTTTTCAAAAGTTCCGTTTTCAGTTCTGTCAATAATTTCTTTTCATTTGTTTTGGTTTAGTCTGAAACTACATTTTTAGCTAGGCAATACAACAATAACAAGGCAACAAAAGTGTTTACTATTGACTGAAACTTTTCATTCAGCTCAGAATGAGATATTTTGCTTTCAGCTCTGTGATTTTTAGCTGTTTCTTGGATTTTCTTATCCCATTAAAAACTAACCTTAAGTGCAGGCAACTTTTGAAGCAAAGTAATGCCTCAATAAAAGATCAGAACATTCATTTCAGAAAATGCTAAGAGGAAATGATGAAAACGTAAACAAAATTTCTGTCAAAACTATCCATAAAACCATTCAAAATCCTGCTCCAGATCTTCTGTATTTTGGAAAAATGAATCACTTATAAGAAAAAATGTTACTCAATCCTAGTTTTCCAATGTTAGTTTCAAATCAACAAAGAAGCTACTGTGCTAATGCAGGCATCAAAGCCTACATGTATACAAAAGTGAAAATTAATAAATGAAATTATGCTAGAGGAAAAAGAACAACCAGGATAAAGCTGGAAGTAGAAGGAAATTTGATCTCATTTCTGACACGCTCTGTTTCAGTATGTAATCTTTTAAACACTTTGCTAAATTGCAGCTCTGAACTTGGCAACTAAATGATGTGGAAACGCATATTCATGTTTTTGTTTCTACTGAGGTAAAAATGGAAAAAACATGTGCTGAATGCATGCATGCTGATCATTCTTGAGACTAGCACTGTCACTGTCTGGCAGGTGTATGGTGAAATACAGAGATGGGACCAGCCTACCAGCTTTCAGGGTGCTGTTGGTATTAGAGCCCTTGAGATGAGATCTTAATGTACCAGGGAACATTTACAACACAAATACCCACTCCTTTATTTTATGCTCTGCACTGTGCTGTCCCCACCTTACCATTCACAGATCCTGCATTCCCTCTGTTCCTTACCTTCACTGTTAACACTTTCTTCTTTTTGTCTCTCTGGAGTCTGTAGGAGGGGAGACCCCAGGTGCATTCATTTATTCATTCATTCATTCATTCATTCATTCATTCATTCAGGACCCTTGTTCCTTTCAAGTATTGCTCATAAGGTTCTAAAGGTGCTGAGATACAAATTAATCTTCAGAATTAGTTCTTCCATTAATTTCTCAAAGTTTCTATGGAAGATATTGATGTCTCATTAACACGCATGAAATTAAACATACAAAACAGGAGAAAAATTCCAAATTAGTAATCAGCTATGATGACACTTATTTAAACAGTCTAGGTATTATTATGATGTGTTTCTTAAAAAAAATTTTTCCTATTTTGTTTCACTTCCACTGCTTACTCTTCTTCGTACACATAAAAAGAAAAAAAAAAAAAAAGATAAATGAATATATGTTATAGAACTGGACGTGCTTCCAGAGAAAGAGGAGAAAAGCGTAGGACTGGAGGATGCTCCAAGCCCAAATCTGAGAGAAAACAAACGTGAATATCTTACGTTGTCAAAGGCCTCAAACACCACCATATAGTCCTCACTTCCTCACTTAGCTTGTGAGAACATTTCTTGGAGCTGGTGAATGACACTTGGGGGTGGGTTAATTACTCCCAGTGAGACTCAGACACATGGTGAAGGGTAAGATCCAGGTGTTCTCTAGTCTTTTACTTACTCACTCAACAATTTTTACAACCATTTGAGTTTATATTATAGTATGTGTATATATGTCATCATAGCCAGGGCATATTAAAGAAGTTAAAAAAAGTAAGCATTTAGCACACTCTGCAATTCTGTGCCAAGAGATATTGTCACACGCTCTCCCTATCGTAATCAGAGCTCTGCATCTTTCCCTTATGCTTGGCACAGCTTGTTGATCATGAGATCATGGCAGATGGGAGTCTGGACATGATAACACACTCATTATGAACTTAAGCTGCTGCTGGTAGTGTCATTAAATTTTTTTAAAAGAATCCTCAAAGCTGACCTTGGAAACTCCCTCATCTCTTCTTACTCCAATTACTGGCAGCATTATAAACATGGCATTCCTGAGAGACTGTAGAGACTGTGCTAGAACTGGACCCAGAGCAGAGCCATCTCATTGCAGCAACACAGAGCTATAGAGTATAGTGCAACGATGAATCTTTGTCTGGAAACATGTTCCATTTAGCAGAGAAAATGTAGTAAAACCAAAGAGAAAGTACATCTCAATAACACAGCTGTCCCACCGACTCCTGAAAAGATAGGAAGATGGCTGAAGCACTGGATTGACAAAGCTGAGCTGATTTAGTCCTGTATGCCAGCTGCTGAAACTGGATAGCTATCTTCGGTTAGGTAATCTGAGAAATTAGTTTCAGTGATGGATTTTGAGGACAAGCACTGCAATGTAAGAGGTATCTAACCTTTTTTTTTTTTTTTTCTCAGAAGAAGAAAGAGTAACCAACTCAGAAAACAATTACTGAATTACTGTCAAAACACTGTAGGAGGGAATATTACATCAGCAGGGAGCATTAATGCAGCAGTTTACAATAGCTCACATTCTGAATTCTCTTCCACTTATTGTCAAGTACAAAGGGATGGTCAGGAACTGTGTAGAATAAGAACCAGCCAAAAAGCACATGAACAAAAGAAAGAAATGGTGTAGATGCAGTCACTCCTTCACTTCTGTGCCAGAATCCCTTTGCTATCATCTGGATGTAAGGACATGGAGCTTTCCTGGTCAAAGGTGCTTTACGCATAGCTGGTACCGTCATTAGAAGGAGCTGTTTTGTCACATGCTGTCTGTGTTTCATGGCGCTCTTCCTCTTTGACTCCAACATTACATCTTTTTTATTTCCCTTCTGAAAATCATTCTCTTATTTCCTTCCTATTTACGTGCCAAGAGCTTGATTTCTCAGAGTCCCATCTCTCATCAGACATTATTCAATTCATGTCGGCATTATTTAACTGCCCAGGCTGGCAGGGGAATCCGGCATGTGGCTCTGCCCAGGCAGGCTCATGCGGATACAAGCTGTGGGACATGAGATGGGATTGATGCGGTGACAACTCAGCCCAGAACTTTAGGGAGCTAGTAGAGACATCATGCTCCTCTTAATACCTGTAGGAAAGATGACTTCAAATAATATTCCTTTAATCCAATCCATTGTAACAGGATATTTATCTCTGAAAACAAGTGAAAGACATTGTGCCTGCTCTTAAGAAATATGTATAGTTTCTTGGTAAATGAGGAAATGAGAGTTGTTACCTAAAAGACAAGCCACAGGAGGAGATGGTAAAAAAAGAGTTTCTAGGAATGCTACACCAGAAAAATACACGTAAGGTACAAAAGATGTATCCAACATTTTTCTCCAGTTCAGAGGTTCAAACTATTTCCTCAAAGGCCCTTTTAATGAGTAATGATCAGGAGTGAGTGTTTCCGTGCTGGTCAGGATGCATGATAAGGCATGACTTCAAGGAAACCTTTTGTAGTTTCACGGAAAGATAAAGTAAAAGGCAATGTCCTTTCTTGAAAGAACAGGAAAATATCTCTTATGAAACTCTGCCAGATTTATCCATCTAAGGAAAGAATGAGCAGGAATTCTGTCACATTACTGTGTGACAGAATGTATTTGTAAATGTGTAATGTATTTGTAAAAGACATATTTGAATGAGTTCACCCTTATCCACTCTTAAAGCACATTATCTGAACTCATAATCAGGGCTTTACATACCTATCTATACATGCACCTACACAATTGCATATAAAATGCTTCTTCTGTAAAATACAGCTGTAGTGTATGCCTGGAGACATGGTGACTTTGATGGTGACTCATCTATCTCATGTTGATAGTTAGGATGTTTCACTGGGGTACATTAGGAAAGTTTCCAAATCTGTTGTTTTCTCACCCTCAAAGAGAATTAAGACATAAAATACGATTTTGTAAACAAAGAGATTTCCAGTATGTCAATGATGTGGCTGTATTGCACAATTAAGTGACGTGTTTAACAGACTTGAATACCAAGGGGCTCCAGGAGCAAGAGACAACCACCAGTGACTGCAGAGCAGTTCATCCAAGGCCGTTGTCTGCTAGTCACTGCACATTAGGTATCCCTTTATGGTATTTGCTCTATAGAGCACATGGGTTCATTGCAGGCCATAGCAAGGGTTATACATACTGGTTTGTACTTTTTGCCATGGAGATCTTGGGCTTGATTTCAAGTGCTACCTCAGATGCTGCACCAACATATTAACTCTGGGGAAGGCAGTTGTGAAGATATGGCAGCAATCTTCATCGTCCTGAGTAAAAACACAGGATTTCCAGCAATTACAAATAAATATATATCTGGATACTTGCACCACATTCTTTAGCAACTTTGCCCAAACTGGTTTAGACAAAGACAGTACCCATGTACCTCTCTCTAAGCCAGCATGACCTCTGCCAGCAAAGTTTTGTAGGTAGAGAAAGTAGGCAAGCTTCACAACAAAGCAAATGTGCATCGTAATCTCTGGATACTCTCCCATTCCCAATAGAAGTAACAACAGAGCAATTCAGCTCTGAGTAAGCATAGAGGCTCCTAAGCCCTTCTATTTCCATCCAGGAAAGCATTTGTGCTATATATTAGCATGTGCTGAAGTGCTCTGCTTTCCTGAAGCCCCAGCATGGCACTGAGTTCACTCCTAGCACAGAGGATGGCACTGCTGCTCATCAAGGTAGATTGAGCCCTAGAGGTCAAACGTGTGTCACCTTTCCTGAAGGTTTCAGACCTTTTTCCTATTAGTAGTGCCCCATGTAGTGGTAGCTTGCCAAACAAATTACAGAAGTTTCAGTCTTAATAAATACCACAAGAGCTGCAAGTTCAAGAGTTTGATTCTGTTTTAGTTTTGCATGCTACAACATGAAATTAATCTACTAGTACATCTTCAAGTGCTTTCCAAATAACTAATGTTTGTTGCACACTACTCTGTTTACAGAAAAAAAAAGAAAAAAAGCCTTTATTTCTCTAGGTGCTCCTCTTTCTATAGCCCTAAGTTATTGTCTTATAGTGGGTTTTGAAACTGTGAGAAACAATTTGCATTGACTTCACAGCTATAATTTATAAGGAACATAATGAGTCATTGTCACAGGCTGTTTGCCTTTGTTCTCTTCTACTTCCTTCTTTCTAAAGGGAATTTTCTTAGGAAAAAAAAAGAATCATTTTGATAGATTGCTTCAGGATTCTTGAAAAATAAAAAAAAAACATTTCTGGAAAGCAGTGTGAATCAAAGACAAACTTCAACCAAAGAACAAACACGTGAGACAACATGTTGCATTTACTCCTGGAATTTAAAGATTTGCATAGAGTATTATCTGTTCCTTACAAACACAGTCACTCATATGCTTATACTCTTACCTCTATTGCCTAACAATAGCTTGGCTATTGCAGCAGTGAAAGTAGCAAAAAACTCTAAGCTAAGAGAAATGTTTGCAGTTTGCAACACCGAGGGTTTGGCCAGTCAATTTGAATGAAGGGTGGTTTAATAAGCAATTTTATCTCCCTGAAATACGACTCTCTTTCACTTGAAGATTGCTAATCTCATTTCTAAACATAAACATTACTGAGAGGGGAGGAATAGTATGTTCTGTCTGGTTTTGAATCTCTTTGAAAAACAAGAAGGTAAGATGAAATGTGGACAACTTGGGCCATAATGTTTGTAACCTAGTAATTATTTAGATTGCTTAAAGCTCATAAAGTGACATGTAGAAACACACTCAGCACAAGTATCTTTTGCTGCTTTCTATTTTCACACAGGGACAAATGATTTTATTTCCCTTTCTCCCTCGGGCTTCCATAACACCCCCTTTTGCCCTTGTTGCAGGTGTGCAGTGGCAGGCAAGGTAGCCCCACAGGTCCCCCAGCACCTCTCATCTCATCCCAGACCAAAACACACGGCAGAAGAGCCTATTCTACTTTCATGGCTCACAATGGGGGTCTCCTCATATGCAACCTTCTTGAGCAAGTATTTAATAAAACCCTTCTAAATAAGTGATACTTATTTAGTATCTGCCAATCACCTTCTATTGACAACTTTCATAGATACAGAAGTCAAACTCTGCTTAGGTTTCTGTATTCAGTACAGCATTTCAGGAGTTTAAAGAAAACCTGGGACTTCACTAGATGTAGGCAGAGATGAAGCTCTGCAGTGAGGCTGAGCTGGTACTACTGGGACCCTTTCTATGGATTCCAAAATGGGAAAAAATAAATTCTGGCAGCTCTGTTTAGAAAAACACACAAGTGCTCTTAGACTTAGGAAAGTCCTTAGAATTACTACGTGTACTTTGAAGATCTTCCTTGAACAAAGTCTTACAGACTAATGTCTCAAGTGGGGGAAATGCTGCATTCTTCTCTAATTCTGGCATGAGCTGTCATACATAAATATATATATATTTATATCAATACATTCACACTTACATGCTAATCATGAGTTTATGATTAGCTGATGTTGACTATCTGACTACGATGACACTAGAGTGAATCACTACCACATCAAATTTGTTCAAGGTCAGACTTGTTTTTCTGACTTCTTTTTCCTTCGTAAGATGGCTTTTATTCAAGACAACTCAATTAAAATATGAAAAAAAATACAAGTGTCTTTGCAAACTATGGCATATTTGGATAAACAAATCTTTTAGAAGAAAAGAATATGTGCATTGTGTTTTATCTGGTGGTAATTTTTATCCTTTTAATTTTTTTCCAGCCAAATTTAGGATTCGACTTTCTCATGTGAAACCAACAAGATCCTTTTTCTGTTGCAGACACAACACGAGCAACCTGTCAGATACTCACTGTGTGACTCATGTGTCACAACACAGACAGATCAAGAATACACAGCCTGGGAAAACTGGCAGAGAAGGGCTTCACAGTCAGGATTTCCTCACCAAATCAAGCGTGCCTCTGAAAATCAGTGGAGTTATGTACACATAACATAGGATTAGGCCTTGTGTCAGCAGCTGTAAGGTTAGAAAATACAAAGTGCTGAGATTAAGTGAAGTTTTTAATTAGGGGGAAAAAAGAAAGAAAGAGAAAATGTAAATACTCTCCTCCAATCAAACAATCTGAGAAAACAAGATGTGTTTCAAGTAGTTGGCACCAAGGTAAAATCAGCATGTCACTGTCACAATTACTTTGAGATCAGAATCAAGCCCAGGAAACTCAGAAGAAAAATGTCTTTCAAAAGATACTGCCAAGAAGTTTTCCAGATAGCTGATAACATTTACTCCCACATTTCCTACAGGCTCCTTGAAAACCTGCTCCTAATCATCTGCTTGGAGGCCCTGAGTGCCCTTAGTCACCAGCCAGGCCTGCACCCACAGCTGAAACTGATGAGGACACCAGAACAAGCTTCCTGACAAGCAAGACTCCAGAACAGCTTCCTGCCTTCTCAAAGTTCTGAGCTCCAGTTCCATAGCACTGATAACACTTTCATTTGGAAAGCTGCAGTTGTCCCACACGATCCATGGCAACCCACTGCCAGCTTGTGTTTTTGTGCCTACAGATGAAGTAGTGACAATGGATGAAGCTGAAGCATGGGTGAAGCTCACAAAGAATTCCTTTTTTGAAATATATTTTTCTGAACAGACCTGTTTTCTGTAGAGGTTTTCATGGGCTCAGCATAGAACTTCTTTTAGGATCAGAGAGGAAATGAAACAAGCAAGTAGCCTGGGATCTGGGAATTTTGCCACAATCTAGAAAGCACTTCTTAATGTGTCTAGCATGCCCCATGCAGGACAGGAGATTTGAAGCCATAGTCTCCCTTACCTCCAGGGAATGTCATGACTCCCAGATGATGGCCATTCCATGCCTTTGTCTTTTCCCTCTCTCAAGTTTCAACGTATCAAGAGTGTAATCTCAAGAGCAGGAAACTCCAGGATAACGCAAGAACAATGAACTATTTCAGCTAACAAATGGTGCCCCTTTATCCTTAATGTTCCTTAATTTTCAGAACAGGCACAGGTTTGTGTGGCTGCAAGCTTGGTTCTCAGCTTTGCAATAAACAAAACTAAACCTTGATGCAGTCGTAATATTATACAGTACTATTTTGATGTCAGTTTACTTTGAAATCAGTGCAGAAGTTTTGAAGTTAAAGAAGAATTAGATGACCAAATGAATGAAAATGAGTCTTTTTTTTTACTCAGCAGCTTCCAATTGCTTATTCTGGTCACCACTCATCACATGTTTCTTGTTCTTTTAATAAGGCCTCGTTTAAATGGGCTAATGTCATGAAGACAAGCTGCAAGGTATTGAGTATTCTTCCAGTGATTCAACAGAGATCTGAAAAATTAACTTCCCTTCACGTCTTCAGGACTGTCTCTGCACAGAAGCACATTCTGTAGTTCTTTGTGGAGTTGGGATCATCAAGTCAGTGCTTTGCAAGGCGTACTTGGCATGGGACATACTGGACAACATACCCTGCTCTAAAGAACAAAACTGTTATAATGTGTACTGTCCACCAAAAGCTGTTGCACATCAATGTGAAAAAAAACATTGTGTTAAATTCTACCTTTTGCTTTTCATTGAGTGATAATGAGTTCATTAGAGTGATAATTCAATGACTATATTTTTATGTCTGATGATCAGTTTAACTTGCAAATGTACACTGTCTTCAATGAGCTCTATTAAAAATACTGACAGAATTCTTTTTTAGCTGGAACTAAGAAAGCTTGTATCCACAAGAAAAAAAATATTAAAAAATAATAATAATAAAAGGATAATCATTGCTGACAGATTTCTTAAGACTCTTTGTTTGCAAATTTTCATTCAACTTGTTGAAGCTGTTGAAATGTATTTCTGCTTGAGACTCCTGAGACAAATGAAAATACACAGGGGTAAGGAGAGGGTTTAACTCATGCTGATATTAATTTTGAATTGTATATGTTACATATTGCATTGTGACTTATACAAATGCCTTACAGAAATGAATAATTTTACATAGTTAAGTATTCCGTGCGGAGCTAATTTTTATCAATTGCATACAATCCATCAGACCACTGAAATGCATAAGGATTATGCAAAGATTTTGCAACTCTAGGGCTTTCTTTTCTTTCAGCAAAACTCAAAACTGTAAAAAGCACCGCAGAATAAAATATTAGCAGAGAGGAAATATATCAAGGGAGGAATAAATATTTAGATTTATCCAGGTAAGAACCAAAAAGAAACTGAAAAATAACTGCAGAGTTGACATAAATAGATTTGACTGTATTTCAGTAACTCTGCCAGTTGTGGAGCATATCAGCCAAATCCTGAGCTCTGATCTTACTCTGGAGACTGTTCCCTAGTAAAACTATAATAGCATTAGAGTTAGAAATCTCAAATACTGTAAAAGTAACAGAATTCCAGGGCAGTAATAAGGGAGGGAATTTCAGACAGTAGGACTAGTAGCCTAGGGGTATGAAGGGGTTTTGGCAGATTCTGGTCTTAACTATGTGATTTTTTTACATACAGAGTTCCACAACCTCTTATTTCAAAGTTAGCCTGGTGCAAATGAGATCAGACCAGTGTATTCCTCTGATTTCCCTTGTAAAATAATCATACGCTACAACATGAGGATAATCCCTCACTCCAAATCTTAATGTAAGTTCCATTCATGAAGGAATCATAAAAAATATAAAAGTATTGGGCGTTTTAACTTCTGTAACAGCTCAGTAAATGTAGTTTTTACCTCTGGGAAAAGGATTGAAAAAGGCTTTTGTCAGAATTCATTAGGACAGGAGGTCAGCCAAACTAATTAGAGTCCCTGAAGAAGCATTATGTCATTCTTAGTCATATCAGTCCTTTTTGAAATTCAGAATACACAGTGAAAAGCAGCTTAAGAATTATTTCAGACAGTTAGAAAGTGAAATATTACATATTCTGTTTCAATGGACATTTAAAAGTTGCATAACAAAAAAACATTCCCGATTCATTGAGTTCTTGTGAATGCAGCACAGACTTAAGCAAGGAGCACTTTATGGTCCAGGGAAGTGTTCATCATGGCTGCCAGTTCTTCAGTTGACCTTCTGCAAAGCTATGCATCGGTATAGTTTTCTGTGAAGGCACTAAC
Source organism: Chrysolophus pictus (assembly GCA_037305975.1). Taxonomy (NCBI): domain Eukaryota; kingdom Metazoa; phylum Chordata; class Aves; order Galliformes; family Phasianidae; genus Chrysolophus; species Chrysolophus pictus. The sequence continues at coordinate 42,755,953 of CM074578.1, forward strand.
AGTAGTTATCACCTCCACATGCTTAGGGAAATGCTGAAGTTCCATAGGAGATTATATAAAAATCAAAACTGCCCAACCTAACCATAACCTCTTTGAAGAACTTATTGAAAACTTTGCTTGGTATCTGATTAAGTGCTAGGAGGTTGATGCGTGACAGCACATGCAGTCTTATTATTTGAGGAAATAGGCTTCCTCCTAACCACCTCTAAGATGTTGAAAATTTCCCCGATACTGGTTTGCTAGCTGCCAATTAATTTCAACATAAAGCTCTAGGCATTCATAAAAGTCAGTGCACTGCAATTATATTGGAACTCTATAGGATCAAGTAAAGCAACTGTTTAACATGAAGAATAATATGCTGTCTAAAACTGGAAGTGGTTAAAAATTCTTCTTTTTGACAAATGACACCGCAATGAGTTGCCTATTTAAGTGACTGCTGGCTCAGTCAATATTTAAAACTGAATTATGTTAAGACATTTCAGTAGCATCATTGTTAAAAGTAGGCAATATCGTTGAGAATAGGAAATATCATTGAGAATTAGCTAGAAATGGCCTCCCCGTTCTTCTAGATGCTGTACAAAAAGAAAGAGGAATATAATAATTCTACTGAAAATGTTGAATCTGGGACAGCTAAAACAGAAACAGAATATGAAGAACTCTGCAAAAATACTATCAGGTTTTCAGAAAATCAGGAAATGCAGAATGTATTGACCCCATTCCTAAGGGTGTCATGTTCTTGGGTCATACTTATGTTTCCAGGAACCTATGGGCTAAAGAAGGATGATGGTATTTATAGAAAGGTAAGACATTTGTTTCTCATGATTCAAGACCTATGAAGTATTGTGACAAACTGAGTTTGTCTGCAGCATTATAAAATGCTGTTGCTGAATTTGCTGAACAATAACTTGGACTGTGTTGATCAAGTCCAATCTCAGGAGACATTTTGCTCCCTTCTTATCATGGATGGAATGAAAGAAAAGTCTAGTGAACCTTTGTTAAGTGAATCATTTGAAAATGGACCGAGGATACAGCATAATCAATGGAAATTATCTAAGGAACAAAAAGATGAAGTGGTGATATCATTAAACTTAACTTGATAAATTTGGGAGCTGTGACCTTAAAGTGTCTTCTCCATTCTACATTTACTCCAGAAAAACAGGATTCGGAGTGAAGGTGGCAGCCAAGGAGGAAAGGTTGGTACTTAGAGAGCAGCCCCTGCAAGGCAGAAAAGTCTGAGTTAATTCCACAAAATAGGGGATTATGAAAGAGAGAGAAAATAAGTCAGGGTTGGAAAAAAAGAAGACAGAGGAAAAAACAAGGAGTGCAGAGAGAAGCTGAAAGGAAGAGGTTCAGAAAGAGAGAGCAGGCCAAGCAGCCAGTCGGTGAAAGGTAGGGTGTCACTGGGCTTTGACTTCTTCTATTTGACTTCATCTTCTGCTGTTTGCACCTGCTGGTGTCTCTAAAAGTACCTCTCTCACCATCTCTTGCCTGGACTCTGAGGCTGGAGGAAATCACTGTGCTGCTCCTCATGTCTCTATCATTGCAGGGTCTCCCTACATGGCTGCAGATCTGCCATGTTGCTGGAGCAAAAAAAGTCCATCTATGTCTAGGAAGTGTTTTTATTCCCTTCCTTTAAGTACCTGCTGTCCCAGTTACAGAGGTTTAATGTTTCAGTGGCCTTGATGTGGTCACACAGGCAGTCTGGGAGAATTTTTGAAGTATTTTGACTGACTTCAAAGAATAAAGTAGTAAAAATTGACTTTTCTGTGTATAAAAGCATCGGATTACATGTCTGTTTACCCTATCACTGACATCAGAAGCAGTTCTCCCAGACTCCCAAGATGGGATCAAGCACTTCATAAACTTCTGCTAACAATTTTGGTAGCAAATCTGATCAACAACTCTATTGCTACTGCAGCCCTCAGTTACACAGCAATGACTGGAACCATGAAACAATGAAAAATAGGTTGACTAAAAAAATTAGGAGGGATTCGCTCTTCAACCAAACTGTTCAAATGTGAAAGATAATCTAATTTCACACCAAGTCCACAGATTATGGTACAATTATCCAGGTGTTGACTGATTTGGGATGCACAGCCCTCTGGTGAGTACTGATATCCCACAGTGTGTGTGCTTCCCATGTGGCTCTTACTCTCAGGTCTCAGGCATGAATATTCCCTTGACTTGGGCTCCCTGCGTGGCAAAGTACCAGGGGACCTTTATGCTCTCCTGGCTCCCCTTGGCCAGGCTTTAGGAGCTCTATATTTCAATTAGGACTGCAGCTGCAAAGTTCTGATCTGAATCCAAATTTCCCAAAGCAGTGCTCAGATGATTTAGTTCCTTGTTGAAAAGAGCCAGTACTGAATTTTAAAACTGAAATCAGAGCCAAACTTCCTCAAAGTCTGGGAATGTTCTGATCTAGTGGGCTTGGTTCGAGCCTGTCCCTAATGTGAACCATATAGATACAGGGCCCAAGTCTGCTTTCATTTCCACTCACTTGACGTGAGAGCAGGTTGGAAAACTTTCTTGCAATACAAATTTGTTGGAAAAGACTGATAGAGTCAACATGATATTCTTCTGATATTCTACAGATGCAAGGAAAAATTCTTCATTAATGTAGTTTAAAACAGAAATAGTTCTCTCCCCAAAAATATTTCCAGTAGATTTCATTTGTATTCTTTCTAAATGGTTTTATACTCATATCGTTTTCATGATGCACTGATTTTTCATGGCATATCAGCACTCCGACATATCATGCAATTCTACATATTATTATTGCATTTCAGAGTCCTGAGGAAATTGGCTGACATAGTCTCCAAGCCATTCAACAATATGTGAAAAGTCATTCTGGTCAGGTGAAGTCCCTGGTGACTGGAAAAAAGTCAATGTTGCACCCATATTTAAGAAGGGTAGAAAGGATGACCCAGGAAACTACTGACCTGTGAGCCTCATCTTTGTGCCAGGGAAGATCACAGAGCAAATCTACCTGGAAGCTAAGGCATATGGAAGAGAGGGAGGTGATACAGGATAACCAGCATGGCTTCACCAAGGGCAGGTTCTACCTGACCAACCTTGTCAATTTTTATGATGGTGTAACTGCATCAATGGACAAAGGAAAAACCACTGATGTCATCTTTTGGGACTTTAGTGAGGCCTTTAACACAGTCCCCCGTAACAACCTTCTCTCCACATTGAAAATATATGGATTTGATGGGTGGACTGTTCAATGGACAAAGAACTGGCAGTGAGATCATAGTCGGAGAGTGGTAGTCAATGGCACAGTGTCCAGATGGAGATCGGTGACAAGTGGTGTCCCACAGAAGTCAGTACTAGGACCAGTGCTCTTTAACATCTGTGTTGGTGAGACCTCACCCAGAGTACTGCGTCCAGATGTGAAATACTCAGTACAGGAGAGATGTGGACCTGGTTGAGTGCACCCAGAGGAGGGCCACAGAATGATCCAAGGGACAGAAAACCTTTCCTACGAGGACAGACTGAGAGAGTTGGGGCTGTTCAACCTGGAGAAGAGAAGGATCTGGGGGACCTGATAGTGGCCTTTTAGTACCTAAATGGGGGCTAAAAGAAAGAAGGGGACAGACTCTTTCGCAGGATCTGCTGTGATAGGATAAGGGGAAATGGTTTCAAATTAAAAGAGGAAAGATATAGATTGGATATAAGGAAGAAGTTTTTTACAAAAAGGTTGGTGAGGTACTGGAACATGTTGCCCAGAGAGGTGGTGGAAGGTCCATCCTGTGAGGCAATCAAAGTCAGGCTGGACAGGGCTCCAAGCAACTTCATGTAGCTGTAGATATCTCTGTTCATTGCAGGGAAGTTGCACTAGATGACCTTTATGGGTCCCTTCCAACTCAAACAGTTTTATGATTCTGTGATTCTATGAAAGACATTGCATGGTCACGAGGGATATGTTCCATTTCAATCCCCTTATTTTGTGTGGCAGCACTGCTTACTATAAACAGATTCAATTTGTCCTTTCTTGCAGCTCAACATGCACCTTATGGGGAAAATTGTCATTTGATGTTCTGATATACTGTGAAATTTTGTTCTTCTGAAAATGATACACAGAAAGAACACTATTCAAAACACTTTTCAAAACAAGAATGTTAAATCTAAATATGATGTACGAAAATTTACTCATTAAAAATTACTTTAAAAGAGTTCTTCCTGAAATCCTACTTCAAGAGAACTTCTAGAAATTTATTTGGAAGAAAAATAAACGGGTGAGGTGGAAGAGCCAAACCTGATCAGTTCAATTTTACCTGTAGAGAGTTTAGAGGATTTGATCTCAATGTATTTTGGAGATGAGGACCACATCTGTATTCTTTGAAAGAAAACTGTGAAAAATCCCTTATCCTCAAAATTCTCCTAAATGACAGGCCAAAAGCAGCCATGATGCAGCGTGGTGATCCTGAGGATGGATTGTCTGATGGAAGTATACTGTTCCTGCCACAGACCCAGCCCAGAGGGCAGCCAGCATGGCACAATGGAGTGGACAGACAGAAAACCTTGTCTCATGCCATGCTGTGAGACAGTGGCTATTCAAAGGAACTGAACCTGCTTTGTTCTTGGCAAAGCTGATTATATTTCCCAGTTTCATGGCTTGGCCTATAAGGGCAGTGTAGTCTAAGACCCAAACTGACTCATGTTGAGCATCAGTGTTAACCCTCCAGCACTATGCGAATATGCCAAGCACTCCATGCAGCTCCGTGCCCTGGCTGGTTTCTGACACCAGGACATTGCTCCAGCAGGCAGCAAGGTCACTCATCATGATGACATGTCTCCCAGGATAGAGTCATTAGCCTTGAAGGAATGCATGATACACAGATTCAATGCCTCCTTTGTTTTTAATGACCATGCAGTAGTAGGACACAATACATTGGAAATCACAGCCACAAATAAGGCCACAAATGTGTAAGCCTGAAACTTGATGTCTTGGTAACTAACATACTGTGTAGAGCAGGCCACAAATTTTCCCAGAAGATAAAGTCTTTAGACATGCTAGGGCTCACAGAGATAACAAACCAAAACTGAGTGAAATGACACATATAGTAATAATTTCAGATGTTTCTGTTCAGGGTGATTGGTATCAAATAGCTTTCTTTTGTTGCTTTAGGTTTTTGTTTGCTTTGTTTTGCTCAGTTTTTAGGCCATCCTAGGTATGAACGTCCTGTTTTGAGATCTAAGATAATGCTTTCATCCATCTTCTCTCAGACTTATTGCATTTTCTTTGCTCAGAGCTTTTCTACTACCACCAGACAGCAGACTTACTGGGAGGAAATCACACTTTATTCACCAACTATTCATTTATCATGGTAATGCTTTAATTTGTGCTAGTGCTAGACTAAAACTATTACCATGATTATCATAAATACTCAACAGACACGCTGTGAATACCATTCATCTTTCAACCACACTATTCAGGAACAGTAATTTTCAACAGTAACCCAGAAGAAAAGACGTGCTTATGTTCTCAATAAACACATAAATTGTGTTAATACTTTGTGCTTAATTATAATAAAAAGTTGTGTTGTGAGAAATGAACTACTTCACTTGGTCACTCCGTGCAAATCAGAAGTCCACAAAATTCTATATTTTGCTCAGGATTTCCCAGGCAGACCGATTTGCCCTTGTATTTAATAGCATCCATTGAGCAAGTGCCATGATTCTGCTCCTCACACCATGGACAATCACTTCATGCAGTAATTCAAGGATTTCTGGAACACACCAGACTTTCAGCACATGCACAGCCCATATGGGTACTGTGTGTGTATGAACATCTAAAAATCTGCACTGACAATGCATTGGGACTGAAAAAAAAAAAAAAAAAGAATAAAAAAGAGGACGTCTTCAGGAAAACCCAGATGTATGATAGCTTTAACTGAGTCTGATCACAGGAGAAGTTATGAAAGGGTAAATGAGGCCATGTATGATCAGAATTCTTAGAAAATGCTGTTGCCAGACTCTAACAATCAGCTTTGGCATGTATGAAAAATTCTTTTTTTTTCATGAGAAATGGAAAAACCACACTCCTAAGAAATTTCTAATTCCAATAACAATGCACAGAAGCACTAGTATTTCCTTCAAGCAAAGGGAAAAAAGGGCATCAAAATGAAATTTTTGGTCATTTTTCCTTGACGTCATTCTTAAAAGAAGCTAGATGTTAGTTCCCATAGCATCTACAGGAGATATACACGTAGGAAGCTTGCAGCCAGAAATGCCAGAACATTCATACAGAATTGTAAACTTACAGCACAATTAGCAGTAAGTTCAAAAAGTACTCTTTTACACGGCCATACTGGATGAATTTAGCAGTGCTGATGCTCTGTTCTTCATAAAGTGGGTTTGATTCAGTTTAGGAGTCTTCACAGATGATTATATCTTTTTAATCAATTTAAAAGCCTATTTTATTTTTAACTGGTGAAAAGAATTATGCATAGAACCAAGAATAAGCAAACAGTAGAAAGATGCTAAAGAAGCAGGACAATATTTTTCCTTTATGTACAACACAACTTCATTCACTGCAGTAGTGTGACAGAAGCAAACTTTTACAGGGAACTTCAGTGTGGTCAGCGTCACCCAGATCCAAATCTAGCCTAGTTGCTTCATTGTAATTGAGATCAGACCCTGATGCCACCAGCAAAATCTGCAAGCACTCCTGTGAATACTGTGACTTTATCCCCACATTCACTGACAGTGCTGTAGCAATACATTTTGGCACCTGGAATGGCTCCTTCCCGGATTGCTTCTGGCTGCTGTGACAGAGGACCTTGTCACCATGGGCCATCAGCCACTGGAGTGAATGCCAATGCAAGAGGTAAAATCCAAGCCTGTCCTGCTGGGACTCTGCCAGGGACATGCTGCACGGGATCCAGAGAGTGAGCAAAGCCATCAGAAGGCAAAAGGTATCGGCAGCATGCCAGGTAAAAGGAAAAGTGACCCAACTGGGAATAAACTCTAACTTTGGCGGAGGGGAGGTGCATCTAATTCTGTCCAGGATTCATACACAGAGAGCCAGAAAAAAAATAGCACAGGGGGAGTTATTTTCTCATGCTATCTCCAGCCAAAAGCAAGTTGTTACCAGAAGTCTTCTGAGACACATTGAGTCAGGAACAAAAAAAATAAATAAATAAAGGGGCTCTGGGACTTAAGGCGAGATTTAGATGACTTGAGGCACCCACTTCCAAAGATGTCATCCAGAAAAACTCCACCCAGAAGCCACATAACCCTGCAAATGCCAGCATCCACAGGGCTCTAATGGGGCGTGGATGCAGGCCTGAAGCCCCATACAGAGTTACGCCGTGTGGGCAAGCCCAACCACAGGCACAGAGATGAGTCCCTGCCTACAGACAGTTAATACTCCCAGAGACTAGGAAATATGAACCACGAGGGTTTTGTCCACAGGCATCTCTGCTCTGAACAAAGCTACATCTCCACTAGTTTCTTCTCTCCTTTGACAGCAAAAGTCATTTTCACCCCACTGGGGCTTTTCTCACATTTTATGGGAGAAAGCAGATGTCTGATGTGGGGCTGCCTTGGGAAAGATAGCTCAGCACCCTCTGGCCTGGAGTACTCCAGGACATGGGTCCTCTGCAGAGTGGACAGGTTGTTCACATCAGAGACAACAGAACCTCCACTGAATAACAGAGCCTCTGTTAGCTCATCAGAGCACTTAGGACAGCAAAGAGTATACCTGCAAGAATAGGAATTACACCCTGAAAGGAATGCACTTTCTCTGGGCTGCATCCATTCTAGGGCTGCTCTCCCAAGCAGTGAAACAGTAAGAAAAGGCGAGGACTTTGTCTTATACCCATTTAAGTAAGTTCTGAAAGTATTTGCCCAGGTATTCAAGTTGATTGCAGCTCTATATGCATATATGTTACATAGGTTTATATATACAAGTGTAGATGTGTAAGCATTTTTTTAAGTTATGAATATGTATATATGTGTACTAGAATATCTATAATATCTGGACATATATATTTAAACAATTTCACCTCACATTAGCAACACTTCAAAACCTCAAGCATTGCTATTGTGAGACTGGAAGCCTGCCTGTTTTTGCAGATAACTGTCAAACTTAATTATTCCTTTAACTCAGACCCTCACTTTTCAGTTAGTACAGTAAAATCAGATTGAGGCACAACACCAGGGATCTGACACTGTGTGTGTGTGAGCAGGTGTCCCACACATCTCTGTTACTGATACTAACATCGGCCCATGCAAGAGACTCAAACAGCAGTAAATAAGTTTGACATGGCTTTAGCAACACTTTGAGTTGTTTTGTTTTGCTTTGTTTTAAAAAAGGGAATTGAAAGAAGTGCTAAATAAAATAGGAGAGGTCACAAGTCTGTGGCCAAAATTGAACAATAACCATAGTAAACTATTGGGCAATAAGAAACAAGAAGAGTTTCTCTTGATTCTTTCGTTTGTTTGTTTATTTGTTTTCTGCCCTCCTTAAATGTTTTCCACTTCATGTCAACCGCTGGATTGTGGAAATTGATTCCTTCTGGATCTTTCCCAGTTATGTGTGCTGGGACACTGGCAGTCCGCAAGACAAGCCGAGCAGTTGCCTATGATTCAGACGTCTCATTTATTCTGTGGAAATGATGCTCTTTCCCTCTACAGTGGGTTGAATTCATCCTGTCTGAAAGGAAGCTACAAAGGTTAGGAGCTCCGGTGCCCACCCAGTGGTCTCAAGCAGCTTCTGACCCATTGGTGTTAAAAAGATTAGTCGTCTCTACATTGCAGCTGTTTACAAACTGCCAAATGGAGCAGAAGGGGTTGTGGCGCCCTGCCACTTCACTTTTCCTCCAGAAATGCTGGGCCTGGTTTGCAGTCTGGCTACTAAGCTGCTGAAGGCCAGTCATTTTTGCCAACCTGTCAGCCACCAATGGTCAGGCCTACCCGGCAGCCATCTTTGAACCGAGGAACGGCACAGTCAGTCACCGAGGAGCATAGCATTTTGAAAGAGTGGTTTAAAGCTATTAGGGTTAGGATCTCCATAGTTATTTCAAATGGGTTTTTGGTCTCTCACACTCATAAGACCTTGTAGGCTGTTACTCAGATTACTTTCCTTCATCATGAGTGCCTTGGACTCCCACAGGTCAGTGAAAGCTTCTGTCTACAGAGTGAGACCAGGATGTGCAGAGACCTGGCACCTGAGCAGGTTAAAGCCACAAAACAAAATCTGTCACAGGAAGGGATTTCCTTTATTGACTGAAAAACATGCAGAGATTTTCAGGTTGCAATAAAGCCAAATATTTGTCAAGAAGAAAATCATTGCTGTAGTTTAGATGAAATTGATGACCATTCTCAACTAATAGAAGAAAGCTCGATGCATGTATGACCTTTAGAAGAGTTACTTGAACGACTGAGAACTGTCTAAATAAAAGTAGAGTTTGGTTCTGCATAATCAGTAGCTTAAGAATTTCAATAGCATGTCAGTGGCTCAGGGGAAAAATGCGTGACAGCTCGCTTTTTAATTGACCAGAGAAAATCCTGGAAATTTAATCAACACATGTAGTGTACGCATCAACAATTCAGTTCACAGATGTTTTGTTAAGAGGTACACAGGCCTTACATTGAGGGAAAAAAATTCATTCACTGATATCTATTTTTACTCCTGTTATTGAGTGAGGAGAAAATTGATGCTGTGGTTGACAGTCAAGGTCCCCTTTCACTACACCTGGTCTACATGTGAAGCATTCTTTACAGAAGTGAGCTTGTAATGAAATAGCAGGTGCATAAAAGAAGGAACACAAGCAAGGAGATTAATATCATAAACTTCAGCCCCCACTACTCGCCAGCCTGGAGTCATTCTCAAATATTTTGTAGATAAACTGGGAATTCTCAGATGCATGAAGTTAAGCAAATCTGAAGAGTCCTGTCAAGGGATGAGATACTGTGTTTACCTCTCAGTGCTTCTTATGAATGTAACTCCTTCTGAAAGAAAAAAGAAAAAAAAGTTACTTATTTTTTAGCATAGTTTTTCTTTAAAGGTTATGAAAAGAAAGAAGCTTTTTCTAAAGCGAGAAGAAAAAGAAGTGTTTCTGAATACAAACTATCCATGTAAGATGCTTTTTTTTGTTCCTCTGACATAGTCCAAACCTTTATCAGCTTATTTTTATTAGCATTATTGATGCATCAGGAAAAAGTAAGCAACCAGAATGTTCTTTAAACAGATAATAAAATCCTTCATTCTCAAAATCAAAACCAGATTGCTTCATGCCTGAAAAAGTGGTCTCATCGTAGGCATTATTTTACAAGGGAAAAAAGTCTGTACTCATTTGTAAAATGAGGAACTTTCACAAACAGTGAAAACCAAAAGTGCTGACACAAGAGAGGAAGAATGTTACCACAGTGAGATGTGAAGAAAAGAGGCAAAAATCCAAACCTATACATTTTCAGCCCTATACATCTATGCTCTCGCTACATTAATTCACTCACTCATTCTCTTTTGATGTGATTCAAATATTTTAAGGGGAAAAAAAAGACAATAAATTTTGTCCTGTTGAATTGACTTAAACGAGGTTCACATTGACAATATGTATATACCCCCAGAAGTGTTTTCTGCTTCATGTGTATAAATTTGACTCTTCTCCATTAAGGAAACAGAAACTCATTTGGTATCTGCAAACTGTGCATAGAGGTAGGAGAGGCAGAAGTATTCCTGCTAGTGCCAGCCTTTTTTCTGTCCCTTTCTTTGTTATTTCACTTATTTGAACTATTTTTGCTTTTAGTTCTCTGGAGCAGGGACTGTATTTCCCAAAGGCTGTGAAGTGACTAGAACAATGGTTCCTAGCTTGAGTGGGAATTATTACCACTACTATAATATCAATGCACAGTAACAACATAAGGACGGTTTTCTCTTAAAAATGCCCCACCCCTTCCCCACTGAAAGGAACTGACAGAAAATACATTTAAAATTAACTCACTTTATTATGTTTTACACCATTTTAGGCAAGAAAAAGTAGAAACAATGAGCTTAAAAAATCCTCCAAAGGAAACTAACATGAATAGTACTACCAAAAAGCTTTGTACATAGTACTCCCATAACTATTTAGGAACTAGATGAAAAAAAGGTATCAAAGTCATCTAGTTTGACTACTTCTTTGGAAAATAATAACTTTCTGCCTTGGAAAAAAAGTAACTCTCTGCTTCCTGTCTACCGTCCTGTTTTGAAGAATATCTTTTAAGCATTCTGTTTCTTCAGCACGCCTATGCTTCAGACCAAGAATATGATCTAACACTTAGTCAAGAAGGGTTCTTCCTACCATGGGGCCTTCTGGTGAGTATTACACAAAAACTTGAATGAGTAGTCTCACATGTTTGTTTCAGAGGCTGTGATGACGACCTTAAGTTGACATCAGAAGAGACATTTGCTTCTCCAGGCAATAAATTGTTGAAACACTAATACCAATCCTTTTTATCAAACCAGAAGGATTAAAGATCATACTGCCAGAAAAGTATGTGTTTCATTGACCAAGCATTACAGTTTGAGAAGACAAAAAAAGCTCAGCAGATTTTAATAGCATCAATAATCTCTGTAGAAACATTTAGGGAAAACAAAAGGACAAACGGAGAAATCAGCATATTTGTAGATGGTAAATATAGAAAGATAATTCACTTTACAGATTTCCAGTAAATCATAATAATAACAATGTTTTTTAAAAGTAACAGTGATAATGAACATATGAAGAGTTAACTATCTTGTCCAAACAAAGAAATAGAATAAAGTGGTGCAATTTCTTAAATAGAAGTACTCTGGTTTGGATTTAATAGACAAAAAGTAGTAAAAGTAGGGAAGTAGGAGAGTACTCACAATTATTCACCTGATGGACTGTGGTCTGTTGTTGCAGATTGTATTGTAGATATGGTGACCCGAGGAGAGAGATGAAGGAAGATACAACAACTGCTTGAATTTTGTGCTGTAGGAAGCATCAGAAAATATTTAAGAGAGCCATGCGTGGGAAGGATTCAGAATCATCTTTCAGGTAAAAGAGGACCACAGAAGTGCCATAAAATCTCAGTCATATAGATACACCAACAAAAGTTGTGAAGAGCAAAAATGTCAAATATTTATTTGGCACAGAGATGAATTGGGACAGGCTTTGAATAAAACATATCTTTTTAGATCTTTTATTTTACAGTTTCTTATATATTGTGATTCTTGCTTTTTCCCAATAATTATTTAGCTGCCTTTTTTCTTTAGATAATGACTTAAAATCAAAACTACTGAATACACTTGCTAATTAGAGAACATCAAAGCTTCTGAGCTATTCAGATCTGCTTAGATCCAAATAAAGCACCAGTTGAAACTACAGATATTTCTCAGATCTGTGAAAAATCAGTGCAGCTACTCAGGCACTGAGATATGCCTACGTTCAAAAATATTTGCTATGTGCTTTCATGAGTTTGTTGGATTGTTATTATCTGAAACATATTTAGTTAATTGTAGCACTGCCATATTCTCTATTGAATTTGACAATAAGCATAATGGTATTCACTGTTTTTTTCTTCCCATTAGATTCAGACTTGCTCATCTGTCTGAGATCTAAAATGTTGGAAACAGTGGAATGGAAAGGACTATGGGAGGTCTGGCTAGACCTTAATGAATTTGTTATCTGTCTGCCCATTTTCTATAAATCTATCAGCTACTGTCTTTTACCAGCTATGCAACAACAGTGGAAGTGCAAACTTGAATTTTCAGATGTCTGTGAGTTATACACTTTGAAAGGTGTAGTAAATTCCAAGTGTAGGCAAGATGTCTGTACAAATCCTTATGAGTTGGTGGTGATTGTCAGGCCCTTCCTTTGATGCATAATGATGACTCTTAAAACTTTTGGGACTTCAGGTGCAGATGTAATACTTGATGAGTCTAGGATGGGCTTCTCATTATATTCTACTTGAGGAAATATGCTGAGCTTAGTAGAAGGAGGGGAGATGAAATCAGTGGCATCTTTCAAGAGAACCATGAGTGTAAAGAGAGATTAAATGATAGTGGCAACAACTTAAAAAAACTGGAAAAGACTGAAAGTAATTGCTACAGAGATTTTTCTTTTGCAAGGTGTTACATTATCAGACTGGCAGCTTTCCCCTCTTTCATCCAACACATGTAACATAAGGCTGCTGAATAAAAGATACATTTGCTATGTAAACGTGCAGTTGTTTTGGTCAGCACACATCATATTAGTGGATAAAAGTGGGTAGTGAAGTATTTTATCCCAGAGAAAAATTCTAGCAGACTGTCTATTTTGAGAACTGTCATGAGGCACAGCTCAGACAGAGCTCCCACATGCATAAATAGGCCCAATTTTAGCATATGCTTCACTTGTTACGTTCAGGTTTGGAGATTACAACAGTCTGAAACTAAAATAGTAGTCTAATTAGGAACCGTCATGAACTTCCTGAGTCAATGAGTTCATCAACTCCAGGCATTACTGGCATGTTATATAATGTCGACATAAAGCAATTGAGATTCAGCTGAAAAATTACTCAGTTTTTGCTGGTCTTCCCACACAAAGGATTTCCACAGCTTCCCTTCTTTGATGGTCAGTAATTTTTCTTCTCGCCTCCTGTCTAATATTAGATTTAGTTTATATCTGTTTGCCCTTCTGTGAACACTAGACTTTTGAATATATGATTCTTTTCTCCCTCCACTCTTTTTTCTCTGATTTATTTTAAGAGAATATTTATATTCCTTTTTGATCTTCATTTTGTTAATCTATCAGAGCAAGGCTTTGCCAGTTTCCTCCCGGAAGGCAGTCTTCCTCTCCCCTAATTCTCTCTGCAACTTCTTTGTACCTGCTCACCTTTGAATTTCCCCTTCCTGATACAGGCTGATCAAAATAGTACATAGTAATCTGAACAAGCCTGGCTAAATTTTGTAGTAGAATGATAATACTTCTCTGTCTCTGCTAGCTGTTGTCTTTAAGTCTGTGTCATGTTGGTTAGGGTAAGTAGTAACCCTGTAAGACATTACTATGACTATGCATTTTTCCTCTTAACCCATTTCATAGAATCATAGAATTACTCAGGTTGGAAGGGACCTCAAGGATCATCAAGTCCAACCGCAGCCTAACCATAGTACCCTAACTCTAACAACCCTCTGCTAAATCATATCTCCGAGCACCACATCCAAACGGCTCTTAAACACATCCAGGGACGGTGACTCAACCACCTCCCTGGGGAGCCTATTCCAATGTTTAACCACAATTTCTGTAAAGCAGTGTTTCCTAATGTCCAACTTAAACCTACCTTGGCGCAATTTGAGGCCATTTCCCCTCGTCTTCTTCCTAGAGGTCATTTTCAGTATATAGAGAAAATCTTAGCATTAGTTCTAAACAGTATGGTGGCTGTGTACATGATATTATTAAATTTCTATTTCTATTACATCAACTCTCGGGGTCATCCCAATTATTCTAATGTTGCTGTGTCATTTCAGTTCTCTTTGGTATTAAAAATGCCCCTGCAAGTCTCTAGGGAGAGTCTGACATGAGATCAACCCTCAGCACCAAATCCTCAAGGAACCGTACTTGTCTGTGGCCATCTAAACATACAATTTTATTTGCAGCACCAGGCATGGTTGCCTTCTCTTTTCATTACATACAGCTCTTGTATGTATCCTCATCTCTCCAGTCTTTACTGTGCTGCCAAAGTAACTGGTTTGCTGAGGTCCAGAAATACAATACCTGTTGTATTTCTTTTCTCTCAAAAGTCAACTGTCGTATTACAGAATAATGAATATAGGATAATACACCACTAGAAAATTTACATTGAAGGTATTTCATCTCATCTTCAACATACTTGATTCTTCCTAGTGCTCAACTATTCATTCTTCAGATCAAGACATACTGAAACACTGCATGTAAAAAACTTTCAGTGGCTACACCTGTTTTGCAAAACTAATCAGAGTAGTAGGAAAGAATTACAGTGCTAAAGATTTAGATAGTTAGGTTTCAAAAAAAAATGAAAACTTCCCGAAAACTCTCTATTTTTTTAATTCACAACAGACTTTACATTTACAGGAAACCACTTCTAAAATGCACCAGATTGCAATATTTTCTGTGTCAACTATTTCAAGTGTTCCCAAGAGCTTTCCCTTTGCCTATCCTCCAAACTTCCCTCTCCCATTTCAGCCTGAAATTCCATTATAATTGAGCTGATCCAATTTTTGCTCAAACCACTTTCACCGCTGGCAGTCTCTAGCCTCATATGAAATAAGTTTGCGAAGCTGACAAAACTGGAATTTGATCTCCTATGCAGGTCCATGCTTTCCAAACGCATTCTGGTAAAAGTAGGAAGAGATTGCATCACTAAAGCCTGCAGTCAATTCAGAAGATTTTTCTCAGCTCTGCATCGCACTTTGTAACTTTGCAAAGAAGTGTTCTGAAAGTTCACACACAGTACAGACCAAAGTTGCCCATTTCCTTCATCATCATAGGGTAGAATTAAAAACATTTGGCCAAGCTGCCTAATAGGCAGCTGCTTGCAATTAGATGGAGCGTTGCATTTATTTCTTAACTAACTTCACAACTGGAAAACTACAGTATGAGCAATATACCGTGAAAATTTGCTTGCATGTTTGATTTATCTGCATTTCTAGTGGTTTCTGTACCTTGCCCTCCTTTTTCCAGTCTGCCCGCATACTGTCTGACTCTCAACATTCCCATCCTGTTGCAATATGGCTGCTTAATGGTTTAAGCAAGATTTTTGTCACATTTTACGTAGATGTGCATCTCTGTGGTAGGACATAGGTTGCAAAACTAATGCATTTGATCTTACTAAAATTAGCATCAGTGTCTGAGCAGAAAGCCAGCGATATCTTTTTTTTTGTATATACTGTACTTTCATTTCCCCTGCTAAGCTGAGGTTAAGTCCTACTCATCTCCCTTAGACAAATAGACCTACTGACGTGGTTTTGCACAGAAAGTTATCACCAAAAAAACATTTTTACTGTTTCTTCCCAGAGCAGAAACAAAGTGAACAGTACATCCAAAGAAGCAGTTGTACTTGCTACTCCTTATAAAAAACGTCCCAAATTAAGAAAGAGAAAGCCTATAACAGAGAACACATCTAAGTGTAATGCTATAAACTCTGCAACTGTATGGATACTGAAAAATAAATGAATAGAATTTCTGTTTTCCATTAGTTAATATTAGAAAGCACTGATATCTTTAGATGTGTCAAGAAACATATTATTAATGCAAGTAGCCTGAAGATAGCCTCAAGTTGAATTTCTTCTCTTTTTCTGACTAAGAAAAGAAACTCAATTAATGTCTTGACAATTTTGTTATCTTTGTTGGAGAAATGCACAGTGGGAAAAAGATGGATTACAGACCAAGGTTGGAGTGAAGGCTGGCAAAGATCTCATTCCTTCTGTACACTCAAGAGAAGCACTGGAGAGTATTGTTCAAGGAGAACTGAGGAGACCAGTTCAATTAGGAAGCTGAGGAAAGAAGAATGAAGAAAGATAACACCAGAGTGGTATAAAACAGGGTAGAGGAAGATCCACACATAGATGTCCTCAGTGGCATGTGAAAGTTGAGAATCTCCTATATGAGGGAGGAACACTGCTAGGGACCAGGTTTTTTGTTAGCCACAGCAAAAATCCTGCCCGGGGGCCAGGCTAGTGAGATAAAGGGAAGAATAAGTTACTCTAAGATGCTGAACAACAAATCCTGGACCATTAATGTGCACCGTGGGTCGGCATGCACCCATTCCCATATTGATTCCTGCCGCTTCTGTTGTTGTTTTACTGCTGGGCAACGGCCTTACTGATATGTGATCATGAGTACTTCTCACATCAACAGATCTGGCCAAGTGACCAAAAAAAGGACAAGTCTACCCAGATTTGTCTTGCAATAGGCAGCACTGCCCCAAATGATAAAGACCAGTGGGAAGAAAGAGATAGGACAGGTGAACTCTGTACAACCCCTCAATCTCAGGTTTTCTAAGGGGAGTAATCAAGGAAGCATAGTCAATAGGGTACGAGAACAGAAAACCTTGAAAGCAGGCTGATACTCCTTACAGTTACAATGTTTATTCTCTTATCATCTTTTCTCAAAACTACTCAGAATCAGAAAATTCAGCCTACCTTTGCAGCTCACCTTCTAGGCAAACACACAAGTCAGCTGATATTTTCAGAGTGTAAAATGCATTTCTGGGGCTATGTATGGCAAAGGGGAAAGGGAAGACAGCCAAAGCTGTGAGCATTTACTGGTCTCTCATTCATAATTTTGAAGGTAACAGAATAATTCAAAGATAAATTTCCTAAAACTTTCATGTCTAAATTATATCCTTAACTAAGGATCCCAAATATGAGTTCAAAATTTCACCAAATTGGATAGTTTTCAAATTTTAAAGAAATTACCGGTATCCAAACTGTCATCTAAATTAAGTCACTGACAAGCTTGCACTGACAACAATAGGAACAGGAATTAGTTTTTCTAAGAGAACTGGGACAAAGAAATTCTCATAAAAGAGCTAAATTCAAAGGAGGGAGGTCAAGCAACCTACTGTTTCACAATGCATCATTATGTTGGCATTCTCCTTGGTTCTTGAATTTAAACTTAGCAGAAAAGATAAGGATACTAAAAACTAAGACCTTGAAGTTTCCACTTCCTATTAGTAACTGAACGTGCTTTACTGGAAGGAATTAATACCTATGAATGTGTCATGGGATACATCATTAATGCAGCTGGAACAAACTGTCACATGTTTTTCCCTCTCCCATCCTCACACATGTATGCAGTGTGACAGAATTTTCTTTCTTTTCCTCTATTCAAGAATACGTTCAGAGCTTATTTGTTCGCTCTAAGAAAAGTCCAGTCTTCAGAGGGGTGGTGCAGAAAAAATTTTAATAATCAGACTGTATTAAAAAGCTTTCAGAATAGCACTCAAAATCACTAACCAACATAGAAAATTTAAAGCAAGTTTCCTTCAGACAACCTACCATGCTCCTCTCCCGGAAGGTCTTGGTTGTCCTGACTTAAACAAGAAAATTGGTGTCAGCAATTATCTCAGAGGTGAATTCATGTGGCCAAAATGGAAATATACCTCTTTGAACATACTCCTGTGGCTCAGAAAATTTGTATTTTCACACTAATCAGACTGCATGTCTCATAGTCTTCCATAAATATGATCATGCCACACTCAGTCCAGATGCGCAGCAGCATCAAGCTTTCCTGCAAAGGAGCATTAGACAGATAAGGTTAGTATCACAAGAGGGACAGGCAGTGTATGGCCTCAGTTTCTTAAGTTCTATGTCTGGCTTGCCACCAAAGACACAATGGCTGAGTGAAGTCCTGTTCTGCTCATAGACGCAAAGTATCAGAACTGATGCCCATGCATTCTCCTTTCACTGACAAAAAATACTGGAGGAGGAAAGTATTTTTCATGCCCATTCCCACTATTTTTAGTATCGTAAGTGCATGGCTAGGGCGAAGATGTAGACTCAGAGTATGGACACCACACTGCAATCTGATTCCTGAGGACACTTAAACCTGTTCAAAACAAGTGCCTAAACAGTGTTCATGGAGTTATTCTCACATTATGGCTTGATGAAAATACATTCGGATTAAAGTAAGAGACGCAACAGGAAAAATAAAAAGATTACCAATGCATAACTTTAGCACTTCATTACTGGCAGCCTAGATAATTTGTTCATGTAACATGCTGTGTGCTATAAATCCCACCAGTGCAAGAAGCAGAGCAGCCTCTGTATTTAATGCCCTACTACAGTCTCACCCAGAGAGACACTACGGGGGTGGAAGGGGGGTTCTGTTGTTTGTTTCCCTTTAAGTATATGTTCTGACAGTAAATGTAAGGGACTACAAAGATGTCTGATTTTGGTGTGGAAACCATTACTGTGTATGTGTTAACCAAACACACAAGCAATGACATATCAGCAAGCTAAAATGCTGTCCAATTGGCTATGGTTCTGGAATGTTTCAATCTCTAGTGTGAAAAAGAAAATGTGCAAAACAGCTATGAGAGAATAAAAGCCAGGGTCAGCTCAGTCCCCATAAAGCTCTCCCTATTTACAATATATAGAAGGAACTTGCAAAAGCTGGAATGAAATTAAATTTGCATTAATGTATCTGGGATTGGAAACTGGCCATGTATGCACCTCTGTAGAGATTAAATGTGAGGAAAAATGCCCTTTGATAATAATTATCATCTCTTTGTCAGGCAGCTGATTTCACCACAAAACGTTTGATGTTTGTCACTGACAAGAAAGATTTATCCTTCTCACATGATGTGACACAGTCTTTGGACTCAGACTCAGAATATATCAGCCGATGTCAACACTTTCTCCTTCCACTTTCTAAATACTGCTGATCAGGCCAAGTTTCATTTCACTGAAAAGGCAACTTTCTTTGCTCTTTGGGTGGAAGAGAGAAACTCAGAGGGGCTCAGACATGATAGCTGGGTCTCTCTCTGTTTAGACTGCAACCTCTGCATATTTCAGTTGAAGACTTCCCTTGATCACAAGCATGCAAGGCAGCAAAATCCTCTTCAGGATTGAATCTGATGCTCAGTTATAAGTGCTTGGGCCATGCTTACATATCTCCCATCCTCTCACTGCTTCTCGATCAGATCCATTCTGCCAGAAGAGGTACTTCTGAAAAGAACCATAAGAGTGCAAGCAGAAATCTCTACAAGCATTTTGGTGAACTACAAAAAAACTTCATTTCAGGATGCCATGTGCCCACCACCTTGCTGTGCAAAAGTGTTGAATTAATGTTTATGATAAACATAAGTAGGATAAACATCTTTCAGTTGCAGCTGAAACAGAGCTCAGCCATGGTGATTAATGAAGCTGGGTGCGTATGATACAACAGGACAGCTGCTGGCTTCCAGCTCTTTGGTCCTATCTAACATGTGTCCTATCTAACGTGTGCTCCATCTCAGAGTACTCAGGCCATGCTTCTTTCATGTTGTTAACATACGTATTTTGTTCTTTAACACATTTTGTCAACTAATCTAAACCAAGAGATCTTCAGGAAAAAATCAACAAGAAGTTTCTTTCTGTACATTTGAAGCTACATGTCATTGATAGCTTTTTTGACTTGAAATTCACGTTATTCATGTTCTAGGAGTGCCTACCTCACACGACCTCTTCCAAATCTTGCTCTTCTTTACTTCAAGTTCTGTCATCTCTTCAGGAGTTACTGGCACTAAAGTGATCATGATTTTTGTCATGACATGAAAAATATTGTGCTCCCGATGGAAAGGCCTTTTGAAAAGAGAGAAAAGTAGGTTAAAAGAGTTAAAAATGTTGGCCCTGGTAGCTCACTAACCACAGTGAAGAGTTAACATGTGTGTTGATTGTAGAAATGGTAGTCTGTTCTGAGAATATTTCTGTCCAAACATTTCAAATGGCAAACCTTTTTAACTGAACGTCCGCTAGGTGGATAGAGGACATCCATTCTAGTTTCACATTCCATCAAGCTTTTTATTTCAGACCAAAGAGAAAATGTGATTCCATTCAGAGAGTCTTGAGTTGGTCCCTTTGTTAGAGCTGTAGGCATGTTCTCCTCTTGGCAAGAACAAACATGAAGGAAGAAAAATGGGATAGTACAAAATAGGAAACAGTTTCCGTTGTTTCCAGAAACAAAGGAATCAGGTCAGATACTCTGGGATGGCAGGTGAGCAAGCCATGATGGGTTTTGCTTTAGACCCTGTGCTAATCTGGGATGTTATCCATGCCGAACAAAATCCCTTCACCATGTAGGCACGGGCAGCAGGGATTGTGGTCTGGGGCTGCGTAACTCGGTAGGCCTCTAAAACATGGCAGAGAAAGAGACGCAGAGAAAGAGAGATGGGACAGCACACAGAAAGTAGGTCATGGTGTATGAACATGACTGAGGCACAGGAAAGTGGCAGGCAGAGTGCAGTCACAGGCATCTAAACTTGGTCTGGGCCCATGGGATGGCTGAGGGGGTGTGTCAGCCAGGATCATCTGGATCCTGCAGAGGGTGAGGCTTAGTAATAAAGGAAAAAGTCTCTATGGCAAAGGAAGCCTTCCACTGGGGAATTCCCTAAACGTCTGTTCTGCCCAAAGCTTCCCCTTTCTCAAGATGCCAAAAAAGGCAGAGAGGAGGAAGGGAAATGCAGACTTTCATTGTTTCAGTCACCATTTAGGACTGAAGTGCAATATCCAAATTTTGTTCCAATTTCCAGTTCCCACACCTTTTTGTTTGCCAAATAGGAACTTGAAGCTTTGGTGCTATCAATAAATGCTCTCATCTGCACTACTTTCAGTATTGTGGATACAAATCAGCTCCAGATTCAGGCATGTAACCTTGAGCAACCTTCCACAATATTCACTGGAGATCCAGCCAACAGTCACTGGGGCCTATAGAAGCAGACAGCTCCCCATCAAATGCCTAGTCCTGAACACATCCTTTATCTGTCTAAGCATGCAAGATAGACAGGCAAATCTTCATTGAAAGAAAAAATAAATAAAATTGAAAAGGCAAGTTCAGATGGTTAAGCCTTATCTCTAGTACCCATGCACTGTTCCAACTACCTCATGTAGATGCACTCAACTGTTAAGGGAAGAGAAAATTTCTTCTTCAATGAATCGAAGTACACATATTCCCTGAACCAGTGCTGTAATCTTCACTGCTTACCTCCCATCCTTCAAATCAGCAAAGATCAGGTCCACGCACATTCCAAGTGTTTTAGAAGACTTATCTGCTTTCCTTTTCCTCAGAGTGGCAGGTTTGTTTGCAGTCTCCACTCCTTATAGTCCACCCATACCGCTGAACCACGGACCACTGCTCTGATGGATGTTCAGGATATTACAGACTAAAGCAATATGAGCATTTATCTCTAGTAAACAGGCCTTCGTTTAACAAAATTGCGTGAGAACTATAAGGTTTTAAAAAGAAATATAAGAAATATATGTTGATTGAATTCCCTGGAGACTAACACACATGTCCAACTTTATTATTCCTGTGTCCAGAAACTACAATTCAAACTGATCACTTCAGAGAAAACTAAATCCCTGTTGGAAAGTAATCAGCACTTGTTAACCAGCTAAACAAGTCCCACATTTTATTGATCAAATATGTCTGATTAGCCAAATAAGGCCTTTTTGAATTAACTCTGGTTTGGGAAAGAGAAAGTATTTTAAAATGTTTGTTTGTTTGTTTGTTTGTTTCTGAATAACATTTACCCCAAAGTTGAAAACAAGTAAAGGGCATGCAGAAGTTATGTTGTTATTCCCATTGTGTTTTAATGGAATTTCAGGGGTATTTGTGTGATTGATTTCGAGGCCCAAAAGATCAGTGCTGTTCTCACCTGGTTTTAGGCTCACAGCTGATCCCACCTTTGTGCCTGGGCAGATCTCCTTTCTTTTCGTAAAGCTGCAGGGGAAATCCTGGCCACCCACCAGGCTCTGTATAGCCATCCCTACTCTCTCAAAGGAGAGTTTCCCATACCAGGCCCCGGAAGAGAAATGCTAGGAAAAGCTGAGATGAAGAAAACAGGGCTGGAATTTGTCATGAGTTTTTATGGACTTCATTAACAAAGCCAAGGCCCAGAAAGGCCAGTTACAGGACCCTCTGCAGAATACATAGCTTATTTGAAGCAAAGGAAGTAAAACACGAGCTGGAAAGTGTTCCTAAAGCTGGGCACATAGAACTGTATAACTGGGTAGCCACTTGACTCTTTTCTTAATAGAGCATTATTTGATTGTCAAGTGATAACTAAAAAAGATCTAATGGAGTTCCCTGTATTTGACAAAATCTCTTAAAGCCATACTTTACAACTGAGAATATCCTTTTCTCAGAGTATTGTTTTTGACAGTAATTTTATATCTCTGTGGCTTCCAAGTCTGCCTCTTTGCCTTTAGGGCAATAGCAATGCTGACTTAAAAGGAATAGTAAGGGAGCAAGATTAAACTTCAGTGCTTTTTTTTTTTCTTCTTGTATGGGTAATTTACCTACTTAAAAAGTCATTTCAAGTTGATCACAATGATCAGATTTTTTCAGATAAAAAATTTAAAAGAATCCTTTCAGTGTCTCTTAAGTCAAAAC
This sequence comes from Chrysolophus pictus, assembly GCA_037305975.1. Lineage (NCBI taxonomy): Eukaryota > Metazoa > Chordata > Aves > Galliformes > Phasianidae > Chrysolophus > Chrysolophus pictus. The sequence goes on from CM074578.1 coordinate 42,779,019, forward strand.
ATTCTGGTGTTCTGTTTCCAAAGAGCCTGAAACGAAACGGAATTTTGATTGTAAACTACATGAGGGTTGGCCTGACATACATAGGGTGATATCAAAAAGCACTCTTGTTTTACAGGGGAAAAAAATGGAAGTATTTTCATAGTGGTACCAACATGCACATTTCTTTTGAGGTATTAACTATTACTGAAACAGAAAAAAAAAAGTGTATGAATAATGAGAGCACAGTTTCATTTTATGCAGAATAATTACATTTGCATTTGAATGGTATCTACTCTTTATGATAGGTGCAAATTTCCTTTGGTGCAAATTGTAATTGCACAAGAAGTTAACTAATTATTTCAAAAATGTGGTGGGTAAAAGTCTTCCCTTAATTAACAGCATGCTCTATGGAAAGAAAAAAGAAAAAAAGGAAAAAAGGAAAAAAAAAAAAGAGAGATCTTCTGTACTTCCCCGAAATAACTGCTATACCACCACTTCCATGTCAGAAACATTTATTTATGGAAATTTTCCTATATCATTTCCTATGACTGTAGATGTGTGCAAAAGTTAGGGTTCCCCTACAACAGAATATTTTCCTTTCCAAAAATGAGAACTAGCAGGCCTTTGCTAAACAGAACTCTCTCCCTAAAACGCTCTCTGAGGCCATGGGAGAAAGGCATTTTTTTAAGTGGCTTTTTTCTAAATCTTAAAATTTAGATGGAACAAAAAATAGAACCCAATTCTAATTAGGGTCTAATGGCCCCTTGCTGGCTGCAGGAGAATTGTTTCAATTACACTGTGACCAGTGTCATTGCATATCAATAGCTGGAGCCTCTAATAATGCCAATAAACTATTTCTTTTGTTTCTCTTGTTAAACTGTTTGGTTTGAAGCTATAAATTGGGGAACAACAACATCAACTGTCAGTCTATGCTTGTGAAACCATTATTGGACACAGAATGCTCTGGGTTTTTAAATGTCCATTTCTAGTAGGATCTTTCAATATTCCAGACAGCAATCTCCTCCTGTTCCTGTTGCTGCCAGTGTTCACACTCTAGGATGGAGCGGAATAAAAAGATTACAGATCCAAACAGAACACACTCTTTTCTCCCATTTCTCTGACTGAACACAGTACTTGAGTTTTAATCTAACCTTATATTGCGCCTTGTTTGTAAACAATTAGTAAATCAAAATGTGACACATCACAAATACCAAAACCTTAAATAACTTCAGTCACCTAAAAAAAGAACTGATAGGTTTTCCTACGGGGGAAAAGTACTTACTGAGAAAGCTTAGCCTCCAAGGCCAGTCTAGCTAACTATGGCCTTAGGGCCTAATCCTTGCAAAATCCGTCTGGAGAATGTCCTAATTCTACCGCTTGCTCTTCCCGATCATCCTCCTGCTTTTTTTTTCCCACCCTTGCATCCGTTTTGTGTCCTCATTAGCCTTCTAATGACTTTCTAAAGTGAACTCAGCGTTGGTTTCTTTCCCAGATCACTTTTAGGTGGCCTTCCTTCCATGCTTTCTGACATCACCTCATTATTTAATGACCGTATACTCCAAACTCAGAGCACATAACCAGCAACAAAGCTGAGCCACATAGAACACATACGTAACTTCCCAAAATGCAGATGGAGCTGGGGTCACATCTGAACTGTTTCTCTTACGCTCGGAAAATGAGCTGAAAGATTTTAGCCCTGAAACTGTGACCTGTGTTTGTGTGAGCTACTTCCAGTGTACTTTCCTGTGGAACTTGCTTCTTTTCTGAGCTTTTGATAACACAACCTTGTGCTTTAAGACTCAGAGATGAGGCTGTGACTCCTTTCTGGACAAAATCTCATGTCGGAGCAAGGCAGTTTCATACATTTCTCTTTCACCAACCTGTAGGTGCTGTGAAGCCCATCTTCTCACAGGACCCATCATTCATCGTCCATAAGAAGTGTCATGTACTTATCACAAAGCTACTTTCATCAGGAAATAAATGTGACAATTAAAGCCTGCTTTATGATATCATGCTTATTGTTTTACTTTTGGTATATTTCCACTGCTGCTTAATTCCAGCATCTGATTTGGAGATTTTTGTCCTTTTATTCCTTTTCTTTTTCCTGAGAAAGACATGAATGCAGAAGGCACAGTGTGCACTCCTGTGTAGTAAATTTCAATCCTGCCACAAGTGGGTGCTTATCTCTTATCTCCCAGCGACCCCCAGAGAAGTCCAGTGATCTCTATTTGTGTTTGGACCATCAGCTGAAAAGCAGGAAGCCAGAAGTGCTCATAGAGGGAAGTGAAAATACTGCTGTGTTGTAATCCCTGTAACCTTACACATACATGAACATGAGGTAAATGAGACAATTTGTCTGTGCTGTGATTCCTTGATACTTACACTCTGGCTTGCAAGTGCAAACTCTTTAAGTAATTAAGTCTTGCAGTTAAAATAGCTTGTTGAAGAAGTCTTGTACTAGCATTAATTCTCTTATGTCCTGACACACTGACCTGAAATACTAAATTCCCTTTATGACATCAGGCTTCTTACTGACCAGGAAATCTTGTTTGATACTGAGGATTTGACAACCTGATAATGCAGCTGGGTTTCCAAAGTGAAACACTCCCTGGGTAAAAATACGGTGGGCTAAATAAATACACCTATGCTGATAACTAGGTACCTGTTTACACTTATTTGTCACCTCATTAAAAATATTAATCTGAATAATATCCTAGTTATATTTGTTAAATTCATCTCACAGGGAGCTTAACTAAAATGGAAAGAGTCTAAGGAGCAGATTTGAACCTCTGCAAAAGTAGATGGCTAATCAGCATCTGAGCATCTGAACAAGAAGAGCAGAGACTAACAAAATGGGGAATACTTTTTCCTGCTGTGGGAATAATACTTTTCTCCTTATGGTGAGGCTCTTAAAGTATTTCAGTATAGGATATTAACAACTTTGTTTTTTTCTGACTGCTGGTCCACATATGTGGTGCATCTGCAGATACCGTGTAAGTTGTTCCATCTGCCCTCATCCCTGCCAGGGCTCTTCAGTCCTGACTTGCACACTGTCCTATTCCATTTCTTTCCCCAGCAGAGGTTACCAGCTGTGGGATGCACTCTTACATTCTAGGAACTATGATGTTATTACCAAATTTATTTTTCCATGTAATTTGAGAGAAGAATAAAAAGCAGATTCTCAGCTAGCACAGATTATCGCAGCCCATTTATGATGGGGGAGGTTAATCATACAACACAGAAAAACGCTGATCTCTATCAAATGTGAATTTGACCCTCCAAACCCAGACACTGACAAAGACTCCACCAGCCCACAGTCAGCCCAGGTCTCCAGGACATCTAGACAGGAGGATGATTCAAGATAAAATACTTTGGGTACGACATGGGTTGGACCTCTGTTCCATATTCAACACTTGTTTTCTTCAGAATCTTGAACCAGATTCAAAAATGCCTTAATGGACACCAAGAGCCAGAGATGGAACTGCAGTCACTAGTCCTGCCATTTCTGCAGCTGTGAGCCGAGCTGTTGGCCAGCAGCCCCACATGGGTCATTGCTTGCAGCACTCCCATTCCCCTCTCCTCTGTCCCTGGTATGCTGCCTGATCCTGCCCCAAATTGCTTATTTCACTCTTGCAAGGTAAAATTTCTGCTAGGCTATAACTTGCATCAGTTCAGAGAGTCTGATAAACAGCACAAGGTAAACAGAAGAAGCATGCACTGAGGATGGGAAGTGGTGGGCGTGGGGAGGTTCAGACAGAACTTTTCCTGGTAGTAGTGCTGAGCTGTTATGTTGGCTCCTGAAGCCATAGCCCATATCCAACACTAACCTTGTAAGCTCCTTTTCAGCTGCCATTGAAATCATGAGAGGATTTTGCTGGTCTAAAGCTTTGAGGCCTTCAGCTTCAGGTCTCTGTGCAATGCCAGGATTGTTCTGATAGTGAAAGCTGGGCAACCTCGTGCCTACAGCACACCAATGCAAGTAGACTACTTCTTCTGCTCACAGAGGGCTTTGTCAGTAGGGGAGAGGGTACTCTATCCTCTCTTCCACCTAGTTTAGTGTAGTAGCTTTTTAGTTTGAGCAAAGAACTGAGAGACACCTTCATTTTAACTCAGGCAGGAGGGATTCAAACACATCTCTCTCTCATCCTAACAACTCAGCTGCCTGGAAGCCACCACAGTGCCAGTAAGAACTGGGGAATTCTCGAGCAGGAGAAAACACAGCATCAAACATTAGGGTCAAGAAGGAAGAGAATTCGATTCTTGTCTTTGCTCCCAGAACTGCTTCATCATCACTGGCAGAGGAGGATATAAGGAAGACACTGAGGTAAGGGATCTCACAGCTATCCACAGCACTGAAGTGCAGCACCTCATACCTTCTGCAGAATTCTAGAACAAAAGAACCCCCCTTGATCAGCTGCATGAGTCATCACAGGCACCTTACATACTTCCAGATCCACATCCTTCCAACTCTAAGGATTCTACGATTCTATGAACTATGCATGGTATATTGGCAATAGATGGTCATATACACCCTGTTCTGAGGGCCTGTTCAAAGATGCCAAATCCTCCCCAAGGACTCAAGAAGCAGCCTAAAGCCCTCACACCAGAGTTCAGGGCTCTGTTCAGGAAGTCAGACATCAGCAGCTGCTGTGCCATTTAACCTGTGGGCAACTGTGCTCTTTATTGGATTGGAACTGTCAGATCACATCTTTAAAGTTATTTGTGTTTGTGCTTTGCTCAGCAGTGTGTGCAAGAGAGCAGAAATGCAAGCTATGTAGATCTCCATCCCGTGCAAGTGCACAGCTGAAATAATTACCAGATGGTGATGAAAGTGGCCCACAGGAGAATCATATAACTCCATCCTAAACAAGCAAAGATAAAATTATTGTCTCAGAGGTAAAGGGGTAATAGCAGCAGCCTTCATTAAAGGAAAAGGAGGCTTTTAATCTCATGTACAGGGACTAGTTTCTCTTGCTAGAGATAATACCTGTAGGAATAGAAGAATCCTAATGTTCCCATGCTCCCTTATGAAATACTTTAAAACGCGTTGCTGGAGACTGACTTTAAATGCCTATGAAGACAGCTCATAAGGAGTATGAATAAGGAGTATGAATCATTCTGATCTACCAGAACAATGAAATGAGATTTTTTTTTTTTTCAAATGTAGTTGGTTTCTATAAAATTTAGCTTGTTTATCTCTAAGATAGATCACACACATCTTAACAAATGGGGGCTTCATGTAAGCTGAAACAAATTATTTGTCAATTTATTCCATAAATACTCAAAGTAATTTGTTTCAGCAGATTTGCAACAGGGAGAAAGGTATTGGAATAGCTGAAAGTTTACAGATACACTATATTACTTGCAACCACCCATTTAACTTAATGAAATATCTTAAGTGTATGTGAGTAGCAAAGATGACTTTCTCATTTTCTAAATGGCATCTCAGTGTGTGACACTGCCCATCTGGACACTGCCTTTGCTCTCCAAAGTATGATAGAAAAGAAAAAAAGAGACAGATAATTATTCAAGAAGACATGGGAAGATGAAAATCCAAAATATCTCTGAGTCTGTCTCTGAAAAAGGTGAATTCAGTAGAGACTGTGCTGTCACTGCTGCTGGTTTTATGTAGAGCATAGTCAGATAGGAACAATGAGGACAGCAAGATTATAAAACCCAGATAGGTACCTAGATAATCAGACAGACAGCTTATTTGTTTGCTTGGTTTTTCTTTTTGTTGATTTGAAGCCAAAGATCCAAGCTAAGATCTCTGCAAAGGCAGAGCAGTTTGTAAGTGGCATTTTCTCACATAAAGTTGCCTGAGAGGCTACGGAAGAAAGATGATGAGAAATGGTACTTTTAGTACTTTTTTAATAAGATGTATTTGGACTACATTCTCTATTCATTGTGTATGCAGATCAGCCTAATAATAATGTACATCATATTTATAAATTTCAAAGAAGAAAATACTTCAGAGAAAGGATAGGTAAGTCTAGGGAGCCTTAAACAAACATCTTTACAAACATCTTTCTTTCAGAAGTTTTTTGGAGAAGACACTGAATTTCATCATTAAAACCACATTTATAGAAGTTGACAGATTTAATTTCAAATGTGGTTCTGTCTCTCAGTCCAAGGGCACACACGTATTCATGGTAAATAAGCATCTCATTATTTATTAAATCTTGAACTGTGCAGAATGGGTAAAGATTCAGACCTTTGTTTAAATTTCCCTGTAAGAATTAGGTCACTTCTAATCTTCACATTTTAATGACTTCCTCTTCAGATGAAATTTAAATTGCTGAGAACTTTTGTGGGGAAGAGGATAACTCCCATAATCCATTCCAAGCATCTCATTTGAATAACTTGAGAAAAACAGCATGGGTTCAAGGATCACTCGGTGCAGGGGAGCAGGATTCTGGTGAGTGGCCACAACTAAGTGAACAGTCTCATGTTGTACCACCAGGCTAAACCCAGCTTGCCTTAGATTTAGGGCTAGGGCAAGTAGGAACAGTGACACTGAGTAATTCAGAACATCCCTCTGCTAGGCATGAGCATAGATGGTGAATCCCACTGAGGCATCTCAACAGAAACAAGTGGAGAGTTGGCTGTCTCTATGGCTCTGTTATGATCGCACCATTATGCAAGAGATGGATGAAAAGTAAGATCCCCAAAAAGACAATAGTAGATGCGCTTTGGTAATGCCTGGGACATGTAACCTGAACTGTGTGTTATTCAATCCCATTTCCATAAGGAAAATCCCCTGTGGAAAGGTAATGACAACAGGGATACTAGCAAATTAAATATTATTCAATGCAGAGGTCTTCCTCTTGCAGAATGTCAAGGTCTTCAATCAGCCTGGTGTGACAGGTGAGGAGAGCAATGACTTCCCATCAGCAGTGGGGGATGTGGTTCAATTCCTCACAAACTGGTACTTTCTGAACCAGCAAACCTGCTGTAGAAGTTGACCCCATCTAACTCTGATTTTGCTGCTAGGAACCATTTAGCTTTTCCAGTAGCTTTTTTTTCTTGCAGTGCAGACCTTCTACTGTCCCACCAGCAATGGCTGATAGTCACTGAGATTTGCAGTTTCTCTCCCACTATATGGTATTGTAACAGAAAACAAAGCAGCTGTAGCTATTTGCATCTGAGGAAGGTGGACTACATCCTTGTCTAGTCTTGACTAGGGAGAATCTCCACTTAAGCTGATGACTAACCCTGTCGGGCAGGCAGAAGTGTGCAGCTGAGCCAGCACGTTTTCCCATATTGGACTCTATCTCATTTTAAAAAATTATAAGCAAATTTCACAAATTACTCAGGGGGAAAAAAAAAAATCTGCATTAAAGAAGCCTCCAATAACACCAATGCCAGCTTGAGGCTCAAGCATGATGTATGTGCTTTCTGAGCGCAGAGTGCATTCATCTTTTTCTTCCAGGAAGTTGGTGCTGAAAATAAGTATCTTACAAAAAACATGGCAAGTGCCTCAGCATTCAAATAGAATGAATCAGAAAGAGTAGTGTCTAATTCAGTCAGTTTTTCCTAAATATTCACTCAGTATTCCTTTTCCCATGCTTTTTTTCATTTTTTTCTGTTGAAGCATTTTCTCCTGTTAAACACTGAAAAAAAATGCACATGCTTAGGTTGTCAAAATCTCATCAATCATCACTTTGTATTTATAAAAGGAGAAGATACGATGGATCAAATTCCTTGGAGGCCTTCTGGCATGCTGTCCCTAAAGCCCCCACTACCAGATTGACTACAGATTTTTACTACACGTTCTGGAGCATCATAGAATCAATAGAATCATAGAACGGCTTAGGTTGGAAGGGACCCTAAGGATCATCAAGTTCCAACTCCCCTGCCACAGGCAGGGCCACCAACCTCCAGATCTGGAACTGGACCAGGTTGCCTAGGGCCCCATCCAGCCTCGTCTTGAACACCTCCAGGCACAGAGCATCCACAGCCTCTCTGAGCAGCACCTCACCACTCTCTCTGTGAAGAACTTCCCCCTGACATCCAATCTAAACCTTCCCTCCTTGAGCATCCACAAGTTGGACCTCATTACTTTATGGGCTGAAGGCTCAGGGAGAGGGGCTCCCTCCCCTCTACACAAGAGGGCCATGGCAGCCTCTTGCCAAAGAAGGAGGAATACTGAAACCTGAGGAGTATGAACTCAGAGTTGCTCTCCAGCATAGGTTACAGGTGAAGTCCATATTGATGGGACTAAATCTATGCTGAGGAACATGATCTATCTAGAAAAGACCATCTTAGAGCAATATCTCATGTCCAGTTCATGTAAATGTGACAACGCAAGTCATTCAACTTGGAGTAGAGTGATGTGTGCCTTTTTCCACTACCTCCATTGGCTCCAGTACAGCTAACAACTCTTGATTATCAACCTGAGATGCCTTATTTGAGACCTTGCAAAACCGTCAGGACATCCTTGCAACCTGGAAGCTCTTCTGTGTGATCAACACTGCTACGCAGATTTCAGACTACCTACCCAGCTCAAAGAATGCCCCTCCTGCTTTGTCCCTGTTCCCATTCCAGGGCTTGCAAGGCCTGCTTAAATCCCTCGGTCCTCTGGGATCTGCATAAGACCTGCAGTATTCTCTTACCTTGGCTAAGTTTACAAGCCTTCCCAGGTGCTACATCACAGATTGCTCTAGAAGACATCACAATATCCCAGGAGACAATCTTTGCACCACTCTTTGGCAACATCATTATGATGCTTTTTCACTCCAGTGTTTCATCAGTCCATCCCACTCAAGACACAAAGTGCTAAGATCCCTACGCACCCATAGAAGGCAATGTTGTTGGTGATCCTCCACATTTTCTGAACTTATCTGGTGTCACTGGGAGACTTGGTAGGTAAAGATTATAACTCCTTTTACAAATGCCCGGCTCTGCCACAGCTCCTTGCACAGTACCATGGGTCAGTAGTCAACAGCTACTTGGGCATCTCAAGGGAGCAGTGAGGGTGCCCTATCCCCTTCTTTTTTATACTGACTCTCCTCTATATCTTTTTTTAATCATTTTTCTCATCTGCAATCACAGCAATCACTTCTTTTTTTCCCCTCTTCAGTGTATTCTCTTTGCCTCCCTTTTTTTTCTTTTCATTTTTTGTTTTGTTTGTTTCTGTGTTTTAGTATCTGTTAGGGATGGGCTGCCTCCCATACCTAAAGGGAAGAAAAACATGGGCACAGAGGCCAAAAGTAGATAATTTTGGAGAAGTACAAAACAAGAAAAAACACAGCAACATTTTCCTGGTATGCTTTCCCAGCAATCACTCTTGTAGCCTCCAGCAACTTGCAGATCAGGGATGTAAGCAAACACTTTCTTCAGAAAAACTGTTCACAGAATTCTCCTTCTTTAGTAATTCACAATGGAGCATGTTGTATTATCTCCCCAAATAAATGAATATTAAAGGTTATGTCTGGCTATGGCAAACATTACTGGGTGAGTGAGGCATGCTGCACCATGCCCATAAATGAGAGAGACCCATGATGTCCTTGGAGAGAGAACAGAACTTTTGTAAAGCCATGGAGGTTCTTATAACAAGCTTCATTACCAATGCAGACAGTCTGCCCATAAAGCAGAGTTAGTTCCTGCCAATTTCCTTGTATGCTTCTAGTTCCTGGTACCTTGTGAACCAGAGATGGGTTTCCTTTTAGTAAAGAAATGGAAAATGAAAGAGCATGAATGGGCAGCGATGGCGTGCTCTAACAGAATGACAAATACGAAAAGTAAAATTCTTACCTTCTTGAAGTTAGCACGATGTTAGCACTGACTTCACGGGGCCAAAATTTCACTCTGATCTGTAAAAGCTGGCAGACAACCTTATCAGTCTTTGGAAAGTGCTGCTACGCTTGTTATTTGCAGTATTTTCAGCAATTTTAATGACATTAAGCCCTAGGGGGTGAAACCCCAGGAAGCAGAAGGATGCAGACAGCCTGAGTAATAGTATCATGAACCCCGCTAAGCCTCCTCACTCCAATCAATACCATCAACCGCTCCATGCCGAGCTGCAATGAAAGGAACAACACAAAGCTACCAACAGGATCCTGAAAGTTTCTGAAGGAAAACAAGCAGAGATCAGTCACAAACAAAATGTTCCAACCAGGCCACTTTTTTTTTTTTTTCTGCCTCGGGAAGTACTGAGAATTCACCACTGTGTGACATTCTCTGTATCACTCATATTATAATTTATCTTATTTACATTTCTATCATAACCACAATATCTACTCTAACCACAGCTTGTTAAGGAATTGTGGGCATGTTACATGCCAGTGTCTTACTGCACTGTAAATATTTACAACAGCATTGCCACTTCAGACTTTAGGCAGTCACTTACATGTGTTTTAATTCTTCTGATATGTTAGAGCATGCAGGTTAAATTTCTCTTTAAAAGTGCAAACAGTGACATTAGGTAATGCCTAAATGCTTCAAGTAATACCCATGCTGTGGTGGGATCTAAAACTTTACATATTCTCCGCCTGACTCCATTGTCTATCTTTAGATTTCTACAGCCCAACACATGGGCTGCTTTCTTTTTTTTTTTAAGAAAGTGCTTCCACCTTTTCCACTTCATCCACTGGCAAAAGACTCAACTGAACCAAGTGGAAAAAGAAACCAAAGACAGACTGCGAAGAGAACATACAAAACTGCTTTAATCTTAAAAAAAGAAAGAAAAAAAAAAGTGCACACAGCATTTATTGTGTGAACAGAGCTTTGTGAAGGGGCCCTTTTATTATTTAAATTGAAGTGAGATTTTAACAAAACCTTCTGAAGCGTTAAGAAGTGAAGCTGGTGATGACAGAGATTAATGTTCAGTTTCAGGGAACCCACTTATTAATTTTGTCAGGCTGAAAACAACGGTTAACAGTTTCCAAAATAGCTGAACAATGTCAGCAAACATTTGCTTTGACTGAACCGAGACCCTCCCTTGCCCTAAGATCAGCTCCGGGACATTTTCAGAAAGGCTTTCTTTATCTCTTGACAGTGTGAAAAAAAAACTTTACCTGCAAATTGACTTGTGTGTAGAAGGAAGCTATCATTCATGCTAATGGAGCCCATCAGCTTGCTTTCACTGTACCATGATACCCTGAAGCAAAAAATGTGAAGCCTGTTAAGCCCTGGGCTTAGCAATAGGATTTAACAACTCTAAAATGCCTACCTTCCTCTGTGCACATATTGTCCACCACTATCCCACACATTTCTCTCTCTTTCTGTGACAGCTGGTCAACGTAAACTAGCTCTTAAAGATTTTATGTTGATTTTTATGCTCTGGGAGCTGTTTGCTTAAATAAACCCTAACAAAACTTAAAAAGCAAAAGCAGAAAGAGAAACTGGAAAACTATAGTAGAAAACTGAGAAGAAGACTGCGCAGAAAATCCTTTACAAAGGATTTGGATTACAAAAGGATGGTAATGCCATGCATCTTCGCTGCTTGCTGTGTTTCTCGGATATAATAGTAGTGAGCATGTTCTGAAAGCTTTAGAGATGGTGGGTCCTGCAATAACATCTATTTTATAGAACGTGAAAGTATAAGAAGGGTTAATTCCAGGCCACAAAGCCAGAGAATAAAAGCATGAGCTATCTGGTCCCAACTGCACTTGATGTAAAGGCTTTGACTCTCAGATGAGTTAAGATGTTCTAGATGCCTCCAAGAGGCAGGCAGCTACTTAGTTAGAGATAATTAACCAGTTAATAGTATCATAATGCTAACACACGAAGAAGCTTGGGTTGGAGGCAGAGAAGGGGTGGGAAATGGATTTAAACCATAATCAACAAACAGGGGGCATCAGGCTGCTCTAAGCTTGGCCTCCTGAAAGCTGGAGCCATGCCAGCCCTGGGATCCAGCACACCCAATCCTTGGCAAAAGAAGGGTAGAGAAAAAGGGCTCATTGACAGGCCTGCATCTCAGGTCTCCTCTCCTGTCCGTAAAATCTCCAGTAAAAGTAACCTCCCAGAACTGGTCCCATTGGCCGTCCTCAGAGTCCAACCACTTGCACCCAATCAAGCCATGGGGTGCCTAGAAGAGCGAAAAGAAGGGCTGCAAGCTCCCTGCATGAGATGAGCTGAGAGTTTGCTTTCACGTGATAAAAGGGGCTCAGAAGGAATCTCTTTCTGGAAGTGCTAAAAAAAAAAAGCCCCAAAGACACAATAAGTTAAAGGACAGGTAAAAGAGGGTGAATCAACATTTCCAGTTAACAAAAAAGATATCTTTCACAGGCCACATTTACAATGAGTGCTAAGACCAATTGTAACGTGGTGGTGGTGAAAAAACAATGCTGTCGAACCAGTAAGATGCTTCAAATCTCTCCTTACATGTTGGTAAGTTGATGGAAAAAGGGAGGCATCTGTACAGAGATGGGACAAAGGTGGATTGCTTTCATGGTAACTGAGAAAGTGTGGCCATGTGCAAATACTCATACAGAAGAAAAAATGCCTACCTGGGAGTACTTAGTTCAGTCACACCTCTCAGTTAAGCCCCACTGAATACACGGAAAGAACAACCAACAACACAGTATCATCCACCATAGTGTGGCCTGTGACTGACATGGTGCTCTGGTTTTGTTTTCTTCCACTGGCATGCACAGTCCCCATCTCCTTCATCTGCTTCAGACTAAAGTTCAACAGAATGTTGTTAGAGTGAAAACAGAAATAGCAAGTTTTCCAAGGTCTAGAAGTTAAGAGAAAATGTCTGGAGAATTTCTTCACTTGGGATTTTATAGCAATCACCACTTCACATTAAACTTCTGGATGTGTTAATATTGGATCATTGATTACACTCTGGATATCTCAATTAATTCTTAGACCTATGTAACTCCTAAGAGGAGAGCCATTAACCAGGAGACTGGCTCCACCAGAAACATCTGCATTTGTTAATCATTACACTTCTCTGAATACTCAGGATAGCTCTACTCACCTGCAACATTTCTTACCTCAGAAGTCCTATTTCTCAGCTATGAGTATAGATCTGAGAGACCTCCAACCCCTTAGCCCCCAGCACATGCGGTCTCCTGTTTTCTGGATGTGGAGGCACACGGGGTATGGGTTCAACATGTTTTTGGTATTCCAATCCAGGGCTTTCTCGGACAGTCCTATTGTGCTTCTTACTCCATGGTGACTCACCTGTGAGTCAATTCAGTCTGGTCTCAGTTCATCTCATGCAACTGTGTTCTTTTCAGTGATAATAAGTCTTCCCTACAACTGTAGCCAGCACCTCCATTCTCAACCACTCAGCCTTGGACTTTCACTTCAGTGCCCATTTCCCAGTGGGTATGGCACCAAAGGACCCTCGGGTTAGACAGGAATTTCAAAGGCAGATTCATAGTGCTTGATGAAGACTACAGAAGTAGTCCTACCAGGAGGATAATAAGTCTTTCGAAAAATGATTTCTTTGCATCCTGTTGCACCATAAAAGTATGTTACAGCCCATAGATTGTCTGGACTTACAAATGAATTCCCAATGTTTAATCTATCTGAATTTCTTTCTTGTGGTTTTTTACTTCACTGTAATCCTTCACTAAACATTTTTCAGCCATTAGCTCAGGACTATACATTTTTCATTATTAAACTGCCTCATGTTTTCATTATATCTGCATGTCAGATTTTACTTAGTGATATATCAGTGGGATCAACTCTCTTATTACTGTACTTGAATTCCTCTTCTGAAAGAAATAGTTATTTCACATGAAAAGGGACTCCACAAAGTTACATTTCCATGAAGCATATTGTCAGAACAGCTACACAGATAATTCTTGCCGGACCCATGACAATTTTTATGAACTGAAGTAATATCAAAGTACCATCAGTTATGAGATGGAAACCAAACCAAAAATGATCTCTTTGGGATAAGGTGCTACGTGTAGCGGGAGGAAACACCTGCTGAGTGGAAGAGCAGTCTAAATAGACAGGACAGGCAAAAGGTGTGAGAAAGGCAGTATTGCTGCCCCACATTACAAACTGGGACTTGAGTCATAGGGTGAGTAAGTGATCTGGTGAAGGTCACACAGGAAATCTGTGTCACGGTTGGTTATTAAACCCAGATTTCCTGATTTGCCACTGAATCCCATAATTACAAGACCATCCTTCCTGTCCAAACTCTATCCATAAAGTACCTCACCAGTTGGGCAATGCTTTACAGGAAGAAAAAACCTTCCTTACATTCTGCAGCATGATCTCGGGTAATTCCCACTACTAGGTTTGAACCACTGGCCCTAGAAACAGGTTGAGAAAATGCATTTCTTTACTCCTGTTAGGCTACTACCTACCCTCATGCAGATGTCCTCCCAAACTGGGTCGTGATCCCTCACATCAACCTTCCCTGCTCCATGGCCACAGCTGCTCTCTGTGCGGGTGTCTGAACCAGCCCTGCCGCTTCCTCCTAGTTTGGTGGGCTGTTCTCATCACAGAGATCCTTAGGACTGGTCCTGCAGCATGTATAGTGATTCCATTTGAACCAAGTGAAATGGAACCATAGTCAGCACAGGCCAGCTAAAACCTCACTCCTCATTCTTTAATAAAAAGGAGAAAAAAAGAGAACAGAAAGCTGTCTTGGGGTGAGAGAGAACCTACCCAGAAGATTTCTACCAGCAGGGGGAGGAGACCTGAGGTTGAAATTTCCAGGAAATTTATAGAGCTTCTGGAAATCAGAAGACAAAGGACATTGGGCTGGAACTCTTGTGAATAAGAGGTGGAAAACAGATGTGAGATGAAGCAACTGCAAGTAAATAGTAAGTTCTGAAATACTGAGTTTAACAGAAAAATAATTATACAGTATCACATATTTCCGTAATTTGCTGAAGAAGATTGTTCAGATCTACAAATGAATAAGAATTTAGCCTCATTCCTAATGGTCTTTTGAGAGGTTTAAAATCTGCTTTTGCAAGAGTTAAAGAAATAGGTAGTAGAAATAAAGATGCAGACAGACAGCCTCCTCTATTGAAGGAGCAGCAAACTCATTTTCAAGTTTAAAAAAAACAGTGCCATATGGCTGGATGGTAATGCTGGGCTGAACCCTATTTAATATCAGCATTAACACTATAGAAGCTGTTGCTATAGTAGTGACATCTGGAAGAAACCTTCAAATAGATTACTCCCTAACCTGGATGAAGGATTCTGCCAGCCTGTCTGTCAAAGAAAGCCTTCAGAGCAAATCAATAACAAAGATCTTGTTACCTGAATGTAATGTAATTTAGTGGCTAATCAGTTTGACAACATCAGAAATATAAGGAGAGAAGAAAAGAAGAATGGAAGGCAGGAGTAATTAACTGCTAGGAAGGCAGCAAAGATTCCAGTAACACAAGGAGAAACATTGGACTTTTGCATGCTACTGTCCGCTGAACTTGATGAGTAAAATCACACCTAAACTTTCTAAACATACCTGAATACTTTGAACTGTTCCCAGTCTAATCAACACTTAATGTTCACAAGCTCCACTTAACAAGCCATAGCACTGCCAATGGATAGTATTACCAACAGAGACAAGAGCTGCATGTGCAAAATACTGCCAATTGCCAGGCCAGTGATGGGTAGAATGTCCCATCTTTGTTTAATGCTGGTTTGGATACCTCTTTTTGTTTGGCCAAGTGAGAAGGTTCTTCTTGACTAATTAAAATGAGTCTGCTCAGCAGAGACTCCTGTCAGCCTCTGGAAATTGTATTCCTCCTTGTAGCTGGTCTCTCTAGCTGAAACAATATATGAAATTGTGGCGAGAAAGAGGATGTTTGTTGGTCTATTTATTGGTTTATATTATACTTACACAAAACCATTTTGGACCTGAATTAATTGTTTTAATACAGAAGAGATCAACTTGATAGGATCAATTCTCATCATTGCTTGCACCTTATGTAGTCATTGAAATCATAAAAGTGTGCAGGACAATTAATAGTGCAATTCCTATTTTCTTGCAAAATGTACAAAATAGCTACATGCCAGGTGCTCTAATGTGAAATTATGCTTGAATGATAGTGACCACATGGTTTTGGAAAGTAACAGACTCTATGTGGAGAAACACCACTTAACTCTAGAGTTGGCACTAAAAAAATCATGGAAATAGTAACTGACATTTTTCACACTTCTTTCCAAGAATGTTGTCCCTGACATCCTTTAATGTAATTCACCTGCTTGCTTCCTGCAAGGATCAAAACTATTCACTGAATAGATCTTGACATTCATTGGAGATCCTATCCCAACCCCTTCCAAGTGAATCCCTGGCTTGAGTCATCGTACCTCCTGCATTCAGTGGAGCAGATCTAGAGGAGAACAAAGGCGTGATGCAACCCCTGACGTGCAGCCTGGGGAGAAATGTTGAGTCCTACCCCTCAAGGACAGGCATGGGTCCACACTTAATGTGCTACATGTGTTTACCCATGAAAATGACTGAAGTCTGGTGGGAGAAGATTCTTGCAGAGCTTCCTTATATCATCCAACATGCCACCTGCAGATGTCTCAGAAAATGAATGTTTTAATAGTTCTCACTGTCCTGATTGTTCAAAAACACATGCAAGTGGGTGCTCAATACACTGTTTTATATCCGTAACATGTAATAGCAGTATTACCTAGATGTTAACACAAAATGTGCCATTTCCAGTATGCTGCAGTCTTCTGGCAAACACTAATGGTACTTGCTCATAAAGCGGGCTTAGAATGTGCAAGAATCAGCTGTATAAAAGATAAAAATAGACATTGTACTTAGGCCAGAAGCCTAATAATCTTTGCAAATTTGTTTTATTCAAATATATATGGCTGATTAAAATTATTTAATACCAGAACTCACCTATTACATATAGGCTGGAGAGGAAGAAAAAGCTGATGGAATACTAGAAAAAAAAATAGAACTTTTGCTCCAGTCCTAAGAAAGTCCCTAGATGGCTGTTCATGGGGTCCTTACTACAGCAAAACTGCCACTGATTTTAATTGCAGTTCACTCTGTTAGATCAGCCTACTAATCAACTAAGCACTTTTCATTTCATGGCAGTAAGAAGGTGTGCTGAAAATGCCATCATATCTGTAACCATCTTCAAAGCCTAAAATGTCTTCACACCATTTCATGGGTTTCCCCTTTCCAGTACTAAAAAAGGATGCTATAAAAGTCATGATTTAAATGATATATTGCAATTTTATGGACTTGGAAGCTAATTTTGCTTAGAAGCATTTTTATGGACTTTGGAAGTAGAGAGTGGGGGAAGCAGAGCTCCTAAGATCAAAAACTTTCCTTCTGTAGAAAAAGGTTTCAGGGGGAGCAGTTTCTGCCTTCTCTGGATAGGACTCAATTGCTTTTTGAGTCTCCAATATTGAAAGGCATTAAGTGAAAAATACACGTAAAGAGGGAATTCATTTTATCTGCCTTTCAAACAAAAGAAATTATTTCCAGTTTCTGTTATGAGAGGGAGGGGGAGTCCCTTCCAGGGAAAAGCTGTAAGATGTTTTCCTTAATTAGTTTAATTACAAAATGTACTAAGACTATTAGGTAAACATTAGGCTGTTTTCGGGTTAAAAACAGGCAGATGTTAGTAGGATTAAATCAAAATACTTTATACGCCTTTGAAGATTTTTTTTTTTTACTTAAAGACTTCAGCTTTTTTTTTTTTTTTTCCTTTTTAGACTCTAACAGCTGATATACTGTCAGACTTTTTTTGTTGATTAAATTTTCTTCTCTTGATTAAAATTTTGTTCATTTAACTCACGCAAGACAGCTTGTATTAACAAAGCAAGCAGGATTTGGCCTATAGTATCACATTTCTAAAATCTGAGGATTTCTTTTGTCTTCATCCATTCTCCCTGCTCTGATCATACTCTAATTATAGCCAAATTACAGCTATTGTCTCACAGGCTGAGTAACATATTTGTGGTGTTTGGGGGAAAAACAGAAGATGTCTGATTTAAAAACAGGAATCACATAAAGTAATACAAGTTGTTTATAACAGTTTTTTTGGAAGATGACAATGGTGGAGAGGGGGAGGATTACTTTACATCCAAGTTGGAGGGAGTGAACAGTTTGGACACTTTGGTGAACTGAAGCTGTCCTTCCACAGCTTTCCTCAATACTATGTCAGCAGTCCTGAGGCATTAAAGAACTAGATATATCCAGGGTAAGAAGGACAAAACACAATGATCCAGGACTTAATGAACATGGAAAATATCAACAGATAAATTATCACTGGAAAAATAGATAGCACATACACAAATATTCATTGACATAAGCAAATCTACTACAAATTTACAATTATGTCATATATATATGTACTAACTGATGAAATAAAACAATATTAAGCAAATATGTAAAGAATGGAAATCCAAGAGTGTTCTCACAAATAATGACAACACTTCTCTGCAACCATAGGAATTACTTCCAAACTGAGCAGAGGTCAGTGGCATTTTCAAACACAAACATCCTTAACTATAAATATTTTATGATCTAAGACTGACAACCTGACATAAATGCTTTTAAAGTTATGAATGTCATCAACCATTAAATTAAGACAGAACTCTAAATATAAAGAGCGATAAACTATTTGGTCAGAAAGGTTGTTTCCAGTGCCAATATACTGCATTTTTATTTAGTCAGTTTTAAAATCTACTGCTAAAAACTAGCTCTAAGGTTGCCTATTATTGGCCTGCAAATTGTTCCAAGATTCATGCAAAGCCAAGTGAAAGACTTCTCAAACATTCTTGCATATCAATAGAAGTTGTTTACAAGAACAAGGCTAAATGCTGTATATTTTATTGCATTACCCCGCTGGTCACCTCAGTAAGATGAAAATGTAAAACGCTTTTTCAGCATTTGGTTTCAAAAGGAGCTTTGGGCACTTGGCAGCTTCTTGCTTCCAGACTTGTCTAAAAGCACAAGTGTGAGCTCATTATTTTCTCTGAGACTATCTTCACTAGACTCCAGTGGATAAACAATAACACCATCACCCATCAGGCAGACTAATGATAAACAGAAAGCTTCACAAAAAAAAAAAAAAAAAACAACCTATAAGACACCACAAACCTGTATAAGGATAACACCTCAAAGACAGCAACATGCCACCATGTATTCAGTAAAAGCGTGTATTGCAAATACGGACTTTTGCATGTGCACTCACAGCCAGTGCCTGCCTTTCAAAGGAAAATGCCTTTAAGAGCATTTTATGAAAAAATATTGGCTGAAATCCCTGAAATGTTTTTGCTGCACACAAAGTGAGTTATGTAGTTCCTCCTCAGAAATAACTGTATAAATATCATCAGGTGTTAGAGTAATGCTGTGACCATCAGATTTCATTAAAGGACTAATTCTATTAACTGATTAAATCCTTGGGCACACCAATTTGTCAAGTGTAAACATACGGTGAAACACTTTATAATCAATTACCTGATGATAAATGAATAATCTTCTTACTTAAATGAAAGCAATTAATGTATGTCAGGCCTATGCATTTAAGAGGTTTCCAGGATCAGAACCATCCCTTTGATAGCATCTAAACTCACACTTTCAGAAGTTAAATATTGCTAGCAGATGTTGAGTAGTACTAAAGTACAGGGAAGGCTAAAGTGTGTTTATTCTTTTTCTTCCAGTACACTTAATTCCATAGGATCTCACAACATTGTACTCTACGCAACACCAAAATGCAGTCATTCATTTCCCTCTCAGCACATTTTTCAGTGCTGGTAGGTGTGATCCTAGCAGGGCGGCTGAGATGGTGGTACTCATACTTCTCACTGCAGCACTGTGGAGTTCTTATAAGCAAGGGGGACGTGAGTGACATGTGACAGAGAAGATAGCTCCACATGATGGAGCCAGCCAGTTGTGGCAGTAAGCCCAAGCACTGACTCTTTTTGGTATTTTAGGTCCTACAAATGATATTTCTGTAAAATTCTGCGACATCATGGCATGGTAGCATTGATGAAGAAGGGAATGTCAACTCCTCAGGTCCACATTCCTCTTCTACCTCAGCCTTTGATCCATCCACTTTACCACGGGCTTCATAATCAGCAGCAGCATCAGAGATACAAAGCACTGCCATGGCAACAGAACCAGGAACTATCCTGCATACTCAACCACCAAGGGACCCTGTTCAAGCAGAATGACTGAATGCTAAGCATGAGCTCACAAGGTTAGCCGTGGGCCCTAGCTGAAGAGCAATCTTATGTTGGACACACTGAATTTGCTGTGAGAAGCTCATTGCACGTGTGAGAAATCTAGTCTTGATGAGCATGCAACATACAGTAGTTTTGTGGCAGGGCCTCCAGTCCACTTAAGAGGCAGTGATGACTGTGGGTGGTCATGGAGTGTGCTGATACCCATTCTCCTGAGAAATAGTAGCATGTTCCTGGAGCAGCTATTCACACAGCATGTCTTTGGTGTTTCCCAGCATGTTAAGGGCATTGTGTGGGCTTGATATCCCCAGGGTAGCAGCAAGACAGCTACCAGCCCCTTTCATTGCTCCCCTTCAGCTTTTACCATAATGCTGTGTGGGAGCAGTTGTTTTTCTCAGGATATGCAGAAGGGAGAAATTTAAGTTTGCTGCCAACACAAGACTCAAAAATTTGTCAAATGAACATGTAGTCTCATAGAAGTTAGATTATTGAAGACAGAGTGCAGATAGAGATGGAGACATGTTTTCAGTCTTAGGACTTCCTTTTCCTCTAGTTGGTGTCCTTTGGCACCAGATCCCTTCTTCAGTCACTGTATCTGCCATATATGGTTCTGTTGATACACCCTGCTCTGTCCCATTCTTTTTCTTCTTTCCTCTCTCTACCTGCACTGTATTTCTGTTGTTTTTTTGTTTTTGTTTTTGTTTTTTTTTTAAGTTAGAGTTTCACTGTATCCCTCAACACAATGTATTTAATGTCTGTCTATGTCTATATGGCAAACATAAAATTAGAGGGAGGGAAACAGTCACACTCAAAAACACCTCCAGGATCGTTGTATCTGTTGTCAGATCTCTGGACCTGAGTGGTTTTGTTCCATTCCCAATCTGCAAACCATGCCCAGAAGTGATGCACTGGGCCCTCAGCTACGGCTGTCCACTCTATCCTTGTACCATGGAGTCTCAGTTAACTGCATCACAAATTATGACACAATTCACTTCCATCTCCAACCTATTACATAGCCTGATTGTTCTTGTTACTACATCCTACACCTGAGATATCACAGAAAAGTCTAGGAGTCCCCACCCATAGAGCATGATACTGAACTAGATCCTCAGGGACATCATAGGCATTGTAGATGTATCATACTGAAGTATTTGACTCAGAGTAGTTTTTCAGTCTCACTGCCTTTGTTCAACCAACTTGGCCAACGTCACCTATGACTTATCTCCAGTTTATGGTCTACACAGTACATAATAAATGACAGGAAAAATTTTGAGCTCCCTCCCTTTTCTGCTGAACTTCATCACAAATTCCCCTTAAACTCAATGCCTAGATTCAAGTTCTCCCTGATGATGAAATACTGCTTTTAAAACCAGACAATTTCAAAGCATTAAAACCTGGAAAATAACTTTAAAAGACATTTTCGCTCTTTCCAATCCAAATAATTGAGCAAATTGCATAATTTCAGAATCTTTCAGAGAGGAAAAAAATGTCCTAAGACTCTCTGCACCAAAGTTAAGCCACAAATGCATTTTTACCGTGACCATTTACAAGTGGGAAATGTGTGGTTTGTAGTGGAATGACTGTACAGCCTTAGCTTGGGATGTCAGAGCTTTCTGGTAAGGTGAGTGAGAACACAGCCAGCTCTGATCCTCATGCAAACATTAGGCACAACTGTTCTATTTAAGCAGCTCCTCAGCCCTTTGCACAGTTTTACTCATTCTGGATTTTGTGGGTTCTTTTTTGTTGTTGTTGTTGTTTTATATATTTAATAAAGTATATGGACTAGGGCCCAGCTTGAAACAAAATGCTTGTTGCTTGCTGAGTTGTATGAACTTTAGAAATATGGCAATAAAATGGACACATATGTTCTATTATTATTATTATTATTATGCTTAAGGGCTACAAAAATAAATCATTCTCTGAACTCACATGGACAAAATGAGCACAGCTTTCTGCTAGTGTCTGCACTTACATGTATCTGTTTACTTAGATGCATCTGTTCTTGATATCTCATGCAAAAATCAAATATTGTATCTTAAGAAAAACCATCGCTGAGGCATTGTTCAGAAAATCAATCCTAAACTTGAAGTCCATTAAAAACCTGAATACCTGGGTCTCTCTGCTTGGAACTCTTATTTTTATTAATAGATCATTAATCTTCAATATGGTCAGAGATAAAAATACTTTTTTAAAGTGATGAAACAAAGAGATTTGCAAGTGCTGAAACCCCATGATCTCCCCCTCTCTCTCATCACCTGATACAGGCTTAAGGTTTCAGTTTGTAAAATCAATGGGAAGCCCTCCCCTTGTCAGCAGCCAGGGCCAGCCCGAGTACCTGTGCAAAGAGTTGGCCCATCAAAAGGGGCCATCACCTCCAGGACCCCAGAGCACATCGTGTCCCCATGCCAAGGCCTTTATCAACAGTAGTGAGGTTACTTCTCGCCACCAGCTTCCCCTGGCCTGACCATAACCGAAGGGGAATGTGCCTGGGGACAGCCAGTTCTGCTGCAGGTTGCAGCTCCCGGCAGGGGAGTTCTGGTTTCCTGTAAAGGGTTCTCTCTTCAATCACGGGGAGAAAGCGTTTCACAGGGAAACTCCAGGCAGCTGCTGGGCAGCTTCCTTCCAGCCTGCTTTCCTTCCCAGTGCTGCTGTTGACAGTTTCCCGAAGACAGCTCCAACTGCCCCTTCTCCTTCTCCCCCTCCAGCTTGTTCAAGTTTGCCGATACCCGATCCACCAACATTTGTTTCCTCCTTCCCTGGAGGAGCTTTGCGCTTCACTGACCTCCAGTTCAGCCCCAGCTAGGCTGGCAGGAGGGCTCAACTGGCTCTCATTTCCCTGCTCGCTGCCATCCCCTGTGTTGGACGAGCAACACCAACATAATTCTCACGGAGGAACCCAACTGGGACACTGCAGGCTCTGCTGACAGGGAAAGGCTACAGAGGTGAGCCCTCTGCACTCCTTTCATGGAGGCCACCGGTGCCAGAGATATGAGGATGAATACTGCCCCATGCTCTCACTCCAGGCGCTCCTAGCCCTCCTCCTGCTCTGCACAGCATCACACACTTGTGGCCCTGCTGCACCTTCCCCAGGTGGGTGTCAGTGCTGGGGAACAGCAGTGGGATTAGTGGGTTTAGTGGGTGGGTGGATGGATGGATGAATAGATGCGTTACTTCCCTCGCATCTCCATCTCAGGTGGTTCCCACCCTACACCAACACCCGCAGCATCAGACCTTTCTTTCTCCCCGTTCTTTTCCCCTCCCTCCCCTTTCCAGCAACGACAAAGCTTTTCCTTTAACCCGCTCGGGCTGCCTGCAGATGAATGGGGTTGGGGTTGGAGGTCGGGGCTCTGCCCCTCACCAGCAGCGCGACGGCCGCCCGCTGCGCGCCCCGGGGCGGAACCGTGGCGTTGCCGCCGGCCCCTGCCGTGCGGGACCCACGCGTTGGGGCGGAGGGGAGCGGCACGAGAAGGGCTGGGAAGAGGTGTCCCGGCTGTGCCCCGCCGCGGCCGGCACTCGGCTCCGTAGCCCGCCGGGGGAACGGCGCTGCTCCCCGCCGTGCGGAGCCGTTTCGGAGGTGTCCCCCCGCGCCCCCGGGAGCCGCTGCCCCTCCGCTTGCTGTCTCCGCGACGCTGCCCGAGGAAATTTTCCTGGCACGGCGGCATTCGTTGCTTTCTAATTAGCGGATCTCGATGCCGGCTGCTTTGTCGTGTTCTCCGAGGCGGTGCTTCCATGAAATTGCCATCAAGCAAGGATTTTTTTTTTAAGTATATTTTAAGGAAGCTGCCTCAACCCTCTCGCAGAAATATATATATTTAAAAAAATAATAATCAGGGAGGTAATCTGTTCACTTTCTGCTCTTTGCCCAGCGTTATCCGATTCGGTTTCCGCGCTCGGTTTATGGTTACACAGTAAAACGCTTTACGCCAGCCGCAACGAGCCCAAAGATTTTGGGAAGAGTGTGAAAATGAGCGTGGTTTTGTTGTGCGGGGACTACCGTGGGGCTGATATTTACACCGCGCACCTCGTAGCGACGTTTTGGCTGTGCTTAAAACAACATTAATAATAACAATTTCACAGAACAAACACAGACACACGGCGCTCCCGGAGGAGCGGGGCCGCTGCCCGGGGGGAGCCCCGCACCAGGAGGCGGCCCCGGCTCCCCGCTCCGCTCCAGCGGCGGCTCCGCGCAGGTGGGAAGGGCCGGGCTCCGCGGTGGAGCCGCTCTGAGGGGCGCGGGGTGGGGCGGGGCGGGAGGGAGATGAACGCTGCTCAGCTTGGGGTTTTTTGCCTTTTCCCCCGCCCCGGCAGCTGGGGATAAAGCAGCCGTTCGGTATCGGTGAATGTTTTTATTTCTTTGAAGAGCGCGCTGCGATAAAATAATTTTAAAAGGAACTTCTCCGCGGTTCTCGGGCGGAGGGGCGGCTGGGCTGTCGCTGGGGAGAGTGCCGGTGCTCGGCAGAGGCGCCCGGTGCTGGGAAGGGCGGTGCGCATCGCCGGGGTTTTTGGGTTTGGATTTTTTCGTTCTTTACGGATGTTTACGTGAAAGGGAAAAAAAAATCTATTTAAAGTGTGTTTTAAACGGCACGAATTTCTGATAAAACAGGAAGTCCCTCGGCAAAGGGTTTGGGTTCAGCCCGAGGAGTTCACTCAGTCCTCAAAGCCGCGGTGCTGCGGGCGGGAGGGGCTCGAACCGAGCCGAGACGGACCACTCCTCACATCACCGGCTTCGCGGCCGCCCCGCGCTGGAGCCTCCCGCAGAGGCTGCTTCCCATCGTAAGCAGTTAACGAAACCCGCTTCACCTGCAGGCAGCCAAAGGACCTGTTATCCTCGGCTGGTTGCGTTCGCAGCTCGCCGTTGAGGGGGAGCCAATGATAGCCCCTCACAGTAAATGAACTGGGGGGTGGCAATCAGATGTCGGGAAGCTGCTGGTGTCTTCCTTGTTGGTCTTAAACGTCAGGTTTTGCACAGCCTTAGCACCGTCTGGTCGTGAAAACACTGCTAAGTCATTTAGGGGTGGGGGAGGGTTTCAAAAACAAGAAGGAGAGAGAGCTACTAGATGGGTTTTGGAAGGGGAACAGTGATGTTTCTCCAAGCGAGTGCTTGCTCTTCTAATTCAACCACAGACCCACTCAGTGACAACCTGACCATATTACTGTCAGCACAGAGGTGGAGCTGGGTGGCTGGCAAGCTGAGCTGGTGGGTCATGGCTCAGGAAAGCTGGGCTGGCTGTAGCTGAGCAGCTGCAAACAGGCACAGCCTGGCAGAGATTGTTTTCTCCAGCAAGTAACCTTGTGAGATGCTGAGGTTATTGACTTTGAGTGGGGAAAGAGGTGTCAGATAATCAGCTCACTCCCTGTCTCCCTTAGATTTATGGATCAGGGCCTCCCTTGTCACTCCTGAAAATATAATCATGCTGGCAATAAACCCTGAGGGAAGAATGAGGCAGCAAGTGTTTTTCCTCCTAGCTAACACAGTGACCTTTGAGTTGTGTGCCGAAACAAGCCATGAAGTCCCAGCAAGCCCAGTTTCAGGCTCCTTCCACTGCCCTGCCAGGGGCCAGCTGCAGGAGAGGTGTGGGGTTGGGGCATTCAGCACAGCCTGGGGGACCCAAAGCACAGCCCTAGGGCTTCTATAAGGTGTGGTTTGCTTTCTCTTTTGAGATACCCAGTTTGGGTGAGATCTCTCTCACTTTTCCTCTCCAGATGGGAAAACTGCACCAGAGGGGGCTGCTTTTTTTCTTTTTTTTCTTTTTTTTCTTTTTTTTCTTTTTTTTCTTTTTTTCTTTTTTTTCTTTTTTTTCTTTTTTTTCTTTTTTTCTTTTTTTTCTTTTTTTTTTCTTTTTTTTTCTTTTTTTTCTTTTTTTTTTCTTTTTCTTTTCTTTTTCTTTTCCTTTCTTTTCCTTTCTTTTCTTTTCCATTCTTTTCCTTTCTTTTCTTTTCCATTCTTTTCTTTTCCATTCTTTTTCTTTCTTCTTTTCTTTTTTTTTTTTTTTTCCTTTCCTTTTTGGACAGAAACATTTCCTGTCTTCCTTACAAAAAAATGTATTTTATGACCATTTTGCTGTGCAGACTTCTCCCTCTCTGGACATTGCTCAGAGTAATGCAACACCTTCAATCTGCAGAACAGATACTTCTGCTTGCCTCAATTTCTTTATCTCAGATCATGCCTTTGTCTCTCTTCGACCTGTTCCTGCCCTTCAGTGAAAACTCACCTTTTTACAAGCTGTCAAACGCAACACTAACAGCTGAGCATTCCTTGAGAAAAGAAAAAAAAAAACCAAGAACCATATTTACTTAAAAAATCACTTTGTATTTATGGTTCCTTGTTTTTTTTTTTTTTTTATTAGCCTTTTAACAATGTCTCTCACTTTAACACTAATCCAGAGGGAAGAAAGGGACTCTCTCCCATGCCTGTGGCAGATACATGCAAATGGAGAAGGGGAAAGGAGCTTTTAAGCTCCTTTCTAATATTCCTAACATTTAAGAGTATTTTGGAGCAAGAAAGAGACCCCACTTCAGTGGTGCCCTTTTCTACTACTCAAAAAAATAAATAAATAAATAAAAAATAAATCCCGTTTTCTATCTGGTGATAGGAAGCACAGCAGAGGGAAGGAGGTGATGTGCAAACGGGCTGCTTCCATTTCTGACAGCACAAATGGTTGCTTGGCCAAGAGTTTGGCAGGCTGGGAATTGTAGAAAAGCTCAGGGCAGCTTGGCAAATGTTAAACAACAGACATAGACAGAAAAATACATCCACCAATCTGTCTCTACGCTTGCTGTTGTGATTCAGGATGGAAATCTGTACGCTGGTGTGGATAACAGAGTGCAAGTCTTCAGTCAAAGGGCACTAGCAGTAAAAGAAGCTAATTAAATCTTGGCTAGCATAGGAAAGGGGAGGCAGGCGTAGGAGAAAGGTTCAGTGGGAAGATCCTGCCAGGAATAGGATCTCAGAAAGCAGAAATGAAGTGGCCCAGGAAAAAGCAAAATGATCTGTCAGTGCTACAAATAACAGCAGGCTTCAAAAAACAATGGCTGCTTTCTGGGGGGGGAGAGGTGGGTAATCAGGTTAATCGGAGTGGTAAGGTGAACAATGCAGATCTGTAAAATAGAATGGATGTTACATGCGGCCACCCTCATGACATACATGAGTAATACACAAATGGGACAAGAGGAAATGGAAAAGAGATCTTAGGAATTTTCTGTGCAAAACACAGTTCACTTGTGGAACTCACTGTCATAAGATGTCACTAACTGCAAGGTCTGAATGGCAGTCAGAGAAAAAACATATATGGAGGAAGAGCTATATTACTAATAAAGACAAAACTGTTTTGTATTATCAAATTTAGAAGCGATGCAGATCTTCATCAATAAATCCAAGTAATAGGAGATAGGGAGAAACAAGATTAATCAGGGCTCTTGCAGCTTGCTCTGAAGTAGCTACTTCCAGCCATAACCAGAGGGTGAATACTGGCTTCAGCTTGGACTGAATGAGTATTCCCCTGGTGTAACATCTGCCTGGAGCAGCATTCATCTTTGGACAGCTTTTAGCCCTCTTAGTCAGATAGCACTGACTCTGGAACTGGATACACAGAGCCAACTGGATATGATGGTTAAGTATTAAGTAGAACAAATCAAATAACGTTCCTTTCCTTTCTGTATGCTGTTATGACACCTTATTGAATCAGGATGTTTCACTGAACATCAGAAAAATGTTAACTCTCCAAATTTTTGAAGATGGGGCTTGGGAGCTCTCGAAAATATTACAGTCTAAATAATAATGTATAATTTACAAACAGTTGCCTCCTCAACCTAATCTAAGTAGGAATAGGAATCTTGACTGTTTTGTTCTTCATATGTGGCAGAATCAGTTTCCTTTCCTTTCCAATTCAAGTAATCGCTACAGGAAATCTTTATACTTGTGTTCCATTTAAAGACTTAGATTTGTTTTTAGTGGAACTAGAAAAGAGCACAACCATGCAATGTAAATTTTCTTTAAAACTACAAAGACAAAAGTTCTACTTTTTTTTTTTTTTTAATACGAATAACTTTAATTTAACACATCTGGACAGCTTGCAGACTATCAGATAGTGCCTGTGTATCTGGTGTTCTAAGTACACTGGACAAATGCACTGGCTTCATGCAATAAAAAAAAATCTAAGGACAAATTCCCACACTTAGAAAATATCCTTGCAGATCTACAGGACTACCAAACACCTACCTGTTCCAGGCAAGGAAAAAAGATGAGGGGTTATACCATGAAAGAAATCTTCAATCAATTCAAGTTGTTTGAAGCTTAGAAAGAAAAGAGGCAGCACATTTTTGTGACTGACAAAGTTCTCCCTCAATACGGGCTGTTTTTCAACATCTGGGCTAACCTATATTTCAGAGGGAAGGAGATTTCTCAAACGGACTCCTTCACACTTGAGATTGAGCACCTTCTGTGTTACAAGACCTGAAGTCTGCTATCCTTAATCTGGCTGAAATACAGAGGGATGCATGATGTGCACTTCACAGAAACAGTCTTTATGTTATATAGGAAATGTAAGGCACAGCGTCCTGCCCAAGGACATGGGAAGTCTGTTCAGCCCAGGAACAGAAAGCTGTTCCCTAGTTCCCACAGCATCAGTGCCTTCCTGCACTGGCCTTCCTGACCCAGCACTTTTGCCACAGGTTGTAGGTATGGGTTGTCTGTATGGCCCAGAGACAAACGAGGTGCAGACTGGCCTGGAGCACTTTTCTGACAGCTCTTTTCCTCAGAGCAGGATGTCACTTAGACTCATGCATACCATTACCATAAATAAACTCAGAACTGCCTAAATCATGAACAGAGTTTGCAAGCATCTGTAAACGTTTTATTTTTTTTTTATTGCTAGGTATACGTCTGAATTTGTCCTTTGCTATTTATTTTTTTCCTATAAATGTTGGTAAATTATGATATTGAGAAAACTGCACCAAGGGGCAGCTATGAGCTCATTCATCCCTCTCTTGAAGCATTCTTGGCCCACTCTGGCATGCAACACAGGCTTGAGTACCTCACAATGTTTCGCTGCTGTTCATCTCCACACTGTTCTGCCAGGCAGCTCTCCTCCCTGTGACTATGAAGGGAGAAGTTCTTTCATTCAGCTGATCTAAGGATATGCTTCACTTCTTTGAGACCACCTTTTTTGATGCTAAAAAGGCCAACAAGCAAAGAAAAATATAATTCACCTAAAATACCATAGATGCTCGATGGACGATTGGACTATTAACTTTCCTTGATATTCCTTGAGTTCTATCAGTTTGTAAGCAGAACTGATGCTATTTTCATTAAAACATTTAGCATAAAATGCTCTGGAATGAAAGCGAGGTAACAGATTAGTAGGCACACACCTCGCTTTAAACTAAAAAGTTTTTCCTTCTCTCTCTCACTTTCTGCATTTCCCCCTTTCCTTTTGTTTTCTGTGCCTCCAAAGGTAGCAGAGTCGATAAAAATGCTGTGTGTAGGGGGGAGGGCAGATAACCTGATTCCAGCCCCTCATTCTGTTGTGTTAGGGCAGATTTAATCTCCTGAGCAGCACCAGCAAATAGACCTCAACGACTGCCATCTCACCTACCTCCTCACTCTCTCCTCTTTTATCTGGATTACTCTTTTCAGGGAGGAGATCTTATTCTTACTGGGTAAATTAGGCTATTGTTTCCCTGTAATTCTCTTTTTGCAAAACGTTTTCTGTTTGAACTTCAGGACACAGTTTCTGGGCAGTTACTGGGGAGGACACGTGAGGAGGGATCTGTGTAATTAGGGTCAGGTTGTGTCCTATTTTTCCATTTTGCAATATCGTGCTGCCTAGTGCTGTTGCCTAGTGTTGATTTCATGGAGATTTCTTACAGAAAAACACAGATAAGCAGGATCAAGCTCGGCACTGAAACTGAAGAGAAAATTAAGGAGACGATGAATGCTATGGGCACATGGCATCAGCTGGGTGTCAGGGTGGGAAACAGGGCTGAGGGGTATGGGCCACGACCATGAGGAGCACCAAGGGAAGGCCAGAGCAGCAGAGCTCACCCCAAAACAACGCTGCTGTGCCGGCAGGCTCTGCTCTGCAGGCAGGGAGGTGCTGTTGGGTCCTCAGGACTGCTGGGAGTCATAGTTCTGCTATGGGGTACACGTGCCCGTGGTGGGCCCCTCGGAGGCAGCCTCTGGGCACTGCTCTCGTCACTTCTCCTCTCTGAGCAGCATTAACTGTCCAGACCTGCGATGCTAATATTATTAATTGCATTTTTCCTACTCGGAAGGCCAAAGGCGGGCTGGCAGCTTTTGAGGGAGCCCCTGCAGAGCTGCAGGCGTCTCAGCCCCCCTTCAGCCCTCTGAGAGTCCCCTCAGACTCCCGCCAGGAGCTGCATCCCCACGGCGGGGCTAAAGCGAAAGCAAAGCGCGGCCCGAAACCCTCCGGGGGCGGCGGCAGCCATGTGACAGCCGGGAAGCGGCCCGACCGCGCGGGCCGGCGGGGCGCCGGGGGCTGCGCACCCCGCTGCGGGCAGGGCAGGGCAGGGCTGGGCAGGGCGGGCGGCTCCCCCCGTCCCTCCCCTCCGCTCCGCTCCCCGCGTCCCCCCCGGGCCGGGCCTGGCGTCCCGCAGCGCTGCCCCCGGCGGAGGGGACCGCCTCTCGCTGCCGCTCATTGGGGTGGTCGTCTCTCGTATTGCGCGGTTCTTATTTTCATCCCCAGCCGCTCCTGTCACTGCCGTCGCCGTTCCTCCCGCTCGTCCCGGCCCCGCCGCCCCTTTGTGCCCGGCGCGATGAGGCGGCCGCGGGCAGCGGCAGGTAAGCGGGGCGGGTGGCAGAGCTGGCGACCCTCGCGGCCCCCGCCCCAGCGCAATCCCGCTCCCACCCCGCCTCCTTCCGCAGCCTCCGCTGCTCGCTCCCTCCTTCGTCTTACGCGGGGCTGTACGCAACAACGTGTTATCACAGCCGCCTGGAGGGACCCCCCCCCCCCAGCCCCCGGGCCCTTCCCAGGCCATCCCCTTCTCGATATTAAACCTGCCTCCCGCCGCGCACCTCCCCTCCCTCCGTCCCCTCCTCCCCCTCGAACAATTTGTGCCTACTTTGATTTGTCCCCCCCCCTTTCCCCCCTCCTTTTTTTGGTTTCCAAGGGACTCCTCTCCAACCTGTCTGTAGGTATGTTTGTGTAACCAGACACTGAGAGTAGCTGTCTGCCGGGAGCCCCCCGAGCTTAGTTTGCATTCAATAGAGGTGTTTGTTTTGCAGGTTTAAACCTCCAGACGGGTTGAAGAACGCGCCCGAAAGGAACCACTTGGCAGATTTGGTTTCCTCCCTTGAAGCCCCACTGGACGTGGAGCAGGTGGGGGTCGCGGGGTGCCGGGCTGCGGGGCGGAGGGGCAGGGGCTGGGCAGCGCTAGGCGTCCGCTCCCGTTTGTTAAAAATAAATCCGACAGAAGTTGGCACATTCCGTCGTTTTAGAGAAGTGGATTCTCTCTCCAGGATTAACGTAAAAGCAAAAAAAAGCAAAAAAAAAGCAAAAAAAAAAAAAAAAAGTCGATGTTTGAAGAACTGCTCTTGCTCAACCCGTAAATAAAGAGGAGATGTTGACAGTTTGTGAACGGGAACAAAAAAAAAAAAAAAAACAACAACAAAAACACCAACATTTCGTTTCTTGAAGGGCATCAATAATTGTGAGGGTGGGAGGGAGAGGAAGGAGTTTAACCATTAACCTTTATCTGGGATTGTAAAGAAGTTGAAACTCGCGTTTCTGAAGCTTCTTTTATGCATTTGCTTTTCTCTTCCTCCCCTGTGTTTCCCTTCCCTGGAGATGGTGAGAGGTAAATGAGGGCGGTGGTGCTGGCATTACAGGGCGAACAGGCGGTGTTGGGGCGAGCAGTGGGGGATGAGCGCAGTGGAAAGGTGGTCTGTGGTGCAGGGGAGGGTTGGGGGGGGGAGCACAGCAGCGGGGCCGGCTGCAGGCTGTGCGCTTACATTTGGGGTTTTGCTTTTGTGCCTCCAGATCCTTCGCTTGCAGACGCCCGAGGACGGTTTGCAGAAGGTAAGAGCCTTTCTCCAACACTTCCATCCTCGGGGTCACCTGAGCATTTGGCCGTACGGATGAGG
Source organism: Chrysolophus pictus (assembly GCA_037305975.1). Taxonomy (NCBI): domain Eukaryota; kingdom Metazoa; phylum Chordata; class Aves; order Galliformes; family Phasianidae; genus Chrysolophus; species Chrysolophus pictus. The sequence continues at coordinate 42,811,183 of CM074578.1, forward strand.
CCCATCATATCATGTCTGTCCCCATGTCTCTGAACAGTGGTGAGGGGCAGTGTGGGGCCCCTGTGGGCACACTGAGGGCACAGGGAACGCAGCTCTGCACCCAGATAGTGCTGGAGCTGAGGGATTACTCCCTTCTGAAAATGGGACACCCTTCCGAGGGAAGGACACCCTTTGTTTGATGAGTCGGGATGTGTAAATTTAGGAAAAGCGGAGATGAAGAGTGCAGTGAAAAAGTTAATGCTATGACTGCTTGTTCCATGTGAAAGTAATCTGCCTAATGTAATTGGTTGTTTCCAGCAAATCCGATAGTACTAATTTCAGTGTGAACCGGAAAGAAATATCCTTGTGCTTTCTTAATTTTCAGCTTTCCTAAATGTGTTGTGCGCTACTTTGCACGGTTCTCGCCTGGAATAAAAGGACTCTCACTGCTTCTGAAAATAAACCGTGCCCAGGCAGGGAAGCTCTCCTCGCTGCGGGCTGAGTGAAGTGAAAGCAGGAGGTGCTGAGGGGAGGGGGTGGAGGGAGATACAGGATCATAACATTGGGCAGAGCAAGTGCTTGGGGGGACTCTCTTTGTTTCCTTGTGAGCACTGCAGTTATAAGCTAAATACTCTGATCCAAAAGATGCAAAGTTAGGTACTTTCAAATGGCAATTGTAACAATCGTAAAAGGCTTTTCCATTTCTTCTTTAAGAACAGCGTCTTGTCTGTCATTATTTTGTCATTCTTTTCATTAGCAATCGAAAATACACAGACTGAGTAATACTGCTTGTTCTCGTGAGTTACGGGGGAACTCAGCAGCATGCTCAGTCCTGAGGAGTTCCTCTATTGCCTCTCTCCCCCCACCAAAAAACTGAATCCCTGCCAGCAACAAGTGTGCTGATACACTGAGCTGCAGGACTTGGGCACGACGCCAACTCAAGCAATTTAAATGACATGGTTAATAGTGCCTCCACTGTCCTTATCACACAGTAGTTGTCTTTAATAAAGTCAGTGAACTTCCAAGTGATAATCATGAATGACAAATTAACTCAAGCCCTAACCCTCCTGTTCAAATGAATTCTGTTTTGCTCTGACTGATTTAAGTACTGATTTCAGTTGAACCACAACAATTTGCAAAACATATATCTCCTCTAAATATGTGATTTCTTTCAGGCAAATAAGAGCCAGTTAGTTTGTATGAAAATATTTCTGCAGTATTCCCATGGCTTCTCTTTCTGGCAGTGTCACTTTATTAAGTGTTTCAGTAGTAATAAGTTTACGTGGGGCACTGCATCCTTCAAGGGAATATTTATCAAACACTTCGAATGAGGAGATAATTTCACATAAAATTGGTAAGTCAGTATAATACGTCTAAGAAGTTAAAACACTCTATAATTCCTGTAAAGTATTATTTATGGAAGTGAAAATGATTGCTCCATCAATTTCGGTTTGAAATGAGTAATCTTTAAATAGCAAGCAGTTCATATAATTTCAGAAGTATCCACACTTAGAAGCAGCAGCATGCTGTTTCACCGTGGGAGTTTTGAAGTTTTTTCAAGTACCTCTAATGCTCATAGCGACTTTTTCCATTGTAGAATTAAAAGATTACGATGTAATGTGAAACTACAGAGGAGGCAGAGTAGTACAATTGACAGTTTAACTGCAAATTGCCTATATGATTACCTAGATTATGATTTTTGTTTTTTGGGAGATTTGATCCTCAAAATACCTTTGCAGGATCTCATCTTGGTGATTTCCAAACCTGCTAAATCTTGCCAAAAGCCAAAGGAGCACTCATGTTCTCAGCAGCTGTTAAGAACTTGCTAAGGCACTTAACAGTAAATGTTTCATGTCTTGTGCCTATGATTGAAATACAGTGCTGTGTGCTTAACTGTTAAGTTTGGAATACTGTTCCTAATAGGACTGTATTTTTGAAAATTACTATAATGAATGCAGATTATATCTTGTCACAAATTTGGTTTCTTGTTCCCTTTTTTTAAACAAAATTAATTTATTATAAATTAGTGAAAACGAACTTGACTACCTATGTCTTAAAAGTAGCGATAATTAAATAATAAAAATTGTCAGTTACTTTCCAAAAAGCCTTGTACAAATGGAGCAGTCAGACAAGTTTGTGGGTTTTTTGTTTGTTTGTTTTTTAACTTTAAGGGTGGCCAAACGTATTGTAGCCACAACAGAAGTTATTTGAGTGCTGGCTTTTGTAAAAGTGAAATGCCCAACCTGAGATAGTGCTGAAGTGGTAGCATGAAACTTCTATGGCCCTGAGAATAGGGCAGAGAAGGAAATCTGCCTCTATGTACAATTCATTGTATATTAGGTATGTCTATTTCAGTCTTTTGCAGTGTGCAACTGTTCTGTTTGTAAAAATTAAACATTTGTGTGTTCCACGTAACATTTAGAAAAATTGCTGGTGATAAGAATAGTTCTAGAAACAATTGCTGATAGCTGATAGGTTACTCCTTCTTTTTGGATGCTCTGAGATTATGTGGCTTTTCCGATAAGCAGGACGTGACTCTGAAAGCAATCGTCATTGTTACACTTTGTAATTTATGAGCTTTCTCCCCCCAGCCCTCCTCAAACCTGATAGCTCTTTCAGTTTCACAGTTGGCCTCATGTTCCACTTTTCTTTTTCCTTTGAAGGCTGGGCGGAAGGCTTGTCAGTATGTGCAGCCACAGTGCTCAGTGCAGGGATGGGTGGCTAAGCTTGAAACCATATGGGTGTCCCTATTCAACGATTGTTGCTGCTGTTCCTGATTCCTCTTTCTTATTAAAACCGATGTTTGGGATCTCCTTATTGGCGTTGTATCACATTAGAAACCACATGCTTAACATCACGTACTTACATAATGACATTTTGAAAGATAAGGCCTTTAGACTTGCTTCTTTTGGGGGAAAACTGAATGCAGTTAGGCTACAGAGAAGAATGCTCAGGTTCAGAAAGATTGCTAAGATGCCAAGGTGCATCTTGACCAAATGAGTGCAGGGCCTTTTCTCTCTAACATACATCTTTCTGTTTTATCCTCCCTTGTTTGTCACGTTCACTACTTAAGACCTGAAATCACTAACATGCACAGTGAGCACAGTCTTACTGAGAAGCACTACTGGAGTGTTGGAGTAGCTGGAACAATTTTCATTTAAGCAGTGACTGGCCACTATGTTTTAAGCTCCTCAGGGCAGGGAATTGTCTACAGTGTATTTTCTGTAAAGGGCCTGGCATGCCTGTATGTGCCAAAAGATGATAAATAATAACAACCAGTAGTTGATAATTTATGTAGACATTTTTTTTTTTATTACGGAATTTGCCTATAGGGTGCTTTCTAGCAAAAAGAAAAATGCCCGACTGGCTTCCAGCTGGGCCATGATGTGCCCTGACGGTGGGAGCAGTTTTCAGTTGAAACAGAGCACATATTTAATCAACGGTATCTTCTCTGAAGTCGTCGGTCCAAAGCAAGGGCTGGCGTGAATCAGTCTAACTCCACTGAGATCTGTAGAGCCATGGCTGACTTGCACCAGATGATGTGAGTGTCCTTTTTGGCTTTAGCAGTTTTCCTTTAATCTTCTTGCCACTTAAACTTTTACTATGATCTGCCCACATTCCAGAAGCATGGAATGAAGATGGGATAACGTTTCCCTTACTCTCCTCCTCCTTTAAGCCTTTTGTGCATTCCTATTGCACAATGGTGTATGCTTTCTGAATTATATGTACTCTAAGTCCATCTTCAAGCCTGTGAAAGTAGCTGTCCCCCTCAAAGTCACACCTGAAAATGAGTGTCATTATTTTCCTGTCTTGTCTGGCTTGCCAGATGTAGGTATATTATAAATAGTTTCCTGACTGAACTGTTTTTATGGTTAAAGATTCCTAAATTCTGTTGTTAGGAACTTTCTCATTAGAAATCTGTGTGAAGTGAAGAAGTTCAGAAACATTGCCCCCCACATCTATTTCCCAGAATCGTTTTATTGTGCCTGCCAAGTGTCTTAATGTTTTAGTTACTGAACTGCATCATCCATATGAAGTAATTGAAAATGTTAAGTGTGTGCATCTTGTGTGGTGAAAAGACTCGAGCAATAGTTAGGCAGTGAAGAAGAGAAATAAATTATTTTCCTTTCTCTTCCAAGCCACTTATAAACATTTTTCAAAGCAGTGTTAGTAAACTTATTCTTGTTAGACATTGGAAAACTGTCTCAGAGTAGAGAGGCACTCATTTTCCCAAGTTCAAGCTAAATCTTCTTTCCTATTGAAATATAATGCATTTTTTAGAATTTCAGCACAACTGCTTTTGACAAAACTTGCTTTCTTAAGCAATGAAGTGAAGTAACCGGCTTTGGTAGACAGTTGTCCCAAATTAGAAAGATAGGATACTTGGGTGAGTGTGTGTGTTCAGACTTGGAAGCAAGTGAGAAATCATGAATCCTACCCATGCCCCCCCAGCAGCTCTGAGAGGAATGTGATTAACTGCATAATCATACACTTTTGCTGAAACTTCTTCTCACCTTATGCTCATTTTTTTTCCTGAGGTTTATAAACTAATAATATCTTCAGTGAAAAAAAAAAAAAGCAATAAGCTGAAAATATTGTGCCCACATGCTGCACTAAAGAGGGCTACACAGAAATGTCTGTATAGCCTGATAAAGAGTGATTTCTTCAAGTGGAAATGAGCATACTCCACTTCCTTTGAACAGACTGGAAAGTGACTTTCCTCTTTCCAATTTGCCAGTTCTTCCAGAGCTATAAAGGACTGTAGTAAGTAAAGCTTTCACCAAAATTCTACTAAAGCAGGAAAGATATGTAATTACAACATCTCAAGTGATTCAATAGAGATATGTAGAAAACCAATATTATGTGCAATTAATTTGATTCTTACATGTACTCAGATCTAGATTTCATTTGTTGTTAGGAAAAGCTTTGATTGGAAATTGTGCTGCAAAAGGACAAGATGCCAAAATTTATGCACTTTTGTATTTGATTTTATTTAATATTGGTGATACGATCTTTACTGAAAGTGAAAACATTATAACTAAATTTTAAACTTGACTGTAAGGCTGCATGGCCACTTTCAGAAATGTGTTGTCTTCAGTATACTTCTAACTAGTGAGAGAAGAAATGTTTTCAGCCTTTTTTGTATCTATGGTTTTATTTGTTGTCTTAAAACTTTGCATGTCTTAAATTAGTCCTGATAGGACATCACCTCCAATTGAGTTAAGAGCATTAATATCAGCTGAAAATCAAATACCATACTGACTGGAGACTCCAGTCCTACTCAGATAATATTCAATGAAGACAGATTTCATAGCACGTTATTATAAGGAAAAGTTCTAGATTTTTATCAAAGGATTTCCTAAAAATACAAATGTATAAGACGCTTTCATAGGAAAGAAAAGTCCTGTTATTTTACTGTTATAAATGTTTTTCTTATAGTTCCGTGGTATTTACAAATTTCAGGCAGTGAGGAAGAATCAAAATGCCATACTGCTGCACTGTAGATTTTTGTGTCAAGTGGTGTTTTTGGGGTTGCAGATACTGCTCTGGAATTTAATTCATAGAGAGATACATAAAACAATCAGCTCTTGAAGATTTTACTGACTGCAGTTAATGAAATAGACAATGATTTTGTTAAATATTTTCATTTAAAGTATTCTGAAAATTAATATATATATATATATATATATTTCAGAAACGTGCAAAACACAAGAAGTAGATGTTGGAAAGAGATTTTGGGAAAGTAAAATAAGAAAATAAATTAATACGTAGAGTTAAGTAAAACTGGAATCTAGAAATGATTGCTTCTGTTTGTGATTGCTTTGTCCATAAAGAGAAAAAAACTCTTGACAGGTTTTTGGTTTTATAAATGTTGCAACTGCATTTGAAAAGCAGCGGAAGAAGTAATATACTGTAGATTGCTTTTAGCTGTAGCTAGGATTTCTTAAGGCTGGATCTCAGGATTTTAAGTTAACTGGAGGTCACTCCCTACCAGGCACAAAAACTGCACAATGCCTACTCATGGAAGGTTTTTGTTTTGAAATCAAACTTTTTTTTTCCTATAAAAACCATAAATAATTCAAGTAATACACTGTGTTCGCTGCTGTCAGTAACAGAACTCCGTAATTTTGTCAGATGGGGATTTTATCCTTCCACCCTTGCTCTGCAGACACGCTTGCGCAAGTTCAGCGTCCAGTTCTCTGAATCTGACTGCGGTGTGGGGGGAACACATGGGCTGTGCAGGCTGAAAGTTTGCGTGGGAATGCTTGCAAGATCAGAGCCTTGTACTATAAGTCGGCCTGTGTGATTTCAAAATGAAAGTGTATTCAAAGCCTCAGAAATAACTACCCTGACTTTAAATGTGCGTTTGTGGAATCCTGAACTCTTCTAGTTGTTTTTCTGTGACTTTGTATGCCGAGTTATGTATAATAGAACATACCAATTAAATAATAATTGGGAAAAAAGAGAGAAAAAAATATGTCTGACCAAAGGAATTGTTAGAAACGACACCGTTTGATAAGATCATCTACTGAAAATAAGGGGGGAAATGAGATCTGACTGAGGTAAAACCAGGTAAATAGCTTTCAGCTCAGCTTTTGTTATTCAAGAAGAAAAAGAAACAATAGGTGCTGTTTAGAGTCAGGAGCTGCCCTTCTAACCTCTGCTGCTCTTAAAATGCCTGAAGGTTATTGCATGGTTCACGGTGGCTTTTATGCTTGCAGTTCAACTTTTAATTTTCTAACAAAAGGGGATGTAGCAGCAGCCTACTGATAAACACTGCGCAGAACAATCGGAGAGAAAAATGGACTGCTGGATTCCTCACGCTTTTTTCCTCCTTTCCAGTTACAGAAGTATGTTGGCATGCCTTTAACGGCAAAAAGCAGTGCCTCCGATGTTAAGGTGTCAAAACTGGAGACTGCTTTTTTTAAAAAAAGTACAAACTGTAACGGGATGCATTTTTGCATTAAATAGCCCCAGCCAAGTGAACAATTTTGTTGCACACTGTTGTGGGGAGCGGTCTGAACATCCACAGGGGCTGCATCTATTTCCACAAGATTTCTAATTCTTGCTGCGCTAGCAAAAGTGAGTCAAGCTTGCCTTAAACCCAGCTTCCAGCATCAGAGCTCCAGCTGCCTGGCTCAGACGCACATTGGCTCATGCTGAGCAGGAGAAGCACCCTTTCTCTGCGAGCTAGTGCTCAGCATAAGTAACACAGAAGAGCTTCAGGCTGCACGTTGTTCCCCTCCTTACATGCACTGTTTGAATTTGTCGGTGCAGTGATTGCTGGTGTCTGGAATACCCGGCTTGCTGGGATGCTTGTGTGATCTGAGGAGAGAAGGGGTTAGCTTCTTAAGGTATTGTTTTGCAGCACAGCTGAAGGTAGTGGAATGTAACAGTTTTAGGAATGTACACCTGTGGGTATATTATAAGAGAGTATCTGTTTGTGTGTTTTCACCACTGACATTCAGATCAAAGTTCTTGTAGTAAGAAAAAGGGAAAGGGGCCGCATGTCTCACCAACTCTGACCTGTTGTCTTGCTTGTTGTTTGTAAATTTCACTAGATAACCGGTCTTGAACCAGCTTACATGAAGTGAGTTATTTTCAGGGGTTCATTTCATGCATGTGGGTATTCAGTTAAAAAAAGCAGCAGATTTGGATCTCCTAAGTGACTAAAAGAGGAAACACTGTCCACAAGTGTTGCTTCTTAAATATTGAATCTGATGCCCAACCTTGCCATGGACAGAGCTGAAATACTGCTGCAAGTACCTAAAAAAAGTTGTCTTGTGTGGTTGTGATTGTTACTGCTGGATGGCTGATGCCAGAACGGCTGACAAGTAAGCTGAGAAACATCTTCAACCCTTTATAGACACATACCAGCTTAAGCATCTTCGACACTTTACAAATATATGCTGGCTAAAAAAAAAAAAGCTGAGAAGGAGCCTGCTCTTGCCTTCCAGAGGAAATGTATCCCAAATGGAGGAAGATCCCCCAGGCCCTGGAAGTTGTTTAATTAATCATCACTTTCAGCCTGCTCATTAAATAGGGTTTCTTTTCTTGCATGGGCAGATGAAAAAGATGATTACACCTGAGAGAAATAATGACACCTGTCAAATCCTCCTGTATGGTTAAGCACTAAAAATATATATATTTTTAGTTTTAGATGGGCAGAACAAGCAGAACCATGCTTGCTTTTTATATAGGTTATGCTGTTACATATTTGTACTGTAATAATGTGTGCTATTACATCTGGCAGCAATTCTCATCCTCTGTAACTGAACTTGCTTACATCAGAAATACTAGTGCTTTTATTTATTAAGGTAGAGAGAGACTTTTACAGTCAATGTTTTGCTCACTGCTGTGACATTCGTGAATTTATTTCTCTCTAACAAAGTTATCTCACATTAGAATCAAAACTGCTCTCATCACACTTGAGTAGCTTTCTGCTTCTGTTGCATTCACATTTTGGTTGTGATGGACATCTTGGCAGCTTATGATGTAATTTATCTTGTTGCTTCAGCGCTGGGGCCCTGTCAGCAACAGGGAATGTCAGGAAGAATTTTCCATTGGCTCAGCTAAGCCAGGAGCAGCATTGAGAGGGTTTTACATGAGGATCAGAGCATGGGCATGGCCCTGGAGAAGTTACGTGTAGGTCTGGCTCTGAGGCATATTTAGTAAGAAGCGAGGAGGCAGAGGTGTGGGGTAACCGTGGTCATGTGGAGCTTAGCTTGCTGTCCATGTTCAATGTGCGGAGGACCTCTTGCAATTTTTTTCTCAGCATGTTGTGGAAAGCTCTTAGCGCTTTGATAATACACATTTTTCCCTGTGGGCTCTGCAGCTCCAGTTTGCTCTAGATGAATTCCTGAGGCACATTGTTTGCTTAGTGTGTTCAGGCCTGAGAAATCAGCATTTTACCAGTGGATAGGGACTGTTGTTCAAGCAGTTTTTTTTTTTTTAAAAGGACTCTTTCAGAGATAGCAAGTCAGATAAGTTCCAATTTTGCTTTATACTGATTTATTCCATAGAAAATCAACAAGCTGTGTATAATTTGCAAATGTTTGCTTTGGTTGCACAGTTGTCACAGCGTGTTCTGCTAGTCCAAGGGTGGGGAAAATATGCAGTAAGGCCTGTGACACCATTTCACACAACCCTCGGCCACATGGTTTTGTTTTACGTTTGAGTTCTGCTGGCAGGCACTAAAAGTGGTGTTAATTCGTGGCCTGCTAATTTAGCTCGGATGGTCTGTTCAGCTATCTGCACAAAAAAGGGTTACTGGCCTTGCCTTTGCCTGTGGCAGCCATGCTACTGCCATCATAAGGCCTACAGCCATTGGCGTTGCCTTCAGTCACAGTTTTCCTTGCTCTGAAAGCAGCAGCATGGTCACTTGTCAGCTCGTGGTTGTTGGCTTCCCCCTCCCCTCCACACTGCTCAGCCTTTTAGAGGTCCATCTAGTCCATCCTTGATAATCTGAACAAAGTGGCATTGCTGTAAGAGGTGCTGCTCCAAGATGGCTAAAGCTCTTACTTTCTTTTCACTTCAGCCTTCTCCTGGCATAGCTCACACCCAGCAGAGCAAGCCACAGAAAATCAAGTACCTAATGCAGGGTTATCTCTCTGATAGGGGAAGGACTGGGGATTGGCTGTGCTCTGCTGCCAGCAGCAAAGATGGAGTGGGAGCAGAAGGCCTAGAAAGGGAGTGGTAGTGCTTCCATAGCACCAATGTCATTTAGATACCTTGAAAGCATTGTAAACGTGCAGCTTAGCTAATCCTAACAAGAACACTTTTCTAGCACCACTGTTCCTACACAAATTTCTAGAAAGGAAAGCTTTTTAATTGTTATAGCACGTGTGTGCACACAAGGAAACGAGAAAAGCAAAGGGCCTTTTATACTTTTCGGTTAAAGGGCCTGAGAAAGGTGTGTGTGTATGGGGGGGTTGTTTGCATTAAATCTTACTAAAAGCCTTGTGGTGGTCAGTGACTGAGAGCTGCTCTGTGTTGTCATATTATTTTTCTTTCTGTTTGGATATTAAATATCAGCAGAACAGTTTCTAAACTAGGGAAGTGTACCACTTTAACTTCTGTTTAGACGAACCCAAGAAACAAGGGTCCAATCTGTCCATCTTCATGCCTCTGTAATTGCAGTTTTCTACGAAAGACTTGGCAATACCACAGCAGGCATTTTTGGCTGAGGCAAGGAGTCTATTTGCAGTATTTACGTAAATTTTTTTTTCTGGAGGAAATGCCAGTCACTGTACTTCATACTTAAGGTGATCAGTCGGTGGGAGAAAATGAGTTGCAGTTTAGCTTGCTAAAAAGATAAAATACTTTCTGCCTAGGTTTTTGCCTTTCAAATATCAGAATACTTTATCTTCTGTTTTGGTGGGGGTTTTTTTGTTTTTTTTTTTTTTCCCCCAAGAAAGGCTACAGACTTAAAGCAGGAGCTGTCTCAGTCTGAGATTACATTAGATTTGTTTTCTTATTTTGATCATGAGCTCAAGTTTAAAATAAACAAAAACAAAGTATGAGAGTATGACATGCATAAACTTTAACTAACAAAGAAAGATTAGTAAAATACCTTGGTACGTACGATGTTAAAAACCATCAAAAATATGAGTTATTCAGAGAGTTCATGGAGAAGAGATTTTTAAAAAGAACAGAGAAACGGGGATTTCTAGTACAAAAATAAACACGGCAAAAAACCATAACGACTCCTTTCCTCAGAATAAAGTCAAGATGGGTTTGTTTAAGTTTCATCCTCGCAGTCTCTTTGTTGTGTTCCGGTGATTCATGGGATAAAGTGATTTTTATGTCTTTTTCACTTATATTTAAGTGGGATTTCTCCCACATAAACAAAGTAACACACACTCAAAGAATCTTTCTGCCTCATTTAAACACCCCACCTTATCAAAACTCAATTTCCATGAGTGATGGATCCTGGCTCTTGATGGGAGAATGAAGTATTCAATTACCTTATTTTCATGTGCTAATGAAGCAGAATGTGGCTTTAGGGGGTTTCTTTTCAGCAAGGTAACCTGTTTGGTTATGCACATGCAGCCTTCTTATGTTTCCTTCCATGTCTCTGTCTACACTCAAGCGGTGGTCTTAATGGGTGACAGTGGCTAATCTGTCTGCTTGACAACAAGCCGTGGCCTTCTTCAGCTCAGCAGGAACAGTGCTGGCCTGTAATTAGTGGAGCCATCAAACCAACTGTTTGGCTCAAAATGACTTCTTTTGGCACCTCTAGCAACAGCTTTATATGTTGAACATCTGACCAGTTCTTTATCTCACTCTGCATCAGGGAGTGCTGATGTAAGGCTCTCTAAACTCCAAAACTCTCAACCTGAGTGGCAAGTTTGTGCTCCTGTAAATCTAAAAGTCTGTCCTCAAATTGGGAAATGCAAAGTTTAAATGTTTGCTATCACTTGTTAAGCTCTGTTTCAGAGCACAGGTGTATGTATGGCTGCGTCAGGTGGTAAAAGCTTATAAAAAAGCATATAAAAGCTTTTTATATGATTATCACAGTGCTCTTCATCTGAGAGAGGCCTGGATTGAGCTCGGGTACACAGAGCTGGTGTTCAGTGCTGATACTCCCGTCCTCTTGCATCACCAGCATCAACTCTGTGAGAGGAAGGGTTAAACTGGTGGGTCTGTCCATCCTTCTGAAGCTTTGACTTTTATTGCTTAGCTGAAACAGTAGATAAATGTTTAGTACACCAGAGCTCTTCAGTACTTTATGTGATAGCCACTTAGCTGCAGTTGCGTGTCCTTTTAGCACTGTATAATGAAAATTAACACTTTGTGGGGGCTTTCCTAGTAACTGTGCTGGGAACAACTGTCAGCTTCACCACAATGGATGATGGAGGGAAATAACCACACAGAGTTACTCACTGCCAGTTATGAAGTTGGGGAATTGGAAAAAGGCAACAAATTTCCCTTTTTCCTTCCCCAAACAGATGAAATAAAGAAGCATTGCAAAGTACTTTGAAACAAATATCCAAGCTATGATTCTTCTTTTTTCATGGCGACTTCTAAAGAAAGTGAGGGTTGACCTAACTAGCCGAGGTAGATGTGAAAAATGGTCACGTTCAGTTTTCCTGTAAAGCACTGACATGGGGAACAACAGACTTGGTAATATGAGTTACGCTTTCTTGCCCAACGATTCATAAAGAATGTTCCTAAGAATTACTTATTCAGCTGCATAACAAATTCCAGCTTTTGCTGACCTGTGGTAACTGGTAAGTAAAGGGAGGAAGCGCATCAGACACTGAGTAGTAAGCAGAAGTTTTTGTGAGGTGCAGCATGCTGCTGAGTATCTTGGGTTCTCCTGTAGGAAAAACGGGGAAAAAGAAATCCGTGAAAACAAAAACTGAGATCTTTGGATGCACTTCTGATATAACCTTTCCCAGTGGTAATAAAGTACCTGTATCTGTGAAGTCTTATTATGAATTAAAGCAGGTGAAAACATAGGAGAGCAGTAATAATAGTTCTCAGCTGTCAACCAGGAAGAGACTTCTATTTAAGGAGAGCTTTAAAAAGTTATTAGGAGTGGAGTTTGTTAAGGCATGATGAGAGTAAGAGGCAGCTGGGTTCAGTGAAGTTACCTGGCTCAAGGTTTTAAGTTAGGCCTGGTAAAGCTTCTAGGAAGTGAGTACTCAATAAGTACAGAAGAAAATCAGGTAACATCCGGACACAAATGACTGCTGAAGTAAATCACAAAACTGCATTTGATTAATGCAGTGACATTGCTGGATTACAGATATAGGGCCGATACAGAGTTCTGCTGTAGCCATTCAGTATGGCTTTTGTGCAAACGCCCCAGCCGCCAGCCTGGCTCCCAGGAAATTCACCTCCTGGAAAGGAAATTCCCAACGCGCTTCCCCTCCCTCCAGCCTTCCTCCCCTTGCGGGGGGGATTTCCATGCTCTCTGTTAGTTATCTCTGCCTGTCCTATCTCCAGAGTGATCAGAGTGGAAATAAGGCGCAGTTAGAGCTCTCTCCAATGTTGGTGATCTTTGGCAACCATCCTGGCATAGCGTGATCCAAAGGAAGTCGGAGCAGCTCTTTTATCCTCTGAATTTGGGAAAATTGTCCAGTGTTCTGCAGCTAGAGTTGGGTAAAAAGAGATTTTTGTGACTAATACTTTGTTTGCCAGAATGTGCTGTTCTGGAAACCAAAATGATTAACTCATTTGGTTATGTATTATTTTGTTGTTCTGTTTAGGAGTTGGGAAGTTTTTAGTTGAAACTTTTTTTTACACTTTTAAATTTTGTTAATCATTCTCAAAGCGCAGCATCTCAGAGTCCCTTTCAAAATAAAACATGCATTTAAAAAAAAAAAACAAAAAAACAAACCCTCACATTTTGTTTGGGAACTCTTGATGAGACATGTTCTGTTTTGCATTGCTTAACATTATTCATTCGTTCCAAAACAACACATTTTCACTGCACAGGAAAAAGCCCTCCTGCCTTTTCAAACTGCTTTTGAAACAGTTCTTCTCCCTCCCTTGTCTGTGTCCTTTGCTTGGATCTCTGTATCTTGGAGATGCACTCTGGTATCTCCATGTAGCCTGAAGCTACTGAGGCTAGCTTTCCAGAGTTTTGAGAAAATGAAAGCGGCAATGTAGCAGAATGTCTCCTGACTCACAAAAGTAAACCGTTGTTGTATTGCTGCACTCTTTACTGTGGTCAGCTTGGCATGAGCAGATGCTTAATGTCCACTAAAGAATTAATAATAAACTGTGTGTCTATTTTATAAAAGTGTTTTTCTTCCCTGAAATAAAAAGAAGCTTGTTATTTCTTCAGTTATGTGTGCTTTTAGCTTAATTTCCAGGTGTTTCTTAATTCAGAACATCTAACTGAAATTGCTCATTTTGACCTCATGTCCATTTTGTTTTCTGATCCCCAAACACCACCACTTTGCTCCACCATTTATTTTGGCAGTGTTGCAAAGGTGATCATTTCCACAAGCATGCACGCTGAACTTTGTAAAAGTTTGTCAACTGTGCTTTTTGATAAAATTTCTCTCAGAAGAACTAGTTTTTTTTCAGCACTTTCCATTTTAGAAGCATGATGATAGGAAAGAGGGAAAATATTTTATGGTGGCATAGAAAATAATTTTTATACTATTTTATATTGAGAAGGAATGCTGAGTTAATTTTACAGTGACATGTTTCTTGTGGACTGTGATACAGCTTTGCATACTTACGCATAATTCCATCACATTAATTTTGTGTGTGAGCAGTTTTCTTACTGCATCTCATTGAACTATAGAGGGAACTGTGAAAGTTGTCTGATTGTACAATATGGCTTTTGTATATAGTAGGTATATACAGTGTAAGCACTGATTTTGGAGTTCTGAATGGCAGTAGTCAGTGCCTAACATTTTGTGAGAGGTTTGTGCATATTATTACTTCGGAGATGCATAGACAAGAATTCTCCTTGAAACAAAAACAGAAAGACAGATCTCTCTCTCAAATGAAATGAGTATGAACCTGAGACTAGCATTTAGATCATGCAGTTTCTTGCCTATCAATAACCTTTTGCAGACATACAGAGCCATTTAATTATGTTGTGGCAGTACAGGCAGACATACATCTCAGGAAACCAAAAGCATTTACGGTTAAAAATCCATACTGCTGTTTTAAGTTCAGCCTGCAAACCTTCGTGCATAAATAGCCTTAAAGCTACGTTCAAGGCTGCTGAACATTGGATTTTGCTTCAGATTCTCAGTAATCTTCAGTAGCAGAGCAAGTAAGGCTTCTATAGTAGCCTGTTCTTAAAGCAACCAGAATATGGTAAATGTCAGAAATCCACATCAGAAATAAGAGGTCGCACGCTCTTTACCAAGCACAGATGAAGAAAAAGAGCTCTTTGATGTGGCTATAGTGTAGTATCAACTTTGTCTCTAGCAAGACTTCTGCACTGCAAACTTGATTTGTGTAAAAAAGGCTGCTGTGCTACTTGGAAGTGCTGATATGGGCTTATCCTCCCAGTCGTCTGCTTCTCCCCCTGCCTTCTGCACCTCTTCTGTCATCTCTCTTTTGGCTGTCTTGAGCCTCAGACAGCCAGTCTTCATCCCAACCCAGCCACCTAAAAGCCCTGGATAATCCCATTTCGGTGCATAAACCAGAGCAGCCAGAACCATGATAAACAATTGTGCAGCAGCTGCTGGTTGCAGGCATATGCTGGTTGGAGATGGGTGGGGGGACCTCAGATAGGCTTCAGGTGGCCAACAGTGCCTCCATGTTTCACTCTGGTTCCCAGTGCATTGTATATGGCAGGTTCTGCGCCTACAGCAATTCCTACTGTTGCTGAATATATAGCTCTTCTCAATACTAGCATTATCATCCCACTGCTACTGCAGCCCACTTCTGTGCCTGGGCCAGGATCTCTGTGCGGAGCACCAGAGGGTGCCTGTTCCATGCTTTCCTCTTGCACCATCCTCCTTTGCCCAGACACATCATTGTACAGGAGCTAATTTTGGGGTGTGATGTGGTAGCTTGAAACAGGACAGTGCCCCTCTTTTAGTCATAATTATTTACAGTTTGATTCATGTATGTGGAGATATGAATATTTTACGTCTTCAAATACTGCCTTTTTTAGACAGTGGACATAGTATGAAAATGATAGATGAAAGATGAAACAGCTAAGGACCTGGAGTGATGAAACTTAAATAAAAATATCTTTTTTGGTTCAGTTCTCTATCATCTTCATATTATTCGTTTATGCCCCATCTCTATCTCTGCCCTTCTGCTGCACTCTTTTCATGCTGCCGCTATCTTTTAAGTAGCTTTATGTTTTGGACAAAAAGCAGCTAGGTATTGTACTCAGTAAGAAATGTCCTTCCAGTCACATTGATGTAATTATGCTGTTTCATGGGTCATTGGTCCTTGTACTTCATCCTTGAAACAGCACCAGCTGGTTTGAGGAACGATCCCCAGCTCCTGAAGACGTGCCAGCTCCTGAAGACATGTGTTAGGGCAGTCACTCAGGCATGTGCATGAGAGGGTTTCACTTCCTTCAGCATTCAGGCTGCCTGTAAAGATGGCAGCGAATGCAATTTAGCACTTAGTGAGGGACACAATCTGCTTGACTTCTGTGAACCAGTGGAGTCCCACCTACCCTCTCAGCGGAACAGCCATCACCATAAGAATGGTCAGTGGTCTGCTATGCTGCTAGCACAGCTGCTTGAGTAAAATACATACATTTGGTGATTCCTGGACAAGAGGAAGGAGCTCTGGCTTCAGGGTGCCTGTTGTGCTGTCCACATGGGGGGAAGGACAGGTAGAATGGAGAAAGGTCAGGCAACCTGCTTGTGGCCTGTCACATGTTTCAGCTTCAGGAATATCAACTCTTTGAAAGGGTAGGTAACTGCAGGACAAGGGGAAATGGTTTTAAGTTGAGGGAGGGGAGATTTAGGTTGGATGTCGGGGGAAAATTCTTTACAGAGAGAGTGGTGAGGTGCTGGAACAGGCTGCCCAGAGAGGTTGTGGATGCCCCATCCCTGGAGGTGTTCAAGGCCGGATCGGATGGAGCCTTGGGCAGCCTGGTCTCCCCATTAAATGGGGAGGTTGGTGGGCCTGCATGTGGCAGGGGTGTTGGAAATTCATGATTCTTGAGGTCCCTTCCAACCCTGGCCATTCTGCAAATAGCTTTTTATTTTCCAAAGCATATTACAGAGTATTTACCAGGCCATGAGGAATTATTATACATGATTGCATCTGCAGCTGCCAACATGCAAAATCAAAAAAAAAAAAAAAAAAAAAGTGATTTTTGTGAAGCATGTGGTGGTATCTTTAGATGGAAGGGAGTTGTTTTGGGTTATGATGCTGTGATGTTTACGTGCAGTTTGACCAAAGCTGGTGTCGCACACTGGAGCTGAGGGCCTGTGGCTGAAAATTCACCTGCCTGCTACCTTGCAGGGTTCCTTTGAGGTGAAAGCTGTAAGCTCCAGGTGCTCCCAGCACCCAGACCCTCTTTGCTGCTGTGGTGTGTGTAGGGTGACAGAGGCTGCAGATAGGTACAGCTACCAAAACAGGACAGGCAGGATTATGGGAAAGGCAGACCTTGATTTATGTCCCCTGGTCTCCTCCTCAGCCTGCACATCAGGTCTTGGGTGTCACTTGTCAGCCAAGCAGTTGTGTTTTTTTCCAAGCATTCCTTAGGGAGCAACACATGGTATAAGATGACAGAAACTGTATGATTTCTTCTTTCTCTTTTTCCTAACAGATGACTGCAAAGAAGATATTGTTTTGGTTGGCAGTCAAAGGAGATTCATGGCTTCTGGCAAATCATTCCACCCTGTAGTCTTTTACTTTCGGTTGTGTGGCTTAATACCCTTGTATGTTAGAACAGTAGCTGTATCACACGTTCACTCTGCACATCAGTTTGCTGTCCCGATACTTCAGGCCACAGCTTTCATGAGGGTTTTTTTCCTCCATATATTGCCTGCTTGCATTGGGAATCTCTCTTCTGTGCATCAGAAATGTGGGCTGCCTCCTGCTCTGTGAGAACAAAAGAGGACCCAGCAAGTGGCTCATGGCTGCTAGCTGGGAAACAGCCGTGACCTTGTTTGTTTTGAGCTAGTTTTCGGATGAAGAAAGCATCGACATTTCTTTCCCCTCCTTTTAGATTGATGGGTGGAAGCAGTCCTTGGGATTTGGCTATTTTCAAAACAAAATATTTGACCTGAAAGGTAATATTTATAGCAGGCAGCTAATAGAAAACACTCTTGCCCTCTCTCTGTCTCTGCTTCTTATGCGTATGTGTGTGCATGCTGCTGGTTCCCTTTTGGATCTGACCTCTCCTGTGCACGCCATAGCTTCGTTGCCTTCACCTCCTGAGGTCCCCTTCTCCAGAGACATGAATCACTGGAGGCGGCCGGGGTTGGTATGCGGGAAGCAGGGTGCAGGAAGTTCACGGCAGTCCTGTGCCATGCTGACCCTGTGCAAATGTCCCCTCCTGCTGGGGTGATGGATGGCGCAGTGGCTCCGCGTCAGTCACTTCTGAACCTTGAAGGTCATCCGGGAGAACTTATTCTCTCTTCAGAAAAAGCCCCTGAAGGGATGTTGATTTAGTGACATCTAGCAAGGACTGACCCTGTCAGTCAGTGTAATAATGTTGTAGCAGGGAATGATGTTAGTGTCAGGTCACTGGGTCTTGGGCGAGAGGAAGCGATGGCTGGGCTCCACAGAACCGCTCCTCCTGGGTGGCTGATGGGATCTGGCAGGTGAGATGGGATTGTTTTGGATGAGGTATCTAACTGATGAGCAGTTGCAGTCCTGGCTCTACCACGTCAGCAAGCACTATGTGTTTTAAGTGAGGACAGGGTGAGGCCTTTTCCTTTCCTTCTAAACAGGCGCTCTCACTTTTTTTTCCTAGGGGAGAAAAATGTTGTGCCAGGAAGGCAGTAAGAGCTCCAGGGAGCTCAAAAATGCCACGTAAATAGAAGTGGTGCCAGCAGTTTTTTTAAAGTTTCCTATGAAATTTAGATTCAAATAAATCTAATTTCCTCAAGTTTGGACTCCCGTGTATGTCCTTAAGTCTGTGATTGTTCAGTGGGGTGGAATTTCAGGTACATCCTGGGCAGACAGCAAGGAGGGAAGAGTGCCTGCACTGCTGTTTGCAATGCAGAGGGCTGGAAGCAAGCCGGTGCTAAAGCAGTGTTGGACTCAGATGGGAAGACCCATGGAGTGGGTCTGTATGAACAGACCATCAGGGGGATGCAATAGCCGCATTCCTGACTTCCCTTCCCCATCTCCCACAGCACAGATCAATAGTCAGAGTCAGAAAACAGCCCCTGCCCGAGATGCAGTGCCTATAGGCCTGCCACAGAGGCTCTCGCAGTTCTTTACTCTGACGATCGCTGCCGGCTTAGCTAGACGTGAAAGCATGTAGTATTTTTATCCAGCCCAAATTGGTGCTAAGCCAAACAGCAGCGACTTAGTGACCAACTTAAAGCTGGAGACCCAACACAAAATTCAGCATTCTGCAAACATCGTGAAGTTCCAGTTTTCAGACCAGCTATTATGGGTTCACAAATAGAGATCATACTCTAAACAAGTTGGAATTTGAGTGAACTGAAGCTGAGTATTTATTAAAGCTGTATTTAGACTGGGCTGTGATGAGACTGGATTGCAGAGCTACAGGCTGCGATCAACACTCAGCAGGAGGTTATTTAGATTAAATACCAACTGTCTTGGAATGGTGGGAAAAGTTTCAGACAGAAGTTTTATTTACTGTTTTTTTGTACAAAGTTGTGGGCTTATAGTAATATTTCAGGAATTTTGCTTTACAGATAGTTTTTCTCCTTGAAGAAATGTCCTTTATGCTCTGCAGTGTTCTTGAATTCAGCTCCTCCCTTATATATCTGCTGATGAAAACAGTTCATATCCAATTTGCTCCCTTGCTTTATCTCCTTACTGTGAGACTGTAATCATCCTTTTGCTTTCTTTCAGTCTTCTTCTTTTTTTTTTTTTTTTTTTTGCCAAGAGGGAAACAAGACAAACAAGACAGAGAACTTTTATTTTAAAAAGAAAAAAAAAAAATCTGTGGTTTGTTCTTCTTGAAGTTTTTCTCTATTCTGTCTTTCCTTTTCCATTTTTCATGTTGACCTTCCTTCTCACCTTTCCTTTTCCTGCGGTGGGCTTACGGGTGGGCTTGCTCCTCCCTTCTCATCTACTCTTTTATTTTCAAAAGTAAGAATGGTGACTGATTGTTTTTTCCCCTCGTTGTTTATCTGCTTGTCCACACCTGTTTCTTTCACTCTGATTTCCTTCAAGTTTTAGCATGCATTTTCTCTCACTCTGCCTTTTGCTCTTCATTTCTCCTCTGTGATTATGCCCTGTCCCGCAGCTCTTCCTCTCCCCTGTTCTGAGCCAGCCCCGGGTTTGCCTGGCCCTCCCCTGTTCCAGCAGTAATCTTTGCAGTCATGGTTCTGCTGACATCCCCATGCCTTCCCATTTCTGCCAGCACACTGGCATTCAGTTTAAACACTAGTGTCATTTGCATCATTTTATTTTGGGGTCAGCCTTTTCAATAACTACTGTGTGTAGGAAGCACCATAATGACTGTGTTGTAGAGCTAGGCTCGAACTGCATAAAATAGGGTCCACTGACTTACTTTCAGAATGAGTGAAAAGTGTATAAAAATCACAGAGAGGAAAAATGATACTCATGCAGTTAATGTCCCTATAAACAGAATGAGTGATTCCGTAAACAAATGTGGCAAGCATCTCCCTAAAATGAAAAAAAAAGAAAAAAAGAATGTTTCCTGTAATACTACTTTGTGTTTATACGGGGTCTCTAGTCTATTTCTGGCTCCATAATGTGAGCAATGCAAAATACTGGAAATTATAGCTAGACTACTAAAAGTCTCCAGCCCTTCTTACTTAGTCGAGTAAGTGAGGTTTCCTGTTTCTTGTCTGGCTACCATGGTGGAGGTATTCTGCACAATCGCTAATTATATCTAAAAGTTTGTTTGTTTTGTTTTTTTAAGTCGCTCACAATTGCTGCAAAGATTTCCAGAAAACAGCTCTAGTCATTGTTTTATATCTTTTGCCCCCATTACTTTGTGTGGCATTGTGGAAGTTCCAGGTGAGACTGTGACTACCAAAATCTAGCTGTGCTGTCCCTGTCGCACAGCACTGTGACATAAATCACCGTCACAAAGAGTTTCGGTTTTGCTGGGCTAAATTTATGCAACTGCTCTCAAAAAGCCATAGGGAAAGGCACGAGCACATGAAAAAGAGCTGAATGCTGGAACAAAACAAAGTGTCTCAGTGGTCAGTGCATGGCAGATGGGCAGGAGATTTTATCTGTAGAACAGAGGCTGATGAGTGACCAGTGGTACTGCTCGGCATAAACTGCTCAAGCAACCTGAGTTCTGGTGAGAACCCTGCGTGTCCCTCTGAGAGCTGTGCAGTACAGGCTTGTGGCATCTTGTTAAAAAAGAAAGTAACACGGATTTTGTACAATACATATACTTTTCAGTAATGATTTCAGCAAAGTTCAACCCTATAAAAATTGTAAAAATTGTTACAATGAAAACCTTTGATCAGCATCTACTTGGGCTCAAACTGAAACTATCTTGTTTGATTTTCCCCTGTCGGAATGAAACTAAATACTCATTAAATCACTGTAACAGCATTTAACATCCTCCTGTCTTTTAAGCAGTCTAAAGAAGTTTTTGTTTCCAGCAAAATAATTTCACCAAAGTTACATTTATCATCTGAACTTTGCTAAGTAGGTTAATCAAATCGTAATTTAATATCTGAACCACAAACACAGTGTCAATTGTGCAGAGCTCTTTCATTACACTTTCAGGCCTTACATCGTTGCTATTCCTTTTCCATCCTGCCGACTTAAAAATACTGTAATGCTTTTTAAGCTAAGAGCTTTTTAGCTTTTAGTCAGAAACCATAAATGAACTACTTCAAGTCAATTAACAAACTTTTAAGCAGCATCTCCTTCAGTCTCTTGCAGTGTTTAAATGCTGGCTGTTTCTTAGTGCACCTATCTCATATGAGATTTTGGGGAGGAGGATCCATATAAACGCAGTTTCATCTCCATATTCTGACAATGACAAAACTGGCAATACGGTTTTAAAAATGCCAACATCATTGAAGAAGAAAAAAAAATAAAGAAAGTAGCTGCACGAGTCCTCAGTTCTCTGTTCTAATGCTAATACTCTAATATTGTAGGTTAAAATGTGGGAAAGTAGAAAAGGCAGCAGTGAGCTTCTGGTGTTATCTTTCTTATGGGTTATCTTTTGCAGGATAGGGAGGAATCAGTCCTTGGCTCGAGTTCATTGACAATGTGGCTTATGCTTCCCATGGTGCTCACTTGCAAGAATTGTACCTGATGTCCCCTAGGCACAAGCCTCCAATGGGGTGTGCACCATGGCAGCTCTATTTTTTATACAGTCAGGTCCATATTTGGAGAATGTCCCAGTTAGTGTAATTCTGTGTGAAAATGTTTAAACAAGAAATTTTAAAGCAGTTTGAGATTTTGTGCCAAGGTCTATGATACTCTGTCAAAATCTCCTACGAGCTGGGCCACTTTAGGAAGCCTGCTCCTTCTGCTGTTGCAACATCTCTGTTTTGCAGAAAATTCAGCATAAAACTGTAATTAATATGGTTATTAAAGCAGACAAACAGCCTCTCTAAATTCTAGCACAAGTTCCCGTTGCTAAGTTGCTTATTCATTGGCAATTAAATATATATATATATATATACACACACAATATCGCTTTCTATTCTGCTAATCTAAAGAGAAACATTCTTGTTCTTCATGTAAACAAGGGAACTGTAGTGACCTTCCTATTTTGGATTTCATCAGTACGTCACGCAGTTTATTTTCCAAAATCTAATAAAAAGGATGGGAAAAATTCTTTGAAACTCATTAAGATGAACACTAACATATATGATTTAAAATGTGGTTTCTTTGCTTCTACCAACTGTTCGCATGCTATGCTATACTACTGGTTTAAGATCTCTTACATCAAGAAGTGGTGAATAACAAAGCTGCAGCTCTCGCCAGAGTAGGGGTGACTCTCCAAGCAGAGATTTCTACCAGCACAAAGAGAATTCCTGAGAAAGCTTAAAGCTGCTATTTCTTGTGGTAGCCTCTGAGTCTAAATAATGACTGTGCAGCTTGAACCTAGAGTTCCCAAACTGCTGCCCCATACCGATTCCCAGGAGGATATTTCACATCTCAGCTGAAAACAAAACTCCAAAGTTTTGTTTGCCGTGGCTTTCTGCAATATGTGTTGTGTCCTCTCTTAAAAATTTGGTCCTGGGTTCTGACTCTGAGCAAATGGCAAAATCACACTTAGAAAAATTCAAGTTTTAACTTGGTTTTGTATTGAGCCCTTGAATTTCATTATCAGTCATGAGATTTCAAAGCAAGATCATGGGTTGATACAAAGCTTTATGCCATCAACAATTTGACAACCTATTCCAGAAGGCAATTTACAGCTTAGCACTTGCAGCACAGTCAGGAAAGTTTTATGTGATCCTGTATTTGTACTGTAGCTCTGAACAGCACAGCCTCCAACATAAGTGTCATAAAAGTAAGAAAATACACATTTCTCTGTCACTGTTAATTTTATATTGAGTTGTGATAGATTTATGAAAGGAGCTATGCATAAGAAGCACTATTTCTTTCTGTAATGAAATACTATGAAAAATGTGTCAAAAATGCTATGGGGTAACCACACTTTGATAAAAAAGGATGAGTTTAATGTATTAAATATATAAAGGTGGTTAGGTGAATTTTTTTTTTTTTTTTAATATTACTAATATATTTAGATTACAGGGGTATATATGTAAGATACCAGTTCTCCAAACATGGACTGAGATTTCCCATGGCAGCAAAACTAAGTATGCCCATTTGCCAGATAGGCAATTTAGAGAGAGAACAGGATTCATAACGAAGTTTTTTGTTTGCTTTCTCCTTGTAAATGGTTTATTTTGGACTAATCTCAGGTTGGATGTGTGTGGAGGGCATCAAGCCATGTTCTGAGGCAAACCTGCTTTGTTACGTTTGGAAAAAGTGGTTTGGATTATAGTTTCCCCTCAAATGATTAACAGGCACAAATGATGTTTGATTTTTACTTGCCTTAAATTTAAACAGTGTTCAATGACAGGGTAAGTCAGAATTAGTTTGGAAGTCATACAACTGTTTGTGTTTGACCTGGTTTCTACAGTTAGATGAGTTTCCTTTTCCTGCATTAAAATATCCATAAAAACATGCTGAAAATTTCAAGTCTCACCTAGTTACTCACTTTGTTGTGGCTGCTGCTATCTTTATGAGTTTGATCATACAAACACTTATGTACCGATGTTCCACTTGATGGCCTGTTAACACACACTGTACGAATAAAATAACTTCTGTTTCATCTAGTTTTAATGTGGCATTCTCCTCGGAGAATAAGAGATGGAAAGATTGACTTGAACAACCTTTTCTGTCGTGTGTTTAGGACTATTCCCTGAATTCCTGACTCTCACTTGGCTTTCTTTTTGACTATTTTTATTACTTATCAGCTGTCTGTTACTTAATAGATCATCAGATACCACATGTTATTTAGGTAGGTGCTTCTTTACCCCTGCAGCTCGAGCAGTTAGTCATGTTATTATTATCCACGGAGCATGTTTTTCCTATGGAAAGACTGGTAGCTACGCTGTTTATAAGCTGGCTACCAAGAAGGCGTAAAACCCCATACAGTTCTGACTGTTCCTCTATACATGGAAAGTACAAAATAATTTAAGAACTGTGTTTCTCTTTTTTACTCAGTTGATGTTCCGAATAAGATTTCAGCAGAATTGCTTTCGTGATGCAGCAAAAAAACTGGCCAAGGTCTCCACTGTTTTTACTCTATCTTTGTTTCTCTCTGTGCCCCCTTTATGTCTTGCAAATTGATATTGTCGTTACCTAAATTAACCTCTTCTGAATTTGACTCCCCCCCCCCCGCGTATTTGGATCAAGCTCCTCTGTGGGTGGGGCAAAAAGTGAACTCGCCTAACATACAGTACAAATTAGGTCTTTTTAAAAACAAAGACTTCTCTTAAGAATAGCTGTATTTTATTTCTGACAAAAGAAGGCAAAACACAAGTACGCAGTAAATCAGAAAGTCAAATGTGTGTAATCTGATGCCAAGCGTAAACATGTATGGACTTTACAAGGCTTGCTGACACTAGATACTCTGATTTTCTTTCATTTGAAAAAGTGCTTTTGAGTTTTCACAGTAGTGCTTGCAAGATGCAGTCAAAATCACCAAGTGAATAAGAACAGGTCTATACAACCAGATCATGTTGAATTGAGCCATTTTTAATTTTTTTATGGACAGAGTATTTTCTGCTCAGAGTTGCTAATATAAATCTGGTAGCTCTAGCTAACTTTGCAGGGGTTTTTTTTGTTTTTTTTTTTTTTTGGCTTGATTTTTGGCAGAAAGTTTCTTAAGTAAATCCTATAAAAAGCTGCTAAAGAGTCTCTATACACATACTAACAAAGCTGTTTGATTTCATTGGAGGTTCAGTACATACCTACCCCTGGATATTGGCCCTAAACATCACCCGATTGCTCTATTAGCACCGAAGGACATGCACACATTTCTGTGTTGAATAAAGGAGAGCAGGAGGGAGCGATTTAATAAAGATGTTGTCTTGTCTTCACTGTTATTATGTCAGGCCGCTGTAAGAGATCACAGGATTACTGCATCTGTGCAAAAGCACTGTAAAACTGTAAATTTTGAGACTGCTTAACATTTGTACTGAGCAGTACAAGCTGTGTTAATTATCGATCTGTAAGTTCTCCAGTACTGAATGTTGATGAGGTAGCTCCCAGAAGTCTGCCAAGGAATTTTTAACATAATTTAAATGTTTGCATTTTACAAAAAGTATTTTTGTAGCCGGGTGTTTATTTTAAGCGTATCACAAGGGTTTCTAAGTATGAAAAAGATTGCATTCAGAGTTGGTGAGTGAGAGTTCTGTTCTTCAGCCCTACCTCAAATTATACCATGTGACTGTGAGAAAGGGTGTTTCATTTTTGCTTGTTCATACTTTACAGCAGCTATTGGAGTGCTTTGGTTTTGTTACAGGGAAGCAAGTATAATAACTTTTGCCCTTTATGTTTCTTCCAAAGATGGTGAGACATGATAGTCCTTATTTCTAGTAAATAGAGAGATCCTGATGAAGACGTAGTTACAAGATTTTTTTTGCGCTGAAAGACAGCATTCTTCACAGGTGAGCTGAGCCTCCAATGTCCCTGCACACAGGGAAAATGAAAGACCAGGGGAGATGTTGCATTACCTTTCCTCCCCTCAACTCCTCCTCTTCCTCACTTGGGAGGTGGCTGAGGGCTGGTTTACCATGCAAGCTACAGCTGCCACAGGACTGCTTTGCCCTACACCAGTCCACACAGTCCTCAATTAGGGATTCACGTGCTTGATAGTTCTGGAAAACTGGGCACTAGAAGCCAACTGAAAACATAGATGGATTTTAGTTCTAGAGAAATAATGTGCCCAAGGAGCTACATTGGTAGGATTGTCACACTGCAGCAGTGCCCTTAATGGTGTCTGTTCCATACATAGATCTGCAGGCGAAGAACACAGCAAAGTGCTGGGTTCACCTCACCTGGGAGATGCCTCACAGCAGGCAAACTCGCTCTTGCCAGATAGGATAGCACTGCTCTGGAGGTGTGGCAAATGTAGCACAAGCCAAGTCCCTAGCCCTCAAAACATCTAGGGAGGGCAAATCAACTGCTTCCCTCCTCATTACTGTCCCCAGACACAGCTCTGTCAGTAGGTTGTGGTTACTCCTCAGTAAAGACTAGAAAGAAGAGGCAGGATGGTGTGCTCCTGTCCCACCACAACCAAGGTACAGCTTCCAGTGAAGGATTTAGAAGTATCTAGATGGACTCACAAAGTGCTTCTCTTTCCCTTCTCTTTCCACCCCCCAACATTTTTCGTGTAAGGAAACAGAACTGGCTCCTAAAAGTCACTTGGATGAATATAAACTCTTGAAAGTGTCACGTAGCCCCTGGAATAATTCCAAATAAACCCTGGCTTATTTGGAAAAATTTCTTCGTGAAAAAAAAAAAAAAAAAAAAAAAGCAAAAAAGCACAAACATTGGTCTTTATCCAAGGCTGTGAAATCAACAGGGAGACTCATTTCGGAGGGCCTTGGATCTGGCCCATTGGTGGCTATGACCAGAATGATGGTCTGGTACAATAAATCATTTTTAGATTCCTGTCTTAAAGATGCCAGCAAAGTTTGGTGAGAGGAGAAAGAAGAGAACAATCTTCAGCTGCATTCAAGTGAAATCTCCTTCCCTTTTCCAAACTCTTTGAAACTATTTTTTATGAACTGTCTTATTCTTCTTTGATTGTAGTACCTTTCTTTCTCATTTTTCTTTTACAAAGATTAGAAACATTTGGAATGAAAAGAGTGAATTAGCTGTGTTAAGGACTTCTAATGTTTTGAATTTTCTTTTCTAA
This sequence comes from Chrysolophus pictus, assembly GCA_037305975.1. NCBI lineage: Eukaryota > Metazoa > Chordata > Aves > Galliformes > Phasianidae > Chrysolophus > Chrysolophus pictus. The sequence goes on from CM074578.1 coordinate 42,838,151, forward strand.
CTTTTTTTTACTGCTAAGTTTGTTGGATTATATGAATACATACGTTATCCCAGATATTGTAAATACCCAAGAAATGGAAGAAGAGACCGGACAGGATGAGAGAAATATCAAACATTTGGCCTAAATAATGTGTGGGTTTTTCAATGTGCTTTGAGTACTAGAAGCTCAAAACTGTCTATTTTTTAGTATTATGTGCCTCGCATCCTTTTTTTTTTCTTTCTTTCTTTTTTTTTGAATCTGAAAACCGTGAACACACTGCATTTATTTTGTCAGGAAACCACAAGCTTCAGTAGAAGAGCATGGCTGCTAAATGCAAGAAAGAGCAAAGCATTGGTGTAGAGGTTGGAGAGTTTATTATGAGGAAGACAAATCTTTTTACCCACAGAACAGCCATGAGAAAAAGTTAACATCACTGCAAAGAGTACAGGGTCTTTCTTTAGACTATCACTTGTAACATAGTCAAACCCCAGCTTCTACAAATGGTAAATCAAGCTCTAATGTCTGAAGTCGACTTAAAAATTACAGACCGTGAAAGTAACATTCTGGGTTCTTTTATTAGTCTTCTGGGTTTTATGCTATTAGATTTCAGTTTCATGCTTTCCTCTGTCACCAGGAAGACTAGACACTTAATTTCTTTCTCTCGTGAAGGACAAGATTCCCACAAAATAATATGCTTTTTTAATACAAGAGTTTAAAAAATGCCTGTACCCAAAGTCCCACAGTAGGATTCTAAAGAACTCGCAGCACTGGTCTTGCATAAAGTGTAAGCTGATGATAGATAAGCAGAGTCTCCAAAATGACTGTAATAAATGCATTCTGTTCCTTGCCTAATCTGATAGATACCGTCTTAATATCCTTAAATATTGTGCTCATAAAGTGTTAAGGAGTTCCTGCCACCTGGAACTGTACAGGATATTTCTCGCTAGTCCTGTAGCAACAGAGGTTTTTCATCTCCTAGGCTAGGATGTGGCTTCAGGTGCGTCCTCTTCTCTCCCATGTGCTAAGCTGGAGAAAGCAAGGGAATAAGAAGTACAGGAGGGGCTCTGACTTTCACAGCAACTTTAATTAGTTGTCTTTTCCCAATGGAAATTGTGGAGGTTGACAGTAGTAACAGGTTTTCCTTTTGGAAAACAGTTTGGGAAATTGAACAGAGGCTGAATTTTTCAGATCATTCAGAAGAACGGGTAATAGTGGATCAGAAAGAAATTATCCACTTGGCAGAGAAGTAGCACAGGATGCTCTACTGGGTTGAATTGACCAGCCTGCTAGGATTAAAAGTATGATTGTATGGTGTTTCAGGGAGATTAATTAACTTCCACTCTTTTATTAGGCTCACAGTGAAGAGAGCAGCTTTCTGGGAGCTGGGTCAGATTTAATAATAAATGCCACAGTTATATCTTGGTCAAAACTTTGGGATATTTATGTAATAGCAAGATCTTACCAGTGATCTCTGGTTGCTTCTTCTGGAGGAGGTAAGGAAGCAGAAGAGAAAAGGTGATCCTTAATTTGAGCCCTTGATTTGAAAAAGAATGACCATTTCAAGTAGAAAAGAGTTGTAGGTGGTAATGCAGCATGGCAGAATGAAGTTGTCTTACTGAATCAAATGTGGAGGCTTGGCAGTCCCAGGGAAGAGATGCAGATCGGATGGGAATGGGTGGGCCATGCCTTCTCTTGTCCATCAATTCTTGTGGCTGGAGCAGGGCAAGTAGCTCAGCACTGTATGTTAATTCATTAATTCCTGAGTTTGCTCATCAATTCATCTTACGAGCTCCTTTCTCTAAGTTCACATGACCAGGTGGACAAGGAGCTCTGGCACTGAGGTGGGCAGTTTTATGTGGGAGGTAAAAGGCCTCTTAGTCCCCTCCAAGCTAGAAATCCACACTTGGCCACTTCTACTGCCCCAGGTATGTAGAAAAGGTTGAACCAGTGTACATTAGTTGGTTTGTGTGTTTGCTTGTTTGTTTTTTAAACTTTTGAAAATATGTTTTTAATGTTGAGTTTGTGTGCTGTCATACACAAAAGTTGATACAATCTCTTTAATACTTTGAATTCCTGTAAATACAGAATTATTTGCTGTCTAGCTTCTGAATTGAACGACAGTATGTATATATGTGTGGTTGTACTCACTTACAGTAAATGGGAAACAAGGGAGACCTGAGAAGGATAAATGAAACCAAAGTGAATCACAGAGGAGATAAGTGGTGAAAATGGGTAAACAGAAAATTCCACTTCTGTGGGAAAACATGGAGGAACAAAACCACAAGCAGGAGAGGAAGCAGCCAAATCTAAACAATGAATTGCAGCAGCAAGCTACAGCAAATGTGATTTTAAAGAACAGAGCGTTCACAACAGATATGCATCACTGCTGATGATCAAATGTGTGAGCACTGCTTTCTTGCTTGCCCATCCCCAGTACCTGCATTGGAAGCCTGGCCTCTTCTGTCCACCTTATTTGTTCAGTAGTGGACTTCATATGACTGATTCAGTTCTCATTAAACTGATTTACTGGGCTCGCTGGCTCTGCTCAGCTTCAGTTTATTCCTACTTTGTTTAAAATTCGGGAAGTGCTGGGGGAGGGGAGAGGACACTAATGGCCGTTCTCGTGCAAGTGGAGTGGTAGCTGATTTATTACAAAGGTTATAAAGGAAAAGTATTAAGTGTGTTCCATTCTGCTTGGCAAAGTCATCCTGCACAATGTCCAACAAAACCCTGAGAGCACTGTTTTGTACAAAAAAAAAAAAAAGAAAAAAAAAAAGAAGAGAGGGAGGAGGGGTGCGTGTGTGTGTGGAGGGGGGGACGCTCCACCAAAGATGTGCTCTTCTTCTTTTGAGCATTAATTAAGACTGTAAATCACAGGCAACATGAAACAACTGTATTCGACGGAACGTGGACAGTTCTGGAGTTCTGCTGTGCTTGTGTGATCAGTTTGAATACCTACACTGAAATGCTAATGGGAGAGCAAACATCAAAGAGAAATTTTGGCATGAAGAAGCAGTCTGCAGGACCATTACATGGATAAAGTTGTAAAATAGACTCCTCCGTGCAAACTGGGAAGGGAGGTGGAATGAAAGCTTGAAAGGTTTATAGGAACTCAGACTTCTTTTCCTTTCATGCACAAAGTCAGTCCCACGTTAATTTGGTCTTGTCTTGAAATAGGCTTGTATATCTGTGTTCCGAATAAAAGACAGGAAAGGAAGGTAACAGAAAAGAACTTGTTCTTGGAATATAAAAAATTCTAGTAGTATTTAGTAGTCTTTAAAATCAATTTTCCTTTTCAGATAAGTAGTTCAGGGAGTTCTTTTGTCACGTCATGTCATAGAATCATAGAATCATAGAATGGCCTGGGTTGAAAAGGACCATAATGATCACCTAGTTTCAACCCCCCTGCTATGTGCGGGGTCGCCAACCACTACAAGGAAACTATAAGGAAAGGTGGGTCATAGTCCCAAGCTTATAGAATTTTTTAAGCCTCAATTTGTTATGATCAAGTAATTTTATCTTCTGCAAAGCAACAGAGTATAGAAAGTATAGAAACTCACCCAGTAATTCTTTCACAAATCTTAAGTCCTCTGAATGTTTTAGAGTTTGTTCATAGGAAGCCACCTAATCTTGATTTAAAGAGATTAAGTAATGTGGGATCCCCACACTCATATCAGGTTGTTCATTCTGTTATTTCTTTTTAAAATAAAACTTTACCTTTAAAATTCTATTTTTTTGTCTGTGATTTCATCAAGTTTCAGTTTCTTGCTAATGTGTCCATAGCAGGTAATTATGCTCCAGTTGTGTTGAGTGCAGTTGAGACAAAGATTTGACCCACTGTAGAATGTAGTCCATTTGTTCCTCATTTTACCTTGGTTTAAAGCTACTGGATGCAAGTAACCTCTTGACGGAAAATGGCCTGTCCTTAATAATTAATTCACAAATAACTTATTTCCCAATATGACATATTCTCATGACATATTGTAAGTAGACTTCTGTCCAAATGCTTGTCCAGGATTTCTCAAAGTGATTTTGGTTTGCAAAGTGTGGTTTGTGATGTAATTCATAATGTGGAGGATTCCAGAATGGTCAATGTGGTTAATTTTCCTTCTTGTAGAATATTACATTGTAATAGAGATGTTGTCTTTAAATACACAAGATGTACAGAAAAAAAACATTTGTAAAGAATAACTTTGAAAAAAAAACTGGAATGTTTCACATTTCAAATATTTCACATCTGGGATTCAGGAATCCTATTTGTCACAGTAGTCCCCATAAGGCGGCTTCTTTCCCTGAGCTTGGAATTTTATTCTGTCAAAAGATAACCATTTGATGTAAAAAATATTCATTAATACTGATACATTGTTGCTATATTTGAATACAGTATATATATATGTATTTTTTTTTTTTTGCAATAAGCAGGGGAAAGGAATTTGTTCTATTACAGGAATGTGCATGCTAGAGGGTTTATGGACAGGAAAGAGAATTCAAGTGTCTTAAACCAAAGGTAGTGTTCAGAGTAATTGGACTTGTCGTAACTTGCAGAAAGAGCCGATTTATCTGTACGCTACTTATGTTGTCAAGGAAAGTACTTGATGTAAAGCACAGGTGTCCACTGCTTTGCCTCTGTACTAGTACTTCAGAGCAGTACTTGTCCTTTGCTTAATGATCAACTGGCCTTCCATAACATTTAAGACAGCGTTTCTTTTATTACTTGGAAACTAGAATTTTGATGTCTTGGCATGCAGTGTCTTGCAGAGATACCCAGATGGTCATGAACAGGAATAGAAGCTTTCTTTTTACTAAAAAGAGTTGAATTGTAGCATAGTCATGTGTTGGGAAAGGCTTTCATGTGTGTGTAAGGCTTACACTTGCATGTCCAGATGCAAATAATCTGAAGGGCACACATTCTTGAACTGTACCTATGCTGGAAAAAAGACCTTGTCAAAAAGGCTGAGAGAATAGTAGACGTGCCTTTCCTTGCTCCTAGCTCTCTGTTGAAAAGGGAGACACATCACAAACTGTATTAATAATTATTTTTTTTAAGAAACTTCAAAAAGAGATTTTTAATCCAGCCAGTGAAGCTGTGCTCAACTGTGAGGGGTCCCTTCAGAGCCTGCACACAGAAGCATGCTTTGATTCCGCAGTTGTCTTTCTGGCAGTGCTGTGCCTGGTTTGGATTGACTGTGGTTAAATATGTGGCCACAGGAAAAACCTTTGTAAAACCTTCCGACTTGTAATGATTGGCAGATGCAAAGGATCTGTCCCAAGCTCTTTAAAACAGGTATACTATAACATAGGTTCTATGGTTGCCACAGTGTATGTGTTCTGTCAATTGCTGGATCATTCAGGAGGCATACTTGTCCATAGCCCAGAGGTTTATGTCATTTCACAGATACTTTTTATGTACAGGAAGCGGGTAAAATACTTCTGAATGAGAGGTGGTAAGTAGAAGTGAGAACTGAGGGAAGTGCTGGGTTTTCCATCTCTTGTTGATTTCTGATGAAGGAGCAGTGAATTGCTGAGAAATGTGCAAAGAAAGTGCACGGGATTGCTAGCCAAGTGGAAAATACTGGCCAATGCCATGTAAATGAGTGGGTTTCCCATACTCACTGACTTAATCTGAACTAGCAGAGCATTTGTTACCAATGTGGTTGCTGTTCCCCAGTGATCCCATGTCTGTAGGTAAGCATGCCTTAAGGCTGACTGGGTAAACATGCTGGCTTGAAGAGAGAGCATCAGAATTTTGTGCCCTTCCCTCATCTCCAGTTTGATTCTGGGCAGTGCACTGGGCTGGCGTATCTTTCACCTGGCCTCATGTGCCTGAGCTCTGTTGGAGCTCCTTTGACTGTCCATGGAGAAAAACATGTTTACAACATTTATCACTTTCAGCCATCCACAACCGGGAAATTCAGATGTAGTTGAATGAAACTAAAACTTAGCACAAGTCTTTGAAATGTATTAAGATGTGTGATGATGCAGGTGGATAAACAGTGGGTGTATCAAAAGGCACTGGAGATTTCTTACACTGGGAGAATTTTCCTCTTCACACACAGCTGTACAGATGTGTGCATCTGGCTGCGGGGGGGAAAGGTAAAGGTGTTCACAGACCTCTCCCACCCCTCCCCAGAAGCTCATTCTTCACACACCCCCCATTGCTTCACCTGCCAATCCACCACCTTTTGCATAGCTGTGCTGGCTTCAGGGAGTCCCAGAACAAAGTGCTTTCAAAACTGAACCCTAGCTGAGATAAAACTCCTAGTCACACCCCGGGGAGTTTTGCATGATGGAGGATTACAGGACTGTGTCTCAGTTTTGCAGTGCACACTGCTGGTAGCTCCTCGTCAGCTGTGTGAATGAGTAGTGAGGCTGTGCCCACTTAAAGGGAAACTTTGCTTCTGTTTGCTCCCACTGCCTTCACTGGAGGCTGGAGGGGGGGAGGCTGCCATGAGCCTGCCGGGGAAGAGGGAGATGGCAGTGCTGTGGGTGAAAGCAGGGAAGGCAATCTCAGCGGGCTCTGAGCAGCTGAGAGGCAGACTGTAGCATCTGGGTTTCATAAGATGCCCACACTCCCCCCACACGGCCCTAAGGTCTTGTGGGTGAGCTGCCCAGACCTGGCAGGGCTCAGCCTCGCGTCTGCTACGTGCTCGGGGATCCTGAGACATTTTTTTTTTTTATCCCTTCTTTCCTGGCGTGACAGGTATGCTGCATCATGCCTTCAGTTTCTCTGATTCTGCCATTACTCATTGTTGTTTCGTGTTAGCAAAGCAGCAGGTATCGCAGTGCCCTCCTCTCCACACACCCCGCCAGCATGCCCCACAGTTTCTGTTCCCTTGCATAAGCAGGAAAGCAGTCACCCGAGGGCTGGTGAATGCAGCCTTGCTTCATCAGCTGGAAGGTGACTAGTTAAAATCTAACTAGCAGTCTCACACCCAGCGCCTGACAGGAACAGTCTTGGAAGACTATTAAGAAAATAAAAATTCCCCGCTCTGCCATATAATGGAAATGAGTATACTTCAGCAGCCATCCGCTCTAATCTGTTAGCCAGCCCTTAGCAGCTTACCAAGCCTGTATTTAACCTATTTCCCTAATGGCAATTAAGAAATGTTTTCATTTCCCAGGGAGAGGATTGCCAATGAAATCCCCCTCTCCTCCCCAATCCCATCCCAAGGCTCACGCTCCCCTCCTCTTCCCCACACCCCAGCTTCTTCTTCCTTAGCCCGAGGCATCCAAAGCATTCCCTGTGTGTTTGGGTAGCATGCAGTGAGGAAGAAATGATTAAGCAGCTGAATGTTTGAAATCCAGCTAAATGCACCGATTATTATCTGCTTAGGGCTTTCTTATCTTGAACTGTGTGGTGCTTAATGGCAGGCCCATTGTTTTCAGCTCAAAGGTATTAATGAAGGAATCAGGGCAGCAGGCTGATGTCATAGGTGGCTGAAAGGTGACTTGCTGTACTGATTTCTCTTACTCCACCCCTTCCTAAGGCCCTTCCAACTAGTTCACTGGACGGGTTAGTATTTTTAGAGTGGAGGAAAAAAAAGTCAGGTTGCATGTGTGTGTCTGGTAAAGGGATTGTGGAGGCTCCTAAATATCCTGCTTAGAAGATGTACTCTTAGCTACTGCTCTACTTTCCCACTTAATAAAGACACGGCGTTGCTCGCCCAGGTCTCAGTGTGAAAGCAGTCGGCCCTTGCTCACACCAGAGACCCTGGCAACTAGTCTGCACTTTATATTCTGACCTGTATCAAAGGTGAGGATTTTAGTTTGTTTTTCAATGTGAAGAAAGCGCTGGGAATAAGTAACTACTACTTAGTGATACTTTTTTAGGTGAGCGCAGCCTCTGAGGTGATGGAGGGCATAGGAAAGCATTTCTGTAATTGAATATCACTTGTGCTTTCTGTCGTGTTTCCAAACTATTTATTTTTTTATTTAATGTACGGGTGTGCATTTAATAATCACTTGTGTGAAAGGAAACCTGTCTCTCTGGGGTGGGATGTGTATTAAGTTTTCCATAACTTGACACAGGCGGTGAAAGAATTGAAGATCCAAAGTAAAATAGATTTTGCTGTGATTGTGATTTAATCATATATTGTTTTTGTAGCCCTTAACTTAAAGCTTAAGAATTTTTAGTACTGCTCTGCACTGTAAAGCTTGGCATCAGAAACGGTCAATGTAAAACACAATTCATCATCTATTTATTAGGCTCAGCTAAGAATTTGAAGAAAAGCCTTACTAGAAGATTGTTTCTATGGAACAAATGGCTTTTATAGAACAAGAAAAGAAAAATTGCTGTTAAGCAATTTTGTGTGCATACAAATACAAAAGGGTCTCATGCAGGAATCAGAAATTATTCACTTTTTTGCATTTAAATGAGACTGTCCTTTTATGTATTCTTTTTGATTACAGGTAAAATTAATCTCTTTGCTGGCATGCGATTAGTAAAGTAGGGCTCTTGTCCTACCTATACAAATGAGTGAAGAGCCTTCTCCTTTTTTGTATTTCTGATTGGTTTTGTGTGTTTTTGTACAGTTTAGTTTGGGTCTGTCAAACATGTAGTCGTTGCTGTTCACTTAAGTATTTCGTGCCTATTGAAGGAGCCGTCTGAATAGTTCAGTAGCAAAGACTAGATAGCAGAAGAGAAAGCAGGAATGTGGCACTGAGCACTAACACGTGCATCAAAGCCAGCTGCTGAATTTTTTTTCCTGTCTTTAGAAAAAAACAAACGATATACCTCTAGAGTTCCTTTTTTTCCTTCACTTGCTCATGCAAGTGTTTTGTTTTGTTTTGCCACTGAAAACAAAATCTAATATTCTGAATAAAAACAAAAGCAAACAACCACAACTGAAGAACTTTCTAAAAGCATGAACTGAGGTGTGCCAAAAGAGCTGAATACACTGACCGGCACTTCCAGTCCCCTCTCTCCCTCTCGTTTAAGCCCACAGTTTCTATAGGTTCAGCAGTAAAAACCTATTGAAATGTGAGATTAGCAAGCTGAGGTAATCAGTCTGAGATGATTAGGGAAGATGACTATTCTTTTCTTCAGATGACCAAAAGTCATCTTCTTGATTTCCTTATCTTCAATTTGCTATTTCGCAACTGTTTCTTTACTAAATCTGTATTTCCTGTAAAAATCTAATACTTTACCCCATATTTAAGCTTGTATGTGTATACCACCAATATTTGTCATGAGTAGTGAGGTCTGTCTTTTCCATAAAATTTTTGAGATTTTTTTTTAAAGGAAAAAGTATTTGTTTTTTCTTCAGCAGTTTGGCAGATTATGTGTCAAGCCCAGGGTGAAATTTTGTTTGCTGAACTTATCTTAAACCTAAGAAGGGGAGGATGGTTCCGTTTAAAGGTCAAAGTGTTTCAGGAATTGAATTAGTTATATTTTTCTTACCTTTAAAATTTTCTCTTTCCCCATCCAGACTTCAGATTTCAGAAGCTTTACAAATGCCTCACTCGTGTTCATTTTATACTGAATTATTTGATTAAATCCCAGAACGGTTAAATATCCATGTGCCTATTTTTATCACCCACTGCACAAAACATCGCTCTGGGAAGAAATGCAGTGTTTGAGGTTAGGGGAGAATGCTGGAGCTGACAAAATTCAGATGCTAATGATAATTAATTTATATAGTGGCAAAGATAGGTGCGCTGCCAGGTGCTTTACAGGCAGATAAGATCTGGTTTCTGCTCCAGTGAGTTTACAATCTGAGGCCCCGGTGTTGCAAATAGTTATGCACATGAGTTATGCCACTGAGCACAGCGACACTACTCATGCATGTGGAGTTACTCACCTGTAGTGCACTTATCTGTATACAGTTTCAACTACATTAGCTTTGCAATTGATTTCACTGTGAGTCAGTAATTGTTCAGCATAATAATTGAGGTTATTTTGTAGGCTGTGCCAGTCAGAAGCTGAAAGAAAGAAAGGGGACGCTTTTCCTTAAGGAGATCGAAAATTGAGGTTTTTCTGGGAAGTTATTTAGTATGCAAACAATTCGTGTTAAGCGCTTTTAAGTTGGATTGACTGAAATTGTGTCTATTTGCTTACCAATCACACGGGAGAAAAAAGCACGTGATAATTGGAAGGGAAAAGTGTTACTCCCCTTTCTCATTTGTCCTGATGCTGATGTGAGGCCCCATTAAGAGTGCTTCCAGTGAAATTACTTTCAAGTCTGGGAAAATTTAATCAACAAAGGCCTTGGTAGCTGTAAATTTGTGGCAACAGTCCCTAATTCATCTTGTAATTCTATGACAGGCTCTGAATTCCCTGTATTTGGCCAGAGATCACCTCAGTGGACAGTTAATGAAAGAGTAAAGGGAACTTGAAGGTCAGTTGAAAGAATTCTTCTTTCTTTGTGGATGCATCTTTTTTTTGTTGTTGTTGTTGCAACTCATCTTTGTCTAATTTATTAAAAAGCACTTTGTTGTTGTTTTCTGCAAAGGCGGATTATTTCCTGTGTTGCTTACCTGCCTTCAGCCCTTGGAGTATTTACAAAATATCTCATACTGGAATTCTCAGAATATATGTTTCTGTTGATGTTACCAGACAGAATTACACTTCAGCAAATCTGTATTTCTTCTCTGGCTATGGGTTTGAGAATAAAACTTCAATAGGTGCCACAAACAGATACATTTTTGAGAGTGGAAAAGTAAATCTGATTTCAGTATAGTGAAAACATTTTAGTTGTTGGCTCAAGACCTGTAGTGCCCCAGTTAAGCTCATAATAATGAATCTGAACTTCAGAAGACTGAGATTCTAATCAGAATCACACTGGAAAACACACTTGGGTCTGCTGGATTCATACTGGCCAGCAGACAAGTTGAAATAGCTTTTGTTTATTGAGGAACTATAGTAAACAGGTGCTGACTTAGTAAGAGGATTTTCTTGTGACTTGTATAGCGTAATAGATATGTAGAAAATAAACTGGAAAAAAATAACACATGGGCAGGGAAATGGAATAGTGGCCTCTTTTTTTCTATCCTTCCTCTTTCTTATTTCGTCTTTAATAAGTGCCCATTAGCACTATCTTCTCTTTCAGGATCTTTTGTTTCTTACTTTTCTCTCTTTCATTGTCCGCCTTGGATACCTTTGTGTCTTAATCTTCTCTTTCTCACTTTGTGCTCTAGCCTTTTTGTTTTTTCTTTTCCTCCTTCATTTCAGATTGCATTCCAAGTACAGTATCTTCCCACTTCAGAATCTCTTCCCTTCTTCAGTCTTTGTCAGAACAAAATTTGTAGTTCACCATGATTTGACACTTCAAGGTCAAGCATCTTGAGAGACCACTCTGGCATCAAAAGGAAAGGAGGTGTTGCTAGATGAAGTCTGCCAGCTTCAGCTGGTAGGTGAAGTGGTTGTTTTACAGCACTTCAGCTCTTAGCATCTTTTCAATCACAACAGGATCGCTGCCACTTCCTCTGAGGTTGAATTCAAAATCCTTTCCAGATTCTGAGAAGCTTCATTTACTGTTAAATTAAACCTACAAGCTGGGACGTCTTCCTTCTTTAGAGACCCACGTGATGAGCAGAGGCATACGGTACCAATAGTGTCAGCAGAAGGCCCCATATCAACAGGTTGGCTCACTGTCTGCTGAGCCCAGCAGATATCAGTGCGATGCCTGAGCAGCCCATCCTTCCTTTGCCTGTACCACGCGAGGAGAAGGCCTTGCTCTCTGAGCTGCTCTCTGTCTCTGCCACCTGGCCATGCCCAGGAGCCCAGTGCTGCAGCCAAACACAGCAGTGGTTACAGTAAGTAACGAGCAGCAGATCCCTCGTGGACAGTGTGTGACTGTGGCCACTACTTTTTATCAGTACTGGGGGATTTCCAGCTTCAGCACTTTTGCAGATCACAAGTGCAGTATGGTAAGCAAGGCGATGCCTTTTAGCTCGACCGTGCTATTGTTTCTGTGCAGATACCAGGGTTTTTGCTCGTATCGAAGCCTTTCAGAATGACTGGGTGTCTGAAGAGTGGCTGTGGCCTCAGGTAGGAAGGATGTGCTGCTTTTGAACCATATGTGAAATGCTCACAACATAAAGTACTTAGGACTGGGTTAAAACGTGTTAGCCAACACAGTTGCAGGCAGATCTGCAGAACAAAATGGTCATTGTCTTTGCACAGATGTATGGGGGGAGCAGGAGCCTAGCCTCTCGCAGTACTGGCAATTAAGCATTCCTGCAAGTGGTGAGTTTCCAACTTTTGGACAAGAAGAGCCCATTTGAGAAAGTCAGTGGGAAGCGATCAGGATCATTTTGCATCTTGACTTGGCAGAGTAACAAACTTGCTTGAAGGATGAGTTGAAAATCTTATGTTTGTTTGTAGAAGACTATTGTTAATATAATCTGATGTCAAGCTTCAAAAGCATCGCATGTGTTTATAAAATACTTTTATTAATGATGTAAAAAAATCTAATAACAACATAAGAAAATTCTCATTGTGAGAGGAGAAAAACAGTGCCTCTCCTGACAGTGCTTCTTGTCAATGGGGATTCCCCTGTGGAACGCTAACCAAGCCCATTCAGAAAGGCCTTAATTAATTTAATTAAAATCTGTCAGATCAAACTGATTAGCCTGACATTCAGCCTGGCAGGGGGGAGGCCAGTCCCTGTGTCAGACGGGTACTGAGGTGGGCTTGCTTTCTGCTGTCAGAGGCACGCAGGCATGTGGCCTGAGGTGCCTTCCTTTGTCAGTGGACTAACCGTGGTGGCTCCTCAGGCCAGCCATTCAGTTGTTTTTTGTCAGAAAATATTTTGCACTCTCACAGCTGTGCTAGTTGAGGAAGGGATGGCAGGTACCTTACTCCGATTGCACTGAGTGGCCTTTCCTAACCTTTCCAAATATTGGCCATTCTGTGTCTTAATTGTTGTCCATGGCCACTGCCACCTGGCAGGAGAGAGGCACAGGCTGCATCACATGCTCTCCCAATGCAGCTGCTGTCTCAGGCAGCTTGGAGAGCTGCTTTTTAGGCTGTGAAGGTGGCACAAGTGTCCTTGGTGAGCAAAAGGCTGCCCAGCACTATCAAATGCTCTGAAGGTCCAAGTCCACTTGGGGCATCTCAAAAGGAAAGGCACTTTCTGTCACCTGCAACTGTCGTGAAACTTTCTATACAGTATTTCAGGTAAGAGTGGCTGCAAGTGTGTATGTTATTGTAGCTGAACTTTCCAAAGAACAGTGTGACCATATGTGGCATCATCCTTTCAAAGACTAACCTGAGGTGGAAACTGAGAATTTACACCCTCTAATGTCTGACTGTGCTCATCCAAAGTATGAGGAACCTCCTTAACCACATAGGCTTCTTAATCCTACAGCTGCTAAGAATGATGTGGTTTCTATGGCAAACATCAGGACGGCCAATGCAATCTGTGTCCCTATCCCTTTTCTCTTTCCACTTCCTTTACCCCACACATGTACTTACGGAGCATTTCTCATCTTCAAAGCTTTTTTGTAAACACTTTTATCCATCATTATAGAGGGACGGATGCATCAAAAGGATAATGCTCAGGTTTTTAGGCCCCAATCCTGCAGGCGCTTAGGCATGTGTTTTAGCTTTGTGTACTGTAATTCATGTTTCAGTAGAACCATTCACAGTGCATTAAGCATATGTGTAAGTCCCTGCAAGTTAGGAACTGCAAAGATTAAGCAGCATTCCAGTTTGCTAGAAATCAAAAGGTAGATGAACATGGTGACCCCAGCTACACAAGAACAACAGTTCCTGAAGAAAGTGCTGCGGCAGCCGACATGAAAGACTTGCCAATAAAAGACCTGCTAATAACCTGTAAGAGTCTGGCCTTTATTTATGAGAAGGATCCCTCTGACAGAACACTAAAGTGCCAGTTTCTCCAAAGGGTGGAAAGCATCTGGGCATCCAGCCCATCATGTAGGGACACATGTACCAAAATCATCTTTTTGTGGTGTTTAGCATCATGTGTCCCATTTTAGTACTCAGAATCAACCAAACTTTTTGCCAGTGAAGTTAAAGAGATCAATTTTTGGCAAAACTAGAACGCATATTTCATTTGTGAATATTTTTCCCATCACTTCCCAATTTTTATGGCCTTTTCAGTTGAATAGATATTGGTGTTCTTGAAACAGGCATGTAGACACATTTTCCACAAACTCTGTAGGCTTCTTTGATCCTGATCATATTGCTATCTTCCTGCTGGCCCAAGAATGAGACCTTATTGCAAGGGAAATGTCTAATACTGAATCTGCGTGATCTCTGTCGATGATGTTCCAGCAGTTTCTTCCCAGCTCTCTTTCCTTTCTTCTTGCGTTTTGACACAATGTCCCTTCTCTGGCGTCTCCCCAAGTTCCCCATTAGTTTTGTCATAAGATAATACAGAACTGAATTCTGTTCCAGTGCGCTCATTACATTAGATTCTGTTCTAAATTTTATTTTATACTTCATCATCAGTTACCTCGCTTGAAAAACTTTAAGATTCTGATCATGCAACAGAGAGTGAGTGGTTGGCTCAGCACATTGCAATAATGTAAGTTTATAGACATAAGAGGTCAAGAAGAAGGACTTTTTGAAGAGAGAATTGTTTGCAGTAAAATTTGTCTCTTCCCATAAAACAACTGTACTAACTGTACTACTTAATTTTGATTTTTTTTTCTTTATCTTTTCAAATGTTAGCCTAATATTCATGAGGAAATAACACATTATTGATCTATTTTTCCCTCCTGGATCCTAGATCACAGTTTAGGCCCTACTTCACCAAAGTACTTAAGAAGAGGCTTATCTTTAAGCACATGTTCAAGTCTCAGGGGAGTAAATGAGAATTAAGCAAATACTTAAGTACTTTACTGAATAGGGATAGAATTAAGCATGTAGTTGAATGTTCTGCTGAATCAGGGCCTTAAAATTAAAAATTAATCTTATTTGTGCTGCAAAGATTGAAAAGCTAGGCACTAGACTGGGATGGTGCATTAATATAAACCAGGAACAGGATAGTACCAACTGTCACAAGTGGAAGGGTGTATGGGTAGTGTATAAGGGGGGCAAAGCTGGTGGTGGTCAAGTAGTGGGTAGGGTTCAGGAAAAGGTGCATTCAGTTCCTAGGTCTGTTTTAGACTAAATTAATGAAGTTGGACTGTGTCTGCTGCTTCAGTCCTGGCACTGTTGAGCCCTAGCATGTATAACAAGCCATCTTAATGAGAATAGTTGCTATACTAATTCTAAAGTTGCAAAAGGGTCTTAATCTGTCTAAGTCCCAATGCAGTCCCTGGCTAAGTAAAGGCAACACCTCCTTCCCTCTTCCCTTTGTGTCTCCCTTCTCTACCTGATTGCAGTCTCTTGGAAGTGGTGAAGTTTCCATGTGTTTATGCAGTTCATAAACTGGCACGGTGCTCTTCCTCAGGACTTCTAGATACTTGTGTAATAAAAAATAAAAACCCTGCTTTATATGACATGATGGGATATCACTACAACTAAAGTTTTTGTCAAAATGTAGGTAATACAAAATAATATCAGCGCTGAGCAGTTTTGTGACCAGCATTTTTAACCAGTGAGAGGAAAAGAAAAAAAAGTTTGGAAAAGTTAACTTCCACTTAGGAAGATAGCTGCTGTTTCTTTTCAGTCTGTAAAGCTGAGTTGCTTACAGATTAATGTATTGAAACAAAACTTCTTTGTATGGACAGTCCTTAGGGACGTCACATATACAGATCTCTAGTATGATATTTTGGTGCTTTTGAATTCCTTCTGAGCAGTTTTCGGTACCAGTAATAAACACGGAAGTGTATAAGCAAAGTACTTGAGAACCATCTTTTCTGCAAACCTGGAGCTTATGCCCAAGCCTGGCTGCATGTGTGGGGTTGCAGCAGTCAGTGTTACCATTCAGCAATGCTTGGAGAAGATTGATTGACCCAAGTGCCCATCTTGAACTAGGCTTCATTTAGGAATACTTACCAAGTATTCATAGTGAGTGTAATATGATCTGCATGGGCACTAGCTAATGGTTAACTGTCTCTGTTGAACCTGTGCTCCTTAAACAAACACTGCAAGTGTGGGATGAGCTGTCTTATTTCTGCAGAGGCATAGTGCAGGTTGGGAGGCTAACACTTTCTTCTAAAGAGTAGAGGACAGCAGGAGGGCTTTCACTCTCTGCTTGAACAGGGACGGAAAGCATCACATTACTAGAGCTTCTATTTTCAAATAAAGATGGGAGAGCTGAGGGTAGTGGGGTCTCTGAATACGTCCTGAAGTTCATAGTGTGGCTGACCTCAGCTCAGCTGTTAGCTTGCTTTTTTAACTGACTCTTGTCTGAACAGGTGCTTGATGCAGTATAAAGCTTCTCAGAATAGCTGGCGTAACTTTGCTTTCACACTTCAAGGCAAGTGAGAGAAATAGGCAAGAACATGTTGACATAGGAGCATACTGTATGGAGATACTCTGTATGGTGAATGAAGGGGCAAGATAGTGCTGAGACTTTGAGCTTTCTGTACAAGCCAAAAACCTATTAGATCAGGTGAGTCAAAACTCTGGATCTTGCTTATATGCTGGGGGCTGTGAAAACTTTGTGGAAATTGCTTGTCCTAAGACATAGTAGGATAATAGTTTTGTTTTCTGAACTTATGGTGGTATATCAAGGCAAAAAATGCATAGGTGGGAGAGACCTCTCGCCCCATTTTTGCAGTGATAGCATCACATCATCTAGCTTGATTAATCCTTGATTTAAAAGTGTGATGTGTTAATTTCTTTTGTCTGAATTATTCTTTAACTGTTAGAATTCCTGATTCTGGATCGGTTGTAATTCATTAAAAAAATTAAAAAAAAAAAGCAAACACAAATATCAGAAGGAAAAAAAAAAAAAAAAAGCTGGATCTATTTTTTGCATATGCAGATTTTTCAATTCTAAAGGCAGAAATCCAAAACTCTATATGGGAAGCTTTGAATGCACATCTAGTGCAAAACCAATATACTTTGGTCTTTCACTGTTGTTGTCAGAGTAAGATTGTATTTCAGCTTTTTGACATATTCATTACTTCAGAAATTGTCTATTTTGCATTATTTTTTTCAGACTAACTTTCCCTCCCTTGATGAGTTAAGTGACCTGTCTGAACAGACAAATGAGATTCCTAGCTTTGAATAAAGGAATGCGTTCATACTGTGTAGCATCTACTGCTCACAACAGAAGCCTCTGCTCAGGACAGAGGTTTAAAATGTGTTTAATTTAAGGTATTTTTATTTACCAGATAAAACTGTTAAAATACTTTTGGACTCTCAACTCCCTCTTACACTTAAGTACATTTAAGTCAATGAAGTTCCATGTGACTTGGAGCATTAAGCATCCAACGAGAAACAAACCAATAGTAAAATACTAAAATAACTCTTTGTCTTTTATTTTTGGATTGCCTATTAGCGATATACTTCACTTGGTTTTGTTTCATTTGGCTCTGTCAATTAAGTTTGTGTCACTTCCTAGCTAACATATAATGAAGGCCTCCAGAGTACATAATGATTAGTTTAAAAATCATTCATTCCCAGAATAAATCTGTAGCTGTAAATCTTTTCTTATTGAGTCTTTTAAAATGATTGTCAAAGAGCAAAACCTTAATTTGTAGCCTGAAGTTATTTGTTAAAATCATTTTTTCTTGACAGATTTATTTATGAGTATTGTTTAATAGCATAAGTGAATTGTTTTATACTGGAAGTGAATGTGTATTTTAAACAAATCAGTGAAATACTGACAAGTCTGAAACACAAATGATTTTGTGTTGTGAATTTCCCAGTGACTTCTCCTAGGCATATTTAATAATTAAAAAATTGAAGTATTTCAATGAACCACTCTGTTTAGGATATAGAAAGGCTGTGATGCTAAATATATTTTTTTCATTGAGTCTGAAATTAGGAATCTGGAATGAGAGAATGCTCAGACTGTTTGTTAAACAAAAATGCATTAGCTGTTTTGCTGGGAAATTTCCTTCTAAGCATAGCAAAGTCGTAAATATGTGTACCCCTAATATTTCTTATGCGATCTCATATCATTTGACGAATGCAAGTTTCAGAGTTTTCTTGTTTTGTTTCACTAACATCCATTTTATGGGAACTTTATGAGTTCCAGCGCACCTTCCAAATATTTACAGTGCTGTGGTTGGATGGAAAGTTCAGACCGAATCTTTAACCTCCTCGTGTTGGTTCTAAAGACTGTCTGGAGTCCAAAGGTTACGAACTGCTTGTAAACTATCTCCAGAATAAAAGCCTATATGCGAGGACATCGGTGCTGCTTTGTGTTCTCTATTCTTCTCGTAATTTCCATTTTCTCCCCGGCCTGCCCCCCGGATTCTTAATGGTGTGAATTGCTGCAGTCTGTAGCATTCAGTGAGGCTATGCTAATCGGTGTCAACTGAAAGCCTGTCCTGAGGCTTTGCCAGAGATGTTAATTCAGTTAGTACTACAAAGCTACAAAAACAAAAAAACTTCGGCATCGTCTGCTGCTGAAGCACAGATACCAGAACCCTCGATTCAGCAAGCTGTTGAAGTGAGCACGCAGCTTTCATGGTACGGATTTAACTGAAGTATTCTCTGTAACATTAATCACTTCATACAAACAGGGGGTAACGGATGTAATTTGTTAGCGGTAAAGTGGCTCTTTGCAGCGTTGTTTTTTTTTTTTTTTCCCTTCTGTTGGGTCTGGCATCACAAAGATCACAATTTGCATTCAGAATGCTCTTTACGATGTTGTAGCAACTGCAGAATTCAACGAAGGTCTCCCGTGAATCCAAATGTGAGAGTCTGCTTTGCTTACCTCTGCAAGGGTCTGCATGCTAAATACGATCATTTCTGTTCTAAATGTGGGGCAGTATGACACTGCTTAGCCTACGGGGATCTGTTTCCCAGAGCAAGTCTGGACCCTTGAGGTAGGTACATGGGGGAGAATCTTCAAACGTGAGTTGGGTGCTGGGTCTCCCAGGAGCCAGCAAGATCACCCAGAAACATCCTGACTTCAGCAGTACAATTTGTGTGTTTTTGCAAGTGGAGGATAGGGACATAGTCCTACCCTCTCCTTCCTCCCCCCAGAATTGAACTGCTTGTATATCCCTCAGATATCCTTTGAGGAGCCAGGCTTTGCCTCTCAAGCAGAAGCACAAAATAGTAGACTTGCTCAATGTTATTAAAAAAAAATTGGTTGTAAGTGTACATTGCTCCCTAAAGCCTTTTTCCAAATAAATAGTTTTGCCAGAGACAGGGCTGTCACTTACAGATTTCCACAGGCACAGCATTCTGCTCCCAACTGTGATAAATTTACCTCTGTGGTAGTTCATTAGAGAAAACTTTAGCAGGGAAATGCGATTCCTCCTCATTCTGTAAACATAACATTGGTACTTACCTCCTTCTACTGGTTGTTTTTCAGAGGTGAAGTTGAGTTAAATTGATATGATTTATGTGATTTTTAAAAATATATATTTTTCTGTATTGGTATGTGGTTTTTATTTAATAACAGAATATGCAGCATCTCTGGTTCGTCAGAGTGATCAAAGGTCCAATGAAAGCAACTCGAATGGATCTTTAAACTCTGAATGGGTTCTCATTGATCAACTTAAACTCATGGCTTTATTCGCCAGAAATAACATCGTTTTACTAAAATGGGTTTACCGAAAACATTTTTTGTATAAAAAAATTAATGGTATGATGGCATATTCTTCAGGGATATATTTTAAGTGCCCGTAGGAACCAAGTGTGATCGTGATGATAAGTCATTTTACAAGGCTTTGGATGTCCTTAATTCTTTGTGAGATAATCCCAAATTTAGTGTGTTAAATATTTTCAAGAAATAAGCCTGCTGACTTCAATCGGCAGGTCTGTTCTGTACAGCATGCAGTTTCCAGGTACTCAGTATCTCTCATGTCGTATAATCTGCTTTGTTTGCGTGTCTATCTAATCTTGCAGCAGGTGAGAAGCTGCAATTTGTAGGATGTCTTATCAAAATACAGAAAGCTGATGTGGAAAAAAATGGTGATTAAGGCATATTTAGCCTGTGCAATTTAAATTCTGCTTTGAAAAATAGGCCATAATGAATGATTAATGCCCAATGGAGTATGAAAGCTTTTTGAAGAGCGATGGGCTGTGTGGCATGGATGAGCCCTGCAGAAGACAAGCCTGGGCCATCAGCACTGCTGGTTCCTCAAGGGGCTGCATGTTCCCGTCCCCCCCCCAGCTCACCTCTATCTGTTTGTCCAGTGATGCAAGAGTTTGCTAATTAAACAGTTCACAGTGGTGTTTGGGGAAGAACCTGTGGACATTTAACCAATTGAACAATTTATTGCTGTAATTGAAGGGGCTAGCTGGTGTTTATTAACTAGCCTTCCTGTCACGTTCGAATTGCTGGACTAACCCTTGGTCCCTGACTTTTGTTTTTAAGCACTCCACCGGTATCACTGGTGCTTGGGCCGCCTGCTGCAAGGCCACAGCTTTGCTTAATCCCATTTTGTGATTTCAGCAATGTGATTTGAATTTATTTTTTTGCCCTGCAAGTGTGATATCATAAATTAAGTACTGCCCGTTTAAAGCAAAAATTTAGAAAAAAATGGGTTAGTTCAAATGACCATTTCTAGCTTGCAAGTGAGAGCCTGTGCAGATTCAGTGTAATGCTTGCTTTTTTTCCTATTACAATCATGGTCACCTCTTATCATCTCCATCATCATTAAAGTAGGTTTGGGATAGGGTGTACAGCAGGACTCCTCAGAGTCACACCTCAGAGGTACATGCAGCACTGCACACTGTCCCAGGAAGAACGAGCCCTGATGGTGAGAACAGACTGCTTCTCCCTCTTGCCCAAGAAAGTTTCTGTAGCTAGAACTAATCGGCCATTCCTAAAGTGCAATTAGTGGGGATATTAATCTAGGCCTGACAGGTGTGAAAATGTGTCTCTTTTGAGTCCATTCAAACAACACCATATCTCATCCACCGTAGGGGGAGCCTGGAGCAATTGTATCTGTAAACTTGCAAGGCTTCGTTTGTCGGAACTGAACAGCCCGCTTTTATTAATGGCATTTGAGTCTGACAACATAAACTCAACACAAATGGATGGGAGGAAGTCCAGTGAATACTGGCATAATGCTTGCTATCAGTTTCATCATTGGTAAATGAAAAGCTTGCATCCACCATCATTTGGGGAAGAAAAGAGAAGACGTCTGTAGAAAATATATTTTAATTAGAAAGGTAGGTGTGAATTAATTTTAATTCAGTGGATTTTTTTCCTCAGTTCAGTTCTAGTGACTTCTGGTGCAGTTTTATAATCTGCAATTTTAATGCTTGTTTCTTCTTGTATTTAGTTGTTCTTAGTCCCACTAGGCACAGCACATGGCAGTGACCTTAATCCAAAGGTGGCATTTCTATGCTCACCAGCAGTGCAGATATTAAATAGCATTAGTGTAGCAGAACTTATTTGAGGAACTGGGGCTGGATGCATCGCCACAAGTTCATCTTCTTGACAGGTGGTGAAAATGGACACAGCTCAGTGGAGCTGCACTGATCTGCGCTGGTCTGAAGATCGCAAACCCAACCAGCAGACACTGTGGGGTGCTGAAAGGGTTCCAGCTGATTCTGCTGGTGGCCCCTTATGCTAGTGGCTTTCAGGCTTGGAAGTAGACAAGGAAATTTGTATTTCCTGCTTTATTTACAAGGGACATTCATGGTGTGAGACTAAAAGATTAAGCTTTCCCAAAGACATGCATCTGTTTTACACAAAATAAATGCATTGTGAGAGTGAGAAATTGCTTGAAGATGGTCTTGATATTGAAAATAATGTTTGTGCACGTGCACATGCATTTATACTGCACAGTCAGATAAAATTTTCTCCAAAGGTGGAAAGCTCTGTTTTATTATTTATGATCTGCTTTGAAAGGTGTATGCATGAGGCTTTACTAGTTCATCCTTCTGGAAGTATCTGAGCATCTAGACCGTGGTGATGTTTCCTAGAAGTATCTCAAAAGCATTGTCTAGAAAAGATATGTGTAGACGCAGTCTTCCTTGTCACTCAGCCCAGGCATATGCTGGGAAAGACAACTTCTTCAAAAAATCTCTTTACTAATTAACAAGATCTATCTTATCAATGCTGGGATTTTTTTCTCTGCTGTGGTTACAGAAGAACACTTCTCAGACTGAAAGACTTATTACTAGAACTTGTAGAGGTCAGTTTTATTCTTGTGTCAAAACCCTCAGCTGCAACATCTTTCTTCTTTCCTTGCTGTTTACTCCATGACTTATTTATAGAGCGCAACCATATCTTTTCCCAACCTTGGTGAAGCCAGAAAGCAAGGAAGATCATGCTTGTGTTGCATAATGGAACAAGGTTCAGTGGCCTTCAGAAGCACGAACAGGGGCTGAGGTAGCCTTAGAAGCAGTATAAATGTGTCCCTGGATTTAGCAGCATATGCCTTCCTAAGTACTAAGGCTCGTTAACTTGGCTGCTGATGTCCCTATTGCTGCCTTAATGTAGCCGTGCACCTCATGACACTATGCTTTTCCATGGTCAGCATGCTTGGAGCTGGCTCTGAGGCTGAGTGTGCTGCACAGTGTAGACGTGCCCTTTTGTGTTTTTTCTAAGAAAGGTGCTGTATTACCTAACTTACTGCCATTGAAATTGATCTTAATTCAGCATGGATGACCAGCACAGGAAATGATTTCCTCCTTCCGGAGCTATAGCAAGGCTTGTCACTTCTTTGGAACTCATTGCCTTTCTGTTAAGACGTCTGAATGTTCTATGTGATTTATAGGTTTAGTTTCAATTACTGATTTATTTGGGCATGGCAGTCCTTTTCTTGATTACCCTAGATGGTGCAGAATGCACAAGAGGAAGGAGGGTCTTGTGATTGAGACACAAGGCTGTGATTCAGGATGTGTGTGTTCAGCTCCTTGTCTCTGTTCTCAGCTTTCAGTGAAACCTTGGGGAAGTCATTTAATCTCTTCCTCTTATGCAAAATCTCTGACTCTTTCTGTCTTTTCTATTGAGCTGGTAGATGCTTTTCACCAGCTGCACATCTGTGTGGTCCCCAGAGGGGCAGGTTGGTGTATCGCTGGCCTGTAGTGAGGCCAGGCAGCCTGCCTTCCCACATCTGGGGACAAAGGTTAGCATGTGGTACTTCTGCGGTCCCTTCTTACAATGGAGAGCCCAGGTCTACTGTTGGGCTCCTGCTTGCCCTTCAGTCTGTCAAGTGGCTAGGGCAAGAAGGGCTTGTTTTCCCTCTCTTTACTTTGGAGACAGAATGCATTATCAGTCCTATGAACTATGCAAGGCAATAAGATTACTCAGATCAATGTCAACCAAGCACAAGTTATGCAGTTTCCCAAGTTGGCAATTATAATTGTTGGAATTACCCTAAGTTAAAGGATTTGTTATAGCTGAAAATAGGGGTGCATGTGGTGCTTATTTCATGGTTAGTGGTGGAAGGGTTCTGATGCTTCACCTCTTTGTCCTTTTTATGGAAAAGAAGTGTGCACACTGGAGATGTTTGTTCATATTTGTCTGACTTCAGTGGTCTGGGCAGTTATATTCTTCATGCTTTGGTTATATTTTCACTCCTGTTCAGAGTTACTATTAGTAAATTAGCTACAGAGTGATGCTAAATGTTTGCATTGAGATGTTTTTCTTACAAATCCAAGCTGCAGCAATGCAGTAGAACCTGCTTTTCTACGAGAGCTGTTGTACTCTGGCACTTGATACCCAAGTAGAAAAAAACAACGATTAAAATAAAAGCTAAATAGGCATTAATGTGGTATTGATAGAAAGCTGCAGCTCTTTGCTCTGTGACTGGTCAGAAACCAGAGAATGAATAATAGCTACCAGTGTCCCACGATTGAAAAGCCAGAGGAAATGGCAGCAAGCAAAAGCAAATGAAGATGGATGAAACCCCAAAAGGGTGAAGGGAGATGTCGCCCATGCTGGGCGAGGATGGGAGGCTGACTTCTGGGTCACCTCTGCTGCTGCTTTTTGGAGTGGTGTTTGGAAAGGGCAGTGTTTAGGAGCAGAGCTTCCTGGCTGTGACCGCCGCACAGCACTTACACATGCTGTGTGTGGGTCAGTCGGAGGTCATGGCGAGTTAACTCAACACCTCCAGTGAGGAGAAAGCTCTTGGGGATAAACTGCCTCACTATCACCGTCTACACAGCTCTGGGAGGATTTGCAGATGGTTCTTTTGCCCATCTCCTTTGTTCTAAAATACAGTTTCTTCACATAATCAGTGCTGTGAACTAGTACATCTCACTTTGCTAAATAAAGCAGACCCTGAGCATTGATTTCTCCAGGTAGGTGTTGGCTCGCTGTGTTGTGTCCAGGCCCAGTCTGGTCCCCAGCACTGTACAGGTGCTTGGGTGATGCTACCAGGGCCCGAACAAGATCCAGACTGTTGAAGAGCAACAGTATCCATGTGCATCTGGTGCCCCAGAGCATCCTCCATCTGTGTCAGATAACACCTAATACAAGGCTGCCTCCTTTTGCCATGGCTCTCACTATCTCATGGCTTAGGTCAAAGGGAAGAAGCAGTTTTTACACCTTCATGTGTATGGTAGTGCTGCCAATAATTAATTGATCAAGGTTGACGTTAGGAGTTGGTTAGGCTGAATGTGAAGGTGGATGGTGTTTGCCTATCAAATGTTTAGTCTGAGTACGTTCAGCAAACTGCATCTAGTTCTGTAGCTCTCATGCTGCAAACCAGGAGCACAGCAGTTGTGTTTAAATCACCGAGATCTGAAAAACATTAAAATGAAAATAAACGATGCAAATAGTGCGGGAGCCTGTATCTTATCTATTCATACACGCATATGAGAAATCAGTGTATTTTACGTAACTCCCACGTCTTTGCTTCCAAGAGATTTTACAGAGCCCTGTTCTCTGTTAAGCGTGAATGCAGACAGCCCCTCTTGCGGCGTGCTCGGGTTGTGCTTCCCTGTGTATGAAAATTTGTGGGTTTTTTTGAATATCCGCATGGATTGTGAACAAAAGCTTGGGAAAGGTAATGTGCTGAGGCAGAGGGAGTGAACTCTGCAAAACCTCTGCAGGTTGCAGGCTGCTCTGGTCCTGTCCATAAAAGAATTTAGTAGGCATGTATTTTATGTATATGGGTACATCAGTAGATACGTAAAAATGCACGTGTCTGTTTTCAATAAAAGTATTCCGTGATCTAAACCTCTTCCAGATAACATCTTAAAAATCTTAGGCTTCACATTTTCTTGAACAGGCTTGTTCGGGGAAACGAAAGAGAGTGCTTGACAAGATTATGGTGTTGCTTCTATACGTTTCCTTTATTCTTGTGGCTAAAAGGAAATTACAATGTGTTGTTAAGTCAAAGCGTGGTCTGTGGAGCTGAACCAAAAAAAACCTTTAAATGGACTAAAATTCCCCTTCTGATAAAAGGGAAAACTACACAACAGAGAGACAGGATATCTTTAATTTAAATAGCGGGTTTAAGTATATTAATTTGAGTTCAAAGCATCTTTCAAAGGGTATGATGCCCACATTTTTAATTTTACCTAATACTGAGCATCTGGTGTGGACTGGTTTGTGGTACTGAGAGCAAAAGGAAATACATTACTCATAGATGAAAGGAGTGAGGGGGAATCACTGTCCTGACTAAAAATAGCCTTTTTTTCTACCAGTTAATATCAGCTGGAGGTTTGATTAAATAGTAATTGTCTAGAAGAAGACAATAATTGAGTGCGACTGTTTCCTTTCAGGGGCCAGGCCCAGGTGGTGAAAGTTAAGTATTGTCCTTCAGATAGGGTCCTGAAAGCAGTTTTCCTGGATGTCCGCTGAGCCCTTCTGTAAAACGTCCTTTCTGGGTGCTGAGCTGCAGACAGACGAAGTCCAGGCCTGTTCACGGGGCAGCAGCGGCTCTCAGGGATGCAGCGCCGGAGGATTTTATGGCCGCGTTGCAGATAGGAGCTGGCTCACCTCTTTGGCTGGAACTCTAACCCAGAGGCGCAGAGATCACAGGAGACAAATGGCTTGAATTAAGAAATGGAGTTGACATCTATAAAAGTCAGAGCACGTCTAGTAGGCAACATGTGTAATAGGACTATAACATTATATCTAATAGGGATATTGGAAAGCTGTCTAAAAGCGTAGCTTCCGTTCGGAACATTTAAAACCAAAATGCCCCAGATTAATGCTTTTTTGTACAATTTCTTCATTAGAATCCTACAGTTTTTTCCTAAAAATTGATCTTTGTACTGATAACAACCACGCTTAGCTTTTTTACATTAATATGAGTGAACGTGTATTTATGTATAAGCCAACAATATTTTCCTCTAAATTTCTGCAAGATTATTTTCTCTGAGTGACCCTATTACTCTTCTTTGTATGAATACCAGTCTGGGACTTTACGCATCATAAATATCTGAGCGTTATTTAATTAACCTTTGCAAGGGTCCAGGAGACCAAAGAGCCATGAAATGGAGCCAGGCAGGAAACGCTTTCTCTGCCTTGTGAAAATTTTCAAAATGCTACATATCTTGAGTGGAACAGCCTCAAAACTTTGGGGAGTTTTTCAAGGAGAAGTGGAGGAGGAAAGAGCGTGAGAGACCAACCACTCTGCTGCAAAGTAGCCAAAAGTTAAAGTGCTCCCCTGGGGAGGGACATTCGTCCTTTCAGTCCTTTGTTCTGCATGTTGCAGATCTAGGACTTGAACCTTACGCCTCCGCATGCTGAATTAGAACCATAAGCACCAAGCCAGGACTGGGCCAGCACCGCTGGATGGCTTGGAGACAAGCATCTGAACAGACCACGGCCTGCTAGGAGAGCAGATCTCCAAAGTCTGTATGGCCATTGCTCAGCCCTGCATTTCCCTGCACCTTGGGCCTGCAGCCTCACTGCAAGTGAGGCCAAGCTCTCATCCCTGCCAGAAGTGCCAGTCCCTCAAAGAGCAGTGTCCCACCACGATGCTTCAGGCACTTGAGATTTTCCAGAGGCATCTGATCCCTTGCATAGGTGACCGTAGTTACCTCAAAGCCACAGCTGAAATTGATGACGTGTTCAGATAGAGAATTAGGATGTCTTGATTCTGTGGTTTAAGCCACTAGACCACACTTTTTCTGAAATAGGTAGGAATATTTGCATTTTTATATAAGGAAACTGAGGCACAGAGGGGGGTACACGACATGCCAGAAGCCACGTAAGAGGCCTGGGGTAAGGCCGAGAGCAGAGCCCAGGTTTCCTGATACTTGCACCTGTGACTTGGCTGCAGCATGCAGTGACGGCACAACAGGAAAGAATGGAGTTAAAAATTGTATTTGTTCTGAAAGCAAAGACTCTTCTTGCTTCAGCTGGTGTTTTCTATTATACCCAAAGCAAAGATAAAGTCAGATTCTACGTCCCTATAATCTCTTTTTTTTAAACTGTTGAGTTTAATGATGGCTATCACTTTGGCTCCTACCTCAGGAAACTGCTGGCCTTCTGCTAACTGCAGATTGGAAGGCTTAAATAAGAGACTGCCCATTGAGAATATAATCCCTGTCTGCAGGGGGCACAGAGATTTCTTCACCTCTGGGACGCAGCTTGTGGTTTAAGTAACCAGAACTTGAAATTCCTCATTTAGTTAGAGCACAGCATACCAAAAATTAACCTGAAGTTTAAAGAAAAGGAGAGTGGTCTTTAGCTGACAAGAAAGATGGCCAGTTTGCTTATTGCCTCCAAGTACATAGAAAATATAGAAGAAAATTTAAGGATGATGATAACAATGATATTGGGAAAACAGATATTTTTCCATCTTCCTCTATTGCAGTGGAAAAATTATATAATTCTATCTGTGTTTACTCGTATGTTTTAATAGAAAAAAACGGGGTCATTAAGTCCTCTGAAAATAGGCTAAAATACAGGAAGATTGAGAGTTCATTGCTTCCATATTTTGAGCCTATGACTTCCAAAATCAAAGGCCTAGTAATCCTAATGGATTGACTTCCAAAATTCCTTGGATTTGTATTGCTGGACTTGTCTCTCTCCAGGGCTTAGCTGGATCCCTGCAGATAGATTTTCAGGTTTATATGCTGTAATTCCACTTAGTCCAGCTGTAAACTAGTGGTGGCTGAATTAATACATTACAGGGAGGGTTTAAAAAAAAAAAAAAAAAAGAAAGAAAGAAAAAAAAAGAGTATACCTACAAAACCCTTAGCTTGTATATCAAATCCTGAGGGGGGAAAAACGGGCATTTCAATTAGTTGGTTGTGTGGCCTGATTGAAGAACAGGCCTGTGGCTAACAAAGCTTTGTCTGTAGTATCAGCTTGCTCCTCATCCAACAGGACAAATGGAGTGGTTGGTCATTAACGGGCTAGCCATCGGGTAGGGGTTTTGTTCTTAAATGGGGGCTTTGTCTTATCCCTGCTGTTTAAGCCCTCTCCAAGCACTCCTCACCTGTCATATCTGTCATACATTTAATTCATCACGCTCTCTGGTCAAAAGCTACACAGATAGTATCAAAAGAAGAGGAGGGGGCTTCTTATAACTTTAGCGATCAAAGGAGATTACCAAGCAAATAAGATTTTAATGAAGACGGCAGGTTTGGAAAGGAGAATTTACTACACGGTGCATCGCTAACACATAAAGGTTGGGCTTATCTGTACAGTGTTTGAGAGTGCGGTTCTGAACTGTTAAAGAAAGAAGGCTGGATAAATGTTTTGGTTTGTGGTTTTAATTACAATCACAGAGGAAGGAGATTGAGGGGATGGGGGTGGAGTTCCTTTTATTTCACTTTTAAAGGTCATATTTTTAATCTGTAAATATGATAAGCCTAGCAGCCTCCTTAAACATAGCAAGCCTGTTGGAGTGATGACGGATACATCCACTGATTTTCTACTGAGCTCTTATTGCGAGGCCAAGGCTTCCTGTTACTTGGCCCAAGTTTCTGAATGCACATCACAGCACTTTAATAGGCTTGGCCTCACTGCAGTTGCTTCAGAGGCAGGGCAGGCAGGCTCTTCCCAGCCCCAGGCCTGCACACCAAGATACTCTTGTGGGAACACATACTGGGGGATGCCAGCCAGCCCCTCGCTGCCCCCTGGCACCCAATTCCCCATTATTTCGTATTAAAATGGCAGTCTTCCCATGGACGAGATATCCAACAGGGGACTGGCAAGGACTGGCCAACACCTCTTCTGTTTTCTGATAAAGTGAAAACTGAATTATCTGTTATTTCCTATTGCTGTCGCAGTAGTCAAGTGCTTGAAGAACCAGTCTCTCAGAGATTCAGTTAGCAGCAAACATGCCTTACCTCAAGCATAAAGCAGTGCTTCAGCAACCAGCCTGTATTCATACGTTGCTTATAGCCAAACCTGCGCTGTTAGCAGCACAACTGGCTGGCTTTATTTTTGCAATTTTTCCTTGTGATGAAAATAGAGGCTCTGCAGTTGCTGGAGCCTTTGATGAAAGAACAGGTAGCTGTATTATTAGCCCGGATGTTAACTTCTTTTATGTAAAGAGCGGGGAAGTGGCTGCCCGGCTTTCTTTAAATTGAATCAGAAACTTGGGGTCCGGGACAGAGGTCAGAAAAACATGTCAGAACTTGTCAGCCTTTATGGTTTTGGGTGGAAAACTCCAATTCTCACTTTCCACTGAGTAAAACTGAGAGCTGATCATTTGTGTGGTTTTCAGCCTGGGTATGTATGATGAATTACTTATTTAAAAGTGATAAAGCATAGGGAGGTTTCTACAGCTGAGAAGTTTTATGTTCAGTGAGGAGATGGGTCTCAGCACTCTTCGAACATGGGAGTTATTTTCTTATTTTTTCAGTTGAGGCCGTCATCCATCCCTCAGATTTGCTCTTCTGTAGCCCTCAGCATTTGCTGATAGGCAAGGCACAATGTACCAGTTTCACTGAGAGAGAGATGAAAAATCACATATTGTCATCTGGCAACATGAATCTAACTGAAACAGAGTTGAACCCAGATGTATTCACTAGCAAGGGCAGGGTGAAGATAGAGTCAGCATCCTGACGATAAATAACGGTAAAACCCAGGTTTGGCTGTATGCAGTGTACGCATATTAGCCAGCTGCTGAGGTGCACTGCTTTATGCTGCAGTGGGGCATCCATTCAGTGCCTGAACCTTACTTAGAGTAAGCGTGCTGGCAAATGGCTTCTAAACTCATCTACTTGAAGCAATACTGATAAAACTCAGATGTGAATAGGGCCTGTATTTAAATAATGCCATCAGCAGGCAGCGGGCCCAGCTCCGTTCCAGCCAGGCAATGCCCAGTTCTCAGTTGGGGGAAATATTGGGAGTGCCACTGAGAAACTAGGAGCAGAGTCATGCCAGACTGCCCTGTAAATGTGTAGAAGACTGAAACATTTCAGTTTTATGGTTGATTCAAGGACCTCCGTGCTATTATTCGGCTGGAAACTGCCCCCTCTCACCCCTTTATCCCTCACAGTAGATTATGGGGGCTGGAGGCTGTCTTATAATATCATTTTTCCTTTCACAAATGAGAAGCTCTGGGAAGTTACGTGGGTTACTCGAGGTACGGACCAGCCGTCTTGACTAATGTGTTCTGATTAGAGATCTTGAGAGGTATTTGCAGAACTGAAGCACTTATGTAAAGAAGTGTTTTTTAAAATAACGTAAGTCCACATGACAGCGTATAAAAGTCAAATGACAGCGCAATTCATGGGTTATTGTTACAAAACCAACTTTTCAAATGCGTTCCCAAAATACTCTGTGGTTGGACTCTCTCTTGAGGAATTTACTTTTAAGCCACTTTCTCCAAGTTTTAAATCTGCCGACAGAAAACTTCAAAAACTTTTTCATATCACTCCATACCTGAATAGGGGAAAGAAAAAAAAAAAAAAAGGAAATCTGCCTTTTGAAACTGGGCATCGGTTTTCTTCGACAGCACAAAAGCCACCGTGCCCACACTTAGCAATGCAACGAGTCGCCTCCTCTTGCAGCCCATACTTTATTCTCTGCATCAAAGCTTTGGGGGGGGGGAGAAAAAACAGAGAGTGAGAGAGCGAAAGAGACAAGCTCTTCAGAGCCTCTAATGACGCGTGCCAAACACGTGGAAGGTAAATCCCCTAATTCAGGCTATTCTTTCAGCATTCCCTGGCGGGTGGCCAAGCTAAATATTTCTGCCGGATAAAAAATGCACCCTTGCATGCAGCACTTTCTTAACAGGATGGCTCTCGGGCTTTGATGGAGGGGGCTTCTCCTGGGGAAAGCCAACATGTGTGTTCTCTTATCTATTTATTTATTTTATTAAAAAGGAGCTTTATGGACTGTGATTGGATTAACTTAGCGAACCCGGGAGGAAGAGGAAAAACAAACTGGGAAGCTGGTTTAGCACCCCCACCTTTTTGTCATCTTCTTTTGGGATTTCCTGGCTAGCTGCCACCTTGAGCCTGTTGAATGTTCTTTAGATCAATCAATTAAAAAGGCTTTAATATTTGGGTGATTGGAACGCAACATATGGGCTGCTGGTGCGGATGTCATGTGGTGCTTGTAGTTAATTGAAATGATTAATAGAGGTGTTAGTTTCTTCAAGACTAATTGAAGAAAGAATATAATTGGAAGCATCGGCTAGGCATTATTGTTGACTTTTTTTTTTTTTTTTTAACGTATTGTGTCTCTTAGACACTTTTAAGTGTTTATAAGCATTCAAATGGATTTTGTTTGGATCTTTCCAGCGTGGTGATTGACAGAATCGCATTTACTGTATATCCAAAAGTCAAACTTGTCTTTATGCAAATTAATCTGGAAAAAAAAAAATTCCACTTGCCTTGTAGTAACCACCACATACTCTGAATTTCTGGTACCTGTTTGTCTTTAAACCAATTTACCCTGCCTCCTTGTTATCTGTGTGTTTACACCATCCGTCCTCAGGAACCGACTGTGAGTCTCTGAAGGGCTGCTAGCTCACTCCTCTCTCTGCAAGGAGTTGTGCTGATTTACATTTTTTCTGGTGTCCTGGCACACTGCAAATGTGCCAGGTCTTTGGGGGAAATTGCATCTAGAATTGTACTGCCCCACACCTACTCAGCCTGACTATACTTCAAAGGGATCCAGTTCTCCCGGCTTTGATTGTCAGAAGGAGACATTCACTGAGAAATTCAGAGGATTTAGTTGCAGTCGGATCTTTTGGCCTCTCCACTTTCTTTAACAACAGTACATGCACTTTTTTCAGTAATAACAGTCCGAACTTTTACTAAAATTCTTAAGCGAGCATGAAGTACAAAACCAAAGCCGTGAATTGGCTGCAGAGGACATCTGGCAGTAAGGCGAGTGTACAAAGGATGTGTCTTCTGAAAGTCACCCCACCAAAAGGGCAGCTCTCAGGTTAGAAAAGTGGAAACTGAGAAAACATGAAAATCTCTTGTCTGTAGACAGAAAATAGGGGCTGGGCAGCGCAGCACTGTGCTCGCTGTCCTGCTGTGGTTGTCGGTGCTGTGGGAAGCCTTCAGCTGTAGATTTCTTAAGACTGAAGATCACACCAAAATAATATATGAATCTGGTAGAGGGTAAGTGGTTGCCTTTGGGGAAGGAAAATCAAGCAAGATGTGTTGGAGATATAACCAAAAGGTACATTGGTTCCAAAAGGGAGGACAGTGAAGCTACATTTTGAAGCATGGTATTGTCACACTAGCCTTCTTGTTGCCTGCTTTTGCTAATGCAAGAAAAGCTTATACAGAGTTGTAATGTTTTGGGACAGAAGTGTCTTCTTGGAAAGCACATATCACTTTCTCTCTGTTGTTTCCTTTCCACATATGGTGCAGCTTTGTGTATTTGTGCATCTTTTTCAGTAATCAGAAATTTTATTCTGCAGCCCAGAATAGATGGAGCAGAGAAGTGATAGATAAGTGCAGAGGGGCTTGTTGCTGGCTTAGAGGAATAGAGTATATAGGATGGTTTTAATATTTCAGAGTCTTCCCACACAGATTTCCAGCGAGGCTTTGAAGGCAACTGTGTGTCTGCAAAGGCTTTGAGCCTCCCCGGAAGATGTGGCCTGCCTTGTGTACAGATCTGAGCAGAGCGTTTGTAGAAAGGAAGTGGCTGTCCTGTACTGGGGGCTGAGAGGAAGGGAAGGCATTAGGTTAGGTCTGACTGCAAGCTTCTCTTTCTCCCTGTTGCCTGATTTGTGTGTGCATAGTGCTGGTAATTCTAAATGAGGAGTATGCCAGGGCAGGTTGGTGCAAATTAATATTTCATTAACTAATTTCAATAATTCGGACTTTTTTCTCATTGTTATTTGGTTTTATTATAGCAGTTTTTGGTTTTATTATAGCAGACTAATGCAATTAGATAGTCTCTTACATATTTTTCTAATCTTAACAGTAATGAAAAAATAGTAGCGTCAGCATCTTTGTTGGCCTATTGCTCTTTAGGATTTAGTAAATGAAAAGAGGCACTCTGTAAACTTGTTGGAGCTGAAGCATCCTGTCTCATTTGGTGAAACCTTGTCATTTTTTATAATGGATACAGTTCTGGTGCGTTTGGTGTGGGACACTAAAAGAGTAATGCAGCCATGGAGATAGGATTTAAAACTTTGTACTTGCTTTATATGTGATTTTTGTGTTATGTTCATGTTTTCTTTAAAACACAGAGGAGAATTTTCCCTAAAATTAACCTCAGGAAATTAATCTCTAGTGTAAATGGGGCTGGTTGCATCACCTGTTGTTAAGACAAACTGATCATTTGCATTAGGAGACCCTACTACTTTCAGGTGTTCATAAATCTACCAAATTCTGAACATGTGTTTCAGTTATTTCTTACATGGCACTTGCTATTATTTCTCCCTGAAGCCTACTCTGCCATTTCCAAGAACTTGTCCATCCCCATCTCTGACTTCAGCTCCCACACCCCAGAGAATTGCTTTCGAGGTCAATGCCAGCCCAGATGACCATCAGGCCAGCACCTCAGGGCTGCTGGAGGACATCGTGGCTTTCTTCAGAGCATGGTTGCACCTGGGACTGAGTGCCTGAACTGAGAGTGGATGTTTGGTGCTTGCTTACTGCAACCTGTCCTGAGGCCAGAGAATCACAAAAAGGAGCAGTTCTAAAAAGCGTGTGGCCAGGTGTTGAATCTGGAGGGGATTATAAAAGAGAAGAGGCTGTGCCTAGAGATCTGCAGTGTCAGGAAGGAGGGAAACTGAGAGTAAGGTTGGTAAAGGACTGAGGGATTTATCTTTATGGGTTATTGTGGACAAAGACGAGCAAGCTCGGTGTTAAAAGCGGGTGGGATGTAAGCCAGCTCTGATCCAAAAGCTGCCTGACTGCATTAGCATGGTGCTAAGCCCAAGCTAATATATCCGGCTTCTCACCAGGGCTTATTAGCTCGGGCTCAGTGCCATACTAACATAGTCACAGGACTTCCAGTTGGCTGGACACCATGTCTGCTTCAAGTGTGAATGGTGCTCAGTGCTGAATGTCTGCTGAGGAGCACTGGGAGGGGCCTGGAGACCTGCACCTTGCTGTTGCTCAGATGCTGCAGACCAGGCCTGCTGAGCAGCGGGAGGGCAGGTGGGCATGGGGAGTGCATCCCATTCACGTGGAGCAGGGGGAAAAAGGTGAGGAACCAAGAGGAGATGAAACCTGATGGGAGGACCCAATGCAAGGAGCCTGGGAGAGGGAGATGAGAGTGACTGAAAAGGGAAAAACTAAAGGAGTGGACAGGAAGAGAAGATGAGTACTTGCTGGGCAAGGAGTCTGATCAAAGGTCTGTGCTGAGCTGTGGAAGATGGGATGAGACAGAAAGAGAAAAAGGGAGGAACAAACTCCAGACCAAACCTGGAATGCAACCAAGATTCCTGAAACGAGTTGTTTCTCTGCTTCCAGCAAGTTACCAGGGGAAACCCACCAGCAAAGTGTCCTGTCCCAGTGCCAGTGCCAACCTTACAAAAAAAAAAAAAAAAGTGTATCATTGCGCAGATGGCTCTGCTAGCTGCCTTGGCAGAGCTCTGTCCATGGCAGACAAATATCAGAGCTCCACTGATGATCTGCATAGGTGTCAGTGTGATGCCAGGTCTCAGGTTTTCCAGTTTTGCTATTTGCAGTTTTAAAAATCAAGAAACTGCAGAAAAAAATATGGAATAAAATTACTTCAACTCCAAGCTCCAGTTCTCCAGAGTTTAGGTTGCTTGCCTAACCTTGCTTTGATCCTCTTACGCATTATGATACAGTTTTTAATTACTCATCTAATTACTTTTTTGCCAGTTACTTGCCTCATTCAAGCATCAGACAAGCTTGCTAGGGGAGGTGAATTGGGGTGGTGTATTAAAATGTTGTCTATAAGACACCTCTTGCCCCCATTTCCTTTGTTGTGACGTAAAGAGATTAAGTAAGTGGCAGCTGCAGGAAGAAATTGCTCTTCCCCAGGGCAAAGGACCTCTACTCTGAGGAGCTCAGTTCTATTTCTGCCCATGATTCCGAGTAAGATTCATGGCAGTTCAGTTCCACAAAGTGTTTTGTATATGGTCATCAGTGCTCACATATTCTGGGTGCTTCATTCGAAGCCCTGGAAATCAAGAGCCATCACAGATGGCAGTAGGAGAAACACTTTGAACTGAGAAAGGAATGCACACTGCTGAATAAATCAACTGCTGCATCCCCACATTAATGTATACTTCTGATGTCAATGTCGTCGTGTCTCCATTCTTCTTCCACTGAGTGGCAATAGCAATAATACATTCATCTGTATATGGAAGAGAGACTGAAAATCAGATTAGTCATTATTTGATATTTGTGAGGCGTTCAGGGAGTGCTGTTATGAAGAGCAAACTGGAAATATACAAAGCTACATTGGTTAGTTTGCCTTCCATTTGAATGGTCTGTAGTAAAAGGAAGGAACTGGGCCTTTCAAGGACGATGAGAAGAGAAAAAGTTTGGAAGATGACTTTTTTGAAATCAGTACTCTTCTACCTAAGCACTGAATCAGGAAGAGATCTGGTGGGAAAAAGAAGGTAGTGCTTCCTACGTGAGGAGGGCAGAATAAAGCTTCTGTTTGTAACTCTCCACCCAGTATCTCCTAACACTGGAAAGGGCTTACACCAGAAAAGCCTCCATTTTCTGTAGTTTTGGAGCATTTATCTTGCTGTGCAAGGCATGCCATCTTAGTGAAGATGTCATCTTGCGTGGCGGAAGGCTTGCGCTGGATTTTTATAGAATCTTGACTCAGCTTCAGGGAAGGAGGAATGAAGAAGCAGAAGAGTGAACTGGCAGCTGAAACCCTCCTTTCCCTGTGTTTGAGCAATCTGTGCTCTTATGAAACCTTTTGAAATCTCAGTTGCTGATGTTTTTCTGACCCCCAAAATTATTCTTGTGCAAATGTTGACACCCAGCAGAGATGAAATCATTGACTTAGGAAAACACGTCCAGCTTATCAGAAGCTGCAGGATTCCAGCAGTGTACTGGCAACACCGGCCTTTCTTTTTTTTTTCTTTCCTTCTAAATGTTTGCAGTTAGTAGACAGGTGGCATTCTGAATTGGGCTGTGCATATCTGGGGGAGCAGAGCAGTTCTTCAGTTCATACAGAGCTGAGACCATGTCACGTATCAAATGGTTTTGTGTCCTGATCTTCTACTTGTGAGTTTTCTCTGAGCTTATGATTTTGCTGTTTACTAATTTTATGTTGACAGTTTTAATTACATGCTTGTGGAGCGTATAAACAGAAAAAATACTAGATATGACTTAGAAGTGGGTCTCAGTGCAAGCAGGCACATTTTCCAATTGCATGCAGGCTTTGTGTAAATCTTCTGTGTGGTTTGGACCTGTAGCTCACCAAAACCAAAGGACATAAAAATTTCTCCATTGACCGCCTTTTCAGCTGGTCCTTTATTGTAGATTTCTTGCTGATTCTGACACCAGATTTCTTTGTTTTGATTGCTGGAGGAAAGTGAACTGAGTGTGGGTGGGAAAAAAAAGAAAACATCTAAAGAACATCTAAAAGCTTTGTCTTCCCGTGTCATGCCATTAGAGAACAAGCAGGGGAAAAATTGCAGCTATTACAAATCATTGATTCGTGGACACACACAAAGCCAGGAGATGCCTTTAAACTTCATTTAATATCTTAGATTTTTAGGGCTATTAGGTAATTCCAAAAAGAAAAATCTGCTTATATGGAGTTGAGGTACTGCTGTGCAGGAGGAGGGGTCAGCCCTGATAAACTAGCGAAAACCCACAATAGTCTCCTTGGTCCGATTTGGAATTCTGCTGTTCAGAGTTTGGGTTTTTGCTTTTTAAATTAAAGGCGTGGCCAAATGTTCATTATCCCAATGCTAAAAGCTGTAAAAATAGGTGCGAAACAACTCTTGTGCAATGTTGTAATTTACCTTTATTTTAAACTGGCTTACACATCTTAATACATTATGACAATCAGAATTATCAGGCCACCAGGCGGAGAGGAGTTTGTTTTGTTAATTGCTCTTGTTAAGCCTAATTACGGAACGGGGTGGAGTGGATGTGAGGGGAGGGAGGGAATTCTCAAATCCTCGGAGCGGTTCCAGGCAGTGCGTGTCGGGGAGCGAGGGCGCGGGTGCGTGCTGTGCGTGCACGGGTGTGCAGCGCTGGTGTGTGCGGCACCGGGCGGATGGCAGGCTTTCCCTTGGACTAACATCCCAAGATGCGTGAGCTGGAGGTGGGGAGCCCGCACTGTGGGGACACATGAAGGTACAGCTGGACAAAGAAGTGGGCTGTGTTCTCTTTTGTGAATTAACTAACTCCTTTCTTTTCTCTTTTTTTTTTCCTCATTATTTTTAACGACGTATGTTGCTTACTTTACTGTTAATTTTTTTGAGTTTCGTGTTTGGTTGAGTGTCAGATTGGTCTGTTGCTGTGACATGCCGTTCTCTGATGTTACGGGCTTGTAGGCACGAGGTTGGCATACACAGCCATGGGTCAGTATTCTGCCTCTGAACTCTTTTTCTTCTTCCCTGCGACTGAGGGAGAGACAGGCCACCCCCAAATGGTGTTGTTTTGACTTTTCAGTGGAAAGTGTCCACCTGCCAGAGCTCTTCTGCTTTGCAGGACTGGGGTTTGTTTGCGTGCTCCACATTGCGCTGCCTGCCCGTCGGCATCTTCGGGAGCCTGCTGGCCAGCAGTTTCTGTTAAGGCAGCTTTTGAGCAAGCAAAACGTAAAACCAAGGTTGATATAACAAATCTGTGATCTTCTCCGGGGTATGTTACCTGACTTGTTTGCTGCCAAGGTGGTTTTATTGTTTTGGCTACTGGGCGGAGGGAGGAGACTTAGCAGAGCAGAGGAGTCACGCTTTTCTTTTGTTTAATTATAATGTATGCTTTTAATAAAACCTTTTAGCTCTGTGAATTAAATGGCACTGCAGCCCCGCGCAAGAAGAAAAATGCTACTGCTGTCGTGGCTGACAGCTGAGTGGTGAGGTGGCCGGCCGGGGCTGAGCCTCGGGAGCCTTTCTGTGCTGCCTGCAGATACTGCTGCTTAAATGTGTTTACTTTTTTCGTAGTATTTATACTAGTTAATGTGTCGCACTAGATAAATCTACTTCCTGAGTCCATCTTTCAGCTCACTCTCTCCCCTTCCAATTGACAAATGGTTTGAGTTTGACACCGTTTTATCAGTTGAGCCCCTGCTGGGTGCTGCATGCCTGCTTGGTTTTGGTTTATCGTGAAAAGTGAATTATCTGCAATATTTTGTTACCGTCTAACTAGCAGTTGGCAGGCTTTCCTATAGGAACTGATTTGGGTTTCAGCAAGGGGAGGCTGTTGTCTTTCTCTGCAAAGCCCCGTTGTTGCTCTCTGGGAAAACAAAAGATCCTGGAGCTTTCTGCACCGCAATCTGCCGCTGTCCCACTTTCAAGGAGGTGTTTTGTTTGTTGCGGCAGCTTCCTATCTTAAAATGATAAATCAGGAGAACGTGTGCACTGCTTTAAACCCTTGTCTCCAGGACTTTATGTTTGCTTAGTGTAAGATGCATTATTTTGTGGTAGCCTCTGATGAGATCTAAACTTCGTTTAAAGGTTACAAAGCAAAAGGGAAAGCATCAACATCTTTAGCAGGGGTAGTTTGATGGAGAATAGCTGTCAGGAGAAGAACTCTACTGACTTACCTCAAGTGGGTTTCAAATGCATTAGGGATTCATCAATATTAATAGTAGAATAGACATTTCCTGCATTCGTTTGGCATCTTCCATGCTCTTTTTTTTTTTTTTTTTAAGAGCAACTTAGAGTGCAGTTTTAACACTTACTAAAGTTAATACAAGGGTGATAAGCTAAAGTTAAACAGAAGGAGACCCCTGAGTGTGTGGGGTCGGTCTCTAGGAGTCCTGGAATTTGGTGCTGTGCTTCAGAGACAGATTGTGGTGAACTCCTGGGTGAGGCTTCCAGGGCAGTTTGCAAAATGGGTCCACTGGGTCCAGTTCTAACCAAAAGCAGCTAGGGTGAGAATCCAGTTCTTGGGAGGTGACTGGGGGTTGCTATCAAGAGAAGGGTTAAAAAACACATAGATTTCTAAAGCAACACAGTAGCGGCTTATTCCTGTGTTCAGGGGTTAAAAAAGAAAAAGCAAGTCCTTCTTCTGCCTCAAAACCTCTTGTAATGGTTCAGTATGAAAAATAAGTAAATCCAAGGTAATTTGTATTTGTCCTATATCTTTTAAGACTAGTGATGATCTTTTAAAAAATAGAGAAAGGCAATTTGAGAAGAAGAACTCCAAATTCTTTTGAGACGCAGGGTAAAACCCAGAACCTTGCCAGCACTCGGAGTGAACACGTACTGGTAATGATCGTTTCCCAGTGTCCTGCACAGCACATTCCTGTGCGACCCACTGAGCCCTTTAATTCAGGTGAACTCCTCAAAGCAAAGTGAGGCAGGGGCTGGCTTTTTATAGAAAGCTCAGCTAAGAGCTACAGCCTGTAAAACGTCAAAGTCTGCACGGAGAGCCCGGTCTGGCAAAACTGGTGATGCAGCAGCTACACATAGAGCAGTGCAGGAGTTTGGCAGCTCTTAGTGACAGGGCGATCGGGATCGTCAGCGTGCGTCTGCTGTACTTGTTGATCCTAATGAAAAGTACAGTTTAATCACTGGTGTGCCAAATTGAGCATGATTAGCTGTTATTGCAGATTAGTGCATTGTCTGGGGCTCCAGAATTATCGATCCGGGTGCTGTGTGCTGATGTTTTCCGTGCCCTCTTCCGTAACCTCTTCTTAATGCCTCAGGGAGGGAGGCAGGGAAGGAGAGGAGGAGGAGAGAAGTCCAGATGGGAAGAAAACAGGTCCTGAAAAGACCACATAGGAACTAGGTCAGGTACTCTGGAGATTAAAGAAGCATGCTTCATCCCTGGACGCAGGAGGCAGGGACAAGTAGCATACAATTACGAGGAATTAGAACGGCAACAAGTAGTGCAGATTTATCAGCTTTAATTGTCTATTGTCAGGACAGAGCCCTTCTTGTAGATCAGGCGCTGCCAATGCTTTAATACCTCTAATGGACTCTCTATTGTGGGATTATCTCTCCTAAGGACAATGTCTTTCTTTTAAACTAGTTGTTTGGGGTGAGCAACGAAAAAAAAAAGAGGCGAAGGAGATGCAGCTCTAGGTTTTCCCTTTGGCTTGTCCCATTCTGCAGGAAGCGACTGGCAGCCCGTTGCTGCTCTTCTGTCAGCAGCCCTATTCCTGCAGGGGAGCCCAGAGACACCTATTGAACATTAACCCCCTTCGCTCCACCTTCCAGCCAGCTCCTCCAAGAACAATAGGTGCTTGATAAAGAGCAGATAAGCAAGGACACAGGGCTTAGGAATCTCTCGGCTATCTTTATTTTAAAAGCTTTCCTGGGTTTTGCAAAGTAAACATTACAACATTTAAAGAAGGATAAGGTGTCAACTGTTTAATGAGAAGTTGTGTTTAATAGCAGAGGAATTCTTCCCTCCCCCACACAACACACAGGTATGAAAAGACTGTTATTTCACCACTCTGGGGTAGGGAAGATGGAGAAGTGACAACTGTACTCTCAGCAGCTTAAAGTGCGGTCGCTCAGCCCGCCCCAGCCCGATTCCCTAAGCAGCTCTGACCTCACGCTCTCTGTGTCGAATCCTTCCATCCCAGATGCGTGGTAGCAGCATCGCTGGGTCTGTGATAATCTGTGGGTAAATATTTTCATTTCCAACACACGCACTCCGTCATGGTGCTGAGCTGTTGTTTTTGTTAATCTGTTTTGCAATGCGCTCCGTGGCCAGTCCTTTGTCTGAGAGGTGGTGAGGTTCCACCCATGGATCACAGTCTCCTGCTGTGTGCACCAGCCCCTCGCCATTGGCAGCCTAGGGAGCTTTCAGATGGAACCAGAACAGGGCTGGATTAGAATCTGAGGCTTCATCATGGTTCACATAATGGTTGTTTGCCCAGGAGGTTGAGGAGAGGATACCCCAAAAAGTGTCATGAGGTTTAGAAAGAGGCATGCAAGTTGAATTCACTCAATTCCTTCTGAGCTGCCTTCGGTATTTCACATTACTCTGAGGTGGGTGTTTGAAATATCTGTAGGAGTGAAACTTCTAATACACATATGTATGTGTGTACATATACCATCACATCCCTCCTCTGTAACAATCTGGAAATCAGCCTATCTTAAAGAAAATTTCCCCAGATACACACCCTTTTTCAAGCTTGTGCTCTGGGCACCAAGAAGACTGGAAAGTGGTTGAAATGGGCTGGGAGCTTTCATTCATTTTCCACAGACTTGGTTGCTACAGGCAGAACATTGAAAAAGCTGTATATGGGACGTGGAAAGTAGATTTTTATGCTGAGATTTGCTTGCCCAGGATAAATTTGAGTTCGCAGAAACATGCAAAGACAACACAAGGGTTGTTGTGTAGGGTCCTGGTTATCATCCCTACCTCTCCTAAGTCCACTGTTTCTGAGAGTGCGGTGGAAAGGCAAGAAGGGATCTTCTGTGGTCCCTCTATCCTTCTCATAAGGAACAGGGAGATGGCTCTTTCCATGTAGTCAGTTCTCCTCCATCAGACCCCAAAGTCTGTTGCTTTCTCCTACTCTGAACAACAACAACAAAAAAAACAACACACCAAGAAGTGTGATGACAAAGCTGCCTCAGCTGTTGCAACTTTCTCAATACCTTCACCCAAGCTTGCCTCCTGGGAAACAAGAGTGAGTGTCTTCATACTGTTACGTTCTTGCTGCTGGGCTGCACTCACAGCAGAGAGAAGCTGAGCTTCTCACGGTGACTTCTCACTCTCCCAGCAGCACGCCCAGACAGCCATTTCCTCAAACTCGAGGAACTAAACGTGCTTCTGTGTGCTGCAAGACTATTTTATTTTATTTTTCTGTTACTGTTGTTGCTGTTTTTCTATTGGAAGAGGATTGTTTGGGCTTATTCAGAGTCATCTGAGCAGCATTTTAATAAGGCCTAGCTGGAAACAAAAAGGGAAATGGCATCTTCGTTCGGCTTCTTTTTTTCTCTTTTTAGGGAACATTTCCTTAGAGGATCAAAGAACATCGAAATCTAAGGAGCCATCAAGGCCTGCAGTAGAGTGCAGCCAAAAGGTCTCCTCTTGCTGTTGCACATCAGAGACCAAAATAAACGTACAGGCATTTGGAACTGCTAGGAGGCAGTGGCCAGGGTGCTCTGTAATTAAAGGCAGTCCCTGAGAGC
This sequence comes from Chrysolophus pictus, assembly GCA_037305975.1. Lineage (NCBI taxonomy): Eukaryota > Metazoa > Chordata > Aves > Galliformes > Phasianidae > Chrysolophus > Chrysolophus pictus. The sequence continues at coordinate 42,880,673 of CM074578.1, forward strand.
TGCACACATTAATGTAAAAGCCTCCTGGCTACAACATACACCGCCCCAAAAGCCCTTGCAAAAACCTTCATGTAGATTCAAGTGTGATTTTAATTTCTCTCCTTATAAGCAGTCCCGTGCTGGAGTAGTCCAGGGCACAGAAAGCCTCAGAGATCATATCTGGAGCCCATAGGCTGTGTTTTGGAAAGGTCAGGCCGGTGTGTGGGCAGAAGGCTTTAGCTCACCCTGTCGCTCAGCCATCAGAGCATGCCTTCACTTTGGCACAGGCCGCGTTCTCAGAAGCACGGCCCTGAAACGTGAGTGTATCTCAGCAGAACTGGAAGGAAGCTCTTCTTTGAGTGCTGCCTCTTTTAGAAGAAGTGCAGTCGTGCAGCTCCATCGCCTACCTTCTCTGAGTGGTGACCACAACTGGTCCCCAAATGTTTACTAGCACCAACATGCCTACATACAGGAAGTGGGGAAGGGGGTGGGTCTGGTAGTGGCTCTTGATGTGGTCAATCCGGCACTGACCTTTTTTGGGTAAGGGGATGGGGAGGATGTGAAAATGAGACTGCGCTTTAATCTCTCATGTGCATTTTATCTCTCCTCTGACTTTCTGAAGAAGTTTCGTAGGCTCGAGGCGGCTCCCTGCCCTCCTCCTTCCCCCGACGCTTCCCGCTCTGGCGGGGAGAGCGGCAGCAGCTGAGCCGAGGCCTCCGCTTGTTGTTGAGCTGAGGTGGTGATAGCATCAAAGGAAATGGATGGGGATTTCTGAGATCAGAGCCGCTAGAGCCATTCATGATTTGTTGCCAGGCTGAAAGCTGCTGCAGAGAGAGCTGCCTAAGAAATGCTGATTAATACGGTAATTGAGGTTTTCTATGAGCGAGAAGGAAAAAATGAAAATATGACTAAAAATGTTCTTTTTTGAAATGAACAACATTTTGAAATTGCACATTCCAGACAATAGCGGCTACTGGTATGAAAGATTTTTATAAAAGAGCAGACGGCTGCCGGTTGAGTAGGGCATCTTTTTATGTTTCTCTATTAAAGAGGAAGGTCAGAAGGTCAATCTGTGTATTTCTTTAATAGCAGAGCTTCCTTTATGATCTGGCTTCAGCACGCATTCTTTACAATTTGTTCTCTCTCTCCTTGATAAACTTGTTTTAAATTGGGATCGGGCAGCTCTGCGTGCCAGGGAGATCCCTTCCCCTCTGCAGCACCGGGGTCTGATTTTGGGCCGACTTCAGCGTGTGCCAGTTATTGGCAGCTCATGTGCTCAGTGGGCTGCCCTTGCTCTCCTGGGCTCTGGCAGAGTTCTTGGCATTGGCATCCTGATGTCGTCCCAGTGTGTGTCACTTCGTCTCACCTGATCTGTCCTCTGCCTCTTCTCCCTCCTTGGAGGAAGGATCTGATCTTTTCCTGCTTTCCTTCACATTAAGATCAGCCCCTGAAGGAGATGCACCAACCCTATTTTTCTTGTGCCCTCCTCTTTTTTTCCTGTCACTCTAACAGGGAAGTGAAAAGCTCTGAAACAGCTGCCTCTCAAAGTGAGACTATTTTTTGGTAAAATAATCACCTTCAGTATGACTACATTGTTTTTCTGCTCTATGCGGTGTGACTCAGCATCAGTTAATTAACCCAATCAAGTAGGCCGGATTTCTCTCCTTTAATGAGTGTCTCTTCCTCCTTCAGAGCCTTCCTAGCCCTCATTTTGTCTGTGCCTGGCTGCTACCCCACGCAGCCAATGCCACTCACACCCCTCAGCTGAGCACCGGGGCCACCTCTGGCGGAGTCCCTCAGGGTGATGGTGACAGCAGGACACCTCTCATAGGCAGCTGCCCCACTTCTGCCCGCAGCCGTGAGCCCTCCATGCCAGAGCACATGAAGGTCTTTGCACAGATGTACTATTCTCAGCACTGCGGGCCAAGAGTGGCAAAGTAATCCTCCTCACCGTGCTTTATTGGGGAGGAGGAACAGACAGAGGGAAAGGGCTGGGTGTGCACCTGCCAGAGAGGCAGTGCTGGGGCAGCAGCGAGAAAGGTGTTGGAGATAGATGAGGTTTGCCTCAGCCCATGCCTGTGATGAGCTGAACGTGGCTGTAAATGGAGCCATGCATCATTGTTCCTCTGAGCTGGAGGATTCCTTGCTGTGGGGACAGGACCACTGGAGGAAGTAAGGCATCTGGCTGTTTTGCAATGAGAAGCAGGAATGCTCTTAATAATAAACAAACAGGACATTGTATGCCATCATCACAGGATGTCCTTCCTTTAGCCAGCACATTGGCTTGGGTTGGGGGAAGAAATTGGGTTTGGGGTCTGCTAATGACTCTTGCAACTCTCCTCCCACCACGATCACTTTCATATTACCCAGCACAAGGACCAGTGCTCATTTGTTTATTATTATTATTATTATTTTTAATGCTGCAAAAGAGATGTCAAGATTTGAAGTGCTGCCTGCTGTGCATTTCCCTCCTGCACTTCCCTGTTATTATATGGGGAGAGGGGGGTTTTATTTAAAGGGAGAAACTGAGATGATTTTCCTCATTTCTTTTACAAACCATTAGAAAGAGACCCCATGAAGGAATAAAGCAAAAAAATAACAAGACTCCTGGACAGAACTTATCAAACTGCTGTAATCACCGAGATTTGGAAGTAGGGGCTTTAAATCAGAGTTGCAATTTGGTACTCTGGAAGTCATTTTTCCTTCTAATTTTCATAGCATCCTAACCACTTAAATCGGCGGAGGGGGGGGAACGGGGGGGGTCTAGAAACGGAGACCTTTGGCGCTCTGAGCTTCAGCTAGCGTTAAAACAAAACAAAGCAAACACGCATTTCGTGTAAAGGGGGGATTAGCAGAACGCGGTGCCCTCCCCGTCCGCCCGGAGGTGCCCCTGTGGGGCTGTCCCCACGGCCGGGGCAGGCGGTGCCCGCGCCGGGGAAGAGCAGAACGAGCCAGAAACGAAATGAAAGAAACAAAGTTCCCCCTCGTTGCGTGAGGGCCGGGGCCGCAGGTACCGCCCCACCTCCCGCCCGGGCATCGGCGGGGCGCCTCATTGGGAATCCGAAGCGGGGAGGGAGCGGGAGCGGGCTGCAGCCTTTGCTGTCTCACTCAGCCCTCCAGTGTCTCGGAAAGGCAAAAGCAGCGAGCGCGTAGCACCTGTCTGCGGCGGGAGGAGGAGCGGGAGGGCGCGGAGGCGCTAGGTGTGAGTCAGTCTCCCGGGGACCCAGCGGCTGGAAGGAAGAAGCAATGTTTACTCGGTAGATATGAGCGAGATCCGCCGCGGACGAGGGGCTTCTGTGCGGAACCGCTCGCCGACTCAGCCCCGGTAAGCAGCGCCGCGCCGCCCCCGCCCCGCACCGGACCGGGAGCCGCCGGCGGAGCCTTCCCGGCCGGGCAGCGCCGACCCCGTGCCCGGCTCCGGTACACCGGAGCCCCGGACCACGGCCTCAACCGGGAGGAGGCTGCAGCCCTGCGCTCCCGCAGCCCGGCGTACCGCAGCGCCGTGTTCCCGCAGCCCGGCGTTCCCGCAGCCCGGTGCCCCGCAGCCCGGCGCTGCCTGTCCCCGGCTCGGAAGCCCGAGTTTTACACCCCCCCCTCCCCCCCCGCGGTCCTTTCGTTTTGTCGGAGGAGGGATGCGAATGTCGCGGGGCTGCGTTTTCTATACGGGATAAGCGTAACGAGGCTGCGTGCCGGGTGAGCGCCGTTCCGAGCGCCCGGCGTGAGCGCGGAGCTGGGTCCTTTATTTACCTCGGGGAAGGAGCGTCCTGCTACCTGCTTGGCGCCGTGTTTGTTAACACAGCTTTTGTCCCACACAGAAAGAGTGGCTTTGGAGAAATTTCTCACGCAGGGATCCTAGCCAGTGTTTTGAGAGAGTAATTCTTGAGGTGCCATCCACATCACAAGGGATACGAAGACATTTTTTTATTTTTATCTTTTTTCCAGTTTCCCCCGTTCCTTTTCTTTGCCTTTTTGGCCCCCGGGAATGCGTGGCAGCGCTTTGTGCGGGGCGGTGGGGATGCTGGCAGGATGTCGGCTCGCTCGGCCGCCCGTGCCAAAGGATAAGGGGACGGCAGGAGGAGGGGGTGGGGGGGCAGGTTGTTTTGAAAGTTGTTTGTGTGTTGAGAGCCGGTGGGAAAGTTCAGGCTTCCCCATTTGGAAAAGGCAAGGCTGGGTTCCGCTCTTCCAACATGCGCTTTCCATTTTTAGCTTCATTCAGACGCAGACAGCAGCTCCTTTCCTCTTCCTCTCCTTGTTTGTGTGACACTTTCTGAGGCAGCCTTTCCACAGGCAACCGAGTGGTCGTGCGGCCGTGACCCCGCGCTTTCTTGGGCATGGAATATTTTTTTTTTTCTCGGAGGCATTAAGGAAAGGCTCTGAGAAAGGTACAGCGGTTGTCAGCCTGGGGATTTTTTCCTCTTTGTTTTGGTTCCCTCCTCGCTATGACCGAGGCTGGCATTTCAAGGCGCTGCTTCAGCCAGCGCAGCTTCGTTTACATTGCTTTTTGGCTATTACTCAACTGTACCAGCTATCCTGCATACGCTTTTAAAGTGTCACAGACTGCTGCATTAGTCACGCTGTCTCAACGGAAACCACAACACTGAAGGACAATGAGGATTAAAGGCTGTTTTCTTATTTTCCAGGCTGCTACACAGTGTAGCTCGGACGCTGTGAGTTTCAAGAATCTGGTGAAAGGGAGAGAGTGGACAATGAAAATGGACATGGAGGATGCTGACATGACCCTGTGGACGGAGGCCGATTTTGAAGAGAAGTGCACGTACATCGTCAATGACCACCCATGGGACCCCAGTGCTGATGGAGGCACCCTCACTCAGGCAGAGGCTTCCTTGCCAAGGAACTTGACTTTCAAATACTCATCAAACTGCAAAGAGGTAAGCGGCGGTGCCCGGGGAAGGTTGGAGTCAGATGAGCCAAACCACGGCGCTTCGGAAAGTGTGCGCTCGCCTTGCCTTCCATTCTTTACTCATGCACGCTATGCCACCACCAAGTGCTGCCCACTGGCTTTTAAGATGGGACTCTCATAATACTTTTAAGAAACAGCGAACGGGGCATCTGTCATGTGGCATTTGCACTGGGAATCGCGTCCAGCCTGTCTCTGAACCCGGCTCTGAGCCAATTCACAAACAGTTAAATTTTCACACAATTTGAACAGCATCTGAATAAGCATATTTAAACTGCGGGGTGGTTCCCTGTGCCAATTTCTTGACTGCTGTTTGCCAGGACCATTCATTGCTTCTGGCACAGAGATTAAAGTGCCTCGGTTGTCCAATAAATAGCTTTAAAAAAAGTAGAGGGAAAAAAAAAAAAAAACAAAAAACAACACAAATTCCTGGAAATGTATTTAATTATTTCTTTTTGTTTTCCCTTTGGTTATGAAATTGCTTTATTCTTTTTGTGAGCTCGCCATGGTCCCAACTTCCTAAATTCTTCAATTCGGCATATCGATTGAGGAGGTGACTCAGTAAGCTGGACAGCAGGATAGCCATAGCTCAGATTGACTTGTGTTTATCTGGGACAGCATCTTCACTGGTAGCTGGCTGTGCGAGTCCGTCCTATCCGTGTCCCTGGAGTGGGTGCATTCTTTGTTGTTGTTTCAGAAGGGCTGGAAAGAAATGAGCCCGGATGAGCAATTTGGTTTTGTGTTTACTCCTTCCTATAGAGTAGCTATTATAGCTAGGTGTGATGTTCAGCAGGGTAATAACCCAAGGGACAACCCTTCATTTCTCCTTGTGCTGAGACTTGTGGTGTGGCAGCTATTACCTGTGCTTCTGCTTTGGCTAAACACACTGACCACAGAGCTGAGGAGAAATACACTCATCTGTGTCTATCAAATGTTTCCTCCTAAAGCAGGTACTTGTTTAGTCCTGCATACGCAAATAGGGCTGGACCCCCAGCTGGAGGGTATTGGCACCATGAAATCGAGTTTGGCAGTGCCTTGTACAGTGCCTGGTAGGTTTGCTAAGAGGTTAAAGCTAAATTCCCATGTAGAATCGCTCTTCTCTTCCCATCTGCCCTGCCCTGCCCCGCAGAAGTTGGCAGAGTAAGGACGCGCTCCCAAAAAAAAAGCTCAAAACCCTGTTTTGCCTCACTGTATCATGAGATGCGTCTGACTTTGGGGAGAGATAACACCGCAGCTTCACTGTGTGATGCAGAGAGCTCTCTGGACTGAAGGATGGGCTTGTGGCACAGGGCCCAGGCAGCTAGCCAGGGACTAACTGCCCAGCTCAGGCTTGGATCTGCAGCCACAGTAGTGGTTGTCCGAGCAGCTTTCAGAATTCCCAGCACTGTGTTGGGAAATATCAGCATGCAGTTTTCTTGTGCTATAGCTGAGCTCAGTGAATTGAGGTGGGAGGATTGCTGTGATTGCTGTACAGGAGGTGGGGGGAAAGAGAAGTTGCTGAAGGGTTCCAAGTTCTTCCTTGTCAAGTATGACCCGCACAGCTCCTTGCTAGTGGGAGTCTGAATATAGGACATCCTCCTTTTGTTCTCCAGAGCTCCCCATGCTCGTTTATTTGCGCTGAATAGCACCTACTGGCAAGAGCAATAGGAACTCAGGAGCCCTGTCTATTTCTAACTTAGCTCTGTAAGAAAGGGACTTGCTTGTTTTCTGTGAAAGGTCTGGTGCTGTCACTGTGTGGACAGGTCACTCGTTTGCTGCTTGTCTGCGGGGTGAGATAGCTGTGCGTGGCACAGCCCGTTTGTCCTCTCACGACTCCTGACGCGAAGCATAATTTTTTTGTATCTACCTTATAAGTCTTGATTTTGTTCAGTGGGGTCAGAACTGGGTGTGTGTTTCTCTTAGGCACTGGCATCTGTGGGGTCACAGAGGGAGCCTGGCTCTGGTTTTGACCTCATGGAAAACCGCCAGAGTCCTGACAGCGCTATAGGGTGGGATTTTTCACTTGCAAAAGTCTGAGGTAAGGCATCGAGGGATGCTTGCGTGCGTGTTTGCCAGCGGATCTCAGATGTGAGCTGTCTTCATTGTTAACTTTCAGGAGAACTGCGGCTTCATCTGGTTGAGAGTTTTAAATGCTGAGTCAATTTATTGACAAAAACATGTCTAATACACCGCTTGTGAAATGCTAAATACTGTCATGATTAGATCATGTGGTTGACACGATTAGCATTGTATCTCCATTTGGAGAAGGAAAAGTACTGCGTGCCTGCCTAGGAGGGAGGAAGTACTAGCACTGCTGTTTGGGGAGGGCTGCTTTTTGTGTTTCTTTTCCTCGCACGCTTTGTGAAGTGAGTAGTGCCTCTGTAAGAGCTTATTGAATTTGTGAGAGAGTCCATGACACATCATACTCTTGTTTATTCTTGGATCTCAATCGGGGATTTTTCTGAAGGACACATTTTTCGTTATGAGTTCACAGTATGTGTCAGCATTTTAAAAAATGAATTACTACTGCTCGTAACATTCTGGGCTGCTAGATTTACGTGAAGTCATTTATTTATTCCAGTGCATGAATTATTTATCTTTGTTCCAGTTTTAGCGCTTGTCAAAAATGGACAAAACACAGTGCCAAAATCACACTCAAGAAGGCCATATGTGAATAATCTTTTTAATTTTCAAAACATTTTTTTTTTCAACAATTTTTCCCTTTGGCTTCACTTATAGCCCAAACAGCCCTTCTTGACATCAAGTGACAGTTATTCGTCTGCCTTGAATACTGCCAGTGCCCCATCCTGGCACCCCATCCTGTGCTCTAGACAGTGAGAACAGATCTCAGTGAGCCAATAACTTGTTGCATGTCTCTGCTAAGGATGCTCTTCAGCAGTGGACGCTGCTCTGAGGCAGTGATTTGGAGCTGTTACCAATGTACCTCACACACTTGCTGTCAGGCTTTTATTTCTTTTGTATATGATCAGAGAGGAAGCAGTCTGAAAACATTTCCTCTTGTGGCAGCACTTTTAGAAAGTGTTAACTGAATGAAGGGTTAAATTGTTAAATTTAAGTGGGTTTATGCAAGTGTAGACCTATGAGTTAAGAAAAATCACCATTATTCTAAAGCACATGATGGCTTGTCCTGATTTGCATCTGGAAAATACTGTTATTTCACAGTGCACTGGAGCCAGTAAGATTTTTTTTATTTTTTATTTTTTTTACATTTTGTTATGTTTTTGTTATTCCTTTAAAGCTATTGGTCTCGTTGTAAAACATCCTCCTCTTTAGGAATCCATCAGAGTTGTCATTTATTTCAATGCTCTCACTACAAACAAGCTGTAGGAGCGCTGGCCTTTTAAAGCCCTTGCTAACAGTGAATCCACACTCAGAGCTGCTCTCTCCTGTGTGGGAGCTGCGGGCTGGTCGTGCTGCACACTGGCCCGCTGTTGCTGCCAGATGTGCCGAGGCAGTGGTGAGGCCAGTGCTGCCCGTAAAGCATCTGCTGGATGGGCTCCCCTCAGGCCAGCTGAAGAATGAAAGCCCCGCCATGCCCGGCATCTGGCCAGTGGGATGATGGCAGCTCAGCCCTCGCACCGCATTAGGACCCTGGTCAGTTCCAGGGCCGTGGCCACTCTGGGCTGGGTGCTCCCCTCCATGCAGCCCCCAGCTCCCCACAGCCCCACGGTGCAGCCGTTGTTCCTTAAGGCTGGCAGGGCCCTCTCTATGTGTTCCGTCCTGCTGGGACCATGGTGAAGGAGGGGAAGCTCCTCCCAGCTTTGGCCAGTGCACTAAGATCCAGCATCAACATCATCATATCGGGTTTGGTTTAGTCCTCACAGTACAGATGATGTTTTACTGAAAGGAAGGATGTGTCTGTGGCACAGTTGAGAGAGTGCTAATAGTTGTTAAGTGGCTATAGCTTAAAGAGAAAGGGGATAAGTGTCAGTAAAGAAGATAATATTCTGCAAATAGCATTTTGCTCGCTTACTGCATAGGTTAGTTTGGCATGCCTGCAGGGACTGTGTAAGGGTAGAAGGCTTATAACAGCGCAAGCAGAACTCAGTCACACTCCTCTCTGGTTCCCTGCCATGAGACTGCTTTGGAAGGTCTCACCAGACGGAGAAACGTGCTGAAGGACACCTGGTGGACACAAGTCTGAAATGCCTCTCTGCAATGGCTTGTTGGCAGCCTGCAGCCAGCTTCCCCTCAGTCTGGCCACGCAGTTCCTTTGCTGTTTAGCTGCAGCCCTGAGCAGCTCTGCACTCTGCAGGCTCCTGTTAAACTAATCCCAAAGCCACACCCTTTTGGCTGTGCAAGGGTCTGATTGTGGCCTGGAGCCTGGGTGCTGGTTTGGCACGATGGTCCCCATCCCCCAGAAGGCAGCCCTCCTCAGCACCAGCACTGACTCCTGGGGACACTGGTACCAGAAAGCCACCCCTGGTTCAAGATCAGCTGGGCAGCTTTAGTCTGATTCAGCAGAGCAAACACATACATGTCTAGAACTTCTGCCAAAATCACCTTCTGATAGTAGGGAGTGAGAAGCTGTCCTCGTGTTCTGGGGAGGAAGCAAACACTCTATGGAAGTGGGTATCAAAAAGCATCTGCTGTGTCAGAGGTGCCAGTGCACAGCGAGTGTTTCAAGTTGACTGGTTCAAGGAGTGATTTCTAGAGATTCTGAGAATTTCATTAAAGTCATTTTAATTAAGGGCAAGATATTTTAAAACCGTGAAAAAAAAAACTGCTACCTTGCAGTCAAACTGGTAGAATATGCTGTATCTTGGTAGTGAACTTCTCTTGAGAGGGCAGATGGATGTAAATGAAGATATATGGGGAAGATGTGAAGAACATCTGCCTTTTTCAGCTCTCTATGAGAAAATGTACAAGCAAGACAAAAATAAAACTGAGCCACTGAGCTTGTTTCAGCTTGTGGTAGGTGTAGGAAAATTTCTGGAAGTCCCTTTTTTGTCTCTTCAGTCCAGATGCACAGATCAATGGAGCATTTAACTACCTCTACTGTTGACATTTAATTTGTTTTGTGGTGTTCTGAAACACGTTAAAACATAGACAAGCGTGAACAACAACCACGCCACATACACCCAGCAATCTGTTTCCGGGTGGATTATCTCCTTGATGCTTGGGCTGTTATTTGTTCCCTTTATTTTGACATCTCACATGAAATTATGCCAGGCATTAGTTGGTTACTGGGATTTTTAATCTTAACCAGTACACAGACAAGTACTTCTCTGTCTCTCCCTTTCTCACACTGAAGGTGATGCAATAGAAGAAAATGTACCATGAGAAAATCACAAGGCTTAGCTAATTTGTGAAGTGCTGTCTGCAGTTCAGGGTTTTTACCATCTTCTGCTGTGAAGGACTATTAAAAAGAAAATGAAATGCTCTCTGAAGTGAGCTAACTGCGGGGTTTGGTGACTGCTAATCTGCTTTGGTACAAATGTTTATTCCTTGCTGGGTATAGACAGCAGTAATCCCTATACTCAGTGTTTATCAACAAACTCTGCAATTGCTGTCTTGTTCTGAAATCCTGATGAGCAAAAAGACAGTTATTAAGTGGCAAGATGCATGAAGGGAACATGATTAATATGTTTTGCCATGAAGGTTGATGGGCTTTTTAACATCCTTTCTCTCCACTGTCTCAGCAGCAGGATCAATCTTGCATAGTCTTGGGTTTCTGGTTTACAGAATTGCTGTTTTTAAACGTTCTTTGGATGTATTAAATTTAGGAAGATTGGTGAGAAACAGAGAGGAACAAAACCAATAACTCAGCAGTGTTTTGCAAAGGGTTACTCCAAGGCACGTTCTTCTGAATAATGATGAATTGCTTCCTGATTTGTGGTCAGTGACTTTTTTTGGTATAATTACTGTCAAGAAGGAAGCTGAGCAACTAGAGTACATTTCTTAGACCTAGCAGTGGAGCATTTTCATCAAAACCTTTACGCCTTTTTGACCAAACCCACTTGTCATATGTTACCGGAACTGCTGCCTCCTTTTTATAAAAGAGGGTGATCTGTGAGTACATGTTACACTGCCATTTCGTGTTCTGTATTGTATGCCACTACTGATGAGAGAATTGTAGGTCTTGTTTTTCTCCTTTTAGCTATGAAGAGGGGTGTGGAGTAAAAGGAGTAGGGGTAAAGTTTCGTTTTGACCTGGAGAAGCAGTCATTCCAATTTCTAACTGTAACTGGCTGTGTAGCAGCAAAGAGATTGATAGTTCTTGAATATTTTTATTTGCTGGAACTAGGCTTTAGAGGTTGCCTTTTAATAGGAAAAGTAACTTATGAAGTTATTTGACAATCTCTATATATTTTGCTTACTGTTTCTTTTTGTATTTCTACAAAACACATTTTTCAGGCAGTGTTCATCTTTGGCTTCCCTATGTCTTGGTAAGACTTTAATGTCTAACAAAGCTGGTCATCTCATATCCAGCACAGTTGCTAAGTACTTCTGTTTTGCTGACCTGCCGCTAAAAAATTTCATGTATTAGTTGTTTAACTTCGTAAGTTTGCGGGGCAGGGGAGAGGAAGGAAGAATTACCAATTTTTGCTGGCAATGGACTGATCCTGTGCTGCTCTTCTTGTAGGTCACTGGAGTTATAAGCAAAGAGTACATCCCAAAAGGAACACGCTTTGGACCCCTGGTAGGAGAGATCTATACCAGCGATACAGTTCCCAAGAATGCGAACAGAAAATACTTTTGGCGGGTAAGCAGGAAAAAACAGCACCATGTTGTTGCAGTAAGCAGATCACTAAATGAGTACAGCTGAAAAGCTGGGTCACTTCCTGCTTCAGACCTGTGTGAATGCAGGGGGCAACTTTTGTGTGCTGCTGCCACAGAGGAGCAAGGTGAACATGGCAAGCTAAGCTGAGTAAGAGCCTGCCTGTCTTGAATATAGGGGCTGTGTAGGTGGAGAGAGCAAGGAAGATACCCAGACCTTCCTGGCTCTGTCCTCTGAAGCAGATCAATACTTAATGGGATAAAGAAATAATTCTGCTGCTTGCTGTAGGGGCAGGTTATCTTGAATTTCTTCACAGTGGAAATTCATTCTTGTTTATGTAAATGTCATGTATACCTGATTTTTGCAACTATGAAGAAGTTGTGAAAGTACTGCATCATCTTTTTCTCTGGAATCATGGTATCTTTTAGGGTATTTTTTCCTGGTGTTGAATAGAACTGCTGTTCTATATATATATATATATATATATATATACTCATAGCACAGAGGTGGTGATCTTCAGCATGTACAATTGTAGCTGTAGGCTTTTCTAGTCTGCTTCAGAAAGAGAAGCCATGAATCCTAATGAAGAGAAAATTCATTAAGGGCAAATTCATTAGAGGCGATGCCGAATTTCTGTTCAGTATTATAAGTTGGAAGGGAGCATCAGCCAACTTGTTTTGGCATGAAACTCCATGCTGAGGAATATGCCTCCAGTTTATCAATTAACATAATCCTCAGTTTCCTTAGCAGCCCCATTATTAACTTTTAGGGAACATTCTTTAAGCCCCTTTTCTTCCACGGATTTGTTTTGCCGCCTTTAGCCAATTAGGCTGCGTCTAAATCAGTGGATTTGGGAGTACATCCAAGCCTCTGTGCCCAGGTGCCTCCCTGCCACATAGCAACATCGCAACCTCACATCCAGGTGAAACTCAGGGCAAGCACAGTTCTTCCTACCTAATTGCATCATTTTGGTTTTCTCTGATCATCCTCATGCAACGTAATACAGCATTGCACAGGCAGTTTATTTGCATGAGTGTTTGTACAGAGCGTGCAGCTGCTTTTGCATTCATTGGGCTACAGCACTTTTCTTTTAGCTGAAGTTTTTGGAGCTCGTGTCTGACACAGGAAGAAATCAGTGTGCTGGCCCTAGCCCTGCCAGTGGTTTGTAATACAGAGGACTCTGGGATCAGAGCTGCTCACCATCTTGCTTCATTCATACATGGCAGCAGGGAAGATGACATCATTTTCATGATGTGATTTTAAGCGAGGGGATCCTTGGAAATAATATCCTAGGAGCCATCTAAACATCATTAAATTCTCTGCTGTAATCTCTTGATTCATTCAAGATATACTGCTGCACTGAAGATGAATTCTTTCCTATGGGGCTGAAGGAGGCCTGCATATGCAAAGGAAATTGTGGGAGATAACTTCCCACATATTGCTGAAGGCACGCCTGGCTTGCCGGTGGGAGCGGGAACATCTGCAGCGCGCGGGGGGATGCTCGAGGGGAGCGGGGCCGACGTCATTTCTGGGAACCGCGCTGTGACTCAGCACATCTGCTCTCTTCTTACCCAGAAGAAGTGGGAGCCCAGCAGGGCAACTAGGCCAGGGTGGCGGGGGCGTAGGCCCTGTCCCATCCTGTGCTGGCCTTGGGGAGCAGTCAGGGCGGGCGCCGAGCGCTGCGGCCCCGCGCTGTTCCTGGAAGTTTGCGAGCTGGGGCGAGCGGAGAAAATTGACGTCTCCTCTTGAGACAGCAGAAATTCACCCATCTCCCTTCCATTTTCTCATAACAAACACACCGCAAAATCTCTCGCAGGCCGCTTTGATGAGGCCACATGTATTTCCCCCTTCTCAGTTTACAGGAAGTTACTCTTAAAGAAAGTGATTCTGGTGTTTATGGCCCGTGTTAAAGGGCCAGGCTGCCTCGCCCCTCATCGCCGGCGGCTGTCAGGGCGGCGAGGAGAGGTCCGGGCGGGCGCAGGCCCGGCATGCCCATCCGATGGTGTGGGCGCTAAGGCGGGAGCAGGCCGCCCAGCATTCTCCTTCTCGCAACAAGCTGTTTCCCCCCTTCTGGAGGCATTTCCTGCCCAAGGAGGCTTGTCACCGGGGCAGGCTGCTCCCTTTCATGTGCCCAGTCATTTAACTTGCAAGCTGGGGAACTCCGTTTTATCCAGTGTGGAGCCAGTTCTCCCTGAGAGCAAGGGATGTGTCCGGAACAGACGTGTCTCCTGGGTTTTTTCCTTTTTTCTTTTCTTTCTTTCTTTTTTTTTTTTTTTTAAGTACTTCTCCTATTCTTCCCACTTTAAGAAACAGTAGCTTCTCCCAGTGGCTGGGACTTTTTCTCCCCCAAGCTACAGAGCAGTGTGTAGTTCCACATTTTCATTCCCGTCCATGGACAAGTCAGAGCGTGTCCCTTGATAGGAAAAGTGACTTCTCATCGACTGGCCCCTTTCCAGGTCTTCGCTGAGTTATGGCAGGTGAAGTTCATCTCTGCCTCGCCCAGCCTTCTTACAAAAGGGCTACAGTCCAACTGTGAGCAAGTGTTGCTTTAGGACTCTGGGGGGGGTGGAGGATGTTTGCATAGTTTAAACCTTTGGGCGGGGGTGGTAGGAAACTGCAAGTACAGAGGCCATAGAAAAAGGTGAGAAAGACTCTGACGTAGCGCAGCCAGTCAGTCTTATACACAGGTGACTCAAAGCGTTAATGCAAGCATGCACTCAGACCTGCAATCATTAGTATCACCCAGTTGTTGATCATAGCACCGGGAAAAGGACTCAGGCAGGGAGAGTACTTTGCGATTCAGATTTTGTGTCTGATTTGCTCATGCTAGCAGAGCTACACAAGCTGAGCAGAGATGGAAAAGGTAACTGTGTACTTGCCTTTGAATAAGCATTTCTTTTCTTAAAACAGAGAATATCGTAATTGGAATGGGAAGAAACCCAGCTTGAACTCTTACTTCAGTAATATCTGCTCAGTTTTTTCTTGAGAGCTTCTTTTTTTTTTTTTTTTTTTTTTAACTTATCATTTTTCCACTGTGGACTCTGTGCACGCATGTTGAGTATCATGAATATATAAATATATAGATACTCATAGGCACTTCCTCTCTGTTCCAGATCTATTCAAGTGGTGAGCTTCACCACTTCATTGACGGATTTAATGAGGACAAGAGCAACTGGATGCGTTATGTAAATCCTGGCTACTCAGTTCAGGAGCAGAACTTGGCAGCCTGTCAGAATGGAATGAACATCTACTTCTACACTATCAAGCCCATCCCTGCCAACCAAGAGCTGCTTGTGTGGTATTGCCGAGACTTTGCAGAGAGGCTGCACTATCCCTCCTCCAGAGAGCTGACAATGATGAACCTCAGTAAGTGCATTACAGTATAAACAAAGAATGCTAGTAATGTCTCTTCTGCCTATATGATCTAATAATAAGTTCTATAATTACACAGCTGCATCATCTGTTGTGTCACAGTAGGTAGCTTGGAGTGGAAAAGGGGAATTAAAAAAAAAAAAAAAAAAAAGCACAGCAGAATGAGTTCCCTGTGCCTATACAAATGTAAACAGATTACTAAAAATCTCAACAGTTACTGTTCTTTATAGAACAGCAACTGAGTATTATCTGAAATTCTGGACAAGACAACCTGAAGATATCCTCTGCCTTAGAACCATAGCTGTTGATTCACACATAGACTTTCAAGTCCAGATCTCATAGTGTATTGAACAAAAATCTGCTTTGATAGCATATACTAAAAGCTGTCCAGTCATTTTCTGAAAGTGCTGCCCTTACTGTACAAGGAAATGGCTGTGTGCCATGACTTTGTCTAGGTGTCTGACAAAATATATGTTGACTATATAATGTTCTTCAGGCCTGGCATCTAAGGTTACTTATCTTCTGGGAGCAAACCTCGTGTGTTCTTCTCATCTGGTTTCTCATATTTTAAGCTTGGTATATTCTGTCCTCATTTCTTGGCTGCATAGTGCAGCTTTCATTTTCTGTTCAAAAATAATAGCACGGGGGAAGAGGTATTTCCAGGAGTTTATCTTTGGGTTCCGCTGTGGTTTCTTACCATTTCCAGCCCTTAGTGCTCTACTCATAGCATTAATCACTGCATGGCATCTCACCCAAAGTCCCTTGAAGAGGAGGAGCGATTCCTGCTGACTTCTTGTTCAATTCTTAGGCGTCCTTGCCTCCTGTTAGCTGCTCTGAGACTGAGCAGAGCATTCTTTTGTCCTTCTGCCAGCGCCAATACTGAAACTTGAAGCAAAAATGAAATCAGTTTGTTTTTTTTTTTTTTTTTTTTTTTTAAATACAAAGGGCTGTTTACTGTTATTTGGCAACAAACAGTGTGTTATAAAATATCAGTGTTACTTTGGGGGTCATTAGAGCTAAAATACATCCCCGCATCATGAAAATGACATCAGATTGAAATTAATCAAAAGTACATCTGTCGTCCATGAATGTCCCCCTTTCACCAGATTTTGGTTTCTTTCACTGCTAAACATAACACACTATAGAAGAAAATTTGCTTTCTTTTAAGGAAGAGGAAGAGAAGGAAGTGGGGAAAATGTCTTGTGCTGCTATATTCCCTGTTCAAGAAATATCTCACTGATTCTGTCATCTTTGCATGCCTGTCATTTTGCCAATAGCTGTGCAAGTTTATTTCCTGACGTGCTGAACTGTTGGATTTCCAGTGGGGCCTGCAGGTGGGACGAGTCAACAGTATTGAGGGTTCCCATGGATGGGGAGCTTGCAAAGATCTAGCCAGAGCTGGTTGGTCACTAACTGGGTGGATACACAAATACAACCATAGTTTCCTACATCTTCTGTCACCTTAGGTAACCTTACAGAAGTAGTAAGGAATGTATTATTTGCTAAGTGTCAACAAATTACCCAGTTACTCTTACTCATGTCAAAATGAGGTTTGTTTGAACAGATAGAATGTCCCATTCTAATAAAAGTAGGTTTAATACCTAGAAGTGACTGGATCTTGAGCAACAGTTGTATTGCTCAGTCTTAACATTAGCAAGGGTCGCCTTTCTAGATGCTGAGGTTGAAGCATCCTTTCTTCCTCTTACAGATAATTATTGAAACTACTTATTTATGTTAATCCCTTCACATAAAGGAAATGAGAAGAGAGGAAAAGTTTATCAGCTTTTTAAGCATCTTCCACTGACAGTAGCAGCTCTCTCAGTTTTATCTTTTTTCCTTCGTCTTTATGATGAACACGCTCAAGCCTGAGGCCTACCGTTACACCAGAAACTCTTCACGTACTGTAAAGAATTGAGGACCCTTAGCATTTTGGTGCCCTTTCTTAAGAAAAGCACAAAAAAAGTCCAGAGGTGTCTCAAAGATGCTTATTCACTGCAGGGCCTGTAGCAGCCATGCGGGTGGGGATGTTTTTCTAACATTAATACTGGAACCAGATGAGTTTAAAGCAAATGTCAGCACCGTGCAGCTTTCTTCTTCCCCTTCCTCCCAGACTACTTCTTGTAGTTAAATTTAAAATTAGCAAGCACCCCCGCTGCCTCTCCAGCTTCTCTTTGTAGCGTGAGCTTGGCCCAGGCCTCCTCACAGTGTGTTAATATGACTGAATTGCAGGCGGCTTGTGCCCGAGTTGTTCACATCACACTCTGGCTGCAGATGGAGCTTTGCCCCATCAAAACACTTCAACACAGTCGTGGAGGCTGAGATCAGTCCTTGAGGGACCCTTCCACTGGCCACTCCCTCAGGAAAGCTCTTTCCAGCTATGGGAATCACTAATAATTTGGTGTTTCAATTGGCCTGGCTTTTCTCAGAGGAGCATCCAAGCATCGCCTCTCTCCCACCTCCTGGCTGCTGGTTTTGGCATCCTCTGAGGAAAAGAAAGGCAAAGCTGAGGTGCAGATCCCATCAGGGTTCCTCTCTGCTGGGACATGCACTAGTGAAGTGTAGGACAGTGGCACTGGTAGACCACAGTGCGTTCGGCACCCGTTCCATCCCTCTGCCATGTGCAGAAGGCTTTGGTGGAGATGAAGGGTGGCCTGGGATACACACTAATGGAGAATATCCAGTGTCACCTCAGTTTTACTGGCTTAAACTATAGGCAGATGCTTTAGGTGCCGCAGGGGCTTTGGGATCACAGCCCTAGCCTTCAGCACCTCAGATCCTCTCTAAGTACCAGAGTGGGATGGACCTCCAGGGAAAAAATGTATCAGAGAATTTCTCTGGCATTATTTCCTGTAATTAGTGGCCTCAAAAATGAGAGAACTACCACTTTGGTGCATAAATATATTTACACATCCACGTATAACATCTACTTGCCTCTCTAACAGCAAACTTCCAAATTAAAGGTAACTTCTCCAGCGTTAGTTCATTTGCACCGTAGAAGGAAAGCATCTAGATCCAAGACAGCAATTAGGCATGCTCTTAGTTATGGGCTTAACCGTGTCCTCCGTGTTTTCTTGAACTGGGGCCTTTGACCCAGTCCTTCAGACACTGAAGCACACACCTACCTTCTCGGCCATGATTAGCTCTGATTGAAGCTACACAACCTCGAGTAGATGCTGGGGTGCCTGCAAGGGTTGCACAACTGTGGTAGAAACAAGACTCCACTCTGTCCTGGGGGAAGAAACTGAGTCTCGTTTCAACACATTCCCTTTTCCTTTTTGCCTATTTTGAGGCTGCTAGTGTTATTTTTCATCAAGATTTAAGACATCAGACATTGTCATGTTGCACAGTAAATTGTTTTAAGTGTGATGGCAAGTTTACTGTGTCCTACAGACTAAAATACTCAATTTTGATAGCTTTTAGGTGTGCTTCGTAGCCTTATTGCGTTGGAATCGACTGTTTATCCATGATATTCTGGGTGTTTGGATTAGCGAACAAACTGAGGAAATTTGTTTAGGGATCCCACACAACCTAGCATTTCATTCCTACTTATCATAACAGCTTTATTTTGAAAAAAAGGGTGGAGAGGGCAATAGTGTTTTTTTATTTCTAAAAACAAAATACATTTGCATTGACTCAGGTCATGACTATTTGATAATAATGTTCACGTATTGCAATCATGTGATGCAACTTCCTGCTATTCATGTCATATTTGTCTCATCAGTCAATCACAGGCAGGTGACATCTTATTTTGGTCAAGTTTCAGAAAGAAGTTTGAGTTCAGGGAAGTCAGTTTGCATATTTGGGAAACACTTGACAATTTTTTGTATTTTGTGTACAATTTCTGTGAAGTTTTACTGAATCTATTATATTCTCTGAAGATTATAATGCTTGGTTTTAAAATGCAGTGTATTCTTGCTTTCGTTACGCTGACCCTCATAAATTTGTCATTAGCTAACGCATGCTCTTTGCTTTCCCTTTTGTTTATGGTCAGTTTCACTTTCTGGTTTTAAAGCTTTTCTGTTTGGGTCGAAAGGAAACATCTGCATTCATTTAAAATGTGCCTACTGGAATCTTCAAACAGGCTGAGGAAAATTATTTTCAAATTGTATACAAAGTTTTCTCTGCAAAACCAGAATTTTGGGGCTGAAGTTGACTTAATACCGAGGATTATTTGAAGGCATCTCTGGAGTCCTTCTTTGAGCAAAACGTTTTCAAAGGCAAGTCACACTGCCTTGGACACATTTAGAAAACAGATGATCAAATTATAGACTTCTAAATGTTGGTCTCCACTCTCATTTTGAGTGGAAACACTCTTTGTTTTGCCTACTTCACAACTTCGAGGTTCTCTTTCTACTAGCAAAAGCGTGCTTAATTTAGATCAAAAATGTGAATCGGTGTAATTAAGCTTCACCACTCAAAGTGTTCAGTACCATTTCACTCCTGAAATTACTATTGAAATTACTGGCTACCTACAACCGTTTTTCAAGTTTTTAGAAAAAACAGATCATTGTTTTTATGAAGCTTTTCTCAGGCTTATAGCTAGGAGCTTAAGTAATGAGCAAAACCGACAGCATAGCAGCCGTTTGTGACTGGAACGCCCACATTGGAATGACTTCAGGTAGCCCCTCCGCTCACGTTTCATTAAGACT
The DNA here is from genome assembly GCA_037305975.1 of Chrysolophus pictus. Classification (NCBI taxonomy): domain Eukaryota; kingdom Metazoa; phylum Chordata; class Aves; order Galliformes; family Phasianidae; genus Chrysolophus; species Chrysolophus pictus. Next base: position 42,900,311 of record CM074578.1, read on the forward strand.
TAAAAGTAACAGGATTTCTGTCCCCTTTGCTCTTGCACGCACTCACAAATCTCAGATCTGAGCAAATAATCTGTTGACCTCAGTGAGAAGTGGATCAGGCTCCGAAGGAGGCATGTCTGTTGGTTTTTTTCCCTTTAGATCAGTAAGTTGCAAATGCAATTGCATTGTTCTTCTTTTGTTGTTAACTTCTATTCTGTGTGCCTGCCTGACCACAGAAACAATACAGATCTTGGAAGACTGTGTGCCTTTATCTATTATATATGGGTGTGCTGGGAGGAGTGGGGTGGAGAGAGAGGCATGGTAAGAGAGACATGGTGATTAATAACCACTTAAATCTAAAATCACAAGATAAAAGAAATCCATTTGTAAAAAATAAATATCTCTAACTTTGAAGTATGGCTCCTTAAAGACCAGTAAGAAAGGTTATAAACCTCTCAATCAGTTTCAGCCCTGGTTTAAATCCATGTTCAGCATAAAACATCAGAACCTCTCTTTGGCTTCTGACATTACCTTCTCTTGTTTTACACGGTGCTGACACACTTGTTTGTATTTTGATCTCCGGTGTTCCAACTCTTCCTCGGGCTCAGGTAATAGGGGAAAAATCAGGAGGGGATTTATGGAGCAAAGCTGACCTCCAAGCTAAAGAGAGCAGTCACAGTTAAGAGTTGGAAAATGATCTTTAAATGTTGCTATTTCTGTTGCACGTGAAAATTAACAGGAGGAAAGGCTTTATTGGGAAGGGAAGGGAAGGGAAAGAAAGAGCCACTATCTGTCTGTCAAGTGGGGCCGTTGGGCAGCTGTGCAAGTTAAGTTCTCCGCGTGAGCTTCCTCTCTGTGACTCGCCTCACGGGTTCTCTCCAGCACATCAGGCACGTACCTCCCCTCCCTCAACTTTACCCTTGTGACAGTGAGAGAGCGCCCTTCCTCCAGCTGAGGCGTCTGGGTTTCTCTATCACTTTTCCAGCAGCGCTGGCACTTCTCCTTCCTCTTCCCCTCCCCCAGGACTTGTTTTTTTCTTTAAAAAAGAAAAGTGTCAGTTTGAACTTCCTGCTTGACAGACCCCATGGAGAAACCGATATGGGCCTGATAAGGTGATATTTATTTATTCTGCTGTGAGGCTTCACAAGTCCCTCCCTCTCCCAGCCCACCCCCCGCCCAGCTTTCAATACTTCCGATCCCGTTGCTGATAGCGTCACTGGGAATGTTTGCTCGGAGATGCTGGCGTGGTGACAGGCAGCTGATAACGAGATGGAGATAACGTTATCCACTGTGCCAGTGTGGGGTTCTTAAACCTAGCAGACCTAGATGTCCTACCCCAAAACCTGAGTGGGCATTTAGAAAAGAATACAGACAAAATGACAGAAGAAAAGTGGATGATTTCTAATGTCAGACAACACGACCTGTTGTCAGTATATTTTTGAAACAGCTCTGAATTAAACATTAACATTGAGTAAAGTAGTTGGGAAGCCATCTGCACACTTACGCATGTGCTTGCTCTACAACACGTCCTGTATTTGATCATAAATACTTTAATTGACCACGTCTATGTTTGATTGCATTCCGTTGCAACTTGAACATAGACAGTCTGCCTACATATCTCAAATTAGATATGCTTGCTGCCAGCAAAAAAGATGCTACTGTAAAAGCGGGTTGCTGTGAGCAGGAACATGTTTTGAAAGCAGCTGTTTTCTTGGATACGTTTAATAAATGGCTGTTTCTTTGCCTTATAGGGTAATGTTGCCAAATGATAGATTCCGTGAGGGTAGTGAATAGTGAAGCAAAGAATCTGCGTTGAAAGCGGTGTGGTCATTGCCTGTTTCCATCTTCCTCACTGGGTTTAGCTGGTCCGTCAGAAATTAGAAACAACTGTTTCTCAGCCCAGTTAGCAAAGGAAGAGCTGTCAGTCACAGAAGCAGAAATTTGGCAGAAAGGCTGTGATATGTTCGAGTCACGTACCTTCAGCACTGACTTGCATCTTTTGATGGAAAGCCTTGCACGTAGCTAATCACTAATATGAAACTTTCTTATAGTTTTTTCCCCTGTAATAGAACACCTTACAAGTCATCATTTTGTAATTATATAACTGTTAACTTTGGGAGATTAGATACAAGTAGAATTCTTTTTCTATCCTCCAGTAGTCTGTATTATATTGTGTCCAGATAAGAAGGTAGAGTTTTTGAATACAAACAAACAGTCTGTGTACGTGCTAAACTAAGCCAAATGGATGTTAGCTTCTATTTCCTTCTAAATGCACATTTCTTTTTTCTTTCTTTCTTTTTTTTTTTTTTTTTTTAAGTACATTTCAACTTAAGCTGGAGCCAACCAGTCTTGCTTTCTTTTGCTTTGCTTCAGCATTTTTTTTATAAAGTACAGCTGTAAGCAGAGGAGTTTTGCATAGACTGAATGCCACAGAAATCTGCAGTAAATAGTCTGCTTTGTTGTAGATGTTCCTAAGCAGTATATTTAATGAGTAATGATCTGTTTACTGATGGAGAATACCTTCTCTTTGAAGAAGGCTTTCATCCTAGCCAGCCATGGGCTTTTTGGTACTGTAAGTAATTGAACTGGCTGGTGAAGTGACTGCTGCGGTTTGGCAAAAGCCAATTTGTCATGCCTTGTTATTTTAGTGAGGAACATTTCTGGGAGCTTGTGTTCTGTAAAGTCTTTCTGGTAAACCTGTACTGTGAGCAAATGCTTGTTACCACATTTGCTAGAAGTACAGCTTGAAGAGATACCAGCAGTGAAGATGGTCGAATTTAAGGGGAAAGTACAGAGAAATCAGTTTGCAAAATGGACACTGTCACTCTGCAAATGAATCATTGTCCAGATCTGTACAAACTAGTAGTTGTCCCTTAAATTAACAGTGGGTTTGTTTTTTTTTTTGTTAATGCCTTCATACCAGCAGGCATTTTTTTGCACAGAAGTTATTTTTTTTGTGAATTAAATGAATTTTTATCTCTGGCAGTGGCCTGTCCTTCCCACTAAGCTTGTAGGAGTTAGATTGTGTTTTGAAAAGAGATAATGAAGGTGACTTATCTAAATAATAATTACCTTGTCTTTGTATTTCAGCACAAACCCACGTTAATCCAAAGCAGCACAGTGCTGATAAAGATGAGCTCTATCAAAAGAGCGTCCCAAAGAAGGAGCACAGTGTGAAAGAAATCCTGAAAATGGAATCCAGTCCTCCAAAAGGAAAAGACTTCTTCCAGACCAACATTTCACCGGTTACTCCAGAAAAGGACTTGGATGATTTGCGTAAGAACTATAGCCCAGAGAGGTGTTTCTTCCCTCGCGTTGTCTACCCGATCCGACCTCACATTCCAGAAGACTATCTGAAAGCTTCCTTAGCATATGGGATGGACAGACCCAGCTACATTACTCACTCACCCATCCAGTCATCTACTACACCAAGTCCTTCCGGGAGGAGCAGTCCAGACCAAAGTTTAAAAAGTTCAAGCCCTCACAGCAGCCCAGGGGTCACAGTTTCACCTCTGGCACCAACTTCCCAAGAGCACAGAGAGTCATACTCATACCTGAACGGATCCTATGGCTCAGAAGGATTGGGTTCTTATCCTGGATACGCCCCCCCTAGCCACCTCCCATCTGCCTTTCTACCATCCTATAACCCCCACTACCCCAAATTTCTGTTACCTCCATTCAATATGAGCTGTAATAACCTGAGCGCTTTGAACAATATCAACGGCATCAACAATTTCAATCTCTTCCCACGGATGTATCCCCTTTATGGCAACCTGCTCAGTGGAGGTAGCCTTTCCCACCATATGTTGAACCCCACCACACTCCCCAGCTCATTGCCCAGCGAAGGAGGCCGTCGATTGCTGCAGCCTGATCATCCAAGGGACTTCCTCATACCAGCACCTAACAGTGCCTTTTCTATCACGGGCGCTGCTGCCAGCATGAAGGACAAGCCATGCAGCCCCACCAGCGGGTCACCCACAGCTGGTACAGCAGCCAGTTCAGAACACATAATGCAACCTAAACCTACCTCAGTGGTGTTGGCTGCCACCGGTGGTGAAGAAGCCATGAATCTCATTAAAAGCAAGAGGAATGTGACTGGTTACAAAACCCTCCCGTACCCACTGAAGAAGCAGAACGGGAAGATCAAGTATGAATGCAACGTTTGCTCCAAGACCTTTGGCCAGCTCTCGAATCTGAAGGTAGGTGGTGGAGACTTAAGACTAAGGCTCCGATTTCTCCCTGTAGGTTTTCTAGGAAAATCAGGGAAAAGGCTCTTGTGCTTGGCAGGCTATTGATCAGTCTGGGCTTAATACTGATCCCCCACCAAGAAAACACGGCTGCAGAGACAATTCCTTAACATTGACGCCACCTAATTAACTAGGTAGCAGTGCATTTTGGCAGTGAGAGGCTTCTGCTAACTTTAGGAAACATCTGAAAGTACTTTCATTGCGTTACTGGAAACTGCCAATTGTTAATTGCTTTGTTTCTCCCTAGGTGCACCTCCGAGTACACAGCGGAGAGAGACCATTTAAATGCCAGACTTGCAATAAAGGCTTCACACAGCTGGCTCACCTCCAGAAGCACTATCTGGTACACACAGGAGAGAAGCCCCACGAGTGTCAGGTATGTAACACACACAGAGACAGCTTCCCTTGGAGTCTGATGGGACAGCAGGGGCCGTACCCTACTTGCCCTGTGTGCACAGCCCGTGTGGCAAGCTGCGTGACAAACTGGCAACTGCTCAGGATTCACATCCGTGTCACAGCTGTTTCCAGCCCTGGTGTGCCAGTGTCTGTGAAACAGCATGGTTGCCTTCAGCCTGCTAGGGCAGCATCTGCCTGATACAATTTTGCCGTCACCACACTCAAAATGCTATTCAGCAATATTTAAAATAGAAAAGCTGGGGATTTTTTTTCCCCCGGTGAGAAAGTGTGAAGATATAAAAAGCCACCGCTTCATCCTGCCATCTCCTCCTAGGTGTCTGATTTAAAGCATAAAATCCCCTCCCACTCACTCGGTGTTTCTCTGCCACCCCCCCTTAGGTTTGTCACAAGCGGTTCAGCAGCACCAGCAATCTCAAAACCCACCTGCGGCTCCACTCTGGAGAGAAGCCTTACCAGTGTAAGCTGTGCCCAGCCAAATTCACCCAGTTTGTGCACCTGAAGCTGCACAAACGTCTCCACACCCGGGAGCGTCCCCATAAATGCATCCACTGCCACAAGAGCTACATTCACCTCTGCAGCCTCCAGGTTCACCTGAAGGGCAATTGCCCTGTCGCCCCCGCCTCCGGCCTCTCGATGGAGGACCTGAACCGAATCAATGAGGAGATCGAGAAGTTTGACATCAGTGACAATGCCGACAAGTTGGAAGAGGTGGAGGACAATATTGACCTAACATCCGTTGTGGAGAAGGATATACTGACCGTGCTCAGAAGGGAAATGGAAGGAGCTAATCTCAAAGTATCTTTACAGAGGAACCTGGGAAACGGACTTATCTCCTCAGGATGCAACCTTTACGAGTCTTCAGATATGTCAATTATGAAGTTGCCTCACGGTCACCCACTACCTCTGTTACCTGTAAAGGTCAAGCAAGAAACAGTTGAACCAATGGACCCTTAAGACTTTTTGGCAAAGTGATTTTTTTATTTATGACTTGGCAAGTCAGGGTGCCTGTAGCAGTTGTTTGTACATAGTTTCAATGCTGCAAAGCAATCTTGGCTTACAGTAGTTTCCCTACGCTCTCCAGTTGAAAGAAGGAACTCCAAAGTTACTGTTTTCTCAGGGCATAAAAAGAGGCAAAGGACTGCGTGTTGCCTCGCCAGTTACTAAAAGACAATCATCTATCCATAATTATTTTTTCAATGATAGTACTTCATAATTTATTATGCAATTTATCATTCTAAAAGCAATAATTAGAAAAATGTTTACAATTACTGGAAAATTCATTGTAATTTTTACTTTAAGTGTTTTTATTTTTTGTTTTATGGCCATTCTCCATAGACTTTTTTTCTGCACATCTGTTTTAAGAACCTAAGATTGGGGTTTCAGTAACCATGTTTTATGTACCAATGTCTTTTAAACAAATGTGTTTTTTTCTATTGCCAAAGTTGGACATTGACATACAGAATCCTAGATCAATCAGTCTGAAAAAAATGCTGGGTACTTTTATGTGCAAATCACCCCATTGGGATTGAAAAGGAGAAAAAAAAAAAAAGAAAAGGTAGCAGCAAGCAGAGAAGAAACTGCTGCCCCGGCCTCTCTGAGGGCAGGAGAGGTTCTTCTACCTGCAGCTCTACCCAGGACAGATGTGACACAGCAAACACCTGCATGGACAATACCATAGGTTTTTAGAGAACAGCTATAGCCCCACACCTTGTCACATAACTTTATGACCAAAGGAACACATCAGCTTAAAGTGGCTCTTCCAAAATAAAATATCACTTACATGCTTTTGTTTCCAATAACGATTTAAAAGCAAACACACCAATATTCTTAATATTCTGCCTCAAGGGAGATTTTCGGTAGGATTCTTTCTTTTCTCTCTCTCTCACTCTTTTTTTTTTTTTTTTTTTTGGTTTGTTTTTGGCCAGAGCCTTCCAGGGATACAAAAAATGGTCAGATTCCCTGAGAAATAAGGGGTTTGGTTTTACATGTGTTTTTTCTCTCCCACTTTGCCTGGGTGTAGAAGTGGGGAACAAAGTCCTTTTCTGGCACATACATATTTTTTTTTTTCCTTCCTGTACAACTCAGATTTTTCTCAGTATTTGTGTTTGTACATTTTGTGGTTAATTTAATTAAAGAAGAAAAGGGCATTGCAAAGTTGTTGAACAACAGTTACCTCAGTGCTTGTGTCCAGTGGTGCAGACAATGCTGTTTTATCTAAATGCTTTGCTACTTTAGAGAAGAAACCAAAATGTGCACAGGGAAAGATAGAATGCACGTCCTTTATCTTTTTGTTTTGCTAAGCCCAAAGATGATATGGTGACATTTGAGGTGTAGCAAAGAGTACATGTATATTTATAGATATATTTATACCACTATACTATATATGTATATGTATATATATTTATACCAGTTAAGTTGTGAGCCAAACCATGTAATAAAACCTATTTTTCATCTAAGTGTGAAAATCAGATGTTATCCAGTTTTGCATATTACCAATGACCTCAAAACCAAAAGGTTGTACAAAGGCATTTATCACTTGCAAGTACACGTGCAGGGCTGTCCTTGCCGGGCCCGAACTTGCAAATGCCTGATGTGAAAAACGTCACTCACATGGGGAGTCTGGGCAATGTCAGGGGGAGGAACCGTGTCCACAGGATTGGGGTCCTCGGTGCCCTGCTCTCCTGGCAGTGTGTACTGGGGGGAAAGAGGTGGGTGGGCAGCGAAGAAGCAACCAGAAAACTTAACCAAAAGAACCTGAAAAGAAGCCAAATACTACGCACGCATGGTGTGAGCGCAGAGCACAGTGAAGGGTAGGCTGAAAGTTAGTGGGGGTGAGCTCTGGTGAGCACCCTAGTCTCATTATACCCTGCCATTAACGAGTTGCATCATCAACTCGCATCAATCTCGGTAGCATTAGTGCAGTCTTCCAGGTGTATCTTTTTGTTTGTTTGTTTCTGTTATAAATTGTAAGGTCTCCCACTTCATCAATCCAGTATTTGGTGATTTTTTTTTTCCCGTGGAATCTTATTTTAATGCCTTTGGTTAAACAATCCTGACATACACACAGCTTTTGAAGGACTACAGTTCATTACATTTCCACTCCTGCAACTTGTGAGGCTGACATCTTTTAAATGTAGCAATAGTTCATAAATATAGTACTTACTTGTAGGATAAACCAAAGTATCATTACTCTGTCACTGGACACACACTTTTCCTATGTTTGCCTGTAGTGCTTTCTTGTATTTGATACAAATTTTACAAGAATTTATATGCATCAGCTTTAAGAATTGTTACTTCTCTTTACTGTTTCCCCCTTCCCTTAGAAGTTTTACATGTGAATGTAGCAACAATCAACAGTGTTTTGGGGTTTTTTTTGTCTCTCTTAAGAAAGACTCTGACCAAAGTTAACAGGCTTTTTACTTTGCTAGAACAACAAACTATCATATGTTTACGTATTGGTTTACATCATTATTTATGTGCAAATTGTCAAATGTAAATTAAATATAAGTGTTCATTGCTTTACTGATGCTTCACTTGTCTTAATGTCTCTGCACTGAGTGCGTGCACAGCCGCGTCGCAGGGTGCCTTCCCCTCCCGGCCGCAAGCACACTGTGCGCTGATGGCGATGATGTCTCCAACAATGCTGACTCCTGCTTTTGTGGGCTCTGATTTTCCATGATTGAAAGTGGTGAACAACAGTGCCAGCACCGAACACCCTGGTTGTGTTTCATTATGGCACGCTCTTGTAGCCAATACCTTAGAAAAAAGTTGCTTTTTTAAAATTGTTTTTTCAACGTTTCAATGGAAATACTTGAACACTATCTGCCTCTGAGATATACGACTAGTGTTCTCATTTACATTTTTCCAAATGATTGTCATTTCTGGCCTGAAACTGTAACCACTGGGACCACAATGACACACTCAAAATGTCAGCATGAGACCACTTAGCCCTGTATCAGCGTGGTGGGAACACCATTCAAAACAAATGTGGATCTGTTTCTGCTGCTCACCACTGAGATGCGAACATAAACCAAACCTAAGGGGGAGGTCAAGTGTCCAGCCCCAAAACCCCCAGCCAAAAAGTAATGACATGTGAGGATGCCTCCAAAAGCAAATTTGACATTTGCTACTCCCATCATTTGCAGTGAGATCCGAACCAGAAAGGCCATGTGCTGGCCTCGTCTACCTGAACATTACAGGAATAATGTGCCGTCTCATATTGAGACACTCAGTGCCGATACGATGTTTTAAAAGTATTTCACTGTCCTCTTAAAATTCATTTAAACATCTGTCTCAAGAATTTGACATTCTGCCAATGCAGAGCTGTGGAGTTAAGAAAACCAGAGCCCTGTTGTCATAAACGTGCCAAATGCAGCATGTTATATTCCTATATTCGACAGAGCTATTGCTGTAATAATTTAAAAAAAAAAAAAAAACAGGATAACCGTTACCACCATAAATCATACTTCATTACTTGGCAAGGCAGTACTTTGTGCTGGAGAGTTATGTCCTGGGGACACTTGTAAGCTTTAGAAGATGTTTAATAAAATGCATTACATAAAAAGACAATGCACGTTATAGATCACAGCCTCGTGAGGCCGAGCGCGGCAGCTGGGCTGTTGTTTCTGGCTGACCAGAGCCAGTTAGAAGTCACCAAAGGTCTGTTGTCACCAGAAATTCGGGGTCAACAATGGACAGTGACAACACCGGGACAGCTCACAGTCTGTGGGCAAAAACTAAGAGCTTTTGGCTGCTTTTGGATGCAGCCCTGCGGAGCCCATGTGCCACTTGAGCTGGCTGGGGCTGGCAGACTTGAGGCCTACCTCAATGCCATCCCCAAAGAAATGGGGGACCAAACACAATGTGGCGCTGCCAGCTGAGCTGCCTCACCATGGGAGCTGAGACTGTATCAAACACAGCTTTGAGGAGGGCCCCACCATTCTGGCCAGCTAATAATGATCTGGAAGACCAAACGTGGACAATTACACCTGTGAGGTTGAAAAAGACGATGTGATTCACCCATGGGACGTGAGCCCGTCATGTTCAGTTAGCAGCTGTGGGTATGTGGAGCCATCCCAGCACGTGCTGGGACCGTGCTCCTTGTGAGACGGAGCCCAGGCCTATGCTTTTGTGTGGAGGATGACATTAGAGGGCAATAGTTTTGACCATAATTAAAGACAGCCAGGAAGCACTTGGCTAATTACTGCATGAGCTGGGGCTGAGTGGCTGTGGCGGGGCTGCGGAACGCACCCGTCACAGGGCAGGTATCTGACAAACAGAAGCCACAATGGCAGCCTCAGAAAAGCTCTCCGATGTGTTGGAGGTGGCTGACAATAATTCCCCAAAATGGCTGCCCCATCCCTTCCCACAGCGGCACTCCCTCCTGCACTCGACACTGCAGTGAGGCCAGGGCTGGTGGGGAAAGGGGCTGGGATGTGTGGAGCACAGTTGGACACTCAGAAGGCTTTAGCTGAGAAGCGCTGACCAGTCCTGCCTGGAACAGAAATACATATTTTGTCAAAGCCTCGATACTTACCCAGAAATGGCAGGTTAGTTTGTCATGAGATGGTGAGAAAGGGACGTCCTATATGCAACACAGCTGCTGCAGTTCATTTCTCACGTGGACACGCTTCACATCCATTGTGGCCATGGTGGCAATAACTGCAGCCTACGGCTGCATGCTCCATATCATCAAGCACCAGCTACAGGACGTGCACTGTGATGCACAGACACCAGCACCAGGGCCTGGGGCAGAAACCATAGCCCAGAGATGGAAGGGCACACCCCTACGTGGAAAAGCTGGCCTCTGAGAGCTGGGCCCCTGCCTGGCTGCCAGGGTCAGGCAGCCCAGTGCCACGTGGGCATAGTGGGTGGCCCTCGCCTTGTCAGGTGTGCAGGGACGTGGTTGGGATGCCGAAACACTTAGGTAGGTGTGACCAAATAGCTCAGTTGAAGGGAGCCAAACCAGTATGACTTCCTCATTGTGCAATGATTAATAAGGGCCTTCAGCTCTTTTTTTTTTCCCCATTAATTGTGACTAGGCAAGTCCTTGATCATTTCCTTATCCCAGTACCAAGTGAGATTCCTTACAGCATTCCAGCCCCAAAGTGGCTGCACTTCAAGGGGAAGCGCAGTGATTGGGTTCACACTGAAACATGCACAGCCAAATAAATGCTGGAGGTCTCATCCCTGCTTCCCCTATGCTGAAGGGATCACTTGTTGGAGTGGGATGGGGGACCTGATGCATCTCCCAGATGAGTTACCCATTAAATTCAAGTTTAAATGAGAGAGTTCTCAGCAGGATGATGAGCATAGCAGACAGAAACCCACACAGGACTAACTGGGCTGTGGTCCTTGTTTCCAGACTCTTTCAGGTATTCACAGCAAAACTTTCTGCATAAGAACTGTCCCTCTGCAAACCACAGGCAGCATTTGCTTTTCCCTGTCCTTAGCCTACTCAGGCAGCATTTTTCTGAGGGCAGGTTCTGTACGTATTCACAGACTGCTGTGTACCAGACCAGTTCCTTGCCAGCCTCACAGCCCTCTGCAAGCACCTGTGGCCCTCACCACTAGGGAAGGATTGGGGTTCTGCTGCTGGTGGCTCCTTGGAGGGCTGTCACCTGGCCTGCAACCAGTCATGAAACAAACAAAAGTTAAAAATGGTGCAGAAACTGTAACCAGGTGCGAAAAGGAGCGGCGATACACGAAAAGTGAAAATGTGCCTTTTTAATAAGCCATTAGAAGACAACTGAATGCTGAGGAGAGAACACGCACTGGTGCTTGCAGTCACCAGCTTGTCCATGTATGCTGTTTTTTTACTTTCCTCTAATGAGACTCAAGGGTGCAAGACGAGGCTCCTCTTCTAACCTGTCCTGCAGCAAATCGTGCATGTCTGTAGCTGTGGGTGTTATGTGTTTTCTACTTTGAGTGGTGAGTTTCAGTTTGATTCTGCTCTCAGGAGCCACAGGGACAGTTTGCTCTTGCCTTATCAACACAGCATCCAAACAGCTTTAGCGTGTGCCCGACCTTCCTGCAAGCTGAGAGAAGATGCTTTGAATGCAGCCAAGTGAGTGGGATGATGGACGGGGACCTTATCTCAACCAAGACCTCCAGTCTACTGCAGCCCTAGTGCTCTGCAGGGCCCTAAACTCCTTCCAAATCTGCAGCCTCAGCATTGCCCTAAGATGCCCTGAATGAGTCCAACTGAGACCCTGATGCTTAGGCTCTTCTCCTACATCCCTACCATCCCAAACTTCACAGCACACTCTCAGGGCCTGGGGCTGGGTTCTGGTGCTGGAGGTTGTTGGACTGTGCTCATGTCTCCCACCCCTGTTCCTCCTGCCTGGGGTCCTGCATGAGCACAGCCCTGGTGCTGTGGGTGTTCAGAGCCCCCAAAGCCTGTTTCCAACAGAAGGCAACCCCATGCTGCTCCATGAGCTCTATGGTTGTGGCCTGGTGCCCTGCACAGCCCTGCTGGAAGTTCTGTCCTCACCAAATCCCCAGCGATTTTATCCAGGAGTATGATGGCATGCCAAATATTTCTTCTGGATCTACAGGAGGTCAGTGCAGCACTCCTGAGATGCCCCCCACCCCATTGCCTCTCTCCTTCAATGTCAGAAAGCACAGTTTGCTGGGAGGCCTGTTTGTAAAATATCTGAATGGTTCTCAAATGAAGTTATGACCTACATTCAGCTAAGAGCGATATGCAGATTTCTTCCCTCCCTCAGATCTGCTTGAGGTTTTCAACCCCCCCCCTCCTCCCGCAGCTACAACATTCAGGAATGACTGTGTCGGTCGCTTCACAGTCACTTTTCACACTCGAAAGCAAGCCCAGGGTTTGGGGCAGAGCAGCCCCCGCAACACGGCTGCCCCAGCATGTGTGGCTGCTGCAGGGCTGGAGCGATGCAGCGTGGGCGATTCCCAGTGAGCTCCCAAAACAGGGAAGGTAAGTGCTAGCAGCACAGAGGGCTCCTTGGTGGCTTTCAACACCTCAGCTGCTCACCCAAATTTAGGGGACTGGAGAACAAGGGTCTCCCCTAACCACCAACCCATTCTCCTGAAGCAGCAGGCACCACTGCAAAATTCTTCAGAGCCCAACTAAAAGCAAACATCCTAAATCCTAATTCTCTTTCGCCTGCCTCCTGCCTATGGACTCCTTCTGCACAGTAGCCATGACTACAAGGAAGGGAACATCCCAAATCCACGTGGAGTCTGTCTCCAAAAAACACACATTCAGAGGTGAGCCTAGTCACAGAGTTCAGCTACAGATCTTTGTTTCCCCCTGGTTTGGGGTATCTGAGTCCAGGAATGCCCATTTCTAATGCATTTGTTTTTCAATGCAGTTGTTTAGACCAACCTAAACACTAACTCAGTGCTAAACACCTACACATGAGAACGTAGTAGCCAAGTTTAAGTTTTTCTGCTAATGGAGATACGAAGACAGACTTTTTTCTTTCTAGAAATTTCACTATTTCAAGGCCAAAGCCAAGTTTTGCACTGAGAACAGTGCCCCAGGAGCCAAGATCACTGGTTCTGGTTTGCTCCCTTCACTGATTTGCTGCAAGACCTTGAACAAATCAGTTGACCTTCCCATAGAGCACCCGACTCATCTGTAGAATATGTACAAGGCCTGTACAAGTTGTGATGTAAAACCAATATTTGTACCTTGTTTTGAGATCCTCCAGTCTGCAGCAATGTGTATTTGTGCTGTTTGTAGAGAGAACAGGCTGCTGGTACTACTATCTGCACGACTGCAGAGTTCAGAATTCCTCACTTACGGGCTACAACTGCACTGAACTCAACAAAAACTCTCTCTGCCCCAAGGAGCTTACAAACTAAGCACTATTAGAAACCCAAAAACCACAGTGGCTAGGTGCAGAGCTTAAATTTCCATTTTCTCTCAGCATTTTCCCACGAGGGCATTGCATGTGAGAGCACACAACACAGAGTCAGATCACGCCTGGTTCGGTTGTTCTGGCATGACATTTGGCAATACAAGAATGACATAAATTAAAGTGAAACCTCTTCACCTCAGCCTAAGTGAAAATGTGAAGAATAAGGGGGGCAAAGAGGAAGGGGGGATATTGATCTGTATCTACTCAACAGTCAGACCAGTGGTGTGGCAGCAACAAAAGACATGCCTTTGCTTTTTCAGTAACTAATAATCTATAGAGAACCATTTCCTTTTCTGCTGTTAAGATAACACATTTGCCACCTCAGCTGCATGCAAATAATTCATGCCTCTGCTTAACTAATTTACCTCTTGGGTGCAGACAGAAGGAAAGAAACTTCAGCTGACACGCACACTGAAAAATGAGCCACTTCGCCCCGAACATTCTGCACTGTTAGGGGACAAGTGTACAAAAACACTGCAGGGCAGAGTGGGCTTCCCGAGGTAGAGCAGGGGTTTTTGCTAGTCCCTGCTCCTGCCTCTGACCCACATGTGGGCTGCAGGCTGGAACTGCCATTATCAGTAGAGAAGATCTCCTCACACAGACCACAGCTGGTCAGCAACTTATTCCAGATTTAAACACAATAATATATGAGATCTCATCTGCTGTCAGGAATATTACACACGATTAAAAGCCTGGGTCCTCCAAAGTATGCTGAAACTGAGTGGGCCTTCACTTCACATTGCCTGGAAATAAATGGGTATTGCGTTGGACATCCATCTGCATCTGGTAGAAGCCTTGCTTGAATCAAAATGCTAATGCAACTTTCACTCACTCGCAGACATCCCCTTCTCCACACATTAAAACAATGTGAATATGGTTCCAATAGTAGAATCATTGCAGTTGGACTTGATGATCTTTAAGGTCTTTTCCAACCCGAGCAATTCTATGATTCTATGATCTAGGTCAGAAAATACATTCACGATCACTATTCTAACCACTGACCTGACCTACCAAGCCCCATCACTAACCCAGATCCCTTAGTACCACATCCACATGTTTCTTATATACCTCCACCAATCTCTTTGTAAATGAATTCTTCCTAACACTCAATATAAAGTTCCCCTTTATTGCAAATGGAGATAATTTCCTCACATCCTATCACCTGTCAGTCAAGAAAAGAGCTCAACACTGCAGCCTCCTTTCAGGTAGCTGTAGAGAGTGATGAGGTCTCCCCTCAGCCTCCTCCAGACTAACCAACTCCACTTCCCTCAGCCTCTCCTCATAACTTGTTTTCTAGTCCCTTCACCATCTCCGTTGCCCTTCTCTGCACACACTCAAGTAATTCACATCCTTGTAGCAAGGGACCCAGAACTGACCAAGTATTCAAGGTGCAGTCTCACCAATGCCATATCTAAGGAGGACAATAAGCTCCTTAGTCCTGCTAGCCACACTATTTCTGATGCAGACCAGGCTGCCATTGGCCTTGTTGGCCACCTGGGCATACTGCTGGCTCATGTTCAATCAGTTGTTGACCAGTACCACATGACCTTTTCTGCTGGGCAGCTTTCCAGCTGCTCTTGTCCAAGACTATACCACTGCATTGGTTTGTTAAGACCCAAGTAGAGGACCAAGCACTTAGTGTTCTTGAATGTCAAGCACCTAAAAGTTATGAAATACTAGAATCAATTAAATCTATCTCCCCATAAGGAACAACCCTCCTCAGCAGGACCATATGCTGTTTTTCCCACAGGAACAGTACATGGGATGAGAAATGCTTATCCTGCATGGGATGAGGCAGGACAGTCCTCCTTTTACTTTCATCTTTGTCACTAGCCTCACGCTCCAGCTCTGGCCAGGTCTGGCTGCTCCCTGGTGCTTTTGGTGGGCCAGGTGAGCAGGAGAACAACTGAAGGCTTCACCAGCTGCACCTGTGTCATGCAAAATCCACACGGGGCAGGGATGTGACATTCCTGTGCACAACAGAGAAGAAACAAAATAAAGAAGTTGGAATTCAAATTTCTCTTTGGGTGCCAAGACTTCTCAGGGTGTTTTTTTCTCAAGCAAAATGTTATTTATGTTATAGCATAGCGGTCACTGGGTATAGTCAACTCTCTCAAACTGGACACCTAAAATGAAGGACTATTATATTTAATGCTTGTGAAAATTCAGGTTCAGTGAATTCCTCTGTGTTACGCACAGTTTCTTTGAGTTCAGCCAGTGAGAGATTTATCTCTCACAGACAGTGTCCAGCTCCCTGGCAGAGGGAATCCCTCTGTTCTCTCACCCCTCTCCCCATCAAGACAACCACAAGGATGGAGGTTTTACAAATTAGAGCCTGACTTGGTTTCTGATGACAAAGGTGGTGGGGAAAGGTAGCACACATCCTGTGAAGACCACATCACTACATACATCTATGAGGGTCTGACTCAGCTGTAGTACTGGCTTTTCTTAGCCTCTGAGAGCCTGAGACTGCACCTCTGTGCTGTTCTAGCAGGCTTTCTTGGCAAGCTCCCACAATGACAAAACACTGTGGCTGGCCCAGAGGATGTTGGTTTGACACAGTAGATTTGAGCTTATCCATGAATCAAGCAGCTTACTCTGCTGCCAGGAGAAGCCTGGCACTCTCTTGGGTTGCATGGGTGGATAGGGAGCCCCATGTACCCGCTCCCAGACTTGTTCCCCTTCTTTCCTGGTGAGCACTAGTGGGGTCTTCACTTCTTCTCAGTGTCACCAGCCCCCAGCCTACCCTTCATGGAGGAAGAAGGCCACTGGCTCCCTTTGGTCTCCTCTGCTATGACCTGGCAGAGGGTGGCAATGAAACGTCACCTTTTCACTGGAAAACCCAGTGCCTTCTGAGCAAGGAGACACATGCAACTGAAGGCTGGGGTGAGATGAAACACTACAAGCAAAGAAAAAAAAAGGAAGACAGGTCTTTTCACAGTTCGTAGATGCAAAATGAAACTATTTTGACAGATTCAGCTCTCCCACGTTGAAAGGCCCAGAATTTCTCATCTCTGACTTAAAGACAAGAAGTTTCACCTATGACTTGACAAACTATATCATCCACAGTGCACTGAGGCTCATCAGACATCTGCTACTGCCCTGCCAAAATTCATCTTAGGCATTTTTCTGGGTTGGTATTGTCAAATTACTCCCTTTTTTTAGGGTATCCCTATTCTGCTGTATCTTGCATTGACAATACTTCCCCCAGAGCTGAAAACCCAGCAGTGTGGAGCCCATGCTTTTGTAAGTATGCTGACATCTCTATGGCTGGACACAGGCAGCCAGGGAAAAAAAAAATAACAGCCCACAGCAGTAAAGCACTCCCTTTACTAGAAGTGACCACCACCAGCTTTCTTATTGATGCTGAGAAATTTGCTATGCTGCTAACGTAGGCAAGAGTGATTTGACCTCAGCCTCCTCACTGGGATTCACCTAGTCCAGCACAGGGCAGATCCAGCTTGCAAGCCTGATTTTGGAGCCTTCACGTACAACTCATGCAGTGGAGATGTAAATCTATATTATTTTATGCAGAAGAATTTTAAATGATGAGAGTTGAGTTGTGTTTAAGCCTGAGTTTAAGAAAGCTCAGCCATGTGTCTGTCTTACCAGGGTTAGATCACAGGGATAATAATTCTACACATTGCCTTTGAAGAGGTAAAGTGGTTTTGCTCTTTTCTGTTTTAGCAAAAGAACAATCTATCCAGAGAGGTGAAGGGATTGATAAATGTTCAGATCTGGCTTGAGCATCTTTCAAAAGACCATAGTCTATCTCAGTGAAGTTGTAGAGGGCCTCGAAGGAATGGTGACGCTCAGTAGTGCGTAACATACAAGGAAACAATCAAGGATTAAAAACTCATTATTCTGTGATGACTGTATGGATTTTCCTCCTAGTATTGTGAATGCTTCTGTTTCCCTGATCGCAAATCATCTGCTAAAATGTTATCTATGTACTACCTCATCCACTCCTTGTCTCACCCTTTGATTCAGAGAAGATAGGTCAAAAAAGAAGTAGCAGTGGCTGTACCACCTGCAAAATATTTACACCTAATGTGTTGCTAGAGTTGCTGCTCAGATACTTTCCTGCTTATTTCTCTTTCTCCCAGAAGATAATTTCTTCATTATCATTTTTATATTGTGGTCAGCTTGGGCCTTGATAAGTGGTAGGAGCACATACGCTGTCTGCCCTGCTTCAGCATGAACTAATGTACCTCTCTTGAATGATTTTCAAAGATCAGAAATAGGAAAGAACCAAAACAAAAGACAAGTTCAATGCTTTGGAGACCTTTTGTCATAAAACACACACAAATTAAATGGTGTTTGTCTCCTCCTTCTGCTCTAAGCACAGAAGTTGGGCCAATAAAAAAGAGCGCGTTTCTTTTCAAGCTCTCTTGCAGCTTTTAAAACATAGAGAGCAAATGGCAGACTTACCTTTCATCTCCTTTTGAAACTGAAGTTAGGCCTTATTGGTAACAAGTGAAATTAAACTGGTTGTTGCTGTTTAACCTCTCCGTGCTATTTCCTCACACAAATTAGTCATGATCAAATCTGCTTGGCAGTTGTCCTTACAAAAAACAGAACAGAAAGAAGGGTTAAACACTCCCATACAGTTTACCCAATAAATTTGTCATACCCCTTATATAGAGTTGTCCCTCCAGTTCTGCCTGTTCCCTGACATATCTGGCAGTTTGAACAATGTTGGCAATATTTGAGCAATTAGGCATTCCAAGTGGAAAGGTTAATATACATTACCCTCAAACGCAGGGTGTGTTTTGTCTTGTGCCTTCAGCCATCCTTGATGAGCTCTGATTGCACAACAGCCATGAGGTAGGAAGGTCTTCTTTCAATTACAAGATGGCCTACATTGTTTTGGTTGAGCAAAAGGCCAATACGCTGGCGACTAGGAGGGGTCAGACGCACCTTGACTTGCATGCTATCAAGGCAGTTAAGGAGATCACAAAGAGGGAATTTCATCACCATTACCACCTTCTGAATGCTAAAGCCTTTGGTCACACTGGCACCGGTGCAAAACCAGTCAAAATATAATCCGTAAAAGAAGCCTCCTTTCTGGAGTTAGGATTTGTGCCGCTCAGAGAAATGTGAGATTTGTTGTCCATTTTCCCCTCTTTTTGTTAAGTGGTCTGGTGGGAAGTTCTGGGCAGGAGTGGGCAGGGCTGGAGGACTCTCACAGCCTCGTGCTAAGTGGGGCCTGCAAGATCGCAGTCCACCACACAGCACTGGAAGGAAGCTGCACAGCCAGTAATGGAGATGACACCCTTGGCCCACACTGCAGCTGAGGTTGGGGAGTCAGGATGAGTTGCAGATGACATCCCCGCAGAGGAGCCCCAGGTTGCAGAGAGGCCAGCAGCCACAAGACTGGCTGTCACAGCCCTCCTTCATTGGTAGCAGGGCTTGCCTGTCCTGCCTGGCAGGGATGCTTGTCTGCACAGTCAGGCTTTAACAAAAAAAACAAACAAACAAAAAAAAAAAAACAAAAACCTAAGCAGGAGAGGAAGAAGTCCTGCAAGTTGCAGCCACTATCTCCCTATCCTTCACATGAGGCTGGGAGAACAGGCAGATGAGAGAGGACAGATCTGAGGTGCCTAGCTGCCTCCTCATGGCACCAGAATGGGTCGTTGTGTTCCAGATGCCCTGACCTGTGTTCAGGTGCTCCTGCAGGATCCAGCACACCTGGGGGGCTTCTGCATGGCAGCCCTGTCTTGGTGAAAACAGCTGAGAATCAGGCACTCAACCTCTCCACTTGTGGCTGGTGGTATTTCCCCAGCTGGGCAATGTTGATGTTCATAATGAAGCTTTGGCAGAGAAACAGAGACATGCTGTAACCATTAGCAGACTTTGCATTTAGGATTTATCTCCAAAAAGGACAAAAGGATAACTCAGCTTGGTGGGGGTTTTGTGCAAGTTTGGGCCTACTCTCCCCATTGTAATACCAGTCCTGGTCTTCACCATTGTCTTCCTCTGACCCAGAAAAACTTGATCATGAAAACAATGTTAGTTAGAAAATAATGGAACTGATAAGTCATTGCAGGCACATGTGTGTCTCATTATACATCAGTTCGGTTTCACTATATATTTTACACTATGTAACATAAATTTCACTATGCACCACAAGTATTTCAATATGTGATAGTCAGAAAGTGGCAGTTTACACTAAAAGTTTCAGTATGTGGTAGGATATTTCAAATACTATAAATTCTCCTTTTAAACGAAATGTATTGTATAGATTAGTAAGAAATGCAGTTGTTTTAGTTTACCCAGTGTGGTTTTCTTTCAGAACAGCATTTAGCACTGCGCTGTTTAATTGCTATATTTACTTTTGTTATACATATTAATGGTTGATTAAGTGAAAACTTATTTAATGTACGTTGTACAGGACTCAGGCAACCTGAGTCCCATTTCTTAGATCTTTTATCTCAACTCACTTTATACCATATTAAGAAGCATACAAAGTTTACAAAGATGCTATTAATGAGCAAAACTGCCTTCCTGTGCGAACCTGTTACATGCCTGCTATTTTTTCTTTAATGAATTCTCTTTGAGTAAGTAAAATTTGAGGGACCTGAAAATCCCCATAAGGGTAAATGGTTTAAACAAAAAGTTTTAACAAGTTCTCAGTGGAATTGCTGTTTATTGCAGATGATCATCATTTCAATGGTAACCAGCAGCAGAACCTGTACTGCAAGCACTGCACTGCTTTGCATTCATTGGTCAGTTGACCATACAAGGATCATGCTAGTCAGGCCCTTTCCAAGCAAAGCCCTTTCCATTGGTAAAAAGAGACATTCATTGCAATAATTCTACACCAAAACACTCTGTCAAATATTAGAGGTACAAGGTCATAATATTCTTGCATGTGATGTCTTTCAGCATCAGAGGATACAGATGACCTTCAAAACATACCTGCTATGAAGTGAGAGCATACAGCTGAGCAATCCAAAGCCACCTTCTGCAACCTCTGCCAAAACAATGGCAACGTTCCAGAGTGGTGCAACAAAGCAATTTCTCCACATACAGTAATTATCATCAGTATGTGCAGAAAGAATTAAAATCATTAGGCTAAATTTTGATTATGATTTCTTCCTTCATTCTTGTGTCCCCTAAAAACAAGCTACACCTAGCAGCATTTACAGCAAAAGATCCATTTTAGCCAAAGAGAGCATGTAGCAACACTGAACTCCTTCCCATGAGAGAAACATCACTCAATTAAACTTTGTTCCGGCCTCTGCCCCTCATATATAACCTCACAGATAATTTTCTAGCAGTTTTCAGTGGATAGTTTCAAAATAGTAATGGTGTCTTCAGTGTTCAGAAAAACTGGAGGCCTCATCTACCCCTTTATGCACTCAAGTGGTGACCCGAAACCTATGCAGCTCTGAACAAGCCACTTAAAGAGCTACAAGGCTGTGGATTAATTAGAAACTAGGTCTTTTAATGTAACTCCTCACCCCACTGTGGACCCGGCAGACCTTACTGGCCCCCCGCCAAATAGTTCAAGCACCTATTAACCAAGGAAAAGGTAAAGAGCTTGGGATGTAACGTGCTGGATTCCAGCCCAGCAGTTTTCAATCTCCTAACCCACAAGAGCAGCTTATCTATGTTTGCAGGTCAAAGACCTCAGCAAAGCCCTGTTAACAGGTGCTCACTGGCATAAAATCAAACATTTGGCTCTTCAGATTAGAGCGATTCTTCAGTTTCTGGCAAGTGGGGCAGAAGGGCACAAAAGTGGATAGTGACTTACTTGAGCTTGACCTCAGGTTGTCAATGATAATTTTGGGGCAAAACTTATCACCACATATGCTTCTTTAGCTCACAGGAGCTGGAACCAAACGCTTGAAGCATACAGTTTGGCTACCCGACTCTGTCTTCCAAAAAGTAAAACCAAGGCCCCTTATTTATAGCCCAAACTTAACAAGGAAACAAATTCTGACACAGACCTACCACAAAGCAAAGCTCATGAGCTGCATCAGATGCTTCTTGGTGGCCAAACTGAAGGAAAGAGATGTATTTGTGTCATATGTGAAGCACGGGGAGAGTCCAGTGAGCAGTGATAACTGCATTTGTCCCAGCCAAAGCTTGGGTGCAATGGGAAAGCCCGAGACACTGAATCGAGGCATTCCCCAGTGCCTCCTCAGAGGCAGTCTGAGAGCAGCTCTGCAGCCTGCCAGAGGACATCTGTGCAAGACAGGCAAAAATTTGGGCCTCTCTCTCAATAGGGCTAAAAGAAAGGCAGTGTTTTTAAGTATCTGCTTCACAGCATGACCAAACTTGTGCTATTCCTGCTATTGTTCAAGAACAGGAGAAGGAACTGCGATGCAAGCCTTCCCATATTTTCTTGCTCTCATGTTAGATCTGGGCTGAGATATGTACGAGGCAATGCATTTATGCCCTAGATTCCTCTGGAGATACAGCCAACAAAAGCCAAACTACAAGGATTTTCCTGTAGTCAGGTTGCTAGTCTGACAAGTTTTAGAATGAGGGAACTGCATTACACACATCCTCCATGTCCCCTCCTAAGCAGTGTCAGGCTATAATTTTAGTTCACTCTTATTACTGATCATGTGTAATTGATGTTGAGCCATTCTTTTGTCATCACAAAAGTTACATTATCTAAGCTGTTGCATTACTTTCACTAACTTACTTAGTCCGAAGACAACAGAATTTCTTGACTGAAAGGGCAGAACAGCAACAAAAGTTCATATGAACACATACCAACTCATTTCTCAAATCCAAACATTCCCATTTGACACAATTAAGTTTCACTCGCAACCTATAACACATGAATTCCAGAAAAGAAAGCATAGCATAACTTGATTCTCTGTCATGATTTCAGAAGCAGTTGGCATTGGCTTGAAGAGCGTAGTTTCATGTGTACTAATAACATTTAACAAAGGACTTTTTCATCTTAGCTGACAGAAGAAGTAGGACCATCTGTAGCGTATAATTAAGCTGTTGAGTTTCCGTTGTTTTGAATTTGACCTACCTTTTTTCCTCTTTACTCAGCTATGGCTAAAGCTAATCTCTGCTCATCAAAATCCTTCTGTTTTGAATCAACGTATCTCTATGCAAATCTGAGAGAAATGCTCACGACTCTGTTTGTATTCCTGATAGCTGAAGCATTCCTTTGGAACATCTCTGTCACCTTCACCTTTGCTATCTGAATCCAAGGTTTGCACACAGAAAATTTACATCAGCCACATTTCCTCCAAATTTAGCAACAAAACATTTTCATCAGCAGTTAATGAGCAAGAACCTTTCAAAGTGACAACTTACAGAAAAAAAAAACAACCTTTGATTAAAAGGTAGCATTGTCAAGGGGTTAAAATGTTCCACATCGGCAGCTTCCTGCACTCTGTTCCGCTGATTTTCTTTAAATCAGCCTTTCTTTCTTCTTACAAAGAGAAAATGTATTGGTGCTTCTTTTAGTTCTGATTCATAACAACTGAAGATTTCAAACACACGGTGCAGCAAATAGTATTCTGCTGATCTTATGGAAGGAAAAAGACCAGCCAGAGGAAATCTCATTAATTCACTACTGCAAGCAAGTGCCTGCTTCTGCACCACGTTCTCCTCAGGACAGGAGGAGCAGCTTTGCTTCACTGATAAGATTACTTAAGAGTTTTGATTGAAAAAGGGCCTCTCCTCAGTGTCTGTGCTGTGACTTTTAGGCTACAAGACATAAAACAACCTCTGAATCCAGCATCTGTTCAGCTCTGCCTGTATAAACGGGGAGACATTTTCCTGCTCTGAAACTGCAATTCGCAATGTTATTTAAAAGGAAGACAAAACCCTCAGCTTTTGTTTGCAAAATGATCTGCAAATACACACTAAAGCCAAGAAGACACAGTTGTCACTTACATCTTAAGCAAGTTAGTCAAACAAAGGTTGCTAATTAAAAAAAAAAACAACAAACAATACTGTGAGGACTGCTCTGCAGCAACATAGTGCATTTTACCTTCTGGACCACTGTGCAAAACAAGCAAATCACTCACTTAACACCACACTTCTATACCTAGGTATCTGTGGGTTTCCATTTCCCATAAGCATGGGATAATAGTGAGACAGTCAAATTTCACTCTGCCACAATAACAGAAACGAGAAGTCAAAAAGAGTGCAGCACACAGAGGTGTACTGCAATCGGTACTTCTGAGGTTGGCATATGTGAGGTCGACCTCTGAGGCTGGCATATCCAATCAATCATTTTCTCACATTTTATATTTAAATTTAAAATGCTAACATCCCATTATTTCCATGAGGGGGTTGATCCTGAGTGTTGGAGAGGATTAGATCAAAGCCAAATAACATTTTCAAAGCTTCAGATGATGCTGCATCCTCAGAGTGGTTCCAGGAAACACAAGAGCTGGGGATGGTTTCTGCTGCATAGGTGCTGTTCCTGGGATTAGGCACTGAGGTAAAGCCTTTGCAGAGCACATTGATCAAAGGGCGTAAACCAACATTGTTTCCAGTGGCAGAAAAGATCCTCATCAGTCTGGACACACCCAGCTAAAGCCACCAGATTATAAAATAACAGCACTCTGAATTCATTTTTAACAGGTATCATTGCAGAATAGATTAATATCTTCCCTGGAAATTTGCATTTATCCCTCAGCTGCTTCTGTGGAAATAAAAGAAAACCAACCATCTAAATGAAACTCAGAAACCAACCCAGATCTGTATGTCAGCATATCCCATACCCTGGGTGGCAAGAGAGGGAAGCAGTGCTGTCTTTTTTTCAGATAGCAATACCCTAGAGCATATTAAAAGCAATTATTTCCATATGCCATGAAGGCCCCAAACCTGAAAATTGCTCTGCTAGTAAAAATCTAATACACCAGTGAGCAAGCAGAAGCTATCTGCTGCTTTCTTTCATGACTGGTCACAATATTCTGCTGATACCTGTGCAGTTCACCATTCCCCTACATCTGGAGGGGTGGATGCAAACACCAGACTCCAGGCTATTTGGTATGTTAAGCAAATGGTGAAAGAGAATTGAAAGACACAAAATGCTGTCCCTCTGCAGAAATTACTTTTTCCTTTCAATCTGCATTTAAGAAGTATTAGGCTAGTCATTTTTCCCCCTTCTTTTGAGGAAAAGCAGCTATCAGCCCAAATAAGGACTTGCAGGGAAATAACTGCATTGACATTGCAGGGTTCCTCTTGCAAACAGCCCTCACGTATAAAGTAAAGTAATTTCAGGATACACGTGTGGGACTTCAGCAGGTACAAACAGAATTGTCAGTTCTGCAGCTGCTATGCCTTAGCCCATAAAACCTCCATATATTCAGATGGTCAGTGACAACTGGTTGTCGGTCACTGCAGGTGGGAGCAGAGGTATGAGCTCCATGGATGTCTCCCATTCCTTTATCTCCAACTTTCAGCCATGCTCCCTTCCACCAGGAGCATAGTATGAGCTGGGAAAGAGAAGGGAGAGAACGGCTGCCCAGGGAGGTGGTGGATTCACTGACCCTGGAGGTGTTCAAGGAACGTTTGAACATTGTGTTGAGGGACATGGTTTAGTGAGAACTATTGGTGATAGGTGGATGGATGGACTGGATGATCTTGTAGGTCTTTTCCAACCTTGGTGTTTCTGTGATTCTGTGAGAGCATAATTTCAGTAGCTATTTAAGCCCTATTCGTTTAAACAAGGACTAGCCCAATATCTTGATGCTCGCTTTACGGAAAATTCCCCAGGAAACACAAAGCTTTATAATGTGAAGGCACAATTTAAACTCGAACACTGTGACAAATTTCTTCTTGAATATGGAACTACGCAAACCAATCTCTGTCTTCCACATCTTGGTGAACAGCAATGAATATTGCATCTTCTTCAAAGGACAAGGATAGCTAAGCAAATTTCCAGCCTTTATAAACAATCAGCAAGCAAGTGTGCTAACAGGGGAAACAGGTTACCTTTCTCCAAATGACATGGAAGTCTGGTACCCGGCTCTGTACACACAGGCATGGGATGCACCCAAATTGTCAGTCATACAAGCTACCCTGCATGACAAACCAACTCCCAGCATTTGAGACTCAGTCTGATGTACACAAGATGACTTCAGTCTGAGATTCCTAGCAAAGGGTGAGTGGCTGGTTTAGCAGGACTAGCAGAATTTTAAATAAAAGATGACACTCTTTTAAACAAACAAACAAACAAATCCTTAGTTTTAGGAGTAAATGCATAAACACATGATGAGAAGCTCTCATTTTGCTAGAAAAGAGAATCTTAACTGATGAAAAATCTGCAGTTACTAAACTTGTCACAGTATTCACCATACATTTCTCAGTAAATGAAAAGTGGATTGGCTAGAAGCAGACAGGCTAGGCAACCACTGTCCCATTGTTAGAGTAATTGGGCTGTCTCAAGATTCTCAATTAAGATAATAAAGGAACTATTGTGGTCTCATCTTGTTGAAATATTTTGGGTATTATCTGTTTCTGACAGTCCAAGGAATTCTGTTATTTCGTTTGACAAAAGAGGCGAAAACAGAAGGTCTGCCTGATGAATCCTCATATATCCACCCTCTTCAAGTCAGTTCATAGAGGAGCTCTGTCTCAGGCTGCAGTGTTCATCCTCCCCTTCTTATTTATCGGGAGCCGTGTTTGCCAGATGCAATGTCTTCCAGAAAGGAGAGTCAGATCCAAAATCTAGAACACTAGGAATGCCACCTCCCCCTTGCTCTAACGTTCCAACCTTGTTGAAATAAATAGTCAGAAAATTTGGAAGTTGCTGCATCTCACTGGTTCAAATTAAATAAGCCAGCTAAGAGATTTTAAAAATTTTATTTATGAGATGTGAAAAAGTTGCCTTCAAGTCTCCAAACCATAGTGCTAAATACCAAAAGCACTGTGAAAGGGGCGCCTCTATTATTCAAAAAATATTTGTGTGCTTTTGGTAGAGTAATTGCATTTAGCATTTTGGTTAAACACACAAACAAGCACAGCTTTTTGTTGTTGCTTCAAATGAAGCCAGAAACAGAACAAAAGGCATTCAACTGAACCAATTTGGGTTTATAAACGTATTAATTTTAAGAGCGCTATGTGTACACTTAAAATGAATTTAAAGCAGCCAACCTTTGCAGCGTGATGCCCAGCTCCCCTGTATCCACATAATCCATAAATCCAGATGCAAGTTGTCACAGACACTTCTTTGGAGAGCTTGCGAAGTTAAAAGTCCATGTTTCCTATTAATTAATAATTGTTTTCAGCTGTTTTGGCAAATGATTAAAACAAAGCGTCTGCCTTTAATGTTACCATATAAAAGTTTTCTTCTTTAGAAGCCTAAGCGCCAAGCGCGAATTACCTCATTTGCAGGAAGGTGTCACACTTGATCACTTGGAACGTTTGTAGGCAAGTAAGAAGAGCAGCAATCGTACCTGCTGCTGCAAGGATCTCCACGCAGCGCCCATTAAAGCTGCCCATCGAGCACTGCCAGAGAAACGTCAGCTGAGATTATTAAAACAGTACTTTAAATGCTAATGGAGAAACACGCAATGAAAGAGTAATTCCATAAATAAACTGCCTTGTTCAGCAGACTGTGTCACTTTGTGAACTTAGCATCAAATGCCCTTTGCACAACAGCATTTCAAACTTTAAGCTGCAAAGCGTTGCAGCACCTGTTTCTCTGAAGGCTCAACCATTACCAAGACATCACTGACACATTGGACACACTGCAGGTTGGTCCAATATGACTAAGAGGAGTCACCATCTGTGGAGGTTTTCAAGTAAAGGGTTGTTGTCACATTGAGTGACATGGTCTGGAACAGCCACTGGCATGGGTTGATGGTTAGACTAGATGATCTTACTGGTCATTCCATCCTCAATGATTGATTCTATGATTCTATATCTGCAATTCACTGCCTGAAACACAGCAGGATTCTGAATGGTTTTGCTTTGTTTCCAATGTTTTTTTTGCCTTTTAGGTCATTACTATCTCCACTATTCTTTCCAGAAACTTCACAGAAGCTTTAGCAGGGGACACTGCCTGATGTCAGAACGTGCCTCACACATAATAATCTTCCATCACTGTCAGCATGCAGTACACAAGCAAAACTGTGCAGCTCTAACAGCAGGCCAGGACAGGGGATGTACCTGCCTGAATCCCCTGTTGCTCAGCCCGTAAGCAGAGGGACCCATGCTCAAGTCCCTCCCTATCAGCAAAAAAAGACCAATTTATAGATTGCATTCTCATATTTTCTGTAGGAGAATATTAGAAATAAGACTGAAATCTCATCTATGTAGTATCAGATTTATCAGGCTTCTCTTGGACAATACTGTCTCCAAAAACTGAGCCAGGGACAAAGCAGGCTCCTTTTAGTGACACCACCAGAAAACAAAACTAAACAAAGCACCTTTCATTAGTAGCATCAGCCCATCTTTAGAAGATGCAGCACATTCTTCATGCTTTGAGAAGAACCTTATGCTGTGAGTAGTGTTTCAGTATCATCTTTTATTCCCAAACTTTATTCCCCAGTTTATTCCCCCCATAAACTGGGATCACAGCTCTCCTGGAAGCTGACTTCCCTCATCCCTGCAGAGGAAGGACAGTAGATTTCGCAAGCTGAGAAGCTCTTCTTGCGAAGTGGCAGGTACTACTTTACAGCTGCTTATGTCAGTATCCTCCCAAATATCGGACAACTCATTGAGCAATCTGCCTCTTCCGCTGCAAGAAGGTTGTGAAAGTGACTGAAAGTGCAGGACTTGAGCTTCCCTCTTTCTGATATATCATGGGAGTTACTGCTAGCTCCTTCTAGCTTTGGCCTTAAGAACTCTTAAGATGTTATCCCATTGTTGAGGTAGAATTACTACCACTACTACTACTACTACTATTATTAATAATATTATTTTATATTATATTATTGTTTATATCATTATTATTATTACTGTTATTATTTTGACTAAGTGGTACACATTGTACCTCTCCCTGCAAAGCAATGGCAATGATGAAGCTGCAAGCTGAGCTGAGCAAGCACCAGCATAGCTGTGTTCAGGAGGCGAAAAAGGCTGGGGAGTGCATTAGCGTCAGAACTCAGAGGAAACAGAATCAGGACTTGGTCAGCTCTCAGTCTGGGGAAGGAGATCTTTGCACCGGTACGACAGCCTTCCACATAATCCAAATAGCAGAGGGATGCTTCAGCACTCCAGGCAAACAGTGAGCACCACAAAACTAAACAAAAGGACATAAAATATCATGCTCTCTTGTTTCTGAAACCCTATTTGCCATTGCAAAATAAACTTGAATTTTTCTCAGGAAATATGCAGCCACACAATTTATGCTTAATTGTATCTCATTGCACAATGAAATTAAATAAAAATCCCTGTCACTGACTTGTTTCACATAATTAGCACCAATGCCAGAGTCAAGGAAAAGATCCCTTGATGTAAATAACTCAGAAGAAATACTGAAAGCAAAGGTGAACGCCCAAAGTCATTACTATCAGGCTGCAGAGCATCCAACAAGTCCCACATTCTCCCTCCCTGGGCAGGACAAGCAACATGCTCCCACTGAGCCACATTGATTCCTTGGCCCAGACACAGCCAGCAGTAAAAGTGACCTGTCTGGGGGCAGCTCTGCAGGGCTGCTGCCCTCCTTTATGATGTGGCAACTGTGGCACATGCCCACGCGTTCGGATGTTAAGGATCTCCTTCTCTGCTGATGGTATCCACCATCCAGTTCAGTGTAACACCTCACAACACATCATGATCAAAGCAGAACACCTAAATAAGTTACACTGCATTCTAATGCAATATTATAATAAAGATTAAGAACGCGTTTTTATCCTATGCAGACAGTACCTTGCAGCAAAGATTTACTTGCTGATGTTGCAAACGGTGTTGCAGATGTCTTTGATTATTTCAGCATCTTCCAGAGATGAATAAACACCCTTTACAAAACAAACATATTTTTGCTTGCATTCTCAAGCATCCTGATAGCATCAAATGGTGTTTTGGAATAGCAGCCGCGCATGGTTTTGAAGCACTGTTAATTGCCTGCAGTGACACATGCGAGGGCTGAGTGGGGTGCGGGCTGGGGAGCTGCGTAACACCATTACTGGCCCTTTCTATCTGCCAGCACAGCAGCGCAATGACGCTTTCTTCTTGAAAGTTTACAGAAAGCTGATTACACGAAGGCAGCAAAACAAGTGTGAACGGAGCCCTCGTGAATGCTTCCATTTACTTTAATGCCATTTTTTAAAGAGAATTTAATTTACACTTTGCGTTATCTTGCTGGGAGCTTGTGTGGTTACCCAGACTGAGCGTCTGTTAGAGGTGTGGCTCAAAAACTTGAAAGATCTCAATTTCAGAAAACATTGAAAGAAACACTCAAGAATTAATCTTCATGCCCAGCAGCTACAGCTCACCTGCTTCACTGTTCAAAGCAACAAAAAAAAAGGCCATACTGTGAAGAACGTGGCATCTCGTTTGCAGAGGGGACAAGAGTACATGCAGGTAAACTCCAGAGAACCAAAATATTTTTCCTCACACCCCAAATCTGAAAGACACCGAACCCAACATAATTTATAGAGAGGATGGGTCCTGATCACAGCAGAACCGCTGGATGCATTCAAGCTTCAGTAAGGGATGAAATTAAGATTAGTTCCTTTTATTGGCATATTAAGAAACACACAATATATTTCAAGAAAATTGCAAGCTGACCCATTACGATCTTGGCCCTCTTATCACAGAAATAATTGAATACATGACCAGAAGTAGGGCATGACTAATTTCACTAAAAACTATTTCCCAGTGAAGGACGTAGGAGCAGTAAATTAAGCTGAGATTTTAATTGCCATTATGGCCCTTGTTCCACAGTGATTTCCTCAACAACTGTTGAGGAAACTGTTCTCTGCTCTCATCAGCCCTGTGCAGGCTTGGATAGGTGTTAAGATGAAGGAACACCAGCTTATTTTGCTCAGTCGGAAGTATGGAAAAACAAAAGTGGCCAGATTTCACGAGGAAATGGATCCCTATGATTGGCAGAGAAGCTGCTGAGAAAATGCCCTGGTGGTTCAGCAGAAAGGTACAAAGTTTTGTTCACTCTCCTGTTTATAAGTGTCAAAATGGTGAGAGCAGGACAGCTAACCATTAAAACCAGCATGTCCTCTTTCTGCTGCTTATGGAGCCTGGCTATGAACATTTATATAATTTTCTACAACTAAACCTGATACAATAGAATCACAAAAGTTGGAAAGATCAACAGGATTATCTAGTCCAACCACCAGCCCATGCCTTGACCACTGTAGACCACATTTCTCAATGCTACGTCTTCCTTTTCTTGAATACCTTCAGGGATAGTGATTCAGCCACCTCTCTGAGCAGCCTGTGCCAGTGCCTTGCTTCTCTTTCTGAGATGTGGCTTTTCCTAATATCCAACCTGAACCTCCCCTGGTGTAATTTAAGACCATTACCCCTCATCCTAACGCTGTTACCAGGGAGAAGAGGCCAACCCCCATGTTGCCACAACCTTCCTGAGCAGCAGACCCAAGCAAGGAGGTTAATGCCCCTTCCCAGTTGCACTGCACACTCCAGGAACAAGGCCGTGCCAGATGGTGACACTACAGGTGCCAGACGCTGCACTTAGCACGTGAAAGCCAGCACCCAAAGGAGGGGGAGGCAGGCACGTGGTGGGAGCTGTAGGGTTATGAGTGAGTGAGAAACCTGGGTGAGATACAGAATTCAGCCCCGTCATTTCTCTCCCCACTGATTATTTTTCTCTCAAGCCCCACCTTCACTGTTCTTTAATTCTTCTCGCTTCCCTGTCCCCTCCTCCGCAGGTTTCTTTCGCTGCTTTCCTGCAGGGCTACTCAGTTTGTGGTAACCACCAGCGAAACCAAGCCATGCCTCAGACACAGGAGCAGCCCTACGCGAGGGTCACAGAGTGCTCTGGGGATCGGGGTTTTAGTCACACTCACTTTTACAGTTACTGATAACAGACCTGCAACGGAGAGAAGAAAACTAGAGAGCAAGGGGCAGCCGCGAGCTAATCTCTGTTCAGATGAGGTCATGGATTAACTGAAAAACAGAGAGGTTGCAGATTAAAAGAAAAAAAAAAAGAAGCGTTAGCAAGCGACAAAACTCGTACAATAAAATTGTTAGAGTGGAAATGATGAACAGCTCGTGTACAACTTCCTGGGTCACAGCAGCACTCCAGGGCGCAGGGCCACTCCCACGTCTGATCTCTGCTCTCATCAGCCCCGCGCAGGCTTGGATAGGTGTTAAGATGAAGGAACACCAGCTTATTTCGCTTAGTCTGAAGTATTGAAAAAAATCCAGGGCAGGCGTGTGCACATGCAACTGATGGAAATCAAACCTCTGTAGTGCAGATTATTTTAATTAAAGCTAGAAGAACGCGTACGATGCAACTTTCAGGCAGGCACTTTCCATTCTGATTTTTAATTCTGTAGTGATGAAAATAAATATGAGTGACTGCTTAACTCTCACACGGGCAGAATTACAAAATGTTTCTTCCTTTTTAACAGCAATCGGGACACTACCAACTCTAAGCAACAAAATCTTAATTATATACAAAAAGAATACAGTGCAAAATAGCACTTGGCTTCTATACGTTGTTTTTCATATGCAAAGCACTCAAGAGATGCCCCAAAGAATCTCTACTGCAAAAAAAGTGAACGGCAGCCTCATAGCTAGGAATCCAGCTCACATCCATGCTCCCACCCCAAGCTCCTAATCACTGAGCCATGTTAGATCCAAACATTCTATGGCACAGATCTATTGCATGCAAGAACCAAGACAGAAGCAGTTTGGCATTAGGAACACGAGCACTAATCGTCTGTGGGCTCTGTGAGCATAGGACACCCAGTGAAGTCTCCACAAGGCAAAGCAGGTGAAGCTTTTGTCAACGGACAGGGAAAAAACAATATCTTACTGCATCCTTTGTGTTTTTATCACAAATTACAGACTGAGTGAAAAAGCTGTTTCTATCTTAAATTTACTTCATGTTTATGTTGGGCACAATGAAATAGAGGGGTGGTGAATGGAGGGATGGGGCTACCAAGCAATGTTATTAATTTTTGTTTTCTTTTAATCCAACTTTTACAGCTGTCATGTAAACTTGCAAAACACAAAGTCTTGCAAGCAAACCTGCAAAGTCTGGTAGATGCATAATATACCATGTAGTGGTTTTACCCTCTCCCCTCTACAATACGCACAATTACCATGAGTACTAAGAATACAGTGTGCACTAGTAACTAGATCACACATCTCTTCCCACAACACATTCATTTTATTACATCTTCTGACCTATATTAGCAAAATGATGCAAGGATTAAGGCTTTAAACATCGTCAATGGAAAGTGCTATTTTAAAATCTGACGTATTTTGCCATTTTCAAGTGCAGCGAAGCTGAGTTCCACCAACTTCCAACTTTAACACAGCCACCTCTCTTCTACCCTGAGTGTTTCTTATCCAATACAAATATTATTTAAACCACGTGAGAAAACTTCAAGCCCCACATAACTGCTATGTTATATATATGAAAACCTGAGCCACACAAAACTTATCTTCATGTATCTGTTTGCGTACCTGTATTTGAAAGAGGCTTTGTATTCTTGCATTCTTTAATCTTTCATTTAGAAAGACTGATGTTTCATTTCACAGTTAAGAGAACTTCAGTTACGTGAATCCTGGAGACATGAAAGGCGAGGGGGGAAGGAAAACATCCATCTCACTTCAAACTCTTCTTCCACGAGCGAATTCAATAGTATGACTTAGAAACCTGAAATCTACTTCTGAGCATTTGAAACTTCACATCGTTTTACCTCTCTAAAGAGATATTGATCAGGGCTAGTGCGATATTTTGAAATGTCACTATCCCCTGTCTCAAAACCAGAATTTTTAGCACGAAACAGATACCTCCTACCTGCTGTAATTCAGAAATACTGCATGTGATGAGTCAGACATTCTGTATGTGATACGATATTCAAAAAGCCTCTGCTCAAATCACCCGAAGAATCTCTTTCCAGTCTAAGTGAGCCAGAAATGCTAAAATCAACGACTACAGTCACTTCCCAAAAGCCTCGCTACATCAATACAGGCACAAATACCGAAACGAAAATATCTCGGGGGTTGAGGTGGGAAACATTGCCTCCTAAGATATTTTCTGATACCTTGACAACATAACATTATTTTTCCATAAAGACCTTAGAGAGTAATTCTGTTTATGCTGAAAGGTCAAATTTGGAAAACACAGTAGCATGCACTGGAGAGCCATTCCAACTGCACACCTGGTCCAAGGGCAGCACCAGAACAACTGTACTCATGGGATCCCACACAGCCACCTACATGGTGCTCCTTCCAGCATTTGATAGTCACCAGCGTTATGCTGGTGCAGATGTCAGAACTGATTGCATATTTGCACAGAATATCACACGAGTAAATACATTCTCTATGCTACTGCTAAATTTGCTGGTAAACTTCTATATTGTTGGTAGAGTTTAAACATAAACTAAACATAATAATAATTTGGGAAGTACCTGCAAGAGGGATCTGTCTGTTCCTTTCTTGTTAAGCCTCTCGATTTGCTAACTTACCACTGGCAAGCTGTGACATTTGCTTAAAACATTCCCAAAAGTGCAGTCACTTTTTAGCCCCAGAAGTCCTCAAAAAACATGCTCATACATCTGAGACACAGATTTTCCTAAAGATCAAAATAGAACAAAAAGTCTACCAGAAGTTACCATCAGGACCATTAACATGGATTTTCACTCAGATGTCATTCACCATATAAGGAAATTAAAAACACCATAATTATGCAGCACATAAACAATACTGGAAGTGATGATTAAGAGTCTTCATCATCTGATAGATATCTGGCTGTCAGAACACAGAACTAAAAGGACTTTCCCGGTCACCGAGTCTCTTAGCATTTTCGTAACTTAACCCCACGTTGGTTTGTTCCACAGCTCCTAAAACCCTTAGTGGAGATGGATCTGGATGTAGCTCAACAGTTTCCCTTCTATACGGTTATTAATGGTTTGTTCCCCCTGCACGTTCCTGTGCCTGATCTGTCCTTAAGATCTATTATTTCTTCACATTCTGGCAAGATTTCCTAATCACACTAATACAGATTCCCAGCAGTATTTGCACTGCTGCCACTAAAGCAGCACAGTCCATTGCAGACTGAATCTCTTTGCTTTGCACAAGGGAGATCAGAACATCGCACGTAAGAACTATCGCCTCTCAGACACGTAACTTTCCTCCCTTTTCTGTACTTAATGCGAAGCCAGAATTACACGTGCTTCAGCAGCATAACACACCACTGCATGATAATCTGGATCCTTCTCCTCCTTTTGCAGCAGCAATCCTTCTGATTGGTGTCTATGCACACCCTGTATATTCAATTCTGCACCTTTTCTAATTCTTCAGTCTTCATGGTCACCAGTGCTTTGGCTATCCATTTCACGTTCTTCCCAGTGGTCTTAATGTCCTTTTCCGCCCTCCTTCCCCCCCAACTTGAACATATTTTCTGCTCTCTCTCTCTTTTTTTTTTTTTTTGCCAAAAGGATTCATGGCAAATAATTTAAAAATCAAAACAACCGATTTCTAGCTTTTAATGAAAAGGCATCGCCTTGTGTGCTAATCGACAGTGTGCTGAGTGATGGTCAGTGGTATCAAAGATCAAAGAAAGCATTGGAAAATTCTCTCTTTCTTCAGCAAACATTCAAAGACCAAGGTAGACATTGCCAAACGTGAAATACAGTGAACAACAAGCTCTGTGTCTCACTCTTTTCTAAACTACGCTTTAACTTTTGCACTGGTTGCACCTGAATTCTAAATCTAGAGAAACGTGTTTGTGTACCTTTCGCTTTTCATTAGCGCTGAAATAAGTTTAGGGAGCACTATTTTAAATTCTGACCAATTTAGACTGATTCTTGGTTTTGTTTTGAAGTTTTGCAGCATTTCAAAGTGAAGAAAAGTAATTAAGCCACAGCACTCCTCCTGTTCCTACTGTTACTCACACACTAAGCAGTATGAACTATAAAAATGCGATTAGAATCAGGGAAAGCAAAGACTCCATTTTTGTGATGCAGTCCTCTTGCTTATGTGCATCACCTGACCAGCTCTTTAAGCAGCTCTTGCTTCTCAAACATTAATAAATCGTTTTTGTCATCCCATGATAAAAATTCTTATTTAGCTGGAAATGAAGACAGACTCAAGCTTTTTTAAAATTTTTTAATGAAATTTAAATAGTTTAATAGGAAAGAGTATGTTTTAAAGCCAAGCTATTTGTTTCATGCTAGGCCTTAAAAATTGGACTTACTAGCAAATAACAGAAATAACCTCTATAGGTTTTTTTAGGGTACGGCCTTT
This sequence comes from Chrysolophus pictus, assembly GCA_037305975.1. Lineage (NCBI taxonomy): Eukaryota > Metazoa > Chordata > Aves > Galliformes > Phasianidae > Chrysolophus > Chrysolophus pictus. The sequence goes on from CM074578.1 coordinate 42,936,192, forward strand.
TATAACACTATCCTGATTAATGGAAAAATTATCCCTACAAAATACTTTTTTAAATATGAAAACTACAAAATATTTGCTTTATCCACTGGCAGGACTTTGAAATTCTCCAGAATATTTAAATTTAAATGTGTCCGCCTAAGAAAGTTTACAAATGCCAATCCAACTCTGCAACAAAAATTCCAAACAGAACTGGAAATTAGAATAATTCAACCAGATCATCCCACTGTAAGAATATTACATTTCAGTTCTGCAGAAACGCAGACCCGCGTGTTTTGTCGTGCTTTACAGGTTTGTCACGTCCCACAGAATACAGCATATGTTTTTTTCCCTATTACCTTTTTCCTTCCATTTCCTTAATACCATTTCCTTATTTACATTTAAAACACTATCTAATCTGTTCCGTTGACATTTTTCTGCCCTTTGGGCTTTTCTAGCCTCAATTCTATCCTCATCCCAGGAGATCCCTCCCCCCCCCTGTTTCTAAAAGAGTTTTTTGTTTGATTGATTGATTTCCATTTTGTTCTTTCCCAGCTACAGGTAAATATTCTACCAAAAAGAACAGAAACAAGCGGAATGGGAACAGCAGTGGGAGTTATCAGGACATTTGCAAGCCATAACTGAGTAGTAACTTCAACAGCTACACTCCTTTTGATAGAAAAATGTCATGCTTTTTTTTTTTTTTAAATATATATTTGATAATATTTGACATACTTGCTAATATGTCTACTATAAACACAGCGTTGTGCCACACACAACCAGACTGCAGACAAAGCAATATGGCACACACTTTGACGAATTCAACGTAACACAAAAAGTGTCCGGATCCTAGCAGCAGCTGTAATGGTAAGAACATTCAGAAACAAAGCACCCCCATAGCTTAAGAACAGTTTTGCCAAAATAAGGAAAATTCTGTGCGATGAGATTATAATCTTTCAAATTTCAGACTGATTGCCCAAGGATCACAGTAAAAAACTAAACTCAGAAGCAAGGAAGAATTAGGCTGGAAAAGCCTCCGCTTTCTAAAAACTAAAATTATTAAAAAGCAATAAATCTGCTGATCATCCTGATAAACAATTTAACCGTTTTCTTGTCTAAGGGAATAAACAGCAGGATACAAGAGTTTGCAACATTCGTTTACTTTTTTTTTTTCCAAACTTTTTGAACTAATTAAAGAAAATATTCTCAGAGAAAAAAAAAATTAAAGAACACAAAGAAACGTCATGACAAATCCTGAGACAAATTATCCTACAACATTGCTAGTCTATGAAAACTGGCTGGAATAATACGCATACCGGAGTACTCAGTGACAGCATACAAATCAAAAGTATTTGGAAATTATTAAGTTGTGCATGTTTTTAAATGACAAAACATGCTGATGGGCTTGCTTTTAAAATCTCTGGCTGTTTGTTATCAAAGTTAAAAGATCATTTGCATACCAATACACATACTGTAAACATGACATTCTCATTAAGGAAAGATGGGTTTACAGTAATTCGATCTTTTACAAAAAAGCTATTGGTAACTAAGTCTGCCGGTGCCTAACTTTTCTAGAAAACTAAACCAATGTTTCCACTCTCAAAGTTGAAACGTTACCGCTTTAGGAAATAGCCCTGCCTATTTGGTAATCAGAAATATAATCGAGCAGCATATTTCCATTTGCTCTTCAGCTGACAGTTTCAGCTTCATTACATTTTACAAGAAAACAGCAGACTTGTAGAGGTCCTGTAAATTCTTTCATAACGCAACTGAAGTTTAATTACAGCGGTGAAGAAAAGCAGCAGTGATGCAAAATAAGATCAGCCCAATTGCCCTTATCTGATGATAGGATCTCTCTTCCTGTTTGGCTTGCAGCAGTGAGGACTTCTTGTTTTGTTTCATTTTTTGTTTTTTTTTTTCTGGTCAGGCTGCCTGTCTCAAGACTGATACAAGCAAGTAGTTAACATGCCCCCTAGAATTCCACCTTGAGAATGATCCTCATACCAATATAGCCAAGTTTCAATCAGTAGGTCGGGGAATGATACTAATGTGAAGAAAATTATCTGGATAGCTCATATGTTCGCTTAGCCACTGTAGTGGTGTTTCTAGCATTGGCTCAATTCCATGAATCATCACTTGAGTCGTCTTCTCTCCATCTAAATCAAAGAAAAAGAGAAACCACTGAGTACATCAATCGAAGTTCACAGAAAGATTAAACATTTACTTATATCTAATTTACAGTAGATTTAATTGGTGTTACAGAGTTCAGCCTTTAACAGAATGAAAAGCAGGAAGTACTGGCATGGAGAAAGCTGAGACTGGTATCATCTAACAAAGAAACTAAGGTAAAATAATTCCAATTAAAAATTGGTTTAAAATGAAATTTAATCCAGGCACCATTCTTCTCCATTAGTTGCAAGTTTTATTTTTTTTTATTTTTTCCCTACAGAAATCACAGCTTGGTGTCAACACATTTAAGGTATATCTATCCCTCCCAGATATAAACCATATGAATATTTTTTGTGAGTGTGCTTAAGATATTAGGCTTCCTAAAAATTACTCACAACATGTTTTTAATACTTAATATGCTTTCTGCTGAAAAAGTAAGAGTATGTGCAAAAAAAGCCAAAGAAACCAAACAACTCATAACATATGTAATGTTCCTGCAGTAATTTTGTTTTGCTAAGAATAATTTACTTGAGAATCTAGCAATATTACTGAAAGTTACTCAAAAGACTGAGTTGGCACTAGCTTTTTCTCACTTAGTTTCATCTCCTGGAAAAGCTAAGTTTGTAAATGATTCCCAGTACGACAAGAATATATTCTAAGAATATTTCAATTCTTTTTATTTATACTTGTCCCGGAGGATGCAAGTACTTTGATCCTTTGATTCAAATGATGGGAACCAGCTAAAGCAACTGACATAACTGTCACAAAATGAACTAAAAAAAACCTGAAAATGAAAATTTATTTCAGAGTCATGATATGAGAAGTGCATTTAAAATATGTTCCAAATAATGCTTAGGGGGGAAAAAAAAAGTAAGCAGTGACCTTCTGCTGTTTTTATACTATACTCTGGCTTTCTCACATGGACCTACCACAGTGAAATCCAAATTCAGTGTGCAGAAATACCGCTGCCTTTTCTAACTGGCATTTTATCCCCCTACCATCTACAGAACAGACCAAACCACTGTGTTGCCCAAGAGCTGCATGAAAGAAAGTAGAATATAGGATGCCAGAAGTACCATTATTGGCTTTTTCATTCAGCTCTCCCAGTTACAGCATAACTCCTACTTTATAAGACAGATAAAATCTTATTTGTGTTCAGTAGCCTAAATGCTTTGAAAAATGCCTGAAAAAGTTTGTATTTTAATTTGGTATCTATTTCAGCACAAGCAACATTATTTTAGGAACAATCACTCTTGAATATACTGTTAACTTTATACTACAAACAATTCCTACTGCAGAAGCTGACAACTATGTTTGTCTAAAATAAAGCATCATGTATTAGTTACATTAACTACATATGGCATTGTATTCTGTAAAGATTATTGATGAAAAATAGAAAGCTTGATTTCATAGATGGCATAGTATATATGTTATCATACTTGATTAAGTATGAACAATTGCTGGTTTCTGGCTTCATTGCAGACAGGTCAGAAAACAGCAGATCATGTAAAATAAATGTCTGGTATTCCCAACCAAAACAGGTATTTACAGGGTTGAAACACTGCTCATCAAGTACTACTCCTAAAGAAAAAAAATCCCAGTAATCAAGTTCTCATGCTGAGAAGCTGAGAATATCCCATATTTTCAAAATCAAGTAAAATATAACACTTCAAAACACTTTCAAACTAAAGTCAACCTATGGTAGTCCATAAATTGGCCGTAACATTGATGACAGATGTCTATGTTTCATAATATTAGTTAACTGTCAGAGAGATCTCATTTGCATGCAGAGATGGCAGAAAATATAGTATTAGTTTGCAGACTTATTTTACAGCAATTTTGTCACTGCATACAGGGGAAAAAGTCTTCAAAGCTCAGGAAAAAAATTCAACAAGAGTTAAACTGTAAACACAGATCACAGAAGAATTTCTTCTTATGTGACAATATAAGAGATGTGTTACTGCAAAGTTTGATCACATCATACAATAAAACTCACACAATAATTCAAATGTATTATCATGCATATTCTTTCCTTAAAAAAAAAAACTATATTTTCCACTTCTTCCTGATTCTAACCCTGTCCTTAAATATAACTTGTAGTCATTTGTACATCTCTTTCATCTGTAAATTTAGCAAGAATGCTCTTATTAATGGGCTGAGTGATAGAAACATTAAGAGTCTGGTCAGGACTTCTTCAATTCTTGTCAGGACAGTCTTCAATTCTTTCTTCCTTTTTCATCAGCGAATCATTCACAATCACTCTCCACCTGGACATTATCTGGTCAATTTAGTACCTCTAAAGTTTCACCAAAAAAGACATTGGCTTCCTTACAGCTTTCAAGAATGTGCTGTAATCTAATGCCAGAAATTTTACATGTTAAAGAAAAGAGTAAGAAAAAACAAAAGATTAATCTGAAACCACTCTGCTCGTGGCAAACGCACATTGGCTATTACACACGTCAGCGTTTATGAACAGTTCAGCCTAGGTCCAGGTTGTGCTAACTGCTCCCTATGTGCAGCTGTTTTTAGCAAAATCCTGCACTAAAATGGATTAGAAATTTCAGAATTTGAGCATCGCCTTCTAATGATTGTAGGAAAAGCTTATAAACACTTTCCTTCTTTTTTCAGTAAAAATATTTTTGGATTGTGCGTGTGTGTACTAACTTGATGCCTTTTGCTTAAAAATGAAATGCAATTTATCTGCGTGTCCTCGTTTCCTCTTCCCTACCCAACTCTGTCCCTTTCTCATACAAATTTTTTATTCTGTTTCTCAGCAAATTGAGAAAGTCTCAGGGGTCAATGAAGAATTTATGCTGTAATTAGAGTCTACATTTCTGCACTAGTGCTGTTTGTGCCTTAGTATTATCTCTGACAAAACATCACTTCTCCTTAAGTCTTCCTCCCCTGGAGGCTTGACTAAAGAGATCTTATCTACTAAATCCGTATTTACTGTAGCCTTCTTCCACAAAATCCTTTGTTTTTACTTCAGCATTTTCCCTTCCTTTCATTACTACAGAACATAAACTCTCACTTAAGTTGCATTTACCCAAACTTTCTTCAACTTTCATGTTTTGAGTAACTTCCCCATTTTGATCACATAGAGTCTCTCTCATAGATATCTCCTCTACTTTATTTAACAAAAGCTGAAAACAGCAGATATATTAAAAACCTTGCTGAAAAATACTCATTTTCTCAAGAGCTGCCTGTCTAATTAGCACGCACATTACCACTCTGATCCGGGTTCTTGAAGATTTCCTAGCTTCTTCTGAAAGCTTCATCTACCTGGTTTATATCTGTAACAGATTTGCATAATGCTTTTCTTTCCATTACTGTTTGTAAACTTTTAGGAACTGTAGATCTGACACACCAAGTATTGTTCTCTGCTTCCCCACTCCATATTCTGTTGCACAAAGTATAAAGAGACTGTTGGAATGCCTCTGTAAAAGAGTACAAGTTGCTAAATGCAACATATATTTAAATGAGTGACATAAGATTTAAACTGCTTAATTAAGTAGAAGATTAATGCCATGTCATTGGACTACGTCTATAAAAATTAGAGCTAATAACTTTGCTCATCTGTGCTGCATGAGGTCCAGACCTGGAAAGATCATAACTGTCAGCAGCCATTTTACAATGCAGAGTGTAATGTAGTAAAAACCCCAGAATTTTCTCAAAAGCAATGTTAAAATTTTCTAGTCACCCCACTGACTTCTCCTTTTAAGTCAAGAAAAAGTTGGGTTACATGTTAGGTATCATATGACATACAGATGGTTTCTTTTACTTTGTTGCAAATTAAGGAAGAAGAAGAAGTGAAAATATCAGAAAAATGAAAGCAAGGCAATAAACATTTCATAGAAAATTTTACAATGTGTGTACACGGTAACTATTTACATCAGAGCATTTACAGTATCATTGAATTGATGTACAAGTGATAAATACTGTTTTAGCATTTACAAAAAAGCCCAAGACAAAAAAAATTAAGCCACCTGCTACCAGAATGGCTATCGAAGAATTAAGTGATTTTTCCTTTGGTTTCCCTGTGAAAATTCCGGAATTCAAAAACCACTATAAGCCTCTGAAAGTTGGCAAGTAAGCAAAGATTATAAAGTTTTACCAACAAACTTCGCAAAGTTCCATCTGTAGGAGGCACACAACTAAGACTACCTGTTGCATACCAACACATCTGGGGATATTTCAGATTACTTAACTTAGACACTCTAACTCAAAGGCTGCAACGTAGAGTATGCAGGCATACCATGTCTAGTCAGAAGTTTTCCAACACTATACAGAAAGTACAGAGAGAAATAGTCAGCTCAGATTGAAAGGAAAGAAACAGATTTCTATCTCAGGGCTCCCAATCAGGAACCCACATTGATCCAGCCAAACAAAGCACTGGTATAGGACTCTCTTGGAGTTAGGCATCTGATGGATGGAAATGAGATGCTGGTGGTTGCTGCATCTCAAAAGAGCCCTTGTGAGACTGCCTCAAAGTGCTCCTCATCTTCAGGCAGCTCCAGTCCACTCCACTATCCCTTTTTGAGGAGAATGCCCAAATACACTGTTTGCTCTTGCTAAGTTTCCTCTAAAACCCTCAATATTCCATAATTAATGAGAGAGAAAGAGAGAGAACAAAGAAGAGAAAATACATAATCTTCAGGGAAGTTAGGAAGATGTACAATGTCATGGTAACTCACGATTAGTTTTTCTATTTCATTTAGCCATATAAATTACTGCTTGCTAACTTAAACACTCAAAATCAGAACAAGAGAATATCAATTCAGATAGTTATACATACTCCTGATGTAACCTAAATACTACTGGATGATCTCTATTTAGAGAAGAATTAAAGCAGGTGAAGAAAACCAATTGCTTTTCAAATGGATTCAAGTGTCTACAAGCAGAATAGTGAGGATGAACTATTCCTGGCAAAGCGGCATATTTCAGCCACTTTTCACCCATATTAGCACCACAATGCTCAGAAATGCTACAGCTAGAAACTCCCTTTCACCAACCCAAGACCAGCACCTCTAGCCAACCTACATCACTGTGATGCACCACTTAAAACCCCTAATGGCTTGAAAAGCCTCCATTCAGACTTATTGCCTCTTATCACTCATAGATCAGGACAATGTAGCTGGCTTAAATCCTTTCACTGTCAGATATTGCAAGACATGTTGGATTTAGCAAAAATTTCCCTAGTGTACTTAGAATCCTCTGCATGCAAGTCCTCTGCATAGTAAGTCCCAAAACCGACCAGCAATCATTAAAATGGACAATATAGAACCCTTTCTTATTCAGAGACTCACCACTTACTAAATTGTCTTTAAAACCCCAAAAAGGGAAAACAGTACCTTGTGTTCCAAACTAGGAAATCAAATAATGTGCTTCTAGCATGATAAATGGTCACAGGAATATATTAGACAGCGATACTAAAATTGTAGGGACTAAGAATAAACAAGGAAAATGTCATGCACTATCAACCTTATGAACAATGTAACAGAAGTAGTTCCCAGCATTTTCAGATGTGAAATGGGCCATAAAAACTTGCTTGCTTATCTTCGAAACACATCACAGGTTCTGGATTAGATATCACTAATGGTACTCCTGACAACAGGTTATACGGCACAGTATAAAAGGGAGCAGAGATTTCCCTCTTTTGTGACTCTTCTGTAGCTGCTTTCCTTTCCATCCCTCCTGCACTTTGCATCACCAGGCAGCAGAACAGCTCTTTAAGCGCAGGTACCTCAAAGCAGCCAAAACACTCCTTGACCATGTGTGCTCACAGATGGACATCTCAGAATCTGAAAAGACACCCTGACATCTTTATGAGGCAGACTTTAATCTGCCTCCTTAGGATCCCTTAGGAAATTTATTACAGATAGGTAACCTTCTGTACTGTGCTTCACATGTAGCTGCAACTACCAAACCTATCCCTGATAGATATTGTTGACTGTTTTTAAAACAAGTCTCTGGCAAGCAAAAGTTAAAATTTCCCTGAAAACGAATGGGTTTGTTTGTTTGTTTGTTTGTTTTTGGCTAAGAGCAATGAATTGCATGCAAGTCTTTTACAGAAGACTACACTGAATAGCAAGCAAATAAATTCAAAGCTTCTATGTTCTAACCTGTAACCACAAGTAGTAAGAAAGAACTGGATAGTGGTTGGAGTTACCCCCCCATTTGCAGGCAGGCCAGGCTGGTTACTTTGCAATATACAGAGAAAAGACAGCCTCAGACAAGTCTTGTGGTCCAATGACTTGTGCACTAGTTGTAGGATATAAACAAATATAAGCGCTCGATGAATGTAACTTTCTGCACTTGTAAGTAGGTCTGTACTTGTAAGTCTTTAAAAAAAACAAGAACAAAACCCCAAAACTGCAATATTGCCAATAATAGTTCAATTTGGTACAGTAATCTTTCAACTGCTGGAACTGAAACTGATAAACAGCATTTAGCTGTTCAAGAACAGCCTGTTCAAAACAGAAAATAATCCCAATGTCTACAGCTTAAATTGATAATGAATAGACATTATTTACAGCAAAGCAATTACTTTTATTGCATGTGCCACAAAGTTGCACCTGCTCATAGAATACTTATAAACTTCAAAATAAATAAATAAACAAATAAACAAACATCTAAAGGATATTTATTAACATTTTAACGCTACTTTTGTACTATTCAGTTTAGTCAGACACCACATCTTTTTTCATTTACGGCAAAATATTTCTTTGCTTTGTCAGCAAACTAAGCTAGAGAATGAAATCAACCTATATAAATCAAATATTTATGTTTTTCATTTTTTAAAGTATTTTTTAAAAAGATATGTTAAAACATTTCAGTTTTACCATTTGTGAACTCAAATGATTCTGGAACATTTCTGCAATCCATTTCTGACAGGTGCTTGTGCAATAGAAATGAAGTACAGAAATGCAGTGAGAAATTCAGATTTCACTGCAGCAGTGACCTCAATATAAAGGTCTCAAATACAAAAACATTTTGAACAAATCTTACCTACCTACTAGTTAAGTTCTACCAGGTACTCAATACCTGCACAGTTTTACAGTAAGTGAAGACAAAAAAAAAAATGTTGAGCTTGGTCTCAAGACCACATGCTCTTCCTAATGAGTTCAGCACATGTAATTGAGAGAGAGGACATTAAAAGTCTCTTCACTGATACAAAGTTCTTAAGCAACTATTATTTCGAAGGCTAAAGGAATTACACATCCTATATAGAGTAGAATTTTTTTAACTTTAAAAACGGTTTAAATAGGAATGAAATCTTAGCACAAGTTTTCAGAAGTTTCACAACAGTCTATTTCAACCAAAGGTCAAAGGCTTTCCTTACTTCCCTGTGAATTCAACTTCATTGCAAAAACGACCAACCTTGCTATTCACAGTAGTCTCACCATTGCCAGAAGTTACTCATTCCCTCAGCAATCTTAACATATTTTCCACCTTCCTTTAATCACACATAAGCTAACAAAATTACTATTCCCTTCCACTCCCCTATTTTGGAGTAATTAGCAGTTTAAAGAGAAACACAGATGATATATTGGGTCGCAACTGGCAAGATATGCTGTTCACTATACTCTGAGCAAGAATGAGAAAATAAAAAATCCGAGAAGCTGACTCTAAAATAGCCTAGCCACAACAAAAGGTTCTGTCTGACCTCAAAGCTTTAGAGGCTGATGTGTGACACGATGGCACAGCAATGACTTGTCATTCCTTCCTGCAAATCCTGCCAGCACTGGGGAAAGCCACTGATGCTGATTCAAGTGAAGAATTCATATACGGAAATATGTTGAATACACAAGTCAGAACCAGGTTTTTTTCCCCCCTCAAGATTACTCTGCATCTGGAACAAACATTGTTCCAAATAAAAGAGCAATTTGAGGAAGAATTTCTATTCAGATTTAATTGCCCAACATGAGTATAACTTAACCATCAGGTAGAAATTTTTAACAGGCAGCAATACATCTCTCATTTTAATCACTGGAAGTGTCAGAAATTCAATTGCTCAAATTTCAGGTCATAGCTTTCTAAAATATGTTCAAGACTCTGGATATTTTTGATATCTGCATAAATATCATGCGCTACTTTTAACCACGGCACACTCCTTGCCCAAACACAACCAACGTTTCATAAATATAGAAATATTTTTTAAAAAAATTAAAGGAATGTTAAATTTTATTCATTTTGTCAAACAACTCCATGCAGATAATCTCTCTTTTTTTTTTTCTTCAAAAAATATTATTATACTCCAAAATGAACAGTTCAAAATATCAATCTCTCTTCACCCTAGATTATGTTTTTATTCACACTATCTGGCTCAATTTCACTCTTAGTGCCTTGATGTCATTCTACCAGAGCCCCTCCTGAGAACTGCTGCTTCTTAGTCCAAAAGTCTGTGGTAGAACTGGACCTCTGTCAACGTTAGTTAATTCTGTTCTTGCAAAGTACCCAACTATAAAAGCAAAACTGTACAGAATATCTAAATTATTCCTCCATTGTGATACTGCTGTGAAATTCACATTCACTGATTCAGCGCTATGCTTGAATTAGTGCTGTATTTCTCTATGCACTTTTGATCCTGGCCACTTGGTTTATCTCCTCAGGATCTTCTTGTGGCTGAGATATTTATTATATTAAAGGAGAGGAAACTTATCTTGCCACCATTCTTAGTATGATTAGATTCTCTGGATCATATTCCAGTAGTCCTAGACTTCTCTATCTATGAAATGAAAGTAGGTGAATATACAACATTATCATCTATATCAAGCAGCATTAAACACCGTGGGAAAAAATAAAGCATTTGGCATTATTCCTATTCATTATTTTCTTCATGCAGTTTTTCCTCTCAATTTCCTGACATCTTCTACCACAAGTCAATCTTCACATTAGATTGCTGCATTTCTGAAAAACAATTTGGCCAACCACCTCTTACAGAAGTTTAATTAGCTAAAGAACAGCTTATGAGAATTAGGGATGTGCTTCAAATCACACAACAGCCAGGCAGTAGGTAAACAAACTAGAAAACATTTTTCTATCTCACAGAAAAAAGTTCTTAGCATTTAGCTTCAAACACCAGTAACTCCAGGTTGCATGAAAAGTCTTTTTTTTTTTTTTAATTATTCTTGTATATTTAATAGAAGCTCTTAATAAAGTGTTGTAATTAAGCTGTAATCCCAAGATAATTCATTACAAACCAAAAGTGCTTTTCTTCAACCATGAAAATTTTTGCATTTAAGAAGTTTTAGAATACTGAGTCTAAGATACTTTTCAAACATCTAAGCCCTAAGAAAAAAGTTATAAACAATCTAGCAGCAAATATTCTGATATTCCTTCTTCCTTGCTTGTATCCATGCCTTAGCTTAAGCCTTGAACTAGTAATGAATCTGTGTCGTTTTATATTGTACTCGAATTCACAATTAAAACTTTTTTTTTTTTTTTTTGGTGAAGCACTTAAATTTGGCTATGCATATTCAAACAAAAAGGGAAATTCTATGCATATTGAGCTACCGCCCACATAACAAGCAAGCACACATTTATATTTATATGTGATATTTATATGTACAAGGAATAGGAATGGTTGTGTTAGGAGTTGCATAACTTTTCAGATAGCAGAATATTGACTTATGAGTTAACCCTTACATGTACCATGCATTTAATCAAGTTTGAGGTTTCCCTTCTCTCTAAACTTCCTACAGGTGACCTTCAGAAATTAAGGCTTAGTTGTGTACAGACAGGAAGCTAAACGTAACCAAGATTGTTCTTGAAATGTTGAAACATTTGATAAAGATTAGTATAAGCCAAGTTAATTTGCTGTAAGAATTCTTGTTGCTAACTGTTCATAAAGACTTTTAAAACATCATTGTTTTCAGCAGTATGGTTCTTCCAAACATCTAGCAAACTTTCTATACAATCTTATATTTCCCATGCATATGCACATGTATGCACTTTTAAAGGTTTTTAATGGCGTTCTTGAACTTTCAACCTCTATTTTACTTCATTTTCAAGTTACTCTAATTCACATAATGCCTGCAAATATTATTCAATTGTAGCCAAATCGCCCACTTATTATAATCAACTTTTCAGCTACTCAAATGATGAACTACTCCTAGCAAGACAAAGCAAAGGACTGCTTTTCAGTTGACAAAGCATCAGCAACTTTACTTGTTTTCATAAAGTCCTGACAGTATTTTTTAGTTTATCTGCTCAGTTAGAAAAATCAAACTCACATGTGGACTTTCTGACATAATTATAATTTAAAAACATTTGCCTGAAAAGTGATAGGAGATATATACAGATCAAAGATCTAATGGCTGCTATTTTATGTTTTGCACCTTCCTCCATTAATGGGAGGAAGATAAACCAGTTTTGCCTTTTTAAAATGCTACTGGCAACAATATTATTATGAAAGTTAGCAAAATAAACTTCACAAGCAACGTAAACATGAAAATGTGGATGAGCTCAATTAACCTGTAAGAACAGACAATTTTTTCCGTGTCTGACAAATTCTCCAACCTCTGCTAAGCTGATCAGTAAAAACCCAGCTAATTGAATCCATTGATGTGAAAAACCACAGGCTCAAATCTGTACTGCATACATCAAGCTGAAGTATTTCTCCTTCAGCCATGGCGCTAATAGTCAGTGGGGTCAGGTCAAAGAGGGTTAAAGTGAGTCAGGATATAGCCAAAGGAATACATCAAACACTGATTTTAAAAGGGCAATTAATCTTAGACAGAAATGCTTCCTGGGGAATGAGATCTCAATCTTAAGAGCACACTACATGATGTAGCAGTAAAAATGTACATATACAAGCTTAGAGAGCTTTCATCCTGTGATCACAAACAGAAGGGGAGTGCTGTTTATCAGAGAAATACAAACTCTTGCTAAAATACTTACATTACCTTCTTCCAGACCCTTACTCATTGAAAAATAAGTTCTTTAATGAGTAGGCAACATAGTTTGCACACATAACATTTCTTTTTCTGTACACGTACCGTAAGTTCTTTTAAGCAGCTAGTAGATTAAAACATTTAGTGATCTCTACCACAACACAATTATTTACTCTTGAAAAAAATAAGAATGAATAAAGAAGCAACGGAATACCTGAAGGGCTATTTAAACAGAACAGTAACTTTTAAAATAAAGTCACAAAATAGCTATTTGTTCAAAGGTAAGATTACATATTAATTTTCCTCGGAAGTTCATTTTAATTTTTCCATATCAAAATACCTGAACAATTTGCTTCAGCAACTCATACATTATCACATTATCTTTTTAGACAAATTTTGACTTCTTTAGAGTCCAGGAAGTATTTTTTCACCTAAAGCAGAACAGTGGATCCATGAAATTTTTAACATGTGCATGTTTTTTAATATGTGCATATAATATTTTTAATATGTCCAATATTTGTAAACAAGAATTTGCTAAATTAGTATCAGTAACACATGTGGATAAAACAGTGTAGGAACACAGTTCAGAAATGAGTTATAGCTTATTTTGTTGTACTAGTTTGTGCATTTAAAGAGCTGACTCTGCAACCAACCTTCCATTGGAGGGTACTGATTCCTAATACCAGGAGTAGCAGAATCTACCAGCAGTAAGATCTATTTGCGTATCTGGTACACACATGGCTTCTTTGCTTTAATTAACAGAATAACAAAATGGCATGGATGATCTTTAAGGTACCTTCCAATCTCCCTGCCACAGATAGGGTTACCAATCACTACATCAGGCTGCCCAGGGTCCCATCCGACCTGGCCTTGAACTCGAGGGATGCCCTAGGGAGGAGGCATCCATAGCTTCTCTGGGCAACCTGTGTCAGTACCTCATCTCCCTCTGAGTAAAAAATTTCCAACTAATATCTAACCTAAATATCTGCTCTTTTAGTTTAAAGCTATTCTTCCTTGTCCATCCTATGACTATCAGAACACATAAAAATTGGACTTCCCTCCTATTTACAAGCTCTACTCAAATACTGGAAGTTCACAGTAAGGTTTCCTTGGAACTTTCTCTTCTCTAAGCTAAACAAGCCCAACTCCTTCAACCTTTCTTCATAAGAGAGGTGTTTCAGCCCTCTTTGCAGTCCTCCCCTACACATGCTCCAAAAGCTCTGAATCTTTTTTGTGCTGGGGACTCCAAGCCTGGACAGTGTACTTCAGATGGGGCAGAGTAGAGCGGGGACAATCACCTCCCTTGCCCTGCTGGCCACCCCTCTTCTGATGCAGCTCACAATCCAGTTGACCTTCTGGGCTACAAGTGCACACTGCTAGTTTATGTCCAGTTTTTTGTCCACTTGGACCCCCAAATCTTTCTCCATAGGGCTGCTTTCAATGAGCTCTTCTCCCAGTCAGTATACTTATTGGGAATTACCCCAATCCAAGTGCAATACCTTGTGCTCCGCCTTGTTGAACCTCATTAGGTTCACGTGGATGGGTTTAAAGCCTGTCCAGGTCCATCCGATAGCATCTCTTCCTTCTATCGTATCAACTACATCACTCAGCTTGGTATCATCAGATAACTTGTTGATGGGGCACTCGATCTAGGTTGTTGATAAAGATATTGAATAGCACCTGTCCCACGATAGACCCCTGAGGGAAACCACTCATCACTAGCCTCCTCCTGGACACAGAGACATTAATCATAACCCTCTGACTGCAACCATCCAATCAATTATTTATCCACCAAATAGTCCAGTCTTCAGCTCCATCTCTCTTCAATTTAGAGACAAGGATGTGGTGCGGGATCATACCAAAGGCTTTGCACAAGTCCAAATAGGCAACATAAATTGTCCTTCTTTTGTCCACCAACACCTCACTCATAGAAGGCCACTAGATTGGTTATGCATGATCTGCCCTTGACGAAGCCACACTGGCTGTCTTGGATCACCTTCTCATCTCACGTGTGCCTTAACACAGCTTCCAGGAGAATCTGCTCCATGATCTTCCCAGGCATAAACAAGAAGCTCACCTGTCTGTAGTTCCCTGGGTCTTCCTTTCTCAAAAATGGGAATGATGTTTCCCTTTTCCCAGTCACTGGAAACCTCACCTGACAGTCAATTTCAAATACGATGGAGAGTGGCTTAGCAATCACATCAGCCAGTTCCTTCAGGACCCTGGGATGCGTGTCATCTGGCCCCGTACACATGTATACATTCAGCCTCATGAGGTGATCTCTAACTTGCTCTGCTCTTTCAGTGGGAGCGATTTTGATCCCCTGACCAATGCCTAGAGGTTCAGGGACACAAGAGGAGTGGGAAGCCTGACAGCCAGTGAAGACCAAGGCAAATTACTTGCTGAACACCTCAACCTTTTCCATTGTATTTAACATGCAAGTTATTCCTTCTCGTTTATCAGAGGGGATACACCTTATTTTTCACATCTCTCACCAAGATCAGTTTCATTTGCACTTCAGCTTTCCTGATCCCATCTCTTCATGTCCGGACAGCATCCCTGTATTTCTCCCAGGACACATGTCCCTGCTTCCACTCTCTATGCATTTCCTTGCTTTCCCTTGGACTGACCAGCAGGTCAGTCATGTCAGCTTCCTGCCTTCTCGGTTTGATTTCTTGTGCTGGGGCAATGGAGAGTTCTTGTGCTCTAATTCCTTAACCAAATGGAAGTTTGCTCACTTGAAATTCAGGGCTCTGATTCTGCTCTATGCCAGAACCATATTCCTAAAGACTGTGAATTCAACCAGGGCATGGTCACTACAGCCCAGACTGCCTCCAATCTTAACCTCTTCAATGATCTCCTCAGCATTAGTAAGCAGCAGGTCCAGCAAAACTTCACCTCTGTTTGGTTTGTCCAACACCTGGTCTAGGAGTTTCTTTAATTGCCTGCTTTCCCAGCAGACATCTGTGTAATTGAAATTCTGCATCAGCATGAGAGCCTGCAAGTGCAATGCCTCTTGTAGCTGAAGCACAAAGTCCTCATCAGCAGGCTGCTCTCAAACAGGCAGCCTGTAGCAGACCTCAACTACCAGAAGTCCTTTATTGGTCTGGTCCTTAATTTTAACCCACAAGCCCTCAATCTGATCATGAGTGTTTCTCAGAGGCAGCCCTTTGCAGTCCATTCACCTCTTCCCAAAGAGAGCAAACTGCCAGTGAATAACTGTTTGCATTACGATATGGGACTTAGAAAAGCTTCTCATCATATTTTGCCATGGTAAATGTGGTGACAATACCCAACAAGGAAAAAGGGCAAGGGGCGCAAGAGACATTCATTCTTCAATGACTACAGCATCTCTGTATGTGCCAAGCCACTATATAAGACTTCAGCTCTGTTTAAGAACAAATTTCACCTTTCTTGCAAATATTCTCCCAAACAAAAATATGATTTACTCATGAAATGTGAAGTTTCCAACATCTTTGACTAAGATGAGCCATTCAAGAAGGGAGTAACTACAATTAACAAGCACTGCTGAATCCTTATAGAATGGAGTAAATACAATACAGTGTTTATTAGTGGTTTATTTCATCTTACGTTATTGGTAAGGCTACTGCTTTTTCATATACAGCCTGGTCTTGAGTCCCTCCAGGGATGGGGCATCCACAACCTCTTTGGGCAACCTGTTCCAGTGTGTCACCCCTCTCTGTGCGAAAAACTTCCTCCTAATATCTAACCTAAACTTCCCTTGTCTTAGTTTAAAATCTTTTCCCCATTTAGCAGCTTCTCTTCTTTCTAGCCCTGTAAGATGTTTATCTCCTGTGAAAATCAGGTTACACATATATGCAAAAAGGCAGAAAGAAAAAGACTGCAAAGGAGAATCAAGGAAAATAGGAATGATTTTACTTACCCCCCAGTAAGACTACAGCACACGAAGCTAATTTAAAGATTTAGAAGTAGCTCATTAAATGGACCAGGACGCATTCTCTTTACCTCAAGGCAAGAGCCAACTTGAGCCTGATCAGCCAAAATTATCTCCTTAGCCACAACAGAGATTCAGGGAATGTAATGGTAGGACTAGACTTTTAAAGTAAAAGAAGGTAGATTTAGATTAGATAAAGAAACTCATCACTAGGAAGGTGGTGAGACACTACAACAGACCGCCCAACTGGAGAAATTGGGATGCCTCATCCCTGGAGGCATTCAGGATCAGGCTTTATGGGGCCCTAGGTAGCCTGATCTAGCAGGAAGCAACTCTACTCAGAGCAGGGGGTTGAACTGGATGGTCTTTGAGGTCCCTTCCAAACCAAACTATTCTAAAATTCCACTATCTACATTGCTCACCGAGAACATGCCCTCTACTGTCAACCCATGAACACTGAAGTTTTCTGGTAGAGCATTACTTGGCCTAAAGCACAATCACACTAGAGGACTGCTAATAGTCATACTGTGAAAACATCAGGTGTTCTAGCCTTCTTTTGTATATTAGTATAACTAAAAGCATGGACAAAATTCTGTTGTCTGTCACTGTAGTATCCTGGTTGAGAATTTTACATTGGTGAACCTCCTCAAAGGCTTACTACTGTCTCCTGGAATCTCTGGGAAACCTACTAAGGTCTCCAGCTACACCTTCACCAGTTACAGTATAGATTACACAGCAAATGAACCTATGATTCTATGATACGATTATCAGGATGATTTCCATACTGAAAAAAAGAAGTATTCTGGAGCATTGTTACATCTTCTGTTAAACTAACTAACAACAACAAACATGTTAGTCTACATACCTTATATACTACAGCTGTTGTGGTCATGCTTAAAGAGCTAAAATAGGAGAAGCTACAAGAAAAGTGCTTTTATTTCCTGTGAAATTTTTGATGCCTCAGTCTCTCATACTGAGTGAACTGTGCTTGAGATGTGAGAGACTGATTTTAATCAGAATTCAAAGAAATCCCAGTTCTTAACTCTGCTACTGACCTCAGTGTGACCAGGTGCAAGCCACATCACCTCTCTGCGCCTCTAATTCCTCCTTCCTTTTTGACTCTTCACTCATCTTTTGTCTAAGTGATAAATTCAGTGGGAACACACTGAAATATCCATACAGTGCATAAAGAACCTGAGGTCTCCTCCTAAAACACAAAAAATATTCCTTTTAAAACTAGAAATTCACCACAACCAAAACATTTTGTCAAGATGCTTTTGATTCCAACAGATTTCCTACTAAAACACATATCCAAAGCGTATTACTGACATGGCTTGTCCTGTTTCTAGTAGGTTTCCCAATCTTTTCTTGACTGCCTAGATTTTCAGATCCACAGCATTCAATCAGGAACTCGGAGATGGCACCTCAAATCTTCCAAGAAATGTAGCTCTAGTACAGCCTACCAAGTATGCAGCACTGGGATGGTAATAACAACTCTCATCCGTGGAGAATTCTAGAATTGCTGCCTTATAGTTTCCAAATGGAATAAACTCAATTTTGAAAAAAAGTTACTCTGTTCTGTGAAGAATTTTACTTTCTCCATTTTGTACTACTACTGTTAATAGCAGACATATAAAAACTATTCAGGCACACTTTGTTGTGCCTGAATAAAGGCACTGGCTTTCTGACAAATTTAAAGAGAATAGTCTGGAGTCTGATACTAATAAAACTTATTGGGTGGCCGACAGAACAATTTTAGCTGAAGCTTAACAAATTTCCAGAGGCTTGTCCGAGAAACAGGATTATTTCTTTATTTACTGCACTTCTTTCTGCATTTAGCTATTTTGAATGCGTGTGCAAGTGCATGCTCAGAAACTACTTTTAAGTCACAAAAAAAAACCAACACCAACAACACACTATTCTTGTGATATTAGAAAAGTTGCTAAATGGAAAAGACTGGAAAGGGGAAGAGGGCTCAAAAGGAGATAGTTCTCATATGGTTGATTGAGGTGAAGTTGGAGCAAGCCTTAAAACAGCCTCTGCTGCTTCCTGAGAACTTCCATGCAGAAAAACCAGCTTGAGATCTCCACTTTTTTGCGGGCAAGAACATTTTTTTAGACAGAGAAGTCCTCTGCAAACAAAGGGCTTGTTTAGAAATGAAGATAGTTAACAAAAAGCCACAAACAGTCTATCTGCCGTACTATCAGAATATTTGTACCCCTTCTACAAGGTCATGACAATAGTCAACGGTCATGACTATTAGCTATTAGTTCAGTAATCTCAAGCCAGCCTCTGGACTTATATCTCTTTTGATAAAAAAGGTCTACTGAATCAAAAAGCATGCAATTTCAATACAGAAAAATAAAAAATCTTCCCACTTCAACTTAAAACAAGGAACTGGGTCAAATAGTTATGAGAAATTTGGGGGGGAAGAAGGAAATCAGCTACAGAAGGATAATCTAAGCAGATGGCCTGGCAGACAAATGATGACTCACGTCAACTAGGAGACAGTGTTTGTGATTATGTCCTCTAACACTGAGAGCACCACTGAGTCAAAGACATAAAGAAGGCAGAATGGGTTAAGTAGTAGCCTAAATTTTAGTTCTGACTTAACAAAATGAGTCTTGCAGTAGAAAAGGCAGTGAACTGGAATTCGTACAAGTATTGAGGAGAAAATGAATTAACAGTAATCAAATTCTGAGCTTTTAAACATCTTTTTGCATGTCTGTACACTACAAGGCCTGTAGCCCTTTACAATATTATCATATCCATATGGGAAAAAAGTGCAGCCATTAAACTGCCTAAGACTGCTAGTTACGCTTCTGTATTTAGGTGGTCTGGAAAAATATTTCAACATCACCACCTCAAAAGAACTGAAAAGCAAAGGCCAGCCCTGCAAAAGGCACAATCAGACTTATTAGCTAAAGACATGGAGAAAAAACTTCCCAAGTCAGTTCACACGAAGTAGTGAGTACTTGGACACTGCTGAGCTGCTCCTCTCCTTGCTTTGTAACTCCCACAGTAAACCCATGGTCCAGCTAGTTCTGATGGTTTATTTCACTTCAACAAAAAGCACTCATACTGTATATACTTAACTCCTCTATTACATTGTCAGTTGCATAAAAATTAAGAGCCCACACGTCAAATCTAATCGAAATTGTATTTTCTGTTTGAATAATTTCCTGGAAGTCAATGCTTAGAAAACTGAGGCAGAACAAAAACAATTAATGTGTAGCCTCTCATACAAAATACATTTTAAAAAGCTGAGAGTTAATTGAAAGCAGTTGATCACTAATTTTTACAATATCATGCAGTACAGCAAGCCTTAAGAGAAAAATTCTGGAAGCCTTTTTGATCCTCATTTTATTTCTGAAAGAACTAATGACACTGCTGTAGAAAGAGGTCAGTTCACACAGCTTTTCTGAATGAACAACAATGCTGTGAAAAGTGGGATTGATTGATAGCCTACTGTTTGCGTCATTATGTCCAAATGTTTACCATTTGGGGCTTCAAGGAAGCATGAGACAAAAATCAAAACAACTTTTACAAGGACTTCAACAACACTGGCAAATTAAAATTGTATCCAGAATTGTTTAGACATGATAGTAATGGAAGAAAGCAGTTTCCTTCTGCATTATACAATTTTTTTATCTTAACATTACACACAACATCTAAACTTCTCGGTGTGGAAGAGGAAAGAGGTCTTTCCCTCCCCCAAATTAATTCTGCTTTCTACCATTTTAACCCTTTGCATTTTCAAGGCATTCTACTGAACACAGGATCATACTGTGTACATTCTCTTCTATTAAGATGAGTCACCATTCCTAATTGAATCCTTGGGAATAATTCTAGGGGAAACCTTGTAAACATGAGCTAAACTTTTTCTGATTGCTGGGAATTATTGACTTTTTTCCCCTGTTGATACTTCTGAAAGCAAAGGTCCCTTAATTGGCACCAGGAACCCCTATCATAAGGTACACAAAATCAGCTGCAACAGATAGATAACACTCAATTCTATTTATCCATCATAAATGACATTCACGCTGTAAACAACATAGCTTAATCTAACTGCAATAAGACAATAGTAAAGTGATAAAGTAAGATGGTATGGAAAAATAGCCGTGATTTTATCTCCCTTCAGACACAGACAATTAATTTTGTCAGTTGGCAATTTTAGAATACCCTTATGTAACATGTTCTGCCACATCATCCATATGATCTTATGCCCTATTTATAAGCCATGTGGTCTTTAACATCTTCCCCACCTTAAGTGCATACACACTGTAAAAAACTAGTCCAAGAGCCCATAAGCACTATCAAGTTTCATCTCAGGCTGCAGAGCTCCATAATTCACTGAATCTTGTTTGCAACAACAGAAACTCAAGGTGGTTTTGTTTGTTTGTTTTTAAAGAAGACTGCTTTTCTAGAACCAGAACTGCTGCCATTGCAAGTTGAGGTAGGAAAGACATCTGTTAGAAGCTTAGATTTAAGATGACATAGTACAAAGTCTACAAGAAGTAAAACTTCAATGTTTTGACTGGTGGCTGGAAAGGATCTTCATAGAGTTTCTGGAATATAAAATACTGGAATAAAAGGGGGACACTGAGTATATTATTCTGGACTACCCTAAGTAACAACAATATTCATCTTTGTAAAAGCTGAAAAACTTTTAACTTAAACTGACAAACAAATGTTGATAAGAGAGAGATGGTCCCTAGTCGAGGCAGTTCCTAGGTAAATCTTTTGTTTTAGTATACACCAGCACAAAAAAATCTGGGGGGACATTCAAGGAAACCAAAGTAGAAATATATATAATCAAACACCAGAAGAAAAAAGGATGGAAAGCAAGAGGGAATTAAAGCAGAAGTGATAATGATATAGTACTTGTATATGCTGAAATATCTACTGGGAAATTAGCTGAAGTTTGAAAAACTACAAAAATAGTTATATGAATCTTACAATCATACAGAATGGCTTAGTTTGGAAGGGACCTTGAAGATCACTAAGGTCCAACCTTGAGGAATTTTAAAGGATGCAGCAGATTATTAAAAGAACAACAAAATAACAGCGAAGTACATCTATAATAAAAGTTTTGAAGGAATGTGATGCAAAAGAAAGGAAACAGCTGTAGAACTATCAATATGAAAATAAAATGAGTCAATACCTGTTGGTAAAGAGATGTGAAGTAGTGGTACCCTTCCATGATGGAATCAAGACCAGAAACAGTTAAACACTGCCCAAAACTTAAATGACCAACTTGCCTTCGTTTTATGTATGAATAACTAGATAGAAACAAACGCAAAACCAAAAAAACTCCACACTCTGAAGATCACTGCAACTGAAAATTAAACACAAGTAGCTTAATGTGCTAGTAAATCTCAAAAGATTCACCTCAAAAGATTTAATGAAGTTAAAACGTCTACCATCCAGTAGGGATTGCTAATAATTCTAGGAAGTCAGAAATAGTAGTGTATGAATAGCAAGTACCTTTGTATGTTACCTAGAGAAGCACAGATCTTTCAAGTCTGATCTGCAGGTAAATACGACCAACATGATTAATGTTAATTCCAAAAGTTTGAGAAATTCAATGGCTTTTTGGTGCTTGTTCTATTTCAAACTACTGCTTTTCTTCCCACTTTCTCATCATCATTAGTAAGGTAGTAGTTGCTTGACAGTGTTTTGACAAATGGGTTACAAACTGCTATGCTCTCTGTGACAGAGACGAAACTATTCAGCAACCCAGAGAATTTTGTACTGTACAGCATTCACTGAGTGGGATAATATACATGTTACTGAATAAAGGACCAGCTTGAGGAGAAGCAGGCAAGTATATGCTGGGGCTAATAATTCCTCAGGTTTTTACGCTATAGACAATCTGAATGTATGATAAATGCCTTGAATAAACAGCTTCTTAATTTAAATAAAGCACACTACTAAAACAATTATGCACAGTAATCTCGATTTGGTATTTTACAAGAACATTTTAATTACATGTGTTTTAATGTCACTGTGTAATGTTTTCTACTCCTGACAACATTCTTAACATTGTTTTTTTCAACAGTTGATAAGCAGTGTATGTATTAAATCCATGTATATAGAAATTATTTTCATTGAAATATTTTCTCAGCGCAGTTAAAAGAGAGTCTTAATTACATCCATATTTCCTAAAGAAAAGGCATATAGACACCGTGGGTGGCTCTTGAAACATTTCCCTCCCTCTTCTTGTGGTGGTCATTAAGTGTCTGGCAGCAGGAACAGCTCACATATAGAACTACAAATGCTGTGTTTGAAAATCTTATATCTTCCGTGTTCCCACGGCATGAAGCTCTGTTATGGATGTCACCATAGACAGAAATTACCATGAAGCTTCCAGCTGAAAAGACAAGGCCATACAGGAAAAAGAAAAGAAAAAAGTACAACAGATGGAAGAAAATTGAAAGAAATATAAGCTCATACTGACCGTACTGCATTAACAGAAAGATGTAGCAAATGTCACCAACACATTAACTCATGAAAGAAGAGGGTTAAAAAACAGCCTTAAATAATTATCCAAATTATTTTCTGGAAATAAGAAAAAACTACTTCACCAACATCTAGTGTGTCTTCAAGCACGCATTTGATTAGCTACTAGTATATTTTCTTTGCTCACAAAACAAGTGGATTCAGAACTTTGGTAATACTTACTGAGATTTGGAAAAAAGTTTGCCATCATTTTCTAATATACATTTGACATTTATTTTGTAACATTACTTCAATGCCTCAGAGTAAATGTAAATTATAAATTAAGACAACATTTAAAAGCACAAAAATTAGAAAGAATCAAAAAAGGTCCGAGGACAATTTTTAAATCATTAAGTTTAAGCAGTCTTACAGACAGGTTGTTTTCCCTTCAGAAAAGATTCATCAAGATTTTCCTGTGGAAAGAGATGTACTGAAGTAAAAAAAAAAATACATTTTGGCCAGAAATATCCATCTTTTGGAGAGTGAAAGAGAAGAAGAGTATTGAGAGGCCTAAAACTTTACTACAGAGTTCCTAGCATTTGTACATTTAAAGCCTAAGAGACCTCACTGATATTAAGTACAAATAATCAAGCTTTTCAGCAGAACACAATTTCACCAGAATTCTCTGGTGCTCTCATCTTTAAAATCGGTTGTTTCATACTATTCAGCCTGCCCAGTATCCCATAATAATGAATTTGTTAGTGGAGAAAGAAATTAATACCATTCCAAAGAGCAATAATCAGCTGCCTTAATCATAACGCTTCCTGAAGGACATTCGCCATCTTTCATTTCAACAATCCAGAAAATGATCTTTCACTACACAGACAATAAGATGTGCCTTGCCTATCCAGGAAGACACAAACCTCAGAGAATAAAAAGAGGGAGAGGTGATGGGATACAACTATAAGCAGTAAAATGATCAGTGTGCATGTGTACAGAAACTAAGACTAGGTGATCGACAATTCCAACATCTTTTAAATTTCAACTATTCAAGCTCAAATGAATATAACTACATTTGAAGGAAAACATTTGCACATTGCATCCCAGATTTCCAAAAATGTTTGCAAATTCTCATTTACCAGCAAAGTGGTCAGAAACTACTCAGTTCCACAATCTCTGCATTTTGAGTTGATGGGCATCTAGTGACAGAGGTAGCTCATTAATTTCTCAGTGCATCAACAAGAGAGGAATTGAGTTGACTGAGCTGGTTTAATAGAGATTACAGCAGCACAGTTGTGCTGAGATTCAGTAGCAGCAGGATTCTACCTGCCAGAAAAGGAAGAAGGCATCCTAGTTATAGTCACTAATATTTCTGTAATTAAAACTCAAAAGTGGCACTATGCAGACTGGTGAGTTAGTGTTTAGAGGGGTTTTTTTTGGTTGTTTTTTTTGTGCGTGTGTTTGTTTGTTTTTTTGGCTCAATAATACAGAGAACATGACCATGTAATACAGTATACACTCCGTACAAATACAAAATGAGGTGAGTACATTAAGCCAAGAGAACAATCAAAGCTGCTTCTTACATTCTGAGAATGGAAAGACAATAACTGTGATCTATGTATCAGGAGAGAATTCCTAAAAACAGGTAAGATAATGAAGGAGAGCACTGGTTCTTAGTAGGACTAATTTTAAGACAAGAAAACTGAACAGGGTATACAAAAAGAACTGTGTAGACTGTATATACACCTATAATTCTTATAGTTGTAGGAGAGTGGCATGAAGAAATAAGGGAATAAAGCTAAGGTTAAAAAAAGCCTTAAAAGAATAAAAAAGATTTACATCACTGAGGATGAATGGCACTCTGGGCTATCACTAGGAAAGTCACCAGGGAACACTGTAGAGATGAGTAGCAGAAATCAGGGAGAGACAGATCAGACTGAACTGAAGCACGTGGGAAAAGGTAGCTGCTGACTGCACAAAAACAATCACTCAGATCAACCAGCATCTTCTGTTCTTTCCCTCCCTTTTCACCTCACCCAGCTACGTTTTCCCAGTGATCTAAGACAAGTAGATGGCTGATTATCTTAGGTCCCATCCCTCACTTATTGGTTAAGCTGAACTTCCAGTGAACAGTGTATGATGAACTGAAGCAGTCAAACCTAAAGCAGTGCTACTGTTCATACCTCCTCTGTTCACAGACCTTCCCCATGCATGTCCCTCAGCAGTAAGAATCACTGTTGTCACGGGGTATCCATCTATGGATATTTCCATGTTATAGAAAATGACCCTTCTCAATCATCCCTCCATTTTGCCCTAGTTCCACAGTTTAGTGTCTAACTGCCTCTATCTCTGTGACTGCCTATCCACCTTCATCTTCCCATTAGATCACTAGAGACTTCTCAATTTTTAATTCAATTTGTTTCTCCGAACAGGTCTCTAGACTACCTGAATCACTTTACCAGCAAGATCTTCAGTCCTAATCTGGATGCCTTATATAATCTCAGTACACAATCTACTTGAAATACACTTCTCTTCCTCCCTCACTCTTTTATCATCTCACATCCTAATTACTCTCCCCAGGTGTTATGTCATTTTTTGTCTTTTGCCCATTCTCTTTTATCCTACTGCATTGTTCATAGTCACTCTCCCCACCACATTTGATGATCTGTCATTGTTTTCCCAACTACTTGTTCAGTCAGTCTACCTCTCCCTCCTCAGGCTCTTTGTACCAGTCTATATCCACTCCCAAAGAGTTCATGTTATTTTCTGCTTTTAGCTTAGACAGCTTTCTGCTACCTAATAGATGAAGAGAACGGCCAGAGCATAAGAGTAACAATCAAGTAATAAGAAACTGCACTGCAGGAAAAGAATCCCAGATAGCTCATATCTAAATGAAGAATCAAGTTAGCAAACTCCTCAGTTTGCAGGTTTCTCAGTAGAATCTTAAGGATCAAAGACAGGCCAAATCTCAACAGATTTATACACAAAAAGGTAGGTATACTCCAATAAAAAGAAATCCTTCTACCAAATTTCAACCTTCTTTTCCTCTTAAGTGCAGAAACAGTAACTCCCTTAGTTCCTTTTCTATCAAGTAATTACCATTTTCTACCTCCACTGAGTAAACAGCACAGTTTTTTATTTTAGCCTGTAAACAAAAATGAAACAAGCAACTGCTATAGCAAATTTCTATCCTGCTATTAAAGGCTGGTGCATTTGTCAACTTCTGAAAAAAAAAAATTAATGGGAAGTGTCAAGTAACTGGTACTCTCAAAATTAAATTACATTAAGCATCCTTTATATCCTGAAATAACTTCTGTATAAATGCTTTTGAGGTTTTTTCCATTTAATTTACGCTCCTCTCTTCAAAATTAAAATACATATTTCTTATCCATATTTTTTAAATTTCCTTTGTTTGTTTGTTTTCATTACTGTTTCTAGGATCCTGAAACTCAAGTACTTGAAGATGGCTAAAATTGCTTGTACCCACATTCAAGCATCCATTTGCATATTGTTTATATCTTTTGGACAGTTAGATAGTATCATTCCCTAAAATTATGCTCTGAAATTTAGAACTGCTTTAAGAAAAAGTGGTACATGACTAGCAACATGCCATGTTTTTCTTATCTTTTGTTCTTTACGGAAACAATTGCTCACATGTGTTAACAAGTGTTAAAAAGGTGTTAAAAATAGTTTGATGTCAGACAATTTCTAAGGTCAACTTATTATTTCTTAATCAAATCCATGACATTTCATAAATTTTTACACTGATATCAAGTTTAGTGTTCTACTGTAAAAAGATGCTAATACTGCACCAGTAAATTGTGTCACAATCTTTTCTAAACTATCATAAATTTCTCAAAATTGATTGTGATTTATTGACTGAAAAAAACCCAAACAGCAATCACCTCTTTTATAGGGACTGATAAGAGACAAGAGTAAGAACAAGATGGAAAACATTTCACATTAGACAATTTTATGTCACTTTGCAGAGTACATAACTTTCCCATTTACCCCATCTAAAAGTAAATCAGAATTCCAACAGTTGTAATCTCTGGCTAATACAGAATCCAAAAATGTTTATAAGTGCTAATTAACAAATGCTATTGCATGAAATTATATGATGCTACACAATATAACTGATATCCAGTCACACAAGAATTGTTAGTAACCATGCATAAATCTCTTATTTTCTGGTGTGCTTTTAAAGGTCAGATTTCAACATGAAAAAAGCCTTAAATTATAACCCATTTTAGAGTCTGATGTACGAAAATGTAATACAAAATTAAACAAACTTAAAACTTCCGTTGATTTTACTTTAAGAATATTTGTTAAAATTGCAGAAAATAAAATATGAATGCTTTTATTAAGAGCAGCATGATGGCAAAGGCATAGGTGAGATTTATATTAAAATTTCCTGGGATAAATTTTTCAGGAGTGCCAAAGGACTCACTTTTATCCTCTCCAAACACTGGAGGTAATATATAGTGGGCACTGATTGGCCAAGGAAGAGTGAAATCTTCAACTCTGATACTGAAACAGAATTCTGCCTCCAAAAAAAAAAAAAAAAAAAGCCCCATTAAAATAATTTATTTTTTAGTTTGCTTATTATTTTCATATATAAAATAAATACATAATGATACATAATTTTATTGGATAAAAGTTATTTTTACAGTACCTTCAGGGGTGATAGCACTAGGACACACATCTTTCAGAAGATCTCCTAGAGTGTGCAATTGTCCTCCAGAAGCAATTGGTCGAAACAGCTTTTGTATAAAAGGTCTCTCTGTTGTTGCCTGTTTTAATAACAAAATTAGCAAAAACAACAATTTAAAGACCATGCAAATATATGGTGACACTATCAGAGACAGGGATAAGATGTCACTGAATAAGAGGCTGCAGAAGAAGCAATGCCTGGCTTTTTTTCTTCTTGAATTACATTCACGATGAAGTGCAGGGGAATTAGTTTGTTAACAATTTTAAGCACATTAACACTCAAAACTGTGAAAATCATTTACACACATGGAAATGTGGTTTTTTTGTTTTTTTGGTTTTTTTTTAAATTCATCACTTCCATTATGGGAGTAGGATCTGCTTGAGCACAGAAGTAATCTTCATTTAAGTAAATAAGCAGTGAACATAAACTTAAAGAGATCGGCATATTTGCCAAGTCAAATCAATACTGCAATAAATATCCAGTACCTTTCTGCAATTTCCTTTTAGAAATACATTAAGCACTTCGAACAGCAAACAAGTACCTTTACAGCTCAAGATAAGTGACTTTTTTATACCACATTTGTTCAAAAATTCTAGCTATTTCAGCCCCAAGAAACACAACAGATGTGGCCAGCGTCCCAGGTGACTGGGCTCCAGTAAGCTGCACTTCCATCACATACCATCAGGAAGGGAAAGAACAATGCAAACCAGCGTCTCCTTCCAAATTTAGTTTCCTATCACTCAAAAAAGTTGTTCCTGTCCAAAAATGATTACTTATATAAAAACAAATCACAAACTCAACCTAAAAAAAATACTATTTTAAAATAATCCCATGAGATAAAAGATACCAAATGAAACCAAAGGTACTTCTTGCTTCTTGCTAACAGTCTCCATAAATGGAGAAATGCTTTTTTCCCAGTTTTCCTTATCAAGACTGATCAGATGGAGAGTCAATTCTCTGTCCTCCGGGTAGCAAAGCGCGGATATAAACAGCACTAATGAAATACCTGAACATTTGAAAAATGATGGCGGGCACACAGCCAACAGGATTCACCTCAGACAGATACACACTCAAGAAATGAACTCTCACACAGCATATTGACAGCATCACAGGATGGCTGGGGCTGGTGGGACCTCTGGGTCCATCGGGCCCAAAGCTCCAGCACGGACACTCAGTGCAGGGTGCCTGGGCCCACATCCAGAAACACTGAAGTACCTCCAAAAAATTAGAAAACACAACAACAACAAAACACTATGACATTATTGCCAAAACTATTTTTAATCATTTTTCAATTAAAAAAAATATATTTACAGAAGTCTAACCACAGCTTACCATCTGAAGTAACAGAGATGGAAATAAGTACAAGAAGGCGGCACCAAATAAAGCGGTTACAATCTGTAGACTTTTGAGCTAAGAGCTTCCCAGCTTATTCCTTTTTCTTATTCTTTAGCATCTTTTTCCTAGTTATAATAATCTAATGCTGTATTACAACATGAGGGAAAAGTCCAAAAGGTATTTTCCAACAGGTCTTGCACATAGTTGCTGATTGCTGCAGAGCAATGCCCACAGCAGTTGGGGCATCACAAAACATTACAGAAAATGAATTTAATTTCATATTTTAAGGATTGACCAATACAGATGTGGTAATGTAAACAAAAACCACTGGTCTTCATCAATATTAAAATGATAGAAGTAACAGCACGTTAATTGTTTAAACAAAGACTACAGCTCACACATAATTCTACAGGAAGAAATTTCCCTATTGTGCTTATATTTCTTCCCTGCAATACAGCAGATGCTTTTTGTGTTCAAAGACTCAAAAGTCCCATCCTACAATCTAGAGTGTTTATAGGATAAATTTTCCAAGTACCTTAGTCATATAACAGCATAAGTCATCTTAGAAATAAAAATCTGTCACCTCCTTTGAAGTGTAGTAGCTAGTAATATAAACCCAACACGTCTACAGCTTTCTAGTACTCCCATATTTACTGCAACAACATATGAAAAAAGTCAACATGAGCAAGTTCTTACATAAGGTAACTTTTTGTCCAATATCTGTTTAATCCATCACACAAAACACTTCTATCTGTAATCTAACCCACAGACATCGCTGCCTAACTGTCAACAATTTTGTACACCACGCATTGTTATTTTTCCTATTATCACTTTTATAGCTTTGACAGAATACAGCACTTACTGTATTTCACAGCATAGCACCAATATATCAGTGAGCTTTTCAAAAGATGCTGGATGCATTTGCAGGTTACTACAGATGAGCAGATCAGTAATTGCTAATGATCTAGAAGGGAAATGCCCTTAAGTATATGAGCATATTAAGATAAATTACCTGCTCCAAAATTTTGGGTGTATTTTACACTGATCATGTCCATAATTCAGTAACAATTTTTTGTTTTGTTTTGTTTGCTTGTTTTATTAAAGCAAATATTCAATTTTGATAATACACCTTCTAGGAAGCTAGAATTACTGCAACTGAAAGTCTTCTACACTGCCTACTCAGCACTAGAATCCTTGTGCTTTACAAACAGAACAGTGTTTTTTGTTGTTGTTCTAAGGAAAGTGACAGAGAAAAGAAATGACACCACACTGAGAAGACACAGATTAAAATTACTTGTTTGGGTACACTGCATTGAGAAGAGTTATTGGAGAGGTAAAATTTTAAGACGACCTTTAAGGCAGCTTAAAGCATCAGAAGATCAGAGGCAAGCTATGTAGTTACACACTGTGTTAGCAATTACAACTTTCTTCATCGTCTTCCTGCCAAAAAGAGTATTCAGCATGCCTGGTCCCTTTCAGAACTGTCAGAACATCAAATACTGCATGAAATCCACAAGTTAATTAGACATTTTATGCAGGATGCATCTTAAAATGAAAAAACTTAACTCACGAACCGCTGGGTTCTAATCTGGAAAAATCACTGTTACCATTATTTCCGATCAAAGAAAGGGATTTTGACTTTCTGAGTGAATATTCTGCTGCTACTCTAACTGTATGCAAACAAATAAAAGCTGCCACACTTGTTGAATGCGCTCAATGAAAGATTTCCTCTTAATTCCCATATGTGCATAAACTGACAGCCTAAAATCATAAGCTTTGACATTCCTACATGCTCTGTAGTTTCAGAAAGTTGCCAAGTTCATAGTCTACACTGCTTTGTAATGAACCACGTTCCACTTAAGAAAAACAACAACCAAGACTACAAAATCACAGAATCACAGAATGGCCAGGGTTGGAATGGACCTTAAGGATCATGAATCTCCAACCCCCTATATTAGATAGCCTATCACTTTGCTTAAGCCAGTTTAAACTCAATCAAGAAGGTTTAAAAGTATTAGTAAGAGTTTGTACAGTGATTCAAGTTACTTAATACAAATGAAAAATACAGGAACATTTACTACTCCCTGAAAATAAAATAGTGCTATATATTTTATATATAAAATTAATTTTTGACTGAAAAATAAGTTCTAAGATGTCTTCTGCTTTGTATAAATGTTTTCAATTAAAAATCTTAGTAGTGAAAAAGTAACTAATTGAAAAAATGGTAAATTACTGCAGTCACAGAGCTGTGCCTTTCTAGAAACACAATACTGCCAAGCCATATATCACAAAAACTATTCTTTCACTGCTGCTGACACTGTTTTTCTGCAGTATTTTGGTGTCTTTAGCTTCTTTTTGCCTCACATTAGACCAGAATGACTGATTCCTTCACTGTGGAAAAGGCACAAGGAATTTTATTTATTTAAAACAAGTAAACAACCACTCCACTCGCTAGACAGGCATAATATTGGACTGAAAGATTAAATGGAAATGACAGCTAAGATGGTAAACCACCAATAACCTCAGGTAAGAACTTGTGTCAGGAAGAAGTATTTGCATGTGTAAAGAAGCAAGTTCTGAATTTTAATAATGTTATCTGTAGTTGTTTCAACTGCTGTGCATTTTTTATTCTTATTCAGAAACAAGTTACATATTAAGAGAGATTACCTAACTCTTAAGTTCATTTCACATATCCTATTACCTGCAGAATATGGCCAATAAAAACAGTTGACTGGCTCTTGGAAATAAGTAATAAAATAAGTACTAAGAGTACTATAATGGAGCGCTTTTTACACATGTAAACATCTAATATTCCATATCCAGAACAAGCCAGCAAGTCAGTCTGTGCAACAAGCAGCATCTGAGGTAGGAAGGAGTACATGTGAACTGCAGGGTAAACATTGTCTACCATCCGCAAAATGCAAACAGGTGAGTACACAGAAAACAAGTCTCAGAGCAGATTTAGTCCAATTCGTGATTATTATTCTGCATTACTGGGATGCCTACAGGCCACAGAAGCTAGTGATTAGAGCAGAAGACAACAACGCTTTATAAACAAAATTGCTTGTGCACCTAGGCCTCTAATTCTTAACCCCACTATTCAGTGTTGCTATTCTATTTTCAATCTCCAGTTATGCTCCTTCCTAATAAATAAAAGGAAATCCAAAAAACAACCATTTGGTTTTGCAGTGACCAGTGTAACTCAAATCTAATCATTCTTATAATTTAAATACTGCTAAATATTTCTGCACAACTTGTCAATAGCTATAGCACTCTTTTTGTACTTTCCTACGTATTTCTTGTTGACACGTTTCTAACATTTTGAAGCATTAATTTACACTCCATCTATCATTAAAGACAATCAGTGTGATACTCATTCAGATTTCCACAAATACCTCTGTTAAAGCAACTCAAAGCAATTTATCAGCTACAAGCAGAATACAAGGTTGTTTAAACGAAAACTGATAGAAATTGATTTCTAAAACAGTGAGAGGGAGACTTTCCACTGAATCAAAGCGTTATCACAAAGATTTCCAAAGGAGGAAATTTTAGACACTATAAATGCAATCCTCTGTTACAAACCAGTTCAACTGACTTCTCTCTGTTCCTACCTGATTCTGTATGAGTTCCTAATCTGCCCACACACAAACTGTTCCAAGCAAAGCTGTTCTATCACATTCGTCCACAGCTTTATGATGAAACAATACTAGTGTGAAAAACAACAGACTTCCAGATGAACACAGGCTTAAGTTCGTAGCTTTCTTTTCAGCTTAGACTGTGAGAAGGCCCCAAGGTAACTCTTTTGCACTTGTTCATGACATTCAAGACTTACACAACACTCCAGATGAACACCTAAAGGGTACATTTGCAAATTGCTACTCTGATGGCAGACACAAAAAGGAGGAAACTTAAATGGTGATAAAATTTATTCTACAACAGCACTGAAACAAGGCATTTCTACAAGCCACTTGTTCCACTTGCAAAATAATGGGAAAATAACTTCTAATTCACATCTGTAGTTAAGGCTGTCCCTGCCATTGAAGAGCACAGAATTTCACACTACGAGGCATTTTCTGGAAACAAAGTGGGAACTTACATTCAAGAAACTCTATGTTCAGCCAGGATTGAATCAAAATTTATTAGACTTACCTTTGTATTTATTTAAAATAGCTTTAATCATTTATAATAATTTCCCTAAAAGCACTTGTTACATTGTTGCTAGCACATATAATTGATCCTTGCCAATTTCTTTGATAGAATAGATATATCATTCTCTTAGAAACCATACTAGAGCAGTTCTCCCAGTTAATACACATAACGATTATACAGACTTAATCTTCCTTTTCTCGACCAGCTGAGTAGTTTACACAGACTTGGTTGCAAACTATAACTTCTCCCCTCCATTTGCTTCAGCTAGCCTTCATTCTCAGCGTTTCAACATTAGGTTGTAAAAGACATCCACAGATTCCTAAAAAACTAAATGGAAGTTTGAACTCTGTTCGTCTGAAATGAAAGTAAAATGAATAAATAAAAATCAAGACCTACCACAAGCAGTCAATGACGATATGGAAGATAACTGGTTAAAGTTATACTCAAAAAGGATAATACACTCAGTAAGTACAGAGCTGCATCAGGTGAGGGTCAGGTTGGGTGTTAGGAAAAGGTTCTTCACCAGAAGGTGGATGGGTATTGGCACAGGATCCCCAGGGCAGTGGCTGTATTCCCAAGCTGCCAAAGCTCAAGAAGCATTTGGACAATACTCTCAAACATATGGTTTGTTTCTTGGGTTGTCTTTTGTGGAGCCAAGAGTTGGACTTGATGCTTCTTAGTCTCTTTCAAGTCAGGAGATGATTGTGTGTGTGCATACACACACACACACGCATGCATACATACATATAAGAGTGTGTGTGTGTGTATATACACAGCAAGTTGGCCCTTGATTTTTAGCTCAACAATCTAAAGTACCCACTTGGGGGGGAGGGGAGAAGGAAATGAACTATGAAGATCTATTGTTTCATCTGCTTGAAGTTTATCATCTTTCATTTGAAGGTGTATTATGTAAGGCTGGAAATACAGCAATGTGATTTATTTTTCTACTGCAATAATTCTTCCCCACCTTTCTTCAAACCTTCCAAGCTATACAGGACTTCTCCTGTTCTACTGTACACCTTTGACAACTTTTCTATTTCACTCTAAGTTATTAGGACATGAACAACATTCCAAAAAAAATCTCTCTCAAGCATTTCTTTAAGCAGTCTGAGGAAAAAGTGAACTACAACTAGTACATCTCTTTATTACGGTGATAATATTTTTTTCCTTTGAATCTGTCTCATACTGCTTCAAAATATTGCAGTGCTGACCTGCAAAGTCACATCACAGTTCCAAGTGCAACACGTATCACATTACAAATAGAGCTAATTGGTGATCTCTGAATGGAAGAACTAAGTAATTTGTTTATATGTCCAGTATTCAACAACAAAAAAAAGGTAAAATGAAAAGAAGGAGTGTGAGCATGCTCAGCGTGCACCTATCTACAATTACCAGAAATAGTGACTCACTGACACAAAGCGATGGGGGTTGCAGGACTGGAAGTAAAGTAAATACATATAATAAATCAAATGATTTGTCTTCTCCAATACCCTCTTAAAAATTATATATTTTCAGTAGCTGCAGAAACTACAGTGCATACCTGAGCACAGCCCTAAGATTTCATGTGAAATTATGAAAATAACTTAATCTATAAAAAGAATATTGAATAGCATGTAAGATATACAAACTTACTCTGTGGGTTAATGTTTTCACTAACAGACGTGAGTATCCATACTAACCCAAACTGATTTTCTTACCTTTCCATAATTTAAATGATCAAGAAAATATAAACAGGAATTGTCGTAATTAATACTTACATAAAAATTAATTAGTATCTTAGCTGAGGCTATAGTTAAAGTGAAGCCACAACTAGAAACATAAACATATCTGGAACAAAGTTAAAATTTTACATAGTTGGGCTTATTGCAGTTATTTCTAGAAAACAATATTGAACAACTCTAGGTAGCAAATAGATAAAGACTATTCCCCAAATAACATATGGGCAACCACTCATACCTTCCTTGAAGTCTTTCATTGAACAGAGCACACTGTATGAAGCAACTGCAGTTCTAGCCTAACTTCCTACATAATTAAAAATAATTTACCTTTATTACAAACGTACAGAGAAATATGGCAACTATTTAGGTTAGTTTCCCCATGCACACTGTTGAGGTTCTTTACTTGCTCATCTTCTCAAAAGATGAAAGAATCATTTAAAATGCCTCCCTTTATCATATTATTTGAATTGGCAGTGTGCTTCCTTACAATCTTTTAGAAAAAAAAATAATTGTGTAATAGCAACAAAAACAATTACAATCGTAAAAACCACGTGAAAGTTAAACTTATTTCAAATGTTTGACAAATCTGAAAAATATATGCCTATTAGAAAATATCTTTTACCAAAGTCAAGTGATTCAAAATTTAATAAATTTGCTTAATTCTAACACTTCAGGATATAAAACATTGTTTCTACTTCTACAATGCCTTCTAAAAATGTATCATCCAGTTCATGTTGATTTGATGTCCATTTCAAATATGTTCCTATCTCACTATGCAAGTAAATGCACAATTTGCTCAGTCATCCTCATGGCCTTTGTCTGGACTCCTTCTGAAAGCTCCGCATCTCTTTCACACAGGGGACTACAGTACTTAACAAGTGGCTTCACCAGAGCAGAAGTGAGCACTTTTCTTAATGCAGCCAAGGATACCCACCAGCATTCCTTGCTGCAAAGGCCCATGGCTGAATTCCCTGCATTTTCTGAATTTACAAGGTACTCAGGAGAAACTTTAATCACTGCGTAGAGAAACTGAGAATCTTGTGAGATATTCTTTTCCCTCTGTTTTGTAAGTTCTCATTGTAGATACAGTCAAATCTACTTGCAGAGCTGCATACTGAGTAAATTAAGAAAGGCCACAACAGAACTACATTTTAAAACTTTCTGAGCAAGTCTGCAGCTAGCTGATGAATTCCACTGCTGATGAAAATTATAGATTACTTTACAGTAGTTCTTCTGTGAAATTATTCCATGTCCACAGAAAATCTTCCTCCTGCAAATTGCCAAATTATCTGCAGAAGAACGTAATTTACTCTGTTTCTGCTCTCAAAAAACTTCATATTTCAAGGTTTCTTTGGGAAAGTTTGAACACTTTGATGGTGGGCTGTAGATATATATCTGTTGTTTAAGGTGTGTTAAAAAAAACAATTCAAGTGCTCTAAGGAGCACAGGCAGGATTATTTGGAAAATGGTCCCAGAGCCTGTTGTTCAGTGAAGGCTTAAACACCAACACCATGTTATTATGGTTTCCATAACATGATAATAATTAACAAGTGTGAAATAGTTCCTGTAAGTCTGCAAGATGCCTCCTAACACTGCAAAGGTTAAAGGAGACTCCCTAATCAATTCTTGCTTGTATCCTGAGACAAGATTCATAACAGTGTCATTAAAAACACTATGTTGAGGTGGCCAACCCTCTGGGTTTTTCCTGAACAAATGATGAACTCTCTTTAAGTACTCTTCCTATTTAAGCGTTAAAATATATAGCCCACAATACACTAAAATATGCAGCAGAGTTTCAGCAACATAAAAAGAAACAGCTGTAAGAGCTGTGCAATCTAGCCCTTTTGGTTTAAAGGCATTGCTTGTAGATTTAATAAAACATAACAACAATTTAAGCTCTCATGAAAACACTGAGAATATATTCACTCATTCTACAGATTTCCACAGAAAAAAACATTTCTCAAAGGGTGAAAGACAGAGATCAAGGTCTCTAAGCCACCTGTCACTAGCAAAGTAGATGAAAAACCTTGAAAAACTCATCTGAAGACTTATAGTAAATCCAACTAACTGAACCTTACCAGGAAGGGCTAAAAACTTCTAGAACTAAAATGAAACGTGCTGTAAACCAAAAAACTTTTACCTATAGACAACAGCTTTTCTTCACAATGATAAAAAAGAAAAAAAAAAAGAAAAAATTGAACTGCTTTGTTTTATAGGTGTTTTATTAGATACCATCTGCGCTACAGCATTTCTGACAGGGAAAGAATACATCTGTCATACTGAAAACTATGCAGAATGTGTTGTAAGAAAAAGGTAACAAAGGTTTGAAAAATTATGTTCATCCAGCTGCTTTACAAAAATGGTCTGAGGAAAGGAGATGTAGTTTGGAGCACTGAAATCAAGAGACAGAATATCCTAAAAATCTTTTTTTCTTTCTTTTTTAAGATAAGTTGGAACAAACAACATCCAAAGCAAATGTGCTGTTACACTCTATGGGTCATTTTTAGCAAGAGTGTGTATATATACAATCAGAAGTTCCAATACCAGTTCCATGCAAAATGTTACAAGATGCATAACAAACACAGTTGAACTCCATTCTGGCTGTAGCTCTGTCCCTCAAATGATCCATAAAATTTGTTTGTCGAGATCTACATTCTCTAAACAACTGAATGAGCAGTATTTAACCTTAAATAAATTGCACAGCTCCTAGAAGACGAAAAAAGTCAACATTCAAGAGTGATTTCATACATAAAAGCCAGCAGGCAACAGTCAGTAAGGTCAAATAGTAACAAAACACAAACAGTACATGCAGTTCCAAGAGATGGTTTTGTTGAGTGCTGGCAAGACAGACGCCTACAACATAAGCATATCCTCAAAGTATTAAATTTCCTGCCCAGAAGAGAATTCATATTTGCAATTAATAAGGTATCTGATTCATCAGTGACAAAAAATTAATAGTGCTTTTCACACTTCTAGTACTGTGGTTTGCATATGCAGAGCTAAGTCTTTATAAAAGTAAGCAACTGAGTACTGACTAGCTATGAAGAAAACAACTTTAGATATGGATTTACATCCACAAAAGCAAATGTTATGTCATTTGCTTTAAAGCACTGAATTGTACAGTAACTTATATGATACTATTATTCTATTTACATATTAAAACCAGTAATTCTTCTAAATTTTCCACAATTAGGATTAACTAGAAGAAACTCTTATGATTATGGGTAGCAAAACCACAAGCATTTATGCTTGTTAATTCATAATGTATTCATATGGAATGGTGCCACACCCTAGTTCCTCATAGGCTTATTTCATTCCACACTTACCTGAGTACAACTTACTTTCAGAGTTCAGGAAAGTGCAAACAAATACGGACACTTTTTTAGAAAGTGAACACTTTCTGTATTTACTGATCCTCAGTTTTGTGCAGAAGTTAACCCATTTTGTTTACATTTTTCTTTTTCCCCTTGCTATTCCTTTGCAGCACAAGAGAAAAATCAAAAGAATAAGGCTACAGACTGCAAGATTCAGGGAGCTGATAATTTAAGTGCATAAAGCGGCAAATAATTTTGCATTGACAGAAGTGAGTGAAACAGAAGATGAACAGATTTAATGATCAGAAAAAACACAGTAATATAATAAAAAACATTGCATTTAAATGGTAGAATCCAACAGTAAATCTAAACACACCTAATTCAATTGAATTATTGCTTCATTTAATGTCATCACTGCAACCTCTCAATATACTCACCTTTAAGAGTTAACATTCAAGGTTAAGATGAACAGTGCAACTTTTTTTTTTTTAACTGCATACATCATTACAAGTTTAGGATGATACATAAATATACAAGCAGCTCTTTTACTAAAACAATTTAGGGAAATAGAGCCACAGCAATTCAAATCTCATTGTTTGAAATTAAATCTGTAACATGATCATTTACATTAATTTCTTTATATACAAATTCATTATCATAAGTCTACTCAGAGAAAAGACGACAAATTAAGCATTCTGCAAAAATAGCTTATGAAGTAACCTACCAATTTGTGATTAAGGAGCGCATAAAATATTTGGAAAGATGATCACATTTTCAAGTCAGGAATAGACAATCTTTTTCCCCATCAAAAATGTTAATTATTTCATCACTACTCAAAACGTGATTTACATTCTGCTAATAAAAAATAAGTTGATATAATTATTTAAAAGTGAACTTATTAACTGCTGGGATGTTGCTGATTTTCAATACACTCAGACTCTTCCAGGACCTAAGAGTATCTGATAAAGGACTTAAAATTAAATATTGTCCAATCTTCCCCAACAGGTAGAATACACAGCAAATCCCTAAATAGACTTGAACTAGTTATATACTTCAGAAACTGAAGAAGCTATTTTTCATACTAGCAAATACTATATTATTCTTATGCAAAGTATGTCTACATTCAACTCAGAAGTATTACTATAGCTCCTACAAACCCAAGGTAACTTCAAACTGTCAAGCATGGTAACAGTTCAACCATGGCTCAGAGAAAATACCCAAATGGAGGTTTTATAGCCTCCTCTCTTCTGCATTTCCCTCCTACATCTTATGCAACTTCTACAATAGCTTTGAACTAGTTAGATTGACAGCTTTACAGACAGCTCAGGCATATTTACATAAACTTTAGTTACCATCTGACAGCAAATATAATCTCAGAATTTTTCTTCTACTCTGATTACAGCCCTCATTGCTGCACAGATTCTTAAAGACACACGGCTGATCTTGCACATAGGTTCCATAAAGTCTCTTCACAGTAAACAAATTTGCATAGTAGGTTATGAATCTTCCTGCTCATGCAGAATTTTCCACAGAACTTTCCTTTCCTGAGGCCCTATGAAATATATTTGCCCAAATCTTAAAAACTTTCTCATTCACAGAGCTTTCATTTTTGAAGTAATTTAAAACTGGTGAAAATATGCTGCTCTTTCTTCGATGCTGAACTACCAGCTATTAGTATAGCCATTCTGTGTACTCAATTGCTGATTAACCAGCAATGTTTTCTCCTTTCAAGCACAGAAATTCAGTCAAATCAATGACCATTTCACATTATTTTGTTATCTACTCAATCTTTGTAAAAGAAAAATTTTGAAGAAGTAAATCAGCCTATTACCAGTGAATTCTTTACAAAAAAGACATTAAAAGATATAAAGGTAGGTATGGTATTACATAGAAACGTATTCAAGAGCATTTTGCATAAGTCAACAAAACCGGCTATGTTGTGTTGCCCTCTTCAGGTCAGTAGCAGTCATGGTTTTAGTCCTGCTTGATTAGATATTGAACAGTCTTATGAAAAAAGGTAAAACTGCCAATCTGCAGTTTCAAGTAGCAGCTAACTCTATCCTACCTAAACTTGAAGTATTATTTCTACAGGGTTTTCAATCAAAACACTTCACAGATTGTCTCTATTTTGCCTGAACTTCAATACCAATCTTGAAGATTTTCAAAGTATCAGCTGGTATTTAAAAAGACTACAAAACAATTTCAGCACTGGTAAGCAAGTCTGAAGAGCTCCACTGATGCACTTCATTAAGTAAAATGAAGCTATGCAACTTACTGCTAATGAACACATAGGTCAGAAAGTCAGAAAGCTTTACAGAGGTGGAAGGCAATGTAAAACTTAGAAACTGGACAATCTATCATCTAAATATTAATTAAATCTAAAATCTATTTAGACATCTCAAAGCCACACATTTGACATAAAGAGCAAAGTGCTCAATTAAACTGTATTTTACAAAGCATGGTGAATTTCAAGTACATTGCAGAAGCAAATATACACCATAACAATTTGTAACTGTCAAGTCTAATCATGACATCAAGACTCTTAGGACAGACTACAGAGGGAAGGAGGGCGAGAGACTGACAGGAAGCAACATGCAGAGCACAACCAAGAACAAGTGGGTGAGAATGACCTGGTGAGAGTGCGGGCAAGTTGGCGTGACTCTCTGATATCAAAACTCCAGGATGACTACAGACTAGGTGCACAACAACAACAACAACAACGAGACAGTGTTCCCATCTGCAGAGCAAGACAGCATGCAGTGGTTTACCAGGCCAGTCTATCAGCATCTGACTAAAAGGCACCACTTCAGTGCCTGAAGCCAGAGGTCCTATTGCAGATCGAAGGAAAACTTCTTGTCAATTATCAGCCTCACAGTATGTCCAATTGTAAAATGCAAAACCCACTAATCTTAAACACAGGGACTATGACCTCAAGACAAACTAGCTACAGTACCATACCAGAAAAGCAGCACTCTTGATGCATGATACACACACAGCATTGTGATTATTTTCTCCCTTCAAATGAAAAAGGCATTCTATTCAAAAGTATTATCAGAGAAAAGGTTTTATGCAACTGTCATTTGAAGGCAGTAGCTTATATCTCTGAAGAAATGATGTGAGACATATTTATTTTTGAAACGTCTAAGTAAAAGTGACACCAAAAAATATTCACTGCTTTTAAACTACCTCTGGTAGAAAAAGTTTCCACCTATGTCAAAGCTTCAACTGTACAAGTTCCTCAAGACACACTTTGGACTATGACAGTTGCAATAAAAATTGCTAAATCTCTTAGCTAACTTAAAATTGCATTAGTGACATGCAATCTTTTTCTTCATTTTCTATGGTAGATGCTAGGATTCCAGTCCAATCTTACCTGCTGCTCTTGAAAGAGTTAGTGCTGGACAAAAGCTTAAAATTATCTGTGGTTAGTTTAGTTCTGACTTACCCAAGTACTATGTTAGTATTTTTGCCATCTTTCTCCCCTACAGACCATCATATTTGGATACCACAAGAGGTATGATTCATATTATTCTTTAGAAGTGCTTTTTAATAGACAAGCTTTACAAATGAGAGTGCATTTGAGTTTTGAAGGTATACTTTCCAATGAAGTTCTGATATCAGATCTTTACTGCATTTCTTTTTCTGCATTTTTAAGAGTCATAAAGATGTTTTTTCTTAGCTACCATCAACTAAGCACATTTCTCTGAAGGAAAACAAACTCATATAGCCAAAAAGAACCCACCAACCACCACTCCCTACGCAGTTCCCTTCATAGAATTCTCCTCTAATTTTTGGGGGGGTAATGGAAGGTAGGGAGAAGAAGAGGAGGAATTCTTCCCATTGAAGGCAATGTCTAGTAATCCAACTGCACAGGTTTATTTAATCAATAGAACTGTTGTATAAGAATATGCAAGGGATGAATGACTTTAATACAAGTTTAATACAAACCCAGACTAACACGACTGTCAGATTTTTATGCAGGAGTATGAAAATAACCAACTAGAATGCAAAGTTGACTTTTCCTAACATTAAGAGAATGTGAATGCTGTTGGGATGGAGATTAAATAGATTTCAAGAATACTTCTGATTCATTTATTTCAGTATATGCAAGTTTGTCACTGAGTACAGTAAATTTATGTTGAAATTATA
This sequence comes from Chrysolophus pictus, assembly GCA_037305975.1. Lineage (NCBI taxonomy): Eukaryota > Metazoa > Chordata > Aves > Galliformes > Phasianidae > Chrysolophus > Chrysolophus pictus. Next base: position 42,978,968 of record CM074578.1, read on the forward strand.
GAAATTAACTTCCTGTTTGGAATCAAATTATCATCTCATCTTTCACACTTTCTGAAAATTCCTCTAACATCACCTTTTATGATGAGCAGTTGTCAGTGCACAAAGCAACAAGACAAACAAAAAAAGCTAGAAACACCTGCAGCCACCTTTTAAGAAAGAGGAACATTACTGAAAATATTTAGAAATGTTAAGAATGTCAGCACTGAAAATAATACATAGCAACTTTCTCAAAAGCTGTCTCAGCATCATCTTTATTTATGTTTGGTCTTCTATTCTTAATCAGATATTTGGGGTTTAAACTATTATCAAGTATAGATTTCCAACTGAAAAAGCTAACATGAAGATAAGCACTACTGAGTAGAAGTATAAAAACAGAAAACAATTTTTTTTTTTAAGAAAACTTTACTAGCACGAAATATCATGCGATATCAAAATTTCACTCAAGTTTTAAGTCCTCTATCTTATTCAAAAAACAAAATTTTCACTTGATGTATCCATGCATGTGCTGTGTTTTTGTTTTTGTTTTTACAGAAAGACTTAAACAAAAAAACTATGAGAGAATAACAATTCAGCTGTCAAACAGAAATGCTGAGCAAAGTGCTTTTCCTGAGGCATACTTTTTGATACCTAGACTAACCTTGTCATCTGCCATGATATCTGACCAAAATAACTGATTTCCGTTCTCAACCTAAGGTTTCACTATGACAGTAAGTGTCTTGTATCTAACATTAAAAAATATTTCAGTCTCATAGCAACATTGATAGTGTTTTACAGATTTTAATTTACCATTACAATCTGTTACAAAGCAGTAATAGATAATTCACGAGATTTTTTTTTAATGCACCAGGTGTAAAACAAATATAAACAGCTGAAAATGCATCAAAGCCAGATCAGAGAAGAATTCTAATTGATAGGAGACTACATAGCTTTTAACCATGCTTAGTTCTGAAGTTTATCATGAAACCATAATGCTATGAAAACAAAGGGGACATAAAAAAACTGAGATGTATTCCTTGGAATCCTTACAAACAGAGATTCTATGATTCTATGAAAAACAGCACTAGAATGTTAGATCAGAGAAAAAAATAATCAAAGATTATTTGGTATTGTAAAGTATATAATAAAAGAGAAATGGTAAGAATTGGACACAAGATCTATGCCTCCAAATTTCTCTTTGTAACACCAGCAAGAAAAGAAGTCTACACAGCGGTTAAAGGAAAAAGTGCTGATTTTCAAGTGTTTCATTCAGCCATTTCAAAGCATATTTTGCATCCAAAATAGTCCCCATGTTTAGTTTTTACACATCAAACTACCATCTATACTAGCTTTAGCACATTCTCAAGTATTACTCACGACACAGTGAATGGTAATTACCTATTAGAATAAACACAATCCAGCTTGTCTTTATTAATTCATACAAACTTTCACCTTAATGTTAGAAAAGGGAAAGTATAATTATGAAAAGCCAAGATAATGACATAGGACACCTTAGGTGAAGAGTTTGATAAAATTGCTTTTATTTTGTTATCTCCTACCTGATAAATTCTAAATGGGATGTACCGAAATCCACTATCTTCTGGAGGATACTCCATGAGTTTTCGGTTTATAGCCCAAAATTGCTCAAATTTATCTGTGAAGGTAAAAGCACATTTTGTTAATACTAGTAACATGCCTAATTCTTCAGCTATAAGAGATAAATAAAGCATGATTGGAACAGCATGCAAATGCAAACTTTTCTTACAGGAATTCAGTCTGTACAAATTTATTTTCCCCATATTTCTCTTCCCTATTTAGTCTCAAGCCAGAGAAAAGCCATCTGCATTTTCCTATGAAAATGGTGACATGACGACTTCTAGTAGGTTTCTCTTTCAGTTTAAGTCACATCACATCTCCCCCAGTGCTAGAGAAATAATGAGCCACTACCTCAATTAATAGTGTCTGCATCTACACTCTTGGCTAGTACTGGTCCACACTGCCTCCCAGTTTGTTAAAAATGCCCACTTGTTCCTAACTATAGGTGAACTATAGGTGCAAAGCATGGGTTAATTAAAAAGCAGGCAAAAAAATTCTCAATGGGTTTACATTTGGATATGTAAGTCTTAAAATAATCCCCAGTGATGCATGATCTAATCAGAAAGTATACTGTCAGTTTCACAAGGCAGCTTGGAAATAAAATTTTGTTTGAAAAACATTTTTGTAAACATTATCCATATAACTAGGTTTAGCAAAACAGGCAGCACACCATTTTCATCCTGTTCAGACAATACAAGAACTGAATAGTATACTGTGCTTACAGTTTGTTAAGGTCAACACAGGTCTAAAGTAATAATTTTTATTTTATTTATTTATTTTTAACAGATTTAAATCAATTATTCAATTCAAGAAAACCAATAGAAAAATTAACAGAAAGGAATATAAAGGGCTATGATGAATAAAGCTGCCACTAAACTCATGGAGAGGCAGCTTTAAAAAGAGAAGAGCAAGAAATAAGTTTCCTTATAGGCCCTAACATTTAAGGCACAAAACACAGCGGCAGGAACGTGGTATCACATTCTTTCCTCAGAGCAATGCTGAGTCTCAGAACAACGACAGAGAGAATACTGTTAGAGAATTCAACCACTGTGAGTCAAGGTCAAATTGAGAAATCTGCTCACAAATCAAAGCTTCCAGCTTTCAAAATTGTTGCAACTGCAGAAAACTAAAATAATCTGGGATTTGCTTCTCCTGAGCATACAGTACCAGACTTCTGTCAGTGCACTGAAGGATGCAGAGAATACACAGAGCAGAGCTCCTGAGTTGCTGCTTTTCCTGGCTGAAGATGGCAAAGTTTCACAGAAACAGTAAAACTTCTGCCGGGTATTCTGTAGCAGCATTTCCTGATACCTATCTCAGAAAGTATTTCCACACCTTTCTTTCCTGATCAGCAGCAAGCACCTCTGGACAAGTACTTGCCTGAGTTGCAAAGTGCCCAACAGCAAAGCCGCTGGAGACTTCAGCTGTGACAACAATGACCCAGGAGCCGGCTGTGCCCAAGCAAATCTACATTTGGGAACCCCAGCCTACAGAGTCAGACATTTACTCATATAATGAGCAAAGAATTGCAGCCTTCTCATGAGCTCTGCTAGCAGGAAGGTATGTAGTTCGCTTCAAAACTGATGCCAGTAGAGCTTCACCCTCTACTGTCTTACCACCAACATTTACATCTGATGTCGTGGGCCAACATAATAAAACAGGAGGCATTACTTTTGGAGTAGCCTTCATACAAAAGAGTCAGAGGTCTTAAGACACATACGCAGTGTAGGTAGAGCATTATCTAAAGACATCCAAGATGGGAAGGTTGGTGGCCCTGCATGTGGCAGGGGGGTTGGAGATTCATGATCCTTGAGGTCCCTTCCAACCCCGGCAATTCTGTGATTCTGTGATAAGGGATCCTCAACGTTCTACTGCTATCCTTCAAACAACTTTACATGGATACTGGATTTTTTTTTTCTTTTAATTACAGAAAGCTGATTTAGGTGTAAGAAAGCTACCCCAAAATTTTAAAGAACGCAGGAAAAAGGTTATCCAGTCTGCATGTACACTAATACATACAACCTAGCAAGAGCTTTTATTAGCATCAAGCACACTGGCTTAATGCCAGAATTCCAAATTATTTTAAAATATGTGCAGTAGGAGAAAACTTCAAATTTAAAGCTTAAAAAAAAAAAGGCACCCAATCTTCCCCAAATTCTTTTGAAAACATGAGGAAAAGAATTAATAATTCTCCCATTTTTGTATCAGTGCCTCCCATTTATATGAAACAGACATAAGGAAGCTATTAACAATACTACAAGAAATAACAACTTTTAGAGCACTGTCTAGATAGGACTCAAAGGCACAAAGCTACTGGGCAGAAGTTTAACAATCAAAACTGAATTTTCCTCAAGCCAGTAACCAAGGAAGAGTTCTGTACCAATCAGCAGAAGCACTTCACATGCATATCTCCTAGAGAATGTTATGCAGGCTATGTAACATCTATGTTCCCATGCAGTCAAAAACAGTCACTTTTGTTTCCCGTGATCTGTTTTAAAGAAAGTGCTTGACCAATATGTTAAAGTTTCTGTATTAGCAAAATCAGTACTTGCAAAAGACGAGATGTTCGTATCTGAAAAACAGCATTTCAATTAATGGTAATAAAATTCAAACAGAAATATTAGATTAGTGATAGCAGAAAAGTTTCAAATGACTACTAATCACATTACTTAAATAAGAGCTTTATATACGTTTGCCACACAAGCAGTAAACAAAACCCTTTTTCTCTGAATTTTATGTCAATAATCAGAAAGTTAATAACCAAGTAATGGAAGAGAGATCCAGTTGGAAGAAACATATTGGCTATCATTTATATTTATAAAATATTTACTAGAAATGCAACCAGTGCACATCTAAACAGACAGACAGTCTTCAGTACAACAGATATTGTTGTATCTGTAGCAGCATAAATCTACAAAAAGTTTTGAAAATGTACATATATGTAGAAATAGTAAGAGGTAACAAATCCACAAAAACAATGTCAGCCATAGTCTCAGTACACAAAATTACTAACCAGCAAACTAATTAGTCAATCAAGACACATGATGCATTAAGTAGGACTGGAAATCATTTAAGTCATTGAAATCCAAATATATATAAATCCAAATATATAATAGTAACATTAAAAAGCTGTTAATATCTCCAGTCATAGCTTAGAAAACCTTTGCTGTTGTTAACAGGTAGTAATGCTTGATTTTTTAATATTAAGCAGCTTTAATTAAGGATTGGTCCAGACTGAAATTTTCAAGGATAGACTTCTTTCTCAGGCTGAGACACGTTCTCCAGACAATCAGAAAAATCAGTATTCATTCACATTAGCGTGTTACAGTCATTCCCTGAAACTCAAGTGCTGTCACACTGCAAATGAACAACTTGAATATGGGTAATTATCACAGAATGATAAATTATGTCTAAAGTAGATTCCAATAAAACAGTAGTCATTGCATATGGTCAAAATGAAGCTCTTAATGTAGAAGGATAATAAAAAGAACAGAAAAAAAACTTTTAAACTTATCAGCAGACAAATTACTATACTTAGGAATTATTTTGTCTCTCTATTTGACACTTATGCAGTTATTTATTAACAGAATACTGATTCCAGAACTCAATATTTTTCAAGACTGCAGAAAGTTTAAATAACAAAAAGAATTAAATACAGAAATGAGGGAAAGATTACTGCTTAAATTCAGAAAGGAAATGGCAATTCCGGCATTTATCTCCCTCTACATTTTTAAAGAGTCAAAAAAGAAATAAGTGTAGCACCCAGTTTATCATTTATGCCTGATTTTTTCCTGTATGATTCATTGCTTCTTCTTAAAGTCATCTAGTTGGCTTGGTTATTTTTTTTTAAGCTGCTTGGAATTGAATTGTAGCTCTAACTCTGTGCAAACAATTGCAATTTGCAGCTAGCATAGAAGGGTATCCAATTCTCGAGTCAAAAAACCCAAATTTTTTTCTTCTATTCTCAGTGGTTCACCACTGTCCAATAACCATACAAACCACAGAAATGATGTACAGCTTGGACAGAATCAACCATAACATTAACAACTGACATAACAGAATTGTGGCAAAAATTAGACTTTAAGTGCCTTTGGAGGAAGGTTTTGGAATATGAGCTCCTGCCCTAAACAGAGCTGCCTACATAGAGTTAAGTGTGCTTGCTCAAGGCCTTATACAGCCAAGATCTGACTATCTCCAGGGTTAGAGAGCTCTCTGGGCAATGAGTTCACATTTTACCACTCTCACACACCTTGCCCTTATCCCAACTGAATCCCTCCAAGTGTGACCATCTTTTGTACTTGTCAAACTCTATCATCAATGGAGGCACATCCAAGAGGAGTCAGAACTCTATTCTCCTTTACAATTTCTCCCTTCAGGTAGTGAAAAGCTGATCCATTTTCAGCCTTCTCTTCTTCAGGCTAAACTATACAGTCTCTTCTATTGCAGCATATGTTCCAGACCCCTAGCTGTACTAACAGCATTCTTTGGATTTTCTGCTGTTTGCCAGCATTTCTATTGTTCTGGAGATCCAAGGTGGAGACAGTATTCCCAGTGCATCTTCACTAGTACTGAGTTAATGGGAATAACTACTATAATAACTATTACAGCAGGGAACACAATGTTCATTTGTCTTTTCAGGATGTCATCAGAAAAGAGTAACTATCAGATGCATAGATAGATGCATAGATAAATACATAAATAGATATAGATAGATAGATAGATAGATGCATATATAGATATATACATATAAGGAGTTAGTAACTGTTCTACTTAATGTGACAGAAGCTAGCAACAGAATTGTGGAAATATTTTTCATATCATAGATAGTAAAGTACAACATTGAACATTAATTTATGCATCTGAAGTTGTCGTGATTTTACCTTATAATTCAAGAACAGTCATTACTCATAAAAGTATCTCACTAGGATGATTTCCCCAGAAGTTCTAGGCATCCTCCAAGTTCTCACTGAGTTGGAGTGTTATTACATAATACCATGGAAAAGCAGTAAAGACTGTAAAATTTGAAAGTCAAGAGCAAATGAATTGGTCTGCCCATTCTAAACGAATAAGCCATGAAATCACAGCACAAGTATGCTAACTAGCTCAAGTACTAGCAATAATAAAGTACAGTGGATATGGGATTCAAGGTTGGCTACTGGCATCTGTAAAACCTTTTAGTACTGCTATCATCTAAATTAAATTAATTCAGCTCATCTTGCCTGCATGCAACTACACCACCAGTGTCAGAAGAATTAGGAGAAACTGCGTGTACTGTTAGCTGTAAATTCTAGTTAAAAATAATAATTCATAAGCCACGGCGTAAGATGAACTACGGATTAAACCCAAGGAAAAAAAGGGAGGGGACCTCTCCCTCAATATTATACAGTCAGATTTGAGACGAGCATGCTTCATGTGCATATTCTTATGCTATATTTTTTCCATCAGTTCTCAAATAAAAGTAGCATTCTAAAGACAACTGAAGATTCAAAGCATATTGCTTAATCTTTGCAGGTTAGCAGGACATTTTGAAAGCTGTATGACAAAGCAGCATTTGGGGTCTGACAGATTATGCCGAATGTGAAAAGGGCTTGCCTTCTCCTTTCTCCACAAAGGAGCCACACCTTACCAACATTCTTTTCACTTATTAAACATCCTCCTTACACAGAAGTTCCACTAACTATGCTGTTTCCTCAATACTATCTCCCTTCTTTTCTAGGCTATCAATTTATCTGGAAGAAAGTAGTCCCTTTTGTTCCTAACTTCTTTCTATTATTTGTATGTAGAAACACACACTTCCCACTTAAATTAAGCTTTCTTTGCAGCCTAAAAGCAGGAGATGTGAGCACATATTGTGACTTAAACTGAAAAGAAAGTACTGCTGACTATTAAACAAAAAAACAATCATGTTTGAAACACAACTTGCAGGCTAGATAAAAACAGAACAGCAGGGCTTGTCTTAGACTTCCCTGGATTAGTCAAAGTTTAAATGACTCCTGACAATTTTACTCATCTCCAGTCTTCTGGACCAAATCCAGACAGCCTGCATACTTCAAACAAAATGAAGTCTGCTCTTTAGAGATGGTCTACATAGACATTTGGTTAGACTTGTGCCTCCATCTGCATACTTCAGGAAATGAAATTCTTTTCAGGGAGAAGGTGCAATGAAGAAAACAGAAGGCAGTTCAAAAGAAAAAAAAAAAAAAAAAAGAGGTTCTGTATCACTTTTATCTAATTAAAATAGCACTGGGGGGGGGGGGGGGGGGGCTGATAGCTTAGAATCACAATACTGCACTTTTGTGGGTGCATCACTAGGTTAGAGTAACAAGCCAGTAAACACTACAGAACTAATGCTGAAGTCAGTAACAATCCACTATCACAAAAAGCAAAACACATCACCTCCCCAGAACATCCCAAGGAAGGCCTGCTCAGATGCATCTGATTCATTCTGCTAGTCTATCCTGATTGAATCTAGTCAGGTTTATTGGCCCCAGCTCAACACCAATACAGTTCTGGGCAGAGCTCTTCAAATCCTGCTTTCACCAGGCTGTTCCAGCACCAGCAGTCTCACTGTTCAGTGTATGTTATGCCCTCTTAACTCCAAAATAAGCAGTTAGTGACAATTACTATAAGAAAAAAATAGGCACTTCAAGAGAATTTTAATGACCAGCCCAGAAAGGTAATGATCTGCTTTTTTTTTTTTAAATCCTCTTAAACAATACACACATTTTCAAAGAACAACAGTTGTTCTGTCTTTCTGAAGTTAAACAGACCTCTGCAAACAGAACATTACTATTTTGGTAGAGATAAAGGGAAGAAGAAAAACGATGGCTTTGTGATGTGAAAACTAAGGGCTTGTTCATTCATTCTCTTGCTAATTTTCTGAAGGTTTTCTAACTATATATTGCCTAATTTAGGTTTCAGATGATAAGTCGTGATGACATTTCTTCAGTTACCTACACGTGGTTATCATCTTAGTCTGAGGTAAAGAACAGCATCAACTTCCATTGGTTCTTTATGAGAGAAAACATGTACACATCATCCCTGTGAGCCATGCAGCACAAACGATACTGATAAAGTATGACAGTTTCACTCTCTGAGAGCTCCTATTTCGAAGTTGAATGTGATAACATAATACATGACTTATGGTCCTCAAATGAAAAAAAACAACACAGGACTGCTTTAGATATGAAACTGAGAAATAAAGAAAAACATAGGTCCCATTCTGTCTGTAAGGTGAGAAAAAGATCACATGAATTTAAAAACTACATATTGCATATTTTGAATGTTTGCAGAACTTTTCTTCTTTAATAAGAACAATTCAACATGGCCATTCGTAGGTAAACCCTACAGTATGAATAAGCATTACATTTTTTTTCCACAATATTTTCAGAAAAATGACTTCATTATATTTTATAAAATATAAAGAAGTCTTAAAAGTGGTCGTGAGATTTTACTGTTCATTTTGCCCACTCATGCATCTGAAACACCAAGTCCTGCTTTTACCAGTTATAAAGGATGCCTGTGAAAACTTCAGGGTATGGCTGCTTCTCTATCCACAACTGATGAAAAGCAGCTGTGCTGACTCTAAAAACCTTCTTTTATCAGAACTACTATATACTGAAAGTTATAGACGGTAATTCTTTGAACCATGCAAGAAATACAGCTCTCACACTAAACAGAGTTGAAATCTCATTTGTTTGATCCTAAGTCATCATTAGGCCCACAGCCTGAATATTTCAAAGCAGAGTGCTTTTATTTTTCTACCACAAAAGGCCAGAAGAAACAGCCACCCACTTGAAAATCCTCTTTACCCATGATGAAAACAGCCATAACATTATTATAGCAAGAACAGTAGTAACATTTTCCATCATTTCTGACCAAGGAATTTCAGCAATTTTTACAAAGGAGCAGAGGTCAGTGTAGCTACATACCCTGCCTTTATTGCTTCCCTACTACATTCAGGCATCCATGATACTAGTGAAAATTAGGACAGCACAGATGCACCCGTTCCAAAGAAGTGCTCCAGCTAAGGAAATATCTACTTTACCGACAAAAAAAAAATCAACTAACTGAAGTCTGAGAACAAGCAAAACCACAGCTCAACCAATAGGCAGCAAATTACCTACTTAATTTAGTAGCAGACTGATACAAAACCAGAAATAGTGGAAGGAGGGAAATAAAAGGTGTTAGGAATACCTATCAGTTGTTACCGGCTACAAATTTACTATCACAGCTCTGTAGATGCCCCTTTTAGGGAGCCTACAGACACTGGAGAAGTTTATCATGCTACCTGCTCTAGTACTTTCTTCTCAGCAGAAATATTTATATTGAATTATATTTGGTCATTACACTTCCTCAAAAAAGCAAAAAAGGATTCTTTTTCCAAAACCAAGTTTAATACTGAAGTAACATCCCATAAGCACTGCAATCAATCACTAAACAGAATAACACTTCCTATATTTAAGCAAAGAAGGAAATTATTTGAAGTTTCACAGAAATAAATCCTGTAGATGTATCATAATTTATAAGGCAGTTATCACAAATGCTACTTTCTTTTCTTTTTTGTGGTGATTCTTTCTTGTTTCACAAAGAGGTTTAAAATTATTACATCTCAAACGAAAGCCTATAAAAACATTCTGAAAAATATAACGTGCTTAAAAAGAGTTTTCTTGGTTTCACAAGCCTTTCTTGTTTCATTTTTATGAAGATCTGAGAAATTAAAATTAGCATTTGAAAGTATTCAAAAGATTGTTTAAACTTCACATTTAGGTGTCAGATTCCACAGGTGCGATTTCTCACTAAATACAGTGAAACCTTCCTAAATGCAGTTCAGTCTTGCTAAGCAACCTCTGTTATTAATCAACAGTAAAATCCAGTTTGCCTAGAAGTGAAGATAGACAATCAACTAAAAGAGTCTGAGATGAGTACAGAAAGAACACCCTGTCTACTTGTTCTCTTACCTTACAATATTAAAGGTATCCATTAGAGGTTCTATAATTTCTGCTGAAATAAAGAGTCTTAACTCATACTATTTCTTTGTGCAGTTATCTGTTCTGCCATTAACACAGTTCACTCACGTTAGAGATGGCTTCAACTAGTGGCTCCAACTGCTACAAGTGTTAATACAAAGAGCACAAAGTGTGCTGCTGCAAACATACCAGCAACAGGGCTAAGGGACAGGATTTCATTTTCAGTAAAGCTAGTAGTTCTCAATATAGAAAGGAAAAGTATGCTGGCACAGCATTTTGCTTCTCTTGAACTGAACTGCTTACAAGACAAATGCTACTACATCAGAATAGTTTTCTTACAGAATTATTAAAAAAATGCAGATTTTGATTTGGATTCTTACTCCATAAGAAACACTTCATTTACTCATATATCATTGTTGTAAATTTACATCAGTCAGTTTGCTATCGATATCTACACAAAGCAATCTCTCAAGAAGTTAAAGTACTTTGAATTGAACCAGATTAAATGCATTTTTACCCAAGATGTTTTACACGTATGTAATGCATCTCTCAAGATCAAATCACTTATGTAATGCATATCTCAAGATCAAAACGTCAAGTTAAGATAACCCTTCAATTTCTAACTCTGCTTTAATTAAATCACTATCAGAAACCAGAGTCTCCAAGTAAGCACTTAGACTTCAAAATTATTAAAGAAGAAAAAAAAATTTGAAAACCCACACATTCATTAAATAAACATACCAAATCCAAAATAATCCGACACCTTGCTGTCTAAAGCAAACACATGCCTCAAAAATTCTTGCATTCAGAGGTTTAATTTTAACACACAGAATCACAGAACCATAGAGGCTGGAACGGACCTCTAGAGATCATTTAGTTCAACTCCCGTGCCAAACCAGGTTGCACAGAGAAAGAAGTTAATTCTAACTGATTAGTATCTCACCACAGTTAAGTGTGTTAACCCTTAAATCTTCCATAAGTCTACCAGTAATTATCTAACAACAACTGCAGAGATCAGGAAAACATACTGAAAATCATTTTACCAGCCACTAGCTTCTGAAACCTATACACTTTTCAACCTACAGGCCTCTGAGAACCATGCTAAGTAAGAAGAGACACCAAAATAATGTTATGTTTCACACTGCAATATAAATTTACACCCTCTGTTTAAAGAAAGAGCATTAATTTTATAATGTTCTGTTCTGAATTATTTTGCTGATTTTTTCCAACTCAATACTCACCAATGAAGGACCTTTGTGAAAGCCACAGTAAAACCAGGAATAAAAACTAAAATTTGGCGAGGGTGGAGGGAGTAAAACTATTAATTTTATTAATAATTTGTTTATTAAAGTCTACATTTATTGCCTATCAACGGCTATCTGTAAGCATAAATTAGAGGAGAGCTATTTCTCTTTTACAATCTAAGATAGTTCCAGGTGAACACCACTTATACCCCAGGTGTTACCATCCGTTACACAAAACTACACTAAGTATTTTGTTGCTGATTTTGTTTTGTTTGAACAGTTGTGACTCAACTCAATTCATGACTCAATTCAAGTTCCTTGAATATCACAAGCTAACTCTTGGGCTATCATATAATCACTGTTCTTTTTTAGTAAAATAGATCTTTTCCATGACTTACTTAAACATATTTATTAGCATGGTAGTACTAAACATAATTAATATTTGATGCAGTGTATTACCATTCTGTAACCCCATCCACAGTTGCTTATGATCCTTTTTTTGCATCTCATTGATGACTTGACTTTTGTGCTTTAAAGCATCTGCTTCTTTTATGCAAGCCATAAAATGAGCTTCAATCACATCCTTAGAATGGCAGTGCAGAAGATCCTTTTCTGGAAAATTCTACAAAGAGAAAGACAGATCAAGAGAATAAATGTATCACAGACCTCAGAAGTTGAAGAATAAAAGGCTATTTTAATCCGCTTTATATTTATACAACAGAAACAGACCGCAACTTTCTACTTAGTAAAGATAACATCTATTTTCTTACTGATGAGAGAAAGGTTCAGCAGTGAAAAATGTTCCAAAAAAAAAAAATTGAAGTTGAACAATTTTCTGTAAAACTAGAAATTACTCTAACTTACTCAACCTCAACTTGAACATTTAAATACATAGGTAGATGTATTTAGACCCTTACCTACCTTCCAAATTCAGGAAAGTGTTTTAATATGCTTTCAAGCATACGTTCAATTCTCTAGCGATTCCTACCACCTCTCAATGAAGTTTATGTAGAAAAGTTTCCTCCAATTATCATCATCCACATATATGAATTACAGCATATAGGTCATCAGCAAACATTTATTCTCAAAGATGTTGGAAAGCTCTGTCCAATTTTACTTAATACATGTGTTTATTGTTAGACTGTGTATCACGATTCCATGTCCTTTTTATTTCATTAGCATTGGTGCAGAGCATTCACAGAATCACAGAATGGCCAGGGTGGGAAGGGATCATGAATCTCCAACCCACCTGTCACATGCAGGCCCACCAACCTCCTCATTTAATGCTAGACCAGGCTGCCCAGGGCCCCATCTAATCTGGCCTTGAACACTTCCAGGGACGGGGCATCCACAACCTCTCTGGGCAGCCTGTTCCAGTACCTCACCACTCTGTCTGTAAAGAACTTCCCCCTGACGTCCAACCTAAATCTCCCCTCCCTCAACTTAAAACCATTTCCCCTCGTCCTGCAGTTATTTACCCTTTCAAAGGGTTGATTCCTCTCCCCTCTGTAGGCTCCCTTTAGGTATTGAAAGGCTGCAATGAGGTCACCCCGCAGCCTTCTTTTCTCCAGGCTGAACAAGCCCAGCTCCCTCAGCTGTCTTCGTAGGGGAGGTGCTCCAGTCCCCTGATCATCTTCATGACCCTCCTCTGGACCCTCTCCAACAGCTCCCTGTCTTTTTTGTACTGGGGACTCCACACTTGGACGCAGTATTCCAGATGGGGCCTCACAAGAGCAGAGTAGAGGGGAACAGTCACCTCCCTGTCCCTGCTGGCTACCCCTCTTTTGATGGAGCCCATCTACATTGCAGATGTACAATTATTACTCAGTAAGTGATAATTACCTTTCTAATTCATTTACTAAGAAAGTATAGCATTAATCTTGTTCAGGTACAAAACAGACGCCTTTGGATATTAACTATTCAGAAGTGTAGGTATAGGTGTAGTTTTTCTTTTATTGACAGCATCATTTGCCATCTTCAAATACAAGCACTCGGTATCACAAATCCATTATTTGGATTTGTTAAGTTTAAAAACCCTGCATGTTTTATCCCCTCCACATCCACTCCCTTTTCACAGTTGCTTATTGACTACATTGAACAGCACAACCCCCGGAATCAAACCAAAGTGGCATCATTAGTACTCCCCTTTATAACATGGGCTTGCCAATACTTCCACATTTTTAATTCTCACCTCTTACTCTACAATGGTCTCTTTCTTCTTAACCCATTAGAAATAAGCTGTTTAAAAAAAAAAAGTTTTTGTAAGGACTGTCAAAACCATTTTGGAAACGCATGTGTAGGAGATTTTTCAAAGAGTGTTTTTTTGTTTTTGTTTTTTTTTTTTGTTTTTTGTTGTTTTTTTTTTTTTACAACATAGTTAACAAGTCACAGTAGGAACAATATTCTACTGGAGAAACCCATACCTTTCCTCCTCTTCTAACAGCTAGCAATACGAAAAAGAGTTGGGGATAGCCTTACCTAGAAAGGTAAGAACAATAGTACCCCCTTCATAAAGTACCTCTCATCAATAGTACCTCTCTTCATTGAAGAGAGTTTAGAGAGTTTCTGAATTACAGACTGATGGGGTTGGCAAGGATCTCTGAGTCCATCTAGTGCAACTCCTGTCCAACGATCAGGGACACCCAGAGCAGGCTGCCCAGGCCCATGTCCAGGTGATTTTGAAGACCTCCAAGGAGGAGACCCCACAGCCTCTCTGAGAAACCTGTGTCAGTGTTCTGTCACCTGCACAGCATAATAGTATCTCCTGGTGTTCCAGCCTGTGCCCACTGGACACCACTGAAAAAAGGCTGGCTCCATCCTCACTGCATCCTTCCTTCAGCTATTAACAAATATTGGAAAGATCCTTTCCCCAAATTCTTCCCTTCTCTATGCTTAGTATTTCACACAGCGTTTTCTCTATTAAACCCTGACTCTGGGAAGAAGATCATCTTCCAAAACCACAAGTGCAATAGGAAGAGAAGACTGCCAATTTCTTTCCCCTGAAAGTACACACAGTTTGGTATCTAACTTGACAAAGAAGTACTACTGTTAATTCAGACCAATGAACACAGAGCTGACTAGAAAACAGGACATAGATAAAGCTTGTTTCTCATATGGGTATGGCCAAGTACAAAGACTTCAGAGAGGATGAGTAAGAAATGAAAGTTCTTTCCAGAGCAAAGCTCACTCTCTTTCTCTCCTTCAATGCTGAGCATCTAAGCTAAATGAGTTCCAAGATGAACGGAACACATTACAGGGATTGTTATTTGCCTGCTGACATTTGCAGGAGCCTGTAAAATACTTTTAGAAGTTTAACTAACTTGTTCATATGAAGTATATTCTGGTTACCAATCCAAAAGAAAAGAACAATCAGAAATATTACATTTCAAGATCAGAAAGTTCTTTACGTGCAAGAATTCAAAGCAAGACACCAGCATCCCTCAAAAAAGATGAAAGAACAAACGTACCTAAGCCAAGTAATATGGGAACCTACAAACTGACTTCCACAGTTTAAGGTTTAGCTAGCTTTGAGAAAACAACAAATTCAAGAACTATTTTGTTACATGTGTCTAAGTACTGAACTGCCAGGTCAGATATTCAAGTTTTCCTACAGACAAAGATCTCCACGCTGATTTTCCTTCAACGAATTTCAAATGACAGCAAATGTCACTCCTTGGGAATGTGTTTTAAGACATAGCGTGATCTACAAAATAGCAAGGAGATATTTAAAACTGGTGAGCAAGGTGAACTAATAGAAAGTACAAAGGTGGATTCACTTTCCCAGCTTCTAAGTGATAACATGCTGGAAGACATTCCCATAATCTCGGTGTTGTCTCTTTTCCTTTAGATGAAAAGCACTGGCACATTTCTATTCAATACTGTGAGTAGAAGCTGAAAAACTTGAGCACAGAAGAGGTAACATATAACAACACTGCTACACCTACTAGACACATACTAAATTTTACTTACATGAGACTGCCAACATAAAACATCACATCCTCACTTATATAAAATAGGGCACAGAAGAAGAAAGTTTTGCACTTAAATATGTAACACATTCTTGTTTGTTTTTAAGTTCTACTTGCCTATACAGGAAATAGTGAAATGTAAATAACTTGACTCAGTTCCCCGAAGAAACAGACAATCATAAACAAACTGGTAGTCACCTGTGGTTATGCAACTATGAGATTTGCAAAAAGTTTTAAGAGATCTCACTGGCAGCTTTAATTCAAATATTCCTATTACTGATGCCCTATTCCCTCTATGTCCTTTGTCTGTAAAAGATAGGCTATTAAGAGTTGACCAGGATTGTCTTAGAAAGCTAAACTACTGCTGGTTTTGCTTCATGTGTCAGTAGATATTTACAGTATAAATTTAGTCATAAAGAGGAAAGTATCATCTGTACAGACAGAAGAACTAAGAAACTTCTTACATAAAACTGTTCCAAAACCATAGCAGGCAATTTCATCAGTCTGGTTTCGTAACTCCATTCCACCCAGACTTATGTATCAGTTCCAGTTCACAAAACACCTGTTTATACAGTGACAGTCAGTATTAGGGTAATTTTTTAAAAAATTACACCAATAATACAGCATTAAAGGTCATAAAGGACATATCCAGTGGCAATGGAAAGGTCCATGTGTTTGTGTTTAGTTACCATCAGCAGTCCTTTCTTTGTGAAGATTTTGTTTTTTAAGAAAAAAAACCAAAACCTACACCTCATTTATACAACTGGTTTTCACAATGTCTCCTAACAGTTCTGTAACTTATGGCACAGGACTTCTTTTTCAGTCCACCAGACCCTATTTTGAACTAAAAAAAATAAGAATGGAAGACAGCTGATGGAGCTTCTCTACAATAGGTCGTGTGTGGAAAAGCAGAGGCCAGCAGGTAAGGGCTTCAGCAGAGGAAAGTTGTTTGCCTTTCACCTGGCATATCTGATTTACCTTCCTCTTCTAAAGAGAGCATTTCCAGAGCAGTTCATCACCTCCTGCCAACTACTCAAAATCCGGAGAGCTGGTTACCACACTGAAAACATAAATAATGCTATGCATGCTGAACTTAATGGAAAAGGGTAAAAGTTTTCCTCTTCTCCATAAAGCCACAACTTGGTAACAGAAGCAACTTCCTAGACTACAATATCACAGGATTCTCAGACTTTAGTACTCTGTTCAGGTACATCAACTACGACTAAGGCAACTACAGTTCAGTTTTAGTAGAGATATAAATCAGTGATGTCTCGTTGCATACCAGTAGCAGATACAAATAAATTGTTTCTTCAACAAGGAATATTTTTGTTCTTTATTTGACTGCATACTTTTGTAAAAGAAATGAAAAACCATGACAGCAAAAATTAAAGCATGGAAAAATCTAACAGTAGCTAATATAAATAAAATATATGGTCCTTTGAAGAGTAACTAGACACAAATGAAAAGAATAATCCAGGCAGCTATCCACCTAGACTCTTAAACCGTAAAGAAATAAAACAGATGAAAATGCCATCAACATTTTGACATACTTTGATACATTGTGGTTACGTTTTCACTTTAAGCATTAAGGTGGGCTAATTTAAACAAGCTTTCAAGTTACATCAAAAACAAGAAAAGAGATTAAGCAGGTGCTTAATCCAAGGTGTTATGTTTTTAAAAACTAAGTTAGAAAAACTCCTAAAATAACACTTCTTGAGCAATAAATTATTTCCACTGATCTTTCATGCATCCCTTTGAGAAAAACTCAAATTAGCTGGTCTCTGGGCAAGTAGCATACAAGGACAGTTGAAATCAGTTTTCATTACTACATGAAACTGAAATTCATTGTGGTGCTGCAATTCATTTCTCAAGACAGCTCTACTTTGGGATGGCAACATCCTCTCCTTGTTACTGTTAGTCTTCCAGAGCTCTCAGGATGTGCAACAATTAAATCACAATCTATGAAACTAGACACCCTACAGTTTCTTCAAAACAGCTTGGAAGTTTCTTTACCCCACCCCTCTTTGACATATATCAGAAGTGTAGCAATTATAATCATTTCAAAAACATCCCTGTCTTTACATTCATTCACTTTTAATGTTTCAACATGCAAAATTATATATCCTAAGAACAATTATACATCATAAGAAAACAAAATTCCAGCGTATACTTCAAAAATAAATCACACTACTGCTATTAGAAAGATCATTTATAAAAGAGATAAATAGTTTGAATGAAAACATTGAATAACACTGCTTCCCAGTATGTCTTCCAATATGCTCAAATCTCACACTCTGAAGTTAAGCTTATTAATTTAGTGCTTTCCATTATACATTTTCCTATTTTATTGTTTCTTTCATACCTCTATACTATAACAACAACAAACCAATATTTCATAGTTAAACATCATGATTTCTGCTTGTGTTTCTCACTTCAAAACATACCTGGCACCACCTTCTCAATGCATTTCAGAGCATGAAAGAATCTGGCACAAGTACTCTTGTGAGCAAAGATCAGTAGTGCCATGAAGTCATACCTAATGGTTTTACAATGCGTAATCAAAGTAACGTCTCTCCTGTGACTAAACTGTCACAAGACCAAATCCATTTCACTCAGTTCTCTAAGGGGGACCCACATGAAGTACAACTTCAAAGAATAGGTAGCAACTCCCTGACTTCAAGGATTTCTGCAGTATCTCATATCTATGTTAATGTGCCCAAAGGGATGAGCACTTCTCAATCTTCCAAGTCTTCAGTCTTCAACTTGAATTGACTGAATTAAAAATGTTACGGAAAGTTCTTCCTTTTTATCCACTCAACTGCACTGATGCAATTTCATAACTTAACTTGAAAAACAATTTTGGATTTTCAGATTATAACAGAATCATTTTTAAAAGGTCATTTCTAAAGCACACACAAGCTCATGAAAAAAACCTGTAGATTTTCAGGAAATTTTAGCTATTTCCTGAGGAACAAACATTCTCATCAGAAAGTCCTCCCATCTACCTGTTTGTAAAATAAGAACAATTATGAAAATTTTTCATAACTTCTGAATTTCATGTAATCCTGTGCTCAGTTGTTCTTAATCTAAGGTGTATTTCAATTTTACCTTGAAATGCACTGTGATGCTCCAAGGAAGGGCTGTATTTGATGCATGCAAATCAAACAGCAAACCAATTGGGTAATGCCTAGAAAATTAAAAGATTAAATGAACATAGAAACTGTGCATTTAATTCTACATATAACAGTTAGAATATCTACATAAATAAAATTAGCTGCTTTCTTTCCACAGTTCGTGTTCGTACTTTGTTTATTCAGAAAAAAAGTTTACACATAATTGACTTACAGTTCACAGTAAAAATCAGGCCTGGAATTCACATATTCACGTATTCGAAACCAGTGGCCTCAGTGCTATGCCCATAAAACTCTTCTAGCATTTCAACTGCATAAACAGCCTACAGCTGCCCTGTGAAACCCTTCTGAATAGTATTTTCAGTTAAGAAGCTCATCATTAACACTAGCCATTCTGACAGAAGTTGTTCAGACATTTGAAAAACTAAATGATTTATCTGTAGAAAAGATGAAAAGGAAAAAAAAAAAAAGGTGATCTCTTCATCTTTACTATCAAATCAAGGAAAACTAGATTAGAGCTTTGAATTTCAATGGTATTCTCAACTGGAAAACACAAACAAATCTGCTCTCTCCAAATATTCACTTTTGTCTTGTAACTTCATCCTTTTTAAATTCATTAGAAGATGCAGACTCCAGCAATGTAAATTACATATATCACATACATAAAACTTCCAGGTATTTTGAAAAGTTCTGTTCTCTTTTCTTTCGAAGAAAAAAAAAAAAAACAACAGACTGAAAAGGCCTCATTAGTTTCCTGATCTTACAAAGATAAACACACTTAGTTGTAAACTCAGCAGCTGCAATAAATTAAATAGGATTGAACAGAGGACGCAGAGTCAAGCAAGAAGTTTCAAAAGTCCAGAAAAAGCAGTAACAGAATATTAGCCTAAAAGCACCTGTGAGAAGCCAATTCACTCACTTCTAAGCTGTCATAAACAGGACTTTGGTACCCTCTACTGGTAAACCCATGTAAAACTATGCCAGACACACCAGCAAAACTTTAAAAAGGGCGCAATTGTTGAACTTATCTATTGCATTTGGAACTTCTTAAGAAAATAGGGGACATATACCAAGATCTAGAACTGTTCTCTCCTTATGGGGGAGATTTGGGGGGGACAAAGCATACAGATAACATATATACATTCAGATTTATCCAGATTCAGTGGTAAAAACTTGAGCTTTATCACTAAGACATTTTATTAACTGCCAATCATGTACTGACTTCTTCAGCAGGGTTTCAGCAAGAGTGCTTTTCCAGATGCATTAGGCAACAAAAATCAGATTTCCTTTGATAATTATATAAATATGAAAAAAAACCCTTCCAATTTATATGTTATATATGTATGTATGTATGTATTTATATATGTAGAGCTACAAAATACACCAAACCATTATTGGCTTACATCTATTTTCTATTAAGCACAGATAACAAAATAAACATAACCAAGTTTAAGTGAAATCCTTGTGCTTTGTATAGATTATATAGAATCATAAAGGTTGGAAAAGACCAAGTCCAACCACAACCCAACCACACTACCCTAACTAACAACCCTCCGCTAAATCATGTCTCTGAGCACCACATCCAAACAGTTTTTAAACACATCCAGGGATGGTGATTCAACCACCTCCCTGGGGAGCCTATTCTAGTGCTTAAATATATAAATGTATGCTTCTCATTTTGAAGAGGTCAGCCCTGAAATCACTTCGTTCACAGCAGAACGCCTGAGACTGGTGATGACAGCAGACTGTGAGAAAAATCATTTTCTGTTCTGAAATGAAGTCTTACATTATGAGTAAGGTTCACAACAGGAGTAATTCAGTAATGACAGGTAAGAGTCTTCCTGCTTCAAATTCCAGTTTGCATACTGGCATTTAATCTGAAGCCCACAGAAGCCTTAAGTAATGCCTGTACATAATGCTGTATTTCATTTACTTTTGAGATGCAGTTAGAAGGATATTTTTTAAGAGTCTGTAATCAATAGCACGCTACATAAGGCCAAAACTGTTCTTTGTATTTCCTTCATAATAATGCTATATTTCTTAACCAAGACGGAGAATTAAGAGAGGCATTAAGAAGGTAATGGGGAATAGAACTTGTCAATTTGCAAACGGGATGAAAAAGAGTAACATTCCTTCAAACTGCATTCTTAAAAGTGCATCTGCCTTGTGTCAAGGATCAGTATTCCCTCCTTAAAGATGTTGCATCCAGCAGTACTGCTGTGATGCTGTTTCTGAACCTTTATTTGAAAAATGTTCATTGCAACTAAAGAAATATGCAGATGCTCTCAGGAACCAACAATAACAGTAACTAGAAAATAATAATTCAAAAACCCAAGCATGACTTTAAAGATTTGCTACCACTAAAGAATAGAGAAAAACAGAACAGCAGCGAAGGAAACCCACAGAAGTATTATTTAACACCCCCCATCCCCCCCACATACACAAAGAAATCCCAAAAATAAAAATCAAAAATAGAACCTGTTTCCCCTCAACCCCAAGGCATGGGATTGGGGAAAATCAAACTGATCTTAACTGAAGACTATAATTTCTCAACTATAATTTCTCAAAGGAAAAGGAAAAAAAGGGGGTGGGAAGGAGGAATAAAAAAAAAAAAAAGTCTTAGAGACCAAAAGTCTCATTGAAAAAAAATGTAGCAAGAATAACAATTGGTTTGGGAAAGTTTTCAGTCTATAGAAGCATAACAGCACTGACTTCTAGCCATTCTCTATTTAATACTGCTTTTGTTATTACACAGAAGATGGTTTCAAGGTGTGAGAGATGCCCTTGAAAACACAATTTTAAGAACTTTAAGTCCTTTTGAAAGTGACAGATGGGTACTGATCAAATGGTGCTCTGGCCCTCTGTCTTTAGCCAGTTCCTAACTGGGCAGGATAAAGCATCCATTCCACTGGTACCACAGACATCCCACACAGCTGCCAGGCCTTGAGCGTAATTCACAGAATGGGGACAGAAACTCCACTGAAGTTGAGCAATTGCACACGAGAATGGTGACAAACTACACGATGCCCTCCCCCAGAATCCACTGAAGAAAGTTCCCTTGGTGTCTCAGATGCTTCCACTAAGCTTAGGCAGCTGAGAGAGGTCTCAAGCTGCCAAGAGTGCTTGCAATCTCTCCTGAGGGCTAGCGGAGGCAAAGGTGGTGGGATTGCCTACAGAAGGGATGTGTTGATGGAGGAAGAGCTGTCAATAAGCTGAGCTATGGGAGGCCAGCAGACCACTCAGCGTCATGGAAGATAGGCCACTGATGGCATCTTCACCAAGACTTTGCAGAGATGAGACCCTGAATGCCCAGCTGCACTGAAGGTGGATCTGCAGTCACTGGAGTACCAAATGGAGACTCACAACGTGAGGAAGACAAGAGGTTATGAGCTCTGATAACAAAAACCAGGTCCTGCCTCCACTTGCAGTTAGCACTCCAGTAGCAGAAGGCTGAAAGTTCCAAGGAAACTGCAGAGCAGCCTGAACAGCACATCCACACCAAAAAGAATGCAGTAATAGTGGTAGGAGATTCACTACTCCTACTCCCAGTCCTAGATGGAACTCAATCTCCACCTGCCAACTTCACTTGCTTCACTGCAACTTCTTGGCAAGCAGAAGACTACCAGGTTTTGTCCTGAACTTGGACAAGTAGTCCCTGCTGTTCCTCCACATGGGTAATTGCTGAAGAGGGAATCTTGAATGTATCAAAAGTGAAGCACAGCTTCAGGGGCTAGGTGGCATGCCCACAGTTTCATGAAAGAGAAATGCTCAAGGGAGACATAAATGCATGTCAGTAACTGGTTGTACCGCTTGCATGGCAAAAAGATCTTAGTTTTTACAATCACAGGACACTCCTTCAGGATAAAGGTCTGCAAGGGAAAGATGGGAAATGCCTAAGTGGGGCAAAAGCATCTTTACCTTCAGGTTGGCTGGTCTGGTGGCTATCAACTATGAGCATAAGGGCTGGGAATAACAACCCACATTCAAATGGGAAATTAATGGACACGGATAGAAACCAAGTAGCAAAGGTGACAGCTACAAAAGAAATCTTAAAATGAGAAATGAATTACAGAAACGCAGCTGGAGAAGGAGCTTTCCTCCCACCAACAAAGTTAAACGTTTCTAGCCCTTTCCCATCTTGGGAGACTACTTTCCAAATCCAGTAAGCAGATTCTTCAATGTAGTTATAGGTTTAAGCTCCTCTAACCGCAGGGTCACTTGACAGTATTTGATACACTGTGTTTTTATCCATGCTGCTATGGAGTCTGCTGACCTCTTCTGGCAACTCCTTATAAACAGACCTTCCCCCAGCACACACCTGCAGGGAAGGAACTCATCTTCCTGTGTCCCAACATCTGATAGGAGGCCTCAGGCACCAACTGGAACGCCAAACTGGGAGAGCTGTATCCTCTTCCAAGATCTTGGTTTGAGTACAGCAGAGCATGCATTTGAAACTGTTTCAAATTTATTCAGTACTCACTGCAAAACTGAAGAGCTGCAGCTGAAAAGATGTACACTGTATCCCAGCCAAGTATTACACAAAGCAGATTGCAAGAAAAATGACCTTACAGTGTAGACTAAGTAATTGGAAATATTACAATCAATCACAGAATCAAATATTTGAGTTAGACTAGACGACCTTTAAAGGTTCCTTCCAACTCCTCTTGCAATGAACAGGGATGCCTGCAGCTAGATCAGGTTGCTCAAGAGCCCTTTCCAGGCTGCCTTTGGATGCACCACTCAGGGAGATATTCACCACTCCTCTGGACAGCCCGTTGCAGTGTTTCACTGCTCAATGATGGAACATCTTGTGATTAGCGAACGTTACATGCTACATTCATAGTAATTAAATATTCAGTTTTACTTTTGACAGCCAATTTAAAGAAGCTACAACTGTCACTGCTTTTTTTCCTCTTATGATACAAGAAATAGAAGAGATTCAAAATACTAAGTGCTTGCCACAGATAGGACTGGTGCTATCTAAACAGAGCCTAGAAAACACTGCAGCTCTCAGTGTTTTTTTAAAACTCAAAGCAGAAATAGAAAAATGAAAAAAAAAAAACCAACACTGGTATAAAGTACTCAAAAATTAATCAAGTAAGACTGTATCAGTGTGATTCTCCAAACCCTTAGAAAAAAAAAGTATTTTTCACAGACCACATAACAGAACAATAATATAGAATCAACAGCAATTATTTCAATTAAGTTGAACAGAATCCAAAGTCTACATATCAATATTATTTTATCTGCTTTTAAGCACAAATGCATATCACACGAGTGGAAAGTAAATGTTATGCACGTCTTACCGCCTGCAAGCAGAAAATCTAATTCACATTAACACAGAAAAAAAGTATTATTTCCAGAGATTTCAGACGTCTTAAAAATGCAGAATAACTGAACAGATTTCTTTGGTAATCCTTCAGCAAGAGACAGTAAGGCCAAAAATACAGGCATTTCATATTACAATGACAAGAACAAAAACAACAGGTGCAGCACAGCCTCTCTTTTATACATAAAGTACAAGCAGAATCATCAGTATTATGTTCAACATTAAACCTTCTTCAGATTTTCCTCCAATCAACATCTTCCCAATCTTCCTCCTCTTTTGCCTTCTCTGAAACCCAATGAAGTGGTTAGGTTAGGAGAAGTATTGACACTGTGCTAAACTCATAAAGACTCCACACAATAAACTGAGTAAAGGCACAAACTTAAACTCACCATTTCAGTGGCGTACCTTCATATTCAAACCATATCTCATTAACTTCTTCTTGTCTCATAACTTTCTGGAAGTGTTTCTTCACTTTGTCTGTTACCAGAGTCAAGTAGCTTATTCTTGGCAAAAGCAACTGAAAGAAAAAAAAAGTACACATAAAAATTAATAAATAAAAAGCTTTAAGTTACGGGTTTCCATAACCAAAATTCAGCATTCTATTTTTTCCCCTTAGAAGTAAGATTTCTTTTTGACAGTTTTCTTATTAATGGTTAATGAAAAGCTACAAAACTATGCACTTAAAAGTTACATAACAGCAGTATCCAGTAGTTTAACAACAAAAAAAGTCAAAACAAGTGCTTAATTCTTTTCATGTAATGGGAGGCAGAGGACTAGAAACTAATTTCTGCTTTTCCCTATTCCAGCAGATCAAAGAACAAAAGTAACTTTTTCATACGAACAGATAAATACATGTTCAAACTTCATACCGAATGTAACAAGTGAGTGTGTATCAGCTTATATCCCAAAATCAAAATTAATAGAAAATAAATTAAAAACAAAACAAAAACATAACTGAAATCAGTTGCTTAAGAGTTTGGTTTGCAAGTGCATTTTGTATTTCAAATAGGTGGCAATTTCTGTTTTCTTAGCCTTAGTTAACATGTTGAATGGCAAATCAAAAGCAATTTATAATTCTTCTAGTATTTAGCCTGACCAGCTAATAAAATCAGGAAGAACCATAGAACTATTTGTGGTAGAAGGGACTTTAAAGCCCGTGCAATTCCGACCCTGTGCCACAGGCAGGGCTGCCACCCCCCAGCTCAGCTGCGCAGGGCCCCATCCAACCTGGCCTTGAGCATCTCCAGGGATGGGGCACCCACAGCTTCTTGGCAGCTGAACCAGTGCCTCACCGCTCTTGGAGTAGAAGATTTCTTTCTTACATCTAATTTAAATCTATTCTGGTCTAGTATTAAATGGGGAGGTTGGTGGCCCTGCATGCGGCAAGGGGTTGGAGATTCATGATCCTTGAGGTCCCTTCCAACCCTGGCCATTCTGTGATTCTCCCTTTTAGGAGAAATGGCAATGGTTTCAAACTACCAAGATAAGTGTCAGTACTTTTTCATTTGAAGAAAGACATCATCTTACAGCTTTCTGGTGTATCACTTTTTTCCTTTCCACTGTAATGTTATGTACTACCCAAAATGGAACACTGAGTACAGTTTTTGTTTGTTTGTTTGTTTTTAAATCTGCACCCCCAATCGCATTCCCCTTAAAAATACAGCACTGTGCTCACTAACACAGGTCAATCAGACTACATCAGTCAGTAAATTGACAGTTGCACTGAACATTTACAGTCTGTAAGCATTTCAGTATCCAATGAGAAAAGATTAGCCTCCTTGCAAAAGAAGATTTAGCTTTGCTTCAGACATTTTAAGTGAATTGTATACACCCTGTACGGTTAATCTTATTTCCCAATTAAAAATAAAACAGGGCTAGGGAATAAAAAAAAAAAAGATTCTATTTTACATACTTATGGAAAAATAAACATTTGGTTTTCCATTGTTATTCATTACTATTGATGCTTCTTGAAGTATTTTCAAGGCCAGGCTGGACGTGGCTCTGGGCAGCCTGGTCTAGTGGCTGGCAAGGGGGTTGAAACTAGATGATCATTGTGGTCCTTTTCAACCCAGGCCATTCTTGATTATTCTATGATTATTCTATGATATACTCTCAGCTTAAATCAAAATAACAACAGAAAACTGTTGAGGGAAAAAAAAAGAAAACTGAAATAAGATTAGGAGTTCTCATTAAATTAAGAAAAACAGAACTTCAAAACCATTACAAGGTAAAATGAATCCTTATAGTTTAGTATATGCCATCTACCAAATTACACAAACTGCAATGCCTTCATTTTGCACAATATGTACTGCTACAGCATTTAATTGCAACAACCTCTATGGAAGGCATTCCTGGTTAAATAAAATGCAACAATTCCTAATGCTTAAGTAAATGCTTGCAATATATTCCTCACATAGAAAGAATACCTGGGTTTTGCCACATTAAAAAAAAAAAAAATACACAACAACAACACATTGTAAAATGCAAAAATTCAGATTTAACAGGAAGTGGACTGGTATGATCACCAATGCATCCAGGATAAAGAAATACAGCAACCTAATCCAGAATGGCTTTACACTACCCACTGTTATAGACATTTTAATAGAATAACCCTTTTCACACTTGCTAAGCATAAAGAAGATCAAGCAGAAGTTAGTCCCTTGTGCCAAGTACCATGCTATGACTACCTTACGTTATAAAATTTTGTTCTTCACACCTAATGAATCTCAGCCAATGAGTACTCTGCTTCCAATATGTGCTGCTTCTGACTCTTCATTGCACCAAGACAGACAGTAAACTATTTCAAAATCAATATTGTAGTCTTTTTGAGGACTGTGGAAAAAAGCAGATCATTCAATCTAGATATTCTTAACTACACTTCCTCTCCAATCGTAAGCATCCATTTTAAAGAAACATATCTATTTGCAGTGCAACTCTGTAAAGACATACCTGGTAGAAATAATACAGTGCCTTACTTGAGCAGCTGAGTCTTGATGTCACTACTTTCCAAAATGATGGACAAAATCATTTTAAATTAACTCTGCTATTCCTATACAATGCCACTTTGTGTTATATGCATATATCACCCCTGTGCCGTGCTAGTGTATCTAGAAGATGCGGCTAAATAGGGTATCCAACTACACCACTCAAGCTGAAATGAATTGCAGAGGTTCTGAGTTACTTTTCTAACCCCTCAACTCTTCAGATCTGTCTTCCCATCTTCATAAAGCAAGTTCATCAGAGTAGAGGCTGTTTTCCTCTTAACACAGTGACACCAGCATTTCTCTCCCATTTACAGAAAACAGTCTGGAACACAGAGGTTATATCAACTTTAACAAGTACTGAGGTGTGATAAGAGGAGATGTGAAAAGCAGAAAAACTGTTGTCAAGTGCTGGGAATGTTTGCTAAATATGCTTGGAGAGGCTTGTTTCAATTCAGTCTCATTTTTATCCCATAAATTGAACATCAATTAGCAGCTAATGCAGACTGATCTCAGGCCCAAAGTACACCTTCAGCTTTGTGTGAAGAAGGCTCAGCCTGGGGGCTCTGAAACCGTTCTGTGCTAGAAAGCTGGGCATTGTAAGCAGGGAAAAAAAAAAGGTCTTCTTCAGAAGCATATTCCAGATTGGAACCAACATATTAATGTAGAAGTACATTGAAACCACAAGAACTCAACCATGATGTAAAATCTTAAAATGAATCCTTGGTTCCTTCAAGAAGTAAAGCTATGTTATCAGCTCCAACACGAACTGCAAAAGGGAGAACCTAAAATTTGAGAATTATGATCTATTAATAACTACATTTTGCAGAATGTTAAGCCTTGAAATTTTCTGCACATGCTTGAAGTATAGTAAGAGACACTGCCATCTCTTAGGATTAGGAAGTTAACCACACAGAAGCTAACATGGCTTTAGGGTTTTCACACTGATGTTAAACTGATTAAGACTGCATGTCTCAATACTAAAACTTGTGCAATACTGTATGAGAGTTACATTAGAAGTACATGTATATTTTAAAGCGTTTTAAGTCAGACTGCTAAATAGTTCAGATGCATTTGGCAAACAGCTGAGAGGTAGAAGTACTTCTTTTTCACCAGCAGTGAAACTAAGGCATAGAGAGCTAAGCACTATCACTCCTGAATGAAAAGCATTAATGATTTATTAGGTTTCAAAAAACACATTAAGCATACAGGTATATCAGTAACTGACTAAATAGAAATGCTATAAATTAAATACCGTTTTATCCAGTAGTATCTTCTATAAAGCATGGAATGAAATATGACAAGATAGAAGGATTTTGGAATCACAAACTCAATACAAGGTTTTTTCCTCCCGCATACTTGTTACTTTCCAAAATCAAGTTCCACTGAACCAGCTAACCTTCCCTATCAATCAAATGCCTATAAGGTGCAGCAAGGATGAAAAGTGCAGAGCACTCTGTAAACTATCAGTCACGTGATTACAGAAAGCACTTCAGCTTACAACTCAAACACATCCACCACCCCTATCTGTATCTTCAGCTCTCAGTCCAGTCTGATAAGACATCAGAGGTCCTTATCCTACTAGATCTCTCAAACCTACTAGCATTTAAAGAAAACACACAAGAAGTCATCTATGAAAGAAAAACTGCAGTCAGTGTTTATGAATTGACGTTATGCGACTAATTTTTGTGCTTAAGGTGGCACAAAGCTCTAACTGAAGTTATTTGTGCAGTAAGCAACGTACCAGTTCTCTCCTGTCTTCTGAAGAATCTTCAAGAACATACACTCATGGTGAGTTTGTACGTACACCCTCTGCCTTCCATTTAATTATTTGTTGAACTTTCTCATAAGTTTTTCAAGATCTTAATTACCCATTGTAACTGAATCTCATTGGTAAAACAAGTCGAAGTTTTTTAACTCACTGAGAAGAAAGATGATTTGCACAGCATGGTCATAAGGTACTCCCAGAAGCTTCTGGGAATATGAAGAAAAAAGCCTTTCCTATACATCTACAGCGTGTGTAACGAACCCAAATGAAGGAAACAGAACCATGGGATCACACCGTTCACAACTACCTTCGTTATACTCACATAATAAGGCTCAGCTTCCCTCTCGGTTATCTCATCCTGATACAGAGTGAAGCAGGTCGGTATGCGTCCAAACCACACATCTCGAAGCACGTCTTTGTCATCTGTCATTCTCCCAACGGATGGTGAAGCACATGTAGATCAGCTCGTTTCTTCAGCTGGAACTGAAACCCCACTCCCCCAAAAGAAACAAGTCACCGCTGCTGCCAAACAAGGTTTTCCCACAACCACACACCTCCAGGCACGGTCAGCAATAACTGCATCACACCGAACGCCCCGAGGAGCCGAGGCGGGTTAAGCCGAAGAGGCCTTCGGCTGCACAGCTCCCCAGCTACAGAGCGCGCAAAGAGCAGGCAGCCGCTTCCCAACCCGCAGCGTGCCCCGGCGCAGGCCCGAGGCCCGATCCCTGCAGCACCCGCCGGGCCGCCTGCAGCTCCGCGCACGGCGGGGGCGAGCGGCTCGGCGGGGTCTCATAGCAGACAACCGGGGTGAATCAGCAACGCTGGGGCGCGCACAGGAGCACAAGGAGGGACGCTACAGAGGCGGCCCCCGCGCGCTCTCCTCGAGCAACAGCGCGGCCGGGCAGCAGCGGCCCCGGAAGGAGCGGGCAGCGCCCCGCGGCTCTACAGCCAGGCGCGTAGATGCGAACGAGCACAACCGTTACCTGAACGCGCCCCTCGCCGCCGCTTCGCGCTGGGGGTGCGGCGCCAGGCAGGAATTGAGCGCGGCCCCGCCCCCACCTTCCCGCGCATGCGCCGCCCCCCGCGCGGCTTCAGCACGGGAATCGCTTCCGCCCTGCTCTGGGCGGAACCTCGGGGGGGGCGCTGGAGGCGGTCTGCGGAAATGGCGTCAAGAGGCGCGCGGGGAGTTCGAGGCGTGCGGGCGGGAAGGAAGGCGCGAGAAGTCGGCAGTCCTTGCGGTGCGGGGCTGAAGCCGCCTGATGGCGCTGTCGGAAACGGCCTGAGAGACGAAGCGCTGCAGCTGCTGCCGCCTTTTTGTGCGTTTTACCCAAGGGCTGGCACGAGTCCTGCTAAATAACCCGTTTTGGCTGAACGTTAAAAAGTGCTACTGAGGTACGGCTTTTATTTTTACTTCGGGGCCGGCCCAGTTTAATATCATTAAGGATGATCTGCGTGAGGGCAATGAGTGCGCCCTCAGTAAGTTTGCAGAGGGCACTGAGCAGGAAGAAGTGTCCACCTGCCTGAGGGTAGGAAGGCCCTGCAGAGGGATCTGGGCAGGCTGGGTCGCTGGGTTGAGGCCAATTCTATGAGCTTCAACAAGACCGAGTGCCGGGTTCTTTGGTCACAACAGCTTTGCACAATGCTACTGCCTTGGGGCTGGAAAGTTGCAGAGAGCAAAGGAATCTCAGCGTGTTCGATAACAGCCGGCTGAGCGTGAGCCAGCAGCATGCCCAGGTGGGGCCAATGGCATCCTGCCTTGTATCAGAAATAGTGCGGTCATCTGGGCAGGGAGATTGCGTACTCAGCACTAGTGGGCTGCACCTCGAGTACTGGGTTCAGTTTTGGGGCCCTCACTACAAGAAAGACATCATGGCCCTGAAGCATATCCAGAGAAGGGCAATGAAGTAGTGAAGGGTCTGCAGCACAAGTCTTATGGGAGCAGCTGAGGGAGCTGGGATTTTTCAGTCTGGAGATTCAGGGGAGACCTCACTGCTCTCTACAATCCCTGAAAGGAGGTTGTGGAGAGGTGGGTGTTGGTCTC
This sequence comes from Chrysolophus pictus, assembly GCA_037305975.1. NCBI lineage: Eukaryota > Metazoa > Chordata > Aves > Galliformes > Phasianidae > Chrysolophus > Chrysolophus pictus. The sequence goes on from CM074578.1 coordinate 43,009,971, forward strand.
TTCTCCTGCAAAGCTAGCAACAAGACAAGAGGGAATGGCCTTAAGTTGCATCAGGGAAGGTTCAGGAGATTTGGAAGAATTTCTTCTGCAGAACATGGTGAGGTATTAGCACAGGCTGCACAGGGAACTGGTGAAGTCATCATCCCCAGAAGTATTCGAGAAATGAATGGATGTGGCACTGAGGGACATGGTTAGTGGGCACGGTGGGGATGGGCTGACAGTTGGATTAGATGTTCTAAGTGGTCTTTTCCAAGAATAATAATTCAATGATTTTTATGGATGTATATTTACTGATTCACACGATTTGGGGACTTTTAATACCTTTTACAATAATCTGAAAGATTAAAGAAACCCAAAGATAGGGTTTCATTTATACCAGTTTAAAAGAGCTCATCATGATAATCTGTTTTTGATTAAACAAAAATATTCTGAGCATGAGCCCAGTTATAAGTTATCAGAGAAGAAAAAAAAAAAAAGCAATGTTGTTTTTGTCAACATCCTCTTCTGCAATTTGAGATGTACCTGGTGAAAATTTCCAACCTGTTTCCCAAGGGTTCTTGTGAGTCCCAGGTCCAGGACATATTGATTCAAAACCAGGTAAACTCAAGGTTTAGCTGAAGTAAAAGTTACCTGAAGTACCTAAAGTAAAGTTACCTGAAAACTGAAGTAATTTTGCATTTGGCATGGTCCACCTCAAAGTATAGGGAAGGATGGCACACAGTACGTGCCATGTTGCAAAACCTTTATGCTCCCAAGTGGCACAGCAGAGCTGCCTGGCAGCAGGAGCAAGGGATTCTTCTGGCATTCCATTATGCTCCTAAATACAGACAAGTTACACGTGCTGTGGGCAAGGCCTTTGGGCAGCACCTCTGAAAGATACGCTGGCACCAAGCAGACAGAAGGGCAGGAGTTCCTCTGGAAACATTATCCGTGCACTCAGAACAGCATAACCAACATGGATGGTGTGGAAACCACTGTCTGGTGGACTTACTGGAACCTCTGGATGAGGAAGGCCACTTTTATGGAAATCTCCATTTGGATCTCAAAATAATAACAATAATAATAATAATTTGTCCTGGTTTATAAGATTAGTGAGAAATCACTGCACATGTGGGTTTCCCTACAAGAAATCAAGGAGAACTACATGTTTTTTCTTTGTCTTTTGCTTTTGTCTGTCTTCAGAGCTCTTCTGTAGAAGAGATTGTTTTAGTTGTGTTAATGATTTTGCCTGATCACTGCAACTAATGCCAGCTGATACTTAAAGGAAATGCCCCAAAAGCATCCACTGGCCCAGCTGCTCCTGCTCTTTTTTATTTCACAGGCAGGAAGCCTGCCGGCACTGTTATTAGCAGTAGAATCAGCAGTATGCACATACTGAACATGTAGCCTGTACTACCTGCACTTATATCCTGAGACCATACTTAACATCGACTGCATCAGCTCTTGAATCATACCATTGGCTGTCTGTGCTGTGTAATCAGTATTCTGTTGATTATTTATGGCACTTTCCAAACAAATTAAACATTTACTTTTGTATTACATCCTCATGTTGATTATGAGGAACATAGGCACGTGACTCCACTTCATAGGTTGAACACTGAACACCGTTGGAGTGCCCAAGCCTTTTTCATAATTTACATATAAGATACTAAGTAGAGAATAAAACACAGTAAGTTCTAAAGTGTGATAACATGATGCTTAGAGAATCTTACTTTTTTTTAAACTTCCTAGTAAGCCGCTGATGTAGTTACTAGACACAGATGCAGCAGCATACATTGTACTATCTGCATGAGATTACAAAGGCAATAGTTCCATACACAAATGCAGCTCCACTGCTGGGGAAATGAACCTGGTTGTAGACAAATGCATGAAATGTAGCGCAGCTACTGAATGAATAAAGTAAACCTGAAATGAATGCTAAATTTGATATATTTATATGACTATAAATAATTAATATTAAAAGTAATTGCTGAGATGGAATGTCAAAACAGATACAATAAAGAAGACATCACCTCATTTGTCTTATTTTTTTTCAGATTGTCCAATGCTTCACATTGCATCATGACTCAGCAGAAGGAACCAGTCTGAATTGGAAAGGGAGAGGTTCCCAGAGCTCAACAAACATATTTTCAATTCCAGAGATCCTCAACCAGTATTCCCCCATTTTAAACTTCATAATCAGACAACATACAGTGAGTCATTGCCTAATGGCAGCTGAACCAAAACACCTGTTAGTGAATACGTATGGAATGTGAAGATGATCGTAAAGAACAAGATTATAATTAAAGATGCATTAATTCTAACAGAAACAAGAGAAATGGAGCAGATGCTATACATTTTTGTGGGTAGTTATGTTTTTGTGTAATGATAGTGGAGATAAATATCTGTAAACAGAATTACTATGTAATTTATGTTGGAGAGGACCTTTAAAGTCCTCTCCTGACCTCCAGACCAACACCCTTTCTCAAAGCAGGGCTAGCTAGCCACAAAGGTAGATCATGCTGGTGAAGATAACAACAGCGTTTGGTTACTGCAAAATTACATGAGCAAAAGATGAAAAAATATTCCCATGCATGTTTTACTATAGCTAGAATAACTGTGTTCTTTGCTTTGATCACATGGAATAAATTTAATGTGGCTTTTATAGAACCCTAGCAGGTTGACCAAAATTTCCTTTTATTCTGGCCTGTATCATCTTTGTATAAAATCATGACTCCATTAAATCAACAGAAGAACTCCCAAAGATAAGTGAATTTTTGCTTATGCCAGTGATGCTTTTTTAGGAACTGGTCAACAATCATTATTATTTTTTCCCTTCATTTCTCTAACAGTTTTCACAGCAAATGAAAACCATTTTGTTTTCATCTCCTAGCTATTGTCTTTTGAGTATGCAAATGAAAACAGATTGTGAGAATAATTAATATATAGTTTTTAGCATGCAACAGTGAGTAAGTCAAACAAAACTCATAATGCTGCTATTTATATGTGACTAAGCAGCTCATTGTTGCCTAGTCACGGTGGAGAATTAATTTGATTATTTATAGAAGTTGATTCAGTCATCCAAGACCTTTCTGGAAATAATATTATAAAGCAGAAGTACCACGTCTGCTGGCACGTAATGTTTTTCAGATACGATTTGAACTGATATGTTTGTGGAAGAAAAAAAATTACTCTTACTTGTATATATTTCTTCTTTCATGCTCTCTTTACATACTAATATTTTCCTTCTATAACAGGTGCAGGTATTCTAGATGTTTTTGAATAATTGAACTGTGCAGACAACTGTCCTAGTTTTACTTAACAGTAGTTGTTTTAATTCACCAACTTCCCATTTTAATTCCAATTAAAATCCATAAATCATATCTCACACTATCATGTAGTCTTTTATTGCTAAAATATGTGACTGGGCAGTAGCAACTTTTAGGTCTCCTGCTTATTATTCATCTTGAACAACATTTCTTGTGGTCACTACTTTGTAGTAGCACCACTAAAGCATCTTGGTTTAGTAAGGAGTGGGGAAATAAAATTTTCAGTGTTTGTACAATTTGTATGGATGGATATTCCTTATTAGCATAGAGCAGATATTAATAGTGCCAAAGCCATTTTACTTACTTAGCTATTGTTTTACCCTTCTGCTTGTTGGCTAAGTAGTACCTATTCTGTCAACTATGTCACTTATGAGGAGAAATTCCTTGTACTCAAAAGGCACCAGAATGATGATTTCTGATGATTTTGATTTTTTTTTTTGTTAGGAAAACTGAAACAAAGAAAGGCGAGCACCTTTGTCAGTACTACCTCAGTGTGTAACAGGATGGGATCCATCAGTGTTTGACACATAAATACAGCCTTTCATGAATCAGGCTCACAACTATCTTAGCACTGAATCACGGCATGTTTAGGAAGTAAAACAAAAATATAAGGAGGATAATATAATAATCCTGTTTTGCCTGGCTATTTGAACAGTTTTCGTGTTGCTTATTTGATCAGGAAGATGTTTCATCCTCAGTCTGAACTGAAACCTCCTGTTAATATTGTTATAGTGTCATCTTCTGAGACAAAGGCAACCTAGTCATAAGTGCAAAAAGGCACTAAGCACCCCTGTGTCATTTAGTACTCAAGGATACACAGAACTGAAGCTAACAGTAACTGCTGTTCATTAACAAGTAATCTTTTATAGCTTGGTAAGATTGGTGTAGCTAGTTTATAGTCCTTCCAAAGAATTTCATTCCTTTTCTTTGTTACATTGTACAAATTCCAGCATCTGATGATACTGTCATTCAGATATTCACTGTAATCTAGTCTACTTGCTAATTTATGAAATGACATACTATTGCAATAAAGTATCCAGTACCATATGGGTTCATTAGTAGCACAGTGTGGCATAGGTAGAGTAGGCCAGGTGTCATGCTGATACAAGTCACCATGGCTTCAGAAAAGTGATTTTCTATTCTCAGTGGATCTAATGATGTGTGCCTATTATATCTGACCATAAAGGCTTTGAATGCTGTTCCTTTCTTAGCTTTCCAAAAAGAAATACTACATTTTCGAAGTGAAATGTAGGATGTGGCTCTGGGCAGTCTGATCTAGTGGTTGTTGACCCTGCCCAGGACAGGGGGGTTGAAACTAGGTCTTTGAGGTCCTTTTCAATCCAGGCCATTCTATGATTCTGTGATTTCTCCATCCAGACAAAATTGCTTTTACCGTATGTCAGAAAGTCCTTTGGTGGTTTTACCCAGGGAAATAATTTTTCTTGGTGTTTTTGTTTACTTTCCACTGTGTGTGTGGATTTAAAATCAATATCAGGTATGAGTTGTTCTTTCTCTTTGTTGCATTGGCACAACATTTTTTTTTAATGAGCTAGTTGTTAAATCACTCAGATTTTTCAGGGACAAAAAAAAAAAAAAAAACATACAGTGCATATAAAAAAAGGAGGATGGGTGCTACTCTTTTCTGGGGAAAAAATTAAAATACTGTGTGTCAGATTCCATAGCAGGTGTAATTACCAGTGGCCTCATTGGTGTTGACTGGAAGGATATAATCACTGCCCCTGACTTACTGGCTGTGCCAGAACATGTTTGGCCTTCACTGCTGCTGGGGTGCACTTGTGATCCATATTCAGCATCTCAGTATCAAGAACCCTGCAGTCAGTCAGTCTCCAGCCAGCCTATATGGTTGTGTGGGGTTACTTTGTCTCACGTGAAGGAGTTTGCATGTGCCTCTGTTCAACTCCATGGATTTTCTGCTGGCTCATTTCTTTCATTTGCTGGGATCCTTTTGAATAGCTTCCAATCCCCCCTTCATATCAACACCCTCTAGCTCACTATCACATCAGTTCATATAATCCAAAAACACAACTGTGCATTCCATCCATTGCCGAGTCAATGATAAAAATATTAAATGATCTTAGTATTGACACTGGAGAAATATCACAGGTAACAAGATTCCAGTTAAAATTTGAACCATTAAAGGCTACTCTCTGAGCTCAGCAGTCCAGCAAGCTTTTCACCCATTCAGCACTCTACCCATGCAGTTTATATCTTCTCGGTTTGACTCTCGCTTTACTATGAAAGGCTATGTTGAAAGTCTTGCTTCAGATAAACTGTACCTGTAATTCTTTCATCCATGGAGACAGCCATTTCATCATAGAAGGCAATCAGGTTGGTCAAGGATGATTTGACCTTCATGAATTATTTGTTGGCTGATTCCAATCATCCTTCTGTCTTTCATGTGCCCGAAATAAGGAGTACTTGTTCCAGAACTGATCAGGTTTTAGTACCTCAGGTTTTCCCTCTCAGCTTTTTAAACTAAGATTCAACATTTGCCTTCTACAGGTCACTTCCTCCAGTTGCTACAGTGTTTCAAAGATGAGCCTCACAAAGACCTTTGCTTTCTAAGCTTCAGTGGAAGTGTCTAATCTTCTCACCTGTCTGAAATCACATAAATTCTCCCCAGCTTAATACTAGAAGCATTGGGTTGCAGCTCGTTCCTCTGTTTGCTACTAGGCACAGACGCCTGGCCTTTCCAGTTAGGCAGAAGGCAAAGGAGGCATTAAGTAGTTCAGTTTTTTTCTACAAGTTTGTCTTTAGATCCTCTCTCACTAGCTTGCCTGCACTATTTAGTACTTACATTTTCTTTCATCCTGTGAATGTGCTTCCTTGTGGAAGCCCTTCTTGTTGACTTCACATTTCTTGGTGGTTTTAACACCAGCCTTATGTGACTTTCCTAATTTGACTCCTGCATACCTAGGTGATGCTGCTGGATTTCTGGGTACCCTGTCGCTGCTTGTACTTTCTTTTCCTTTCTGTGTCTGAGATCAGCTGGAAGTTCCCTCTTCATCCAACTTGTCTTCCTGCTGTATCTTTCCAACTTATTTGGCAATCATGATGGACAATTTTCATACATCAGTGAGGTTTTATTTGCAGTTCAGCTCTTGTGGGCTGATGTCCACTTTCCTGAAGTTCAGGTCTTCAATCTGCTATATGTCTTCCTCACTCAGCGTCTTAAACTCATCCTGTTTCTCCACTTCTTTTTGGGCTTTGATCTCAAAACCACAAGGAACTTCCTAAAAAGCCTTTTTCAGTAGCAAGACTTTGGGGGAAGATCCCGTTGCCTCTCCTTCTCACATAGGTATCATCACTCTCTAGTGGTTCTCTTTCTCAGAATATAGTCCATAGTCAAAGAAGTCAAAGACCCTGTCTGTGGCATCAGCCATATGCCCAGATTTTGATCCGCAGGATTCATCCTCCCATGCTGCTGAAGCAGGAGATGGCTCCTTGAGTGGTAAGATCAAAAAAACCACCACCGTGGCCCCTTTACCACTGCTCCTAGAGCACAGCAGTCAGCTGTAATCTCCTTAAGGTCTCTTTTGGTGGTAGTGTTTGTGCCCAGATGGGTGAACAACAGCAGATATTAATCCAAAGATAATATCCAAATATATTGATCCAAAAACCTCATCAGTCTTTCTCTAGTACCCCATATCTGAGCCCATGCAAGCAGTCAGCCTCCTGAAACAGTGGATGTGATCTGCAAGGGGGTGCTAAGGCCCCTAAAGAGAGTTGTGGCCACTGTTACCCATCACTTCATCCTTATGGTGCTGTTTCAGCCAGTTTGGGGCTTTTGTTGGATCCCACTAGCATTTCCCATGAACTTCTTTAATTTTAGCTATCTCTCATAACTTCCCATCCCACATAAATTTTACCGTGTTTTTATGTATAATATATAATCAGTAAGTGCTTTAGATAAGAACAATATTATTAGAGGTTTTGCGGGAATTTCACTTTTTGATTTCTTGTTGATTACTGAGTGATTGTTATTACTTTCTATTGGTCTATAACAGTTCCTTGTTGTTCCAAACTGTAACTATATGGTTTCCTTGATAACCTACTGGGAAGGGCATGGTTATAAATTCTGAATAAATTTCAGCTTATTCATTCTCCTTTGTCTACTTTTTTTGTAGTCTAGCTAGTAGGTAACTCCTTAATTATTGTTTACTCACAGCAGAACTTCTCTGACTTGCATTCTCACCATCGTTCTCTTCATTTGTTTTAAATATTATGTCCTTATACTCAGGGATCACAACTGATTATCATGGGAAAAGCAAATGCTCTGCCATTTCATCCTTTTGTTCCCTGTGACTCTCTATAACTGGTTTATTTTATCAGACTATTTCAACACATCTTTTTTGTAACTTTTATTGATTTTGATAACTTTTAATGGAACAGTGCAAGATTTAGGTTGGCCTCAGAAGGGTACAGGGCTGATGGCTGATTCATTTCACACGGTTTCCATACAAATGAATGGGCTTTCTAACATACAGGGAACAGGAGGAAGTGACTGATGAATGTAACTATGAAGAGAGAGTTTCAATTTCTGAGTCATTCATCATATTATCTGCGGACATATTGGAACAGTTATGCTTTTAATTACAACTGGTTAGTTTAATATTTAATTGAAGATTCTTTAGCCCCTAATTAGGTTACAGAAGACTAGATAGCTCTTAAATTTCTCACAGAACACTCATATCCCATAACAATTTAATCAGCTGTGCTTACTCTTGTCTTTAGAATTTTGGTTCTAGATTGTAAATTACTGACGATGGAGACCTACCTTCCTGCACACTTGTGCATTTCCCAGCTCATCTGTTAGATACCATAAATAATAATAAATAACTGGTAACTATTTGTTTAATGTTACTGCTAAGCAGTAAATTAACAGCTTGCTGGCATTATATTCCAAATGCCTCATTATTATGTTAATTTTGGTATTTTTTAACTGAATTCATTTACGGTGTTAGTATTATACTTTTAAATTACATGTCTACAGGAAAATAGAGTGCTTCTTTTTTTTTAATCAGATTACAGAGGAGCCCAGAGGCCCTGATTCACTGAGTGGCACATCACTGCCCCCCAGTCTGTGCTATCCTGCCTTCTTGCGAAGCAGCATCTCCCATTCAGTTTCTAAGACAAAGAAAAATGTAATTTAACATAACATAGAATGTTCTTTCCTCTGAATAACATCCACAGCATTTGCTTCAGTCAAGTTACAGTGTTTGTTTTCTCATAGCTGTTTTATCTTTCCTTGTTATAGCTTCAGGAAGGAATGACTGCTTATTGAAAAACCTCAGATATTAAACAAATGTCAGAGTGAATCAATGTTGACATTAAAGGGGCTGGTATGAAAAACATAGCGTACATACAGTGTTTTTCATATTTTAGTATTCAGCCTGAGACCAGGCATGGGCCCATCTCTATGTAAATTCTTTATGCAAACAAGACCAGAGATCAAAATCTTTGAGTACAATGTGAGCTGAAAAATGAAGAGAGAAAAAATAAGTCTCTTAAAGGGGAGAAGAAGAACTTGGATCCTCAGAGAAAGACTGCGGTGAGATACATGCGTTGTCTTGGCTTTATACTTAACACCACACTTCAATGAAATGTAATTATGTTAACAGAAAATTGCACTGGATTGTCATTAACAAAATGAATGAAGGACTTAAAAAGGAACAGAAGAAAAGCACTGAAAGAAATCCTTCCTGGGATTTTTTTCCTGTGGGATATTTTTTCCTGTGAACTAATTGGAGAAGGAATGAAAACTACCTCCATATTTGTATTATCAAGAATTAATGTCCTACGCTGGGAATTCCTGAGTATTTCGTCACTGGAATCAATTTGACTATCTGCTTGGCTGCACCTAGTTGGCATTAAAAATCAAGCAGAGTACTCTCACTGTTAGTATCATGATGGGATTATTATGTGGAGGTAGTGACTAACTCATAAATAGCGGACTTCTGCATACAAAAGCCCAACCCCACAACGAAACACACACACACACACGCACAAAAAATGACAAAAAACATGGGGATTGAATAATTGAATACTGATTATGCTAATTTCTCATTACAAACTTGACATGCTTTTATCTGTTGTGAACTGCACCATTTAAGGAATAAAACTCTTCTTTAGAATATCAGTGAGTCTGGCAGAACTATCCTTGAACACTTGAATTACAGATAATGTCCAAGTTTTGAGAAGAGTGAAAAACATGGGTGAAATCTTGAACCTGTCTAAGGGTCACAGGAGTTTTGGACTTGATCTGATTAATAACTAGCACCTAGGAGATGAGCACTGCATGCTTTCAACAGAGACAGCAGCTCACAGATGGAGTTGACACCTTGAAAGGAAACTGAAACCTACCAACACACAAACATAAAGGACTATCTTTAGTCATTCAAAGTGCACAAGTAAAAAGAAATTCAGAGCATGAGGTTGTGTAAATTCATCCTGCTCCAAAACTTCTCTCAAAACCTGAGGTGTCTGTATCTATTAGAGCACTTGTGTGCTCCCCTGTGTGCCCCCAAGGCGAGGGCTAACAGATAGACTGGGGTAAATCATGGAAGCTGGAACAGCAAAAATATTGACTACCTGAATATTCTACCTTTCAGCTTGACAAATGTTTTGCCCCACCTACCAGGCACATAAGGCAATTCCAGAAACACTTCTTAGCTCTCTAACTTATTTCTTGGTTGAAGATGAAATGGCTGGGTGTTGCTTCCAGGTTGCCTAGTTCTAGTCACGTTTGATTTCTGCTTCCTCTTTTTCCAAAGCCCTTTCCTGTAACATGGACTTGCTAACCTTCATGGATTTTGTTCCGCTGTTTGTTTTAAGAGTCTCTTGGCTTCTCTAACTTCCTACCTGCTCCTGTGGCTGCAGTTCTGGCTGGGATGTCCCTGAGCTAATTCAGTTAGCCTAGCCTAGACTTGGCTTCCCCTGGTCATGACATTTTCCAGCTTTGGTTCCAGGCAGTCTTTAAACAACAGGAATGATCACTCATATCTCATCTACCATGTCTTTTAATTTACTAAGATTACGTAACCATGCCTTTTCTTTCAAGTTATGGAGTGGGACTCACTCTTTCTCTCTTCAAATGTAGCCAGGGAACCTGTAGTCATGTTGAGCTGGAAAGAAGACGAGTGCTACGATGACTGTGAGGAAGAACTGTGGCATGGATGTGAGAAATCCTACCTTGTAGGTAGGATATTCCTGAATTAAGACCACTATTTCTGCCACTATTTCTCTATTGTACCTCAAGAAGCTACTGAACTCCTGGGGGGGAAAAAAAAAAGGGAAGCTGACGTAACATTTTTAGAGAGCCTGGTATTGCTGTGTGTGCTAAATATGTCAACCATCCTGTGGAGATTTAGGCCAGGTAAACCTAATTCTTAGCTCTTTGTCCAACTTAGGCAAGAAGTAGCCACTAAACTCAGTCTTGTCAAGACTGAGGCAGTTCTGGGCATAGGAAGAGGTGAGTCTCTAGGCACCTGGGGCACTTTCAAGGCAAACAGGGAGGCACTTCTGGAATTTAGGTGCCCTTAGGGCTAGGTGTCAAATGAATGTGGGATTCCAGGACCATAGTTTGGATCTTGCATGTTTTATGTGGGACAGTCAGGAGTCTGGCCCGTGTGCTTTATTGCTCTTTTATCTGTATCTCCAAAGTATGGGAATTCAAACACACTCTTTGTATACTCTGACAGTGAGTCACTTGGACCTCAAATGTTAGCTTTTGGGTACTGTTTCTGCAGGAATTTTCAAACTTCTGTTTTATGGAAGGTAAGTTAACTTTTGACAAAGTTGACGATAGCACATTCCTATTAGCATCTACATATACAGTATGATAAATACATGCTTTCAAAAAAGAAGTTATTTTCCTATAATTTGATCATGAGATTTAGATTTTTTTAGCATATATTGCATTGTATATTGGAACAGTTCTATATTAGAACAATGTTTCTGCTTTAAAATAATTGAAAGGGAGAAACAATGATTTGAGTGAATAATGCTATTTTAACTTGTGTTTTGATTCTGTAACGGCTTTGCAGATTTTGAGTCTGTATTGGCCTGATTGATGTTCCAAAATTATCATCTTCGTGTTTGTTTTTCGTATGTCTTGCTAGGTGAATACTGAATATGATGAAGTCTAATCCAGATATCCAATCATCTTCTTTTTCACCATGTTGGAATGAAACCAAACAGGAGAAGGCTTTGTTGCATAATATTTTTCTATGATAGGAATTACTACGAACTGTTGCAAAACTGAGTTGCTTCAGATAAAAGCTAGACTGACTTGTTCTGTCACATATGTCAGGACTGCTGACATAAACATGACCATCATTTGAAGTTTCCTATATGACTGCCTAATTCTAATGAATTTTTGTCTTGACTAATGGTCTTTAGAATGCCTTTCCTAAAAAACAAAAAGATCCAAATCTTCTAAATGAGCTTAGAAACAAGGACTAAAAGTACCACCCCTCCATAAATCTGGTAGGAGTGATTTCACATGTTGTTCTGATAATGTCACATCTAACACTCAGACGTAATTTTGACCAAACTCTGAGCAAGTATCTACAAAATATCCTTCATCCACTTTTGTGTACTAGTATATTATAGCTCATGTTAGCACTGAAGCATAAATACCGGATACCTTAAGATTGATGTCGTATTTGTGCCTCCAGAGAGATGGTTAACCCTGCACATTTTTTAGCATGTGAACAACATACTCTGTGGAGCTAATGTTGATTCTAAACCTGCTGAGACACTCTGAAATTATTTTATAAGATACTCCTCTTATACTCCTCTTTTTTCTCTGCTCTGTGATTTAACCTGTATATTCTAAGTCCATACATGTCTTTTTGTTGTGAAGAAGCACAGGTCTCCTCAAGTCTGCTCAACCATCTGATGTGCTGAGAACTTGAGGGTCAACAATTGCTGCCCATCATCACAAAGTGGATGCTGCCAAGTCTGCAGGTGAACATAGGGCCATGGAGGGTGGCTGGTTCATTGCAACATACCCACCTGCAGGCTGGTGGCATTAGTGGGTGTAGTGGCAGCGTGGAGAAACTGGGGCAGCAGGTGGTCCAGACTTCTATCTCCCTATTGCTGCTACTGAAATGGCCCACCAACACCAGTGCATTCGCCTTCACTCAGGAAAAAGAGCTCCTGTTTTGTTCCTAGGATTCCACCGAGGACAGTACATTACCTATCACCAGGTCTCCCTCCTTGGAGATACTTAATGCCCAGCTGGACATGGTCCTGAACAACCTGCTCTAGCTGACCCTGCTTGAGTGGGGGGTTGGATGAGACAGCATCCAGAGATCCCTTCCCACCTCAACCATTCCATGATTCTACTTACAGAAACTGCTTCACTAAAACTGACAGGTTTTCTTGATGTATTTCCTGAGGGCACAGCCGCCCACCTTTCTGGTTCTGCCCAGTTTTGTCATGACACATTACATAGTACTCAACAACTATTTTAAGTTCAGAAAAAAATCACTTTCTTCATAGATTAGTCCGTTTAGTTAACTAGTATCCAAGTAAATTATACACAACTCAGAGGAATAACTGTACTTATCCCAAAACAAATGTATATATTGCTTTGGATGAAACAGTGGTGTAAGAAGGGCTGGGCTGCTTATTTAAACTCTTTCTGTATTTTGTCTTCCTCTGCCTTGTCTTCCCACTGTAAAATAAATAAATCAGCATTAACTTTTGTTCATCTTGGTGTATGTAATGTGTTTGTCATTTATCAGCCAATTATGGCCATCTCTTAACAGTGAATATAAAGTTTTTCCAGCACACAAACTTTTAGCATTTTCATTAGCTCATGTTAACATTTTTGACAGACTATAATCTGAATGTTGCAGCAGCGGCAAGCAAAGGCAGAACAAACAAGATACTACCAAAATGTTAGTGCCCTTCCGTGTTGTGCACAAATATGTGCTGGTTTGTTAGAATTTAGGACAGACAGTATCCTCCAGCGTGAAACAGCGACTACTGGAGAGCGTGCAAAGGAGAGTTATGAAGACATACCGGGAGCGGTTGAGGTCTCTCGGCGTGCTCAGCCCAGAGCAGAGGAGCTGAGGGGAGCCCTCACGGCGGCTGCAGCTCCTCACAGGGAGCGGAGGGGCAGCGCTGAGCTCTGCTCTGTGTGACAGCGACAGGGCCCGAGGGAACGGCATGGAGCTGAGTCGGGGGAGGGACAGTGGGGGTTAGGGACAGGGTCTGCACCAGAGGGCGGTGGGCATGGAACGGGATGCACAGGGCAGTGGGCCCGGCCCTGAGTGCATCAAACCCCACAGACACGGGGTTTGATGTTGGTTGGTGCTCCGTGGAGCCAGGGTTTGGACTCGCTGATCCTTGTGGATCCTTACAACCTGGGATTTCTGTGATGCTGTGAAAATCACCTACCCTCCTCCTCCTCCCTCCGCCTCCACCAAAGGGCTCGATTTTTACTTCTCGGCATAACGAAGAGCCGGCAGGATGGCTGAAGCCGAGTTCTCCCCAGGGAGATGGATAAGCAGCTCAGTAATTAACGCGGCGGGCACCGGTGCGCAAATCTGCGCTGCAGGGCCAGCAGAGCCCCGAGTCCCGCGGAGCCCCTCGGCGGGGTCCGGTGGCGGTGGGTCCGGGCACCGCTGCGGCTCCGCGGGCGCAGCCCCCACGGCGCTGCCTTTTCCCGCCGGTGGCGCAAGAGCCCGGCTCGGCCCCGAGGGCCGTCGGAGCGCAACAACAAGATAATGGCCCCTAATGCGCACCCTGGGCACGGATCGCACGCCAGCCGCTCCCTTCCTGTGCCACCGGCGGGGAACCTGCCGCGGCGCGGCTCCCTCGGCGGGGAGGGACCGGGGCGGCCGGCGGTGGGCAGGGACGGCGGGAGGCGATCGCCTTAATAACGCATACACCGCGGCGGGCGGCAACCACCGGCGCGCCCCGTCCATGCCCGCGGAGAGACCGCCACCCGCGCAGCGCTGCCCTCGGTGCCGCCCCGGCTCCGGCCGCCGGCGGGCGGGCACCCCCGCGCAGCCCCTCTCTTCCCGCCGCCGCGGCGCGGAGCTCGGCATGGCGCGGCGCGGACGCTTCCAGCGCCTCTTCGGCCGCAGCGAGTCTGAGGACTCGGAGCCCGAAGGGGCGGCCGCCTGCCCCCGCCGCCGGCCCCCCGCCGCCGCGCCCAAGCGGCGCTCCGCGTTCCCCCAGTGGCGCCCGAAGAGGAAGGAGCCGCAGCCGTCCGCCAGCGGCGCGCCGCCCGCCGCCCCCCTCGGCCTCCAGGAGCCGCCGCCGCTGAGGTGAGTGCGGGCGGGAGGGCACGGCCGGGTGTAGCCAGCCGCTGGCGAGCGGCTGAGCCCCCCGACGGGAAGGTGCGTCCCAGCAGGGCACCGTGAGCTCGCGGCACGGAGTTCGTGCTGCTCCGAGCAGGGCAACGCGGTGTGTGTGCTGTGCGTTAAACGGCCGCGTTTTGGGGTGACTGAGCTCTCGGGTGTTTGGTTCGAGCTGAGAAAACCGGGCTTTGTGGGTGGCTGTGTGGTTTTTTTTTAAATATGTGTGCAGTAGTTCCACTGAAAACACCAGTATTTGCCTAAAAGTGGACATCGCACAGGTGGGCAGACTTGACTGAAGTAGGGTCTAAGGATGCGTGTGTTTGGCACTGAAATGAAGTACTGAGAACTTCAAATACCAAAGAATTTCATGGGAGAAAAAAGTGGTAGTTTATGTTAGCATTTGTGTAGGAAAAGTACTGTGAAGTCTGTTTTACAGAGCTACTAATCCAGGAAATCTGGGTCTGACCGTGCCCCTGGGTGGCCAAGTGCAGGGCACTGCTGCAGGTGACCTCAACCAGGAACAGGTCCCTCTTCCACCTCCCCTGATAAAGTGAATCCCAGTGCTTTGTCACCAGCAGAAGATCACAGCTCAGCTGGAGGGGAAGCCAGGCGGGCTCTGTGCTCAGATCCAGACTGCACAGGACCGTGCCCAGCGGGGCTTTGAAACCTTGAAAGAGCGGAGAGCAGCTTCTCTAGGCAAGCTGCGTTGCTGCTTTCGTAAGGAGAAGTTTCTCCTGGTACGAGCCTGGAACATCGCTTCTCTCCTTTTTTGGCCTCTCCTCTGGCTGTGCCCCACTGAGGAACCTTCTGGCCCTTCTTGGAGACCCTCACTTGGGTGTCAGCAGGTGCTGCTCAACCAAGGTTGCCTCTCCCTGAGCCGCAGCAGCCCCACTTGACAGCCTCTCCTCCCAGGGTAAGTGCTCCAGGCCCCCAGCACCTTGAGGCCTTGAATGCACTCCAGTTTGTCTGCTTCTACTTCGTGTTGAGGGGGCCCGGAACTGGTATTGAGATGGGGTCAGGTGAATGGTGAGGAAAAGGGAAGAGGTCTTTTGTCAAGGTGCCAGTTCCTCAGGATCCCAGATAGCTTGCTAGCTCTGCAGTGCCAAACCAAAGCAGCAGTGCTTTACAGGAGTTCAGATTCAGTTGCTACACCTGAAAAAATGAGAGGATGTTTTTGCTGTGTAACGTTGTTATCAAGTTCTGTGCTTAAAACGTGAGTGGAATCTCCTAACTGGAAAGCTTCTGAAATAATAGGTTTGTAACTCTCGTTATGAAATACTGTTTTTTGCTTTCTGCTCAGGGAACCAGTCCTACTATTGACAACAGGTTGGGCTTGTGCTTGAGCACATGGACGTACATGTTTATATTAACATCATTAACTGCACTGGTCATCTTCAGAGAGTACAGGCTGCTCTGTTTGTGTAGCTTTCCGCCATCCTCATTTCTTCTTAAAAATGGAAGGAGCAAAGCCCAAAATACTCAATGCTTTTTTTTTCCATATTGAAGATTACGGTAGCATTTCTGAACTGAGACATTGTTTGAAGTATTTTGTTTTTATTACATGAATGGTAGACTGTAACTTATGATTGGAAAAATACTATGTGGACCATATAGAAGATTTCTAACGGTGATGATTTTGAAAAATCGAGGTGCTTAGCAGATATGAGGGAGATACAGTCTGGCACATACCTGGCATGAAAGCTGCCTGTTTGAAGACACTTATTTAAATGATGCTTCAACTTAATATCTGATGAGCTTGCAATTCTTATGTTTTTTTTTTTAGGTAGCCAATACTTATTTTTTGCTGTTAGGTTACTTATCTTGAGGAGCAGTAGCCAACACGTTATAGAATGTCTTAACATTAATAAAAAAGCAAGCAAGCAGCTCAGCTCCTTTAAACTTGAGGCCACGAGAGTGAATTCTCATGCCTTGATACAGTTTGTATTACACTATTTATGTTCTTGAGTGTCTCCGGATGAACTCCCCTGGTCTCTTTTTCCAGCAAAAACTCCCAGAGTCTCTTTGCCAGAGGCAGTAGTTACAAACTGGAGCCTCTAAACAGCAGAAGCATGCTGGAAGAGAAGAATGGGAAAGAATGACAGTTGCCACCATACCTTATCACCATTCAAAGAAACCAAATTTTAGTTTGTCCCTTGAAAGTCATGAAGCTTCCAAACATCAGACAGACTACAGAGCTGACAATTTTTGGACGTCAAATGATCTCCACCCAAGGGCAGCTTTAAAAATGAGGGCGATGACTTTGGTTTGAACTTCGAAGGAGGAAGCTGAGTACTGGAGGACAAAGAAGATTGTCTGTCTTTGGGGTGTGATTGTTTAGTGTGGGGATTCTGGAGCCTTTGGTATTTGTTGGTCAAGACCAGACTCATTATTTCAGTCCAGCTATAAACTGGCTAATGCATAAATCACAATAGTTAGGTTCTTGCCCAAAACATGTCAGCATCAAAACATTTTTGCAGCTTATCACTTCCTAAGTTTCAAGAAGCACAGGTAATTCTCAGCATTGGTATTGAGACTGCTTGGACTGCTACCATCAGCAATAGCCCCTCTTATTTTTACTGTGTTCCTTTCTCCTGCTTAAATTGAACTCAGCTGATCTTCATCAACATACTAATTATGAAGGCAAAGAAAACTCTGTGACTGTTATTCTACAATGATTTGGCAGGGATGCAAACATGAATTAGGATCAGTAAGAACCAAAAAAAAGCCCAACAAAACAAAATCGAAGAGAAACTTAGTATTAGGCTACATCCAAGGTTAGTCAGACTGCAGAATAATTAGATGTTATCTCAGAGAGGAACACACACACTCAGGAGATGGGTGAGGAGAAGTGTTGCAAGCGGAGAAAGTGGTACTGGGACCATTTCCTTTCAGCTGCTCTTCTTTGATTTCTGTGTTAGAAGAACTGAGGTAATCGTGCTTTGCAGCCCGTGTGCAACTTTGTTTTGTGAAATAATAAATGTTTCATCCTATTAAAAACAGAGCTCGCAGTATCACAGAATATTAGTAGCTTGACTGATTGACAAGAACAAAATGCCAGAAAGTATCATGCAGTCAGCTGCATTGAATAGTAAAATAGGAACTGTTTATTCAGTGTGCTTTGGATATGTGTATACTTTATACTTGTATAGTTGAAAGAAAGATTGAGTTGTTCACCTGTGCTTTTTTCCAAGATTGAATGTGGATGGCTGGAAGGGTTGTTGGTTGCATTTAATTTGTCGAAGATGGAAATGAGAAAGGGTAATTAGTTTTGCAGTATAATTCTTGGTAGCCTATAATGCAAATATAATGCCTTAGGAATACAGATTTATTAGTTTTGATTTATACAGGAAAGAAGTTCTGTTAAACTGTCAAGATTAAAAAAATGCAGAAAATTTTTGCTCAAAATTTTACTGACGGTGTTACCTGATGAAGGTATCATTCTTTATTAAACATAGCAGGGGAGTTGAAACTAGATGATCGTTATGGTCCTTTTCAACTCAGGCCATTCTATGATTGTATGATTCTATGAAATATGCATGTAGATAGGTACTAAGACAAGAGGCATGTCATGCTGAAACATTCACATATTTTGTTGGTGTTCATAAGAAATGAAAAATACTGTCCTGTTCTCATAATAAAAATCTAATGACAGTTTGAAAAATCACTAGCAGTAAGGCTGTCAGTGCACTCCTGGGCAGTGAGGTTAGGTGGCAGTGAAAGGTGGTATCTGGCAGAGAATTGGATCTCAGCACTGGCTTCTGCTTCAGTAGAGTCGTTCACTTTCTTTTTTTCATTTGTTCTCCCTTGAATATAAAAAAACTGATCTTAAAAAAATGAAATGAGTCAATGTATCCATGCCATTCACAGATCAAAGAATTTTCCTTAGTTTGTGAGTGCTTCTATGTTTGTTGCATATTTATTTTGGAGGGATGATGTACCCCACTGTGTTCAGAAGAACCTGACCCACAGTAGTGCTGAGTACCACTGAGGCAATATAAGCTCTGTCCTGAAGGGTTAAATATCTACTAAAATGAAGACTGCTCTGAAAAAACAGATTCTAGTCTTTTCTAATCAGGTGCCAGACATGACACTTTTGGTTTTAATGTGTCAGATTCACACTTTGTAATGGTGATGAATTTAAAGGTGCTTTGAGAAACTGTGGAGAGATAAAACACCATTTTGAAAAACACTTAGGTTAAAAAAAAAAATCAGATAGAATGCAGATGCATCCAGTTGGCGTTTAATAATGCATGGAGTGCTAAAACCATTACTAAATATTGAATGAATACCTATTCAGTGAACATCATCTGTCTAAATGTGGAAAAACAGTTTTCATGCTCTTCTTTTAATGTTGCTGTATCATTTTCTCCCTTCCTCTTTGTCATATTCCCTTGTTCCTGCAACTGTCTGTCCCATCTCTCCCTTCCTCTTGGGATTTGTACCAAGCAATTCAGCCTTCTTTCTCTGTGGCTTCCTGCCTGCATTGAGCATGCAGAAGAATTCTTTATTGTGCCTGAAATGGCCTCAGGACATAGGCAGGACAACATCTGTAGATAGAAGCAGTATCTGTAGATAAACTGCTATAATCAGAAAAATTAGATGAGCTTATTTTGGCACAGAGGACATGAAGAAAGTGATTATTTTGTTCCCTTATCATCCTTTCTTTGCTGAGGTTATGGAAATAACATATTAGACAAACCAGTGAGATGCTGTAAGTCTTTTCACGTGCTGGTAAACAATGCCTTTGGATCAGTTTATTTAGAATGAGAGAAAACCTGTTTGAAAGACCTGTAATTGTCTTAAGATGACATTTTGTATCATTTTTGGTAATACTAAATACCACAGGAGAGCTAAATTATTATGTTATTGAAACGGTGAATATAATTAGTTTGAGTTACTTCATGTACAAATACAAGATGGCATCCTTATCCTCTAATTTCAGCTATCTAAATCTGAACTAGTTGCTGTCTTTATAATCAAGGAGGACAAATAGGCACGTCTGGTGTGCAATTCATCTCACCCTAGGGCAAGCGTCTAAAGCAGGCTAACTGAATTGCAACTTAGAAGGGCCAGTTTTAACTCATTGACTTTAAAATGCACCTGAAGGTCACCTGAAGCTCCAGCAACTGAAATTGGACAGTAGAGTGCACTCTGTGTTACCTGGCAAGAAGGAATACACAAACTGATACCTTCATGCAGGATGTTATAGCACAAAGTCCCGAACTTCAAAATCTGTGTCCTCATCTTTTGCACCTTCTTTGCTTGTAAGCAATCTCCTGCTGAAGATGCTTTTTTTCCACAGAATTTCTGTGTTTTCAGTTGATTGTAGGTAAGAGTTTTCAAGTTTCTTTAAGGAACTGTGGTTGATCCCTGCTTGCACTGTATTTCCTAGGCAAAGCTTGGCAAGCTGTGGGATAGTCATGAGAACAAACCTTTCACAGATGGCCATGGAGAGAGAACAGGGGAAGCAGGAGAGAGGGGAGAGGAAACTCCTTGACCTAGGATCTGATTTACAGAATTATAGCCAAAATGGCAATGTTTAGGAACAGTTATGTCTGCTGGAAATGGAATCTTCTAGTGGGAAGGATGGGAAACTATTAAGAATAGGAAGCTCTTCCTTTAGCAGTTTGCATTTTAAAATGAAAACATGAGGAGCTGTTCTATGCTCAGATCTTCCCATGCAAGGGAAAATCCCTTCTCTTTAGCTTTCAAAACAAACATTAAGAAAAATTAATGGCTTGCCTACATATTATGTTATCAGATAACAGTGTATCTTTGTACATACTATTCCTATATTAGTCACTTCTTACACCTTGCAGACTTTCTGTTGTACAGTTTTCCTTCTCACGCCTGTTTGTTCGTGCAGCCACATACTGTGAGCTAACTCAGTCTGTTATCAAATATTTCATCACTCAGTGCTCCTCAAAACAAGAGGAAAAGGCAGGCAAAGGCTGATTGATATAAGGGGTTATTCTTTTCCCATGGTGTCTTCTGGAAAAAAAAAAAAAAAAATCATTGCATTTAATTTAAAGAACTGATTTAAAGAAAATCAGTTATCACCTCATCCAAATCCTTCATTCCCAAGTCTGCATAATTTCTGTCATTTTTCATTAGCCTGACTCCGGAACTGTATTTGGAAATTCTGAAATGAAAATGAAATATGTTAGTTTGATAAAAGAGAACCTTTGGGTAAGTGAATCCTTTAGTCATCTTGGATGTCTGTTTAAAGGAGTGTCTGAATTGTCAACATTTGCAAAACACATGTGCTTGATGAATTTCCCAATCCCATGTTTCAAGTAGACCCCGACACCAGAAGCAAACTGGTATTTTGATAAAATACTCTGTTTTTCCTTGATAGCTATTCCTTGCATTAATTACAGTGCTCCTTCTATTGTCAGAGAAACTCCATAAGTACCTTGAAGAACTGAAGGCAGATCGAGGGGCCATAATGCATCCTAGAACTGACTTCTTATAGTTGCTGTTTCATTGTGGTAAACCACTGTTAGATTGTCTGGTGCTGCTGTTGAGAGAAGGCTGTGCATGAGAAATGTCCACAAGGATCTGTGTCCCAGCTCACAGATCAGTATCAGGCTGTAATTAGCCAAGCAGAAGAAGTTTAAGCTGCATGGCCTGGTGGAAACCATCATTCTCCTTTTGTCTTTTGTGCTGTGGCCAGGAGCAGGTGCCACAACACAGGCACTCAGATCCATGCAAAGTCTCAGATGACTTCTAATTAACACTGTGAGGAGAGAGAACGTCTAGCGGAAGCATTTGTGTTACTTGTGAGAGGTGCTGCTTTTTAGGAAGTGAGGGGTTGCATGTTTTCTCCTGGCAGGAAACTAGCAGAACACTCTCCTCTTTTTATGATAAATACAAAAAAGATTGATTTAAGCTCGAAGAAACCTCTGTAACTCATCTTGCCCAGCTCTTATAAGAGCAGAGTCAACTTAGAAGTTAGCTTGTGCTCTGAAGTTGAGTGGGATTGCTCAGGGCGTTGTTTAACCAGGGTCTGATATCTTCAGGGACTGAAACCCCAAACTTACTCATGAAGGCTGTGAAATTTTTTCCTGAATTCTAATCAAAATTTCTGTTCCTCATGTCCATCCCCTCTTTGTCTGTCCCTGTCCACCAACAAGGTGAGGTTGGCTCCCATTTGGTTGCCAGTCTCTGCTCTTCCAGTTGCTCTTTGAGCCGCATGCCCCAGTACCTGAACATCTTCCTGATCCTATACTCGCTGCGTTTTGTCAACACTTTTCTAGTACTGCAAATATGTAGGTAGCCTGCGCTGTCACAGGGCATGCTGCTGCTGTTGTCTGATGGCAGAGTGATGTGTAAAGAATGGGCTTGCAAATACTGGCCACTGACAAGTACAAGAGAATGCTGAGTCACTGTAAACCCGTGGATTTTGTGGGGAGTGTGTCTAGTTTCTTAGTCTTTGACTCCCAGAAGAGCTTACTGATCTGCTTGTTTGTCTGTTTTGGTTTCTGTCATCAATTCCTTGAAACCGTCAGCTGGGATTCTTCCATAGTGGACGTTCCACTGAGTCAAGGGAGCACTCTGTGATGAGCAATGCTGACATTTTTCCTACCATTAGCTGAGAACCTTTTGCTATTCACAAATCATTTACATAGTAACCTGTAATTCTTCTGACAATACATAGAATTTTGGAACAATATAAGCATATTTGGCATAAACTGAAAGTATATGGTTACTAACAGAGAAGAATCCTTACCAATGTGGTGCAGTCTTTTTCTCTAAGGAGTGCATTTTAATGATTCATTCATTATTATTGATTGCAGATAAAATATAAATAATTTATACTGCACAGTGTAGGGGGACACCTACAGATACCTGCTGAAACACACCTGTTGTCTTCTGCTGAACATCCTCTGGCTTCCTCTAGCTATCTACAAAAGCTGAAGCAAACGTGAGAGAAAGTAGAAATGGAAATGAAACCTATCCACCAATGCTGCACTTCTTTCTGTTTGAAGAATATTCCTGTGCTTGATGAAGAGAATTTGTTGTGGTTTTTTTTTTTTTTTCTAAATATGTTTGACAGTAGCAGTGTAGATTCTTCAGTGGAACTGCAGAAAAAACTTCCCTTCTGCTACGTTCGGTATGAGATGGTATTCTTACCTGTAGCTTGTAGGTTGCAGGAGGTGTGTGTATGCGGTCTTCCTAGGTAGAAGTGACCTAGGAGTACACAGCTGTGGGTCTGTGCTCCTGTTATACAACCTGCCAAGAGGCAGGTTATTGACTGATCGGTTGGCTGCTTGCTTGTTTTTCCCAACCCTGAGACCCCAAGGGCAAGTATGCGGACACAGCACTGTGCTAAGTGACATGTCTTACAGACCAGACCTGCTTTTCAACTGGCTGTATTGAACCTGGATGCACTGAAGACACATCTGTCTGACCCCACCTCACAGACATATTCTGAGTTAACCTCCTATGATTCTTGTGATTTGAGTCTGGATTCCTTAAGTTATTCAGTGGGAGGAAACCTTGTCTGTCTTCAGTTTATATAATAAGAATTTTTTTCTCACAGCTTTTGTCTGTGTCGTTAGTTTAGTGACTGATCTCTCCCAGGCTTGTGCTGTGTGTTTATCAAATGCCTAGAATAATGGAGTCTCATTTTGACCAGCTTCTGTATGCAAATAATGAGTAACAGCAGGAAAGACCAAAAAACAGTTGGCACCTTTCAAAAGCTCTGAAGGAATACATATCATCTGAAATTTCAGAATGGAATGTGTTGGGCTTTATAGTCCTTGTGTAATTTAGAGGGTGTGTTTGAGGTGAAGAGATAATAAAGAGGCTGAGAGGCAGCCCATGAAAGTTTCACGGGGTGTATGGATGTCAGTCGTGCAAATGGTAAGTCTGTAGGTGTGAAGTTGTCTGCCTGGTTTCCAGTGAATAGCTCCATACCTGTTTCTGTCACATGCACTGCAAACAGAATGGTTGGAAGTTCAGGGAAGCTCTCACCACCTGCATTTGGGATCAGACTTGCTGGCGTTTTCAGGAAAATGCTTGTCTCTGGTAGGTGCTAATAAATGCACATCACAGAGGTTGCTTGCCACTCTGTTCCTCTGTTGGTAGTACTGTTAGTCACAGAGTCTGCCTGGCTGTTGGCACTGTCTCACGCTGTGTATCTGTGTCTTGGAGCAACTGCTAATTGAACTAACCAGTTCTTTAGTATGATCTAGATGATATCTTCTTTATTTGGGACAAATAGAAATCTTTGTAAAACTCTTGAGTGATTTATATATATATATATATATATAAATGGTATTTTTATATGAGATGAAAGTATGAGTAAGCCAAATGCTGTGGGAGACATTTCATGTTTTCACTATAATACACTAAGGGATGGAAAAAATTGATAGAAATAAGACAGAACTCTCTGCTGGCTTGTTACAGTTAATATATTGAAAAAAAAAAAAGGTCTGACGTGTAAATGCATTCTTTCTACCAGGATAGCTGACATCTCATCTTGACTCTCGAGAAGTGTTTGTTGGTGCAAGCATGTGTTTGAATCATAGAATCACAGAATCATAGAATCATAGAATCACTCAGGTTGGAAAAGACCTTAAAGATCATCGAGTCCAACCACAGTCGAAGCACAGTTTAGAAAATGTCTAACTTTTATAAACCAAAGTTGAAAACAGGAGTATTATCCTAAGCAACTTTTATGTGTGCGCCAGTATACTAGGACTGTCCAGTAAATCAGAAAAAAAAAAAATTGAAAATGAGCATGCAGTTCCTAAAGTAACTTTTTGGTGGAAATAAATTTATTCAGATGACTACCTTTACTGTTATGCTAGAAGTCCCATTTTTTGTCTGTAAATACTTCATACAGTGTGATAGTAAGACATCCAGCTTGGAAACGTGAACAACTAGTGACCTCGATTGTAAGAGTTTATTAGTTTGTGAAATGGTGCAGTAATTCAGCCCGGTGTATTTGTAGAAGTCGGCTGCATCCTAAAGGTATCTTGTTAAAACTGGACATCTGTCTTTTCTTCCCACTTTGTCACACCGTTCCCGGAAGCCGTGCGTGAGCCCGCCTGGAGCCGGCACTGAGGAATGTCCTGCTGGCTGCTAAACCTGTGGGGCAGCATAGAGGGAGCAGGAATAGCCCCACGCGGGTACCCACGCGCTGGTGGCACGTTGCTTGGTGTGACTGCTGGGGAGGAACTGAGCAGGAAGTGTCTGGCTAAACTTGGCAGCTTTAAATTCTCAAATTCCTTCTCTCAGTGAGCTCGAGTAAATTCAAATATTTAACATAACAGTATTTGTATGACACTGACATCAGTGTTTTGTGATGGTGTTTGAATATTCTGGAGACTTCCTTTCAGAAATATGAAACACAGTGAGTTCATGAGAGGTTCTTTTTACTGTTGGAGAGGATCCTCAGTTACCTCACTGCCAGTTCCCTCTTTTCTTTGACTAACTTGCTATCCTCTACAGTGTTGTGTTGTTGATTTTTTTGTAAAGAAAAATGAACCTCTGTATACCTGTTTGGACATGTCTCATCTTTTCTCAGTTAGATCAGAGTTACCTGCCAGCTTTTGGCAGATTTTCATGGTGCAATTGTGTTAAACAGTTTTCCCCTTCATGTTGTTGTCTACAGAAGCAGTGCCTTCCTTGCACTCATCTTCAAGTCCTTTATGCTCTTGAGGATTCCACATTTTGATAATCCACGGGTCTGTGGTTCATAAGAATCAAGGTCCTGAAATTCTCTGCTGCCATTGCTCCTTATTACAGTCCATGGAATTCCTTTTCTTCCAGTGTTGGACTGAGTGTGCTTTTCCAGTTGAACCTGAACACCCCCCCCCCACCCCCCCACCCCGTCTTTACCCTGGGATCTCTGCCAAAGCAACAATGTGTTAACATGTATTTGTTCCTTCCCACACTTAGAAGTATCAGCTCTGGCTTTGCTCCATAAAAATTGCAGAGTTGTTTGTGTCTAAGATCCTTTTTTTTTTTTTTTTTTTTTTTTTTCAGTTGTACCTGTCTGTAACTAAGACAGAAAGATCTCTTTCATCAGGAATGCTGCATGATTTTTACCAACACGCAATTCCATCTTTTCTTTTTCTGGACAGAATATTTCCCAGGCTGATCTGTTTCTCTCAGAATTTTGGAAGACATTTTTGTCTACTTTCAGGCTGCTCACCAATTTGCACTCTATCTTGCAGCATAGATGTATAGTGTAGATTTACTGAATATAAATCAGTAATATAGACATTATTTTTTTATACATTATACCAATTCAATTATTAATTTTGTATTCTGTCTACCGTGTAATACTTGCATTCATTTTAATGTGTACATTTTGCTTTAATGACTGCGTTTTTTTACTGGCAGGATGTCCATTACACTTGAAGATGGTTATAAATAAATTTAGCTTCTGATTACAAATGAGATGTCATCTAATGAAGCAGGTGTCACCAGCCACGTGTTGGCAATAGCAAGCCGTGGTGCCTGCTTTTTGACTTTGAAAAGCAGCCAGGGTGTGATTCTCCAAGGGTAGATGGTGTTGTTTGCTGCTTTTATGGGGCAAGGGAATATTGCATCTAGTGGCTGAGTCAGTCCTTCCTTTCAAAAGAGTTTTGAACCCAAGTGGCTTATAGGAAGACCACATTTTCTTAAAAATAAGAAATATAATAAAATAGAAAAAAAGCCTGCACATCTTCAATGCAGTGGTTACATCCCAAGGCCAGGCTGGACCAGGTTCTGAGCACCCTGATCTAGCTGTGCATGTCCCTGTTCACTGCAGTGGAGCTGGACTAGATGAAAGGTCTCCTCCAACTCTGAGGATTCTATGACTCTATGAATCACATTTTCCATATTTCCAAGGCAGTACAATATTTAGCTGTATGTTGACCTCTCTGTGGGTATACTCATGTCTCTCATTAATCTGTGCCATTTTTGGTAGCTTTAGTGTATTCCTTTGCTATAAAAATCCATTCACTTTATATGATGGTCTGAATGCCAATTAAAGAAAACAAAAATCCCACACCAAATGATTTCTTAACACAAAAATATTTTATAATATAAAGAGTGTGAGGGAAAAGAGATATGAAATGAAGGATATTAGCTGACATGAATTTTAATACTGAGTAGATATTGTAATGCAGGCAGGCTTATTTAATTTAGCAGTTATTCTGTCTTCTCTGGGTTGCCCTTTGTTGCCTTTCTTGTCCTCTGAATTTTAGTCATGAACATGGAAACTTTTGTTTTCTGTGCTTTAGGGTCTAGTTGTTAAAGGAGATGTCAGAAATTGATCTAAAAGAGAGAAATCAGGGCCACAAATGGTTCCTTTGGAAGAAGGCTTGGCAGAACTTCTTACTTCTCTGCATTATATTCTAAATTGACTGGCTTGCCTTTCAGCAATAGTTGTTTGTTTTCAGGGGTAGATGTATGTGTTGGACTGAATGTGCTTTTCCCGTTGAAGCTGAAACCCCCCAGTCCTTACCCTGGGCTTAAACAAAGGGACATCCTAGTCTGATGGTATCTGCAGATATCCATAGATTTGCTGCTACCACTTATGCATGCTTCATATGAGAGGAATAAAGGTTTCCATGTGTTTCAGTTACTTCTCAGCCTTGGTGCAAGCTTCTTGTTGTTAGAGAGCTTTTAACTTCAGTTTTCAATAACTTTTATCAGCCTGGGTCCATTGGTTTAGGTTCCTTGCAAAGGATTTCACATAGCTGAAGAAGGACACACAAACA
Organism: Chrysolophus pictus; assembly: GCA_037305975.1. Taxonomy (NCBI): domain Eukaryota; kingdom Metazoa; phylum Chordata; class Aves; order Galliformes; family Phasianidae; genus Chrysolophus; species Chrysolophus pictus. The sequence continues at coordinate 43,037,343 of CM074578.1, forward strand.
ATGTAGGTAGTGATCAGGGCATCTAACATAGTGAGCACCTCCCAGAACTATAACTGAATATTTTCCAATGGTGCTCATGCAGCTTCTGGTGTTGGTGACCTGCTTCCAAAGTACCTGGTGAGGAAGAGGTGCTGTGGCGCTGCGAGTGCCCTCTGCTTGTCTCAATCACCAACAAATGACAATAAGGAAACAGTTCAGACACCGACTCTGACTGTGGCATCTTGTTATGTGATACTTGTTACCAGTACCAGTGCTGGAACAACCTGGGGTGCGTGGTGTATTTGACCAAGAACCCAAGTTACTTCAAGGCATCTGAGCAGTGGGGAGCACTGACTAATGATCCGAGAATTTGAAACTGCTTTTGCTGAGAACATTCAGTTCCCATGATGTCCCCGCTGTCTTTAACACTGAGGCCATCACTGTGGCAGAAGGGTGTTCCCCATTACTATGACTCTTCACCATTTGTGAGAATCTAGAAGCATGTGATAGGTAGCAATTTTGCTTCTCATCCTGTTTCCCTAAGCTCTTATAATTAGCCATGATACCTTGTCTCTGACGTAGTTCAGGTAGATCTTGTAAATCAAATCAGATCATTCCTGTTAGTGATGGAAAACAGGCTCAGAAGAGCCTCCTGGATGAGAATCTACCTTCTGAGTTCCTTCAGGAAGGTTGGAGGGCTCGAGCACCTCTCCTATGAGGAGAGCTGAGTGTGCGGCAGTTTTTTAGCCTGGAGAAGGCTCTGGAGAGACCTCATTGCAGCCTTTCAGTACTTTGAGGTATCCCATGGGAAAGATGGAGAGAGACTCTTTATCAAGGAGTATAGTAACAGGACAAAGGGTGATAGTTTAAACTAAAAAAGTGTAGGTTTGGATTAGGTAAAAGGAAGAAATTCTTTACTCACAGGGTGGCGAGGCACTAGAACAGGTTGCCCAGAGAAGCTGTGGATGGTCCATGCTTGAAGTGTTCAAGGCCAGGTTGGATGGGACCCTGGGCATCCTGATCTGGCAGAAGATGCCCCTTGTCTGTGGCAGGGAGTTGGAACGGTTGCAACCAGATGGTCTTCCAACCCAAACCATTCTATGACTTTATGGAGATTAGAGTTTCATTTCTGGACAGATGCTGTAGTCCCCTTCATAACTTTCGGTTTTCAAATCTAGCCATAAATATTCTCTATCTTTACCAAAGTGAGTGGTTCCTGGAAGGAAAAGATTATTTCTGGTGTAGCGTAGGGATGCAGGACATCTGTGGTATTTAGAATGGCCCAGTGAAGGTCCCTTCAGGCCTGTATCTCCCAGGAGCAGTCCTGAGACGAGAAGGTGTAATTCAATGATAGACAGGTGTTAGAGATCTTGTTCCCACTTCATCCTCTCAAGATGAAGTGGTTCTCTGGATGAGTGCCCTGCAAATGAGAAGATATCAGGGAGCTGATGTTTAAGACAGCTGCAACACGCCACCACATCAAAGAACCAGCCAGTGTTTGTTGGAAGTTCAGCAAACAGCCTTGGGAACAAATGACCTCTGAATAATGCGTCAAATTCACCAAGGCTTCCAGAGCCCCAGAAGTAGTGCCTCCAGCATGCTCAAAATCTGTATGTATCTTCTTTAAGAGTTCCAAAGGACAGTTTTGCAGTTTTGCATTCATAAAACACTATATGGTTTCTCAGGGCATCCAGATTTGATAATGTATTCAGCAAAACAATCATTTAAGTCTCTCTGTTACTTCCCACCTCTGAGTTGACTGTTTATTCCCTGGTAATTACTCATGTGCATACCTATGGACTTCACAAATAGAGGAAAGGAATTTTTTTAGTGTTTGTTACTTAGCTTTCCTGAAGACATGTTGTCCATGGACACCTTTTACAGCCAGTCTTTCTACAGGTAAAACAACCTGAGCTTGCATACTTGTGATGAAACTGAAATTTGGGGCACGCTCTGCCCTTTATGATATTGGTGCAAAGAACACTAAGGTACACTTGGAGAACATCAAGTACACAGGTACTGCTACAAAAAGCTCATCATAGCTGAATAGTTATGGTGCATACACTTAAACTGGACCACATTTATGGCCAGTACTGATTTAAATCAGATAGTTTCTTTTTTTTTTTTGCTATGTAGAAAAGTCACTGAGAATTGAATGAAAAGAACTTTATTTCATTAAGTGAAAGAAACAGTGAAACAAGATGGGATAGTGAATTCCAACTGGATCAATCCAAGTATGTGCACAGTAGCCAAAAAAATAATGCACATTTCACAAATAGGTCTGTGAACACATTAACTCACCTGAGGACGGATCATTGTGAAGGGATTCTAATCATCATGAGAGTGATTTCAGTCTGTGTCGGGTTGTCCCTCGCCAGTAATGAAGCATCTGTCAGCTGCTCACTCACTTACTCCTACAGCAGGTTATAGGAGAGAATAGGAAGAGCAATAGAGAGAAAAAAAACCTCATTCAAAATAAAGATGGTTTAATCAGCAAAGACAAAGGAAAAAAAAAAACATCATCAAGTAATGCACAATCAATTACCCATCAACGTCCACCAGCAGACAGGTGCCCAACCATTTTCTGAGCAAGGGTTACTTTGGAACAACTTCTCCCCACCACACATACACACAGTTTTTATTGCTGAGCATGACATTCCATGGCACGGATTGTTCCTTTGGTGAGCTTCCAACCTCTTGCCCACCCCAGCCTGCTCACTGACTCAGTCAGACCAAGGACATTCTTAGGTACTTATCTGTAGTTGGTGACGTTTGTCCTCTTACAAAAGATTCTTCTCTATTTATTATATTATATTATATAATATATATTATATATATATATATATTATTATTATTATTATATTAGTTCATAGATTGTCTTAACTAAAGGTATGATTGGGATGAAAGGACAGTGGGAATACCAGTAATTAGATGTACGGTAAGATTTATGCACGTGTATAGCTCAGAAGACTAAGAAAAATAGAATAGATGTTACCTGAAGATCAGAAAGGTCTCTGTGAAATAACTCTAGTTACCAAAGAAACACAGGATCTTTAATGAAGGAAGTGCACAATTATTTATGGATTTGGTTTTTTTTTTTTTTAAGAAGGAATATATGACATTGTCTTTTGAGAGCTCTGGAAATGAACAGTCTGGGGTATACATGATGTCAAATGCTGTATAGTTTTAGAAAAGTCCTGAATAATTTTTACAAATTAAAACATTTCTAGTTAGTAAACTTACAATAAGTAAAAATAAATCCTAGACTTCAGAACTTAATAAGATTGCCTAGTAAAGACAGAAAAGACTACTTTTTGCCTGGTATTTCCTCTTCTGCATAATTATCTAGTGGAGATGTTTCCTCTCTTTATTTACAAAATAAATTAAATATACACTTTGTAATGCTTTAATGTAATGCAGTTTTACTCACTTAGTATTTCACTTCCATTGTATTTTTCTTGTCTTATTTTCCTTTGTTCCTTGTGGAGCCTATAATGCTTGGTTGTTTTTTTTAATTTTAATTTTAATTTTTTTTAAGATTTAGTATGCCCTTACATGTTTGTAATTGTTAATGCATGTAAACATGAATACAAATCCAGGTCCAAACAAAGTATTGTACCTATCTTATCATAACGTGACATCCCCTGCCATCCTGCATCGTTATGTAGCTAGTAATGGAGCTGTACAATCAACACATCTGTTACCATGGAGGTTACTAGAAATGGATGACTGTCAACATTGCCTTGTTGATCTTGATTCGAAAGACTGGAGAGGCACACATGTTCTGTGTAACTTGGATTAATCCCAGGAGCTTGCTCACATCCTGTCAATTGGCTTTGATGTTCACACCTGCAGTTAGCTGGTGTTAATGCCACAATCTTCCCTGTCAAATGCTGGGTCGTGGTGGTGATAAATCTGATAAAGCAGCTGCTATTCTGAAAGCATTAAGATAATTGCAGATGTTTCAGCATCATTATGTCACCTCCCTTCCCAATTACTGGATATACCTACTTTCTGGGACGGGACCTCCCGCAGTGAGATTCTCAGCATAGCTGCAGTGCAAATGATGATAGATTTTACTTCTTATACCCTCTGGTTTTTTTTTTTGTCTTAAATACAGGATTATGCTGCACTGACTAATATTTGGGTCGGAATTTTTATATGGCGCCTACGCAGCACATATGCAATAGAGTAACAAATTGCAAAAGATTGTACAACTACAGGAAATGTCCACCAAGAGTAAGAAATACGTTGTTTGAAGAGACTTCTAGTTACTGTTGAAAAAGTCCTCAGCCTCTTTTATTATCCCTCTCTTAAAGTATGTTTTTCAGCTCTCATACATTCCAAAGTGTTTTACTACTTCTTCTCTGATTTCTGTATGTCTCATATGCCTGGAACGGTGTCTTTATTTTCATCTGCTCAGTAATCTTCTTGTCTCCTTAAGTCCCTTTACCAATGTGCTTATTTTGGTTAGCTTTCCACCCTTTCTTTTATGCCGTTCCACTGTCCTTTAATCTTGACCAAATTACAGTTTAATAATGCAGGTGAGGGTTGGGGAGGAGGGGTGGTTCCAGTTTCAAAAGTTAGCTGGAAAGCAAAACCATTCAGTCATCTTGCATCTTCTGTTGTTGTGGTCTATGGTTCAGTCTGGTCAGGCTTTGCAGGGCATTTGTTTGTGCCCATGTACTTGTGTACAGAGTGAGGCACAGATCTACTGCTGTGCACGCTTTGTGAAAGAGAGGTGGACTGAAACTTCTTAATGAGATCTGTGTGGCTTCCATGAGGTACAAGCAGAGGCTTTTAAGAGAAGTGGTTTTCTAAGTGTCTACTAAGGTTTCTACAGCAAAACTATTCTTTGAGTCAGCTCTTGAATATTTGTCTAGTAAAGCCTTAAAAAAGAATGATTGAGGACAGAGAATTAAGCTAACAACAACACAAGTAACACAATCAGTTTGTTTTGCCCCTTTTCTCCCTGCATTTATCTGTCAGTTGAAGTCTGCCATCTTTTCTTCTCTATCACTGACACTAACTGCTTTTATTGATTTGTATTACGCCAGTTAACACATACAAGTATTTGTCTACACCTTGGCTATACCTTTTATTTTAGGATTCTGACATTGCTCTTTGACATAGTACATGACTGCTGATGAAACATCAGTACTGGGAAGATAAGAATGATTTGGGAGAATACTTTGATTATATGGTCCTATGTGAAAAATAAATCAATTTTTCAATGAAAGAGTTAGTTTCATAGCGAGATAAGAATGTCAAATGAACATTGTTAGTTCTTGATTTTTGTGCTGAAATCCATAGCATTTGATTAGTGTTGCCCATGTTTTCATTAGCTTGTGACACATCTTTAAGGGAGAGGGTATTAGACTTGCTTGTGCAAGTGACTTTGTACAACTGGACCTTACTCCAGGGATCATTCCTTGGGAATGGTAGGATCTTCCAGGTCCATCCACTGCTGTTTTGAAGGCCCTAAAAATGTCATTGCACGTGTTTATTAGTGAGACTGCGTTACAAAAATGATGTTGAACTAGCTTTAATTAATGAAACCAACACCTCAATGTCCTCTTCTTTCTCTAGCTGCTGTTTTATTCCCATTAATTAATGGAAGCATTAATAGAAAATGATATGTTTTGTTTGTTTCATTTATGAGAAAGATTTGTAATTAACAGATTTACAGTGCTGGCTTTTGATGGAAGTAGAGTACAGATCAGGTCTTTTAGTAAAGTCATTTGTTTATGATACTCCAACAAAACCATGTCATTTTATATTTACATCTATAATTTAGCAATATACAGCATTTGAATTAGTAAAGCAAACTCTTTATCCAGAGAATAAACTTCAATATTTAGCAATTGTTTCTCACCCTCAGTTGCCTCCTCTTGCTGATGCTTGTTTTCTTTGAAGTGAGTGTAACCTCATATGAAGATAGAAATAAATACAGTTCTGCGTAATTGACAATGAATATCTCTTGGCAGAGATTTCGAAGTCTGTATCTTTGCAAGGAGAAGATTGGCAGCTTGAAAGGTCTGCTGCCAGGTTAAGAGTGTTTTCATACATGAAGTTATTGTACGCAGAAGCCTGGAGCAGCCTTTCAGAGTGCTTGAAGGTCTGAGTTTGGAGAATGAGTCCAAAGACTGTGAAACTGTCATTTGTTTCACTGTGTATTTAATATGACAAAAACTTGAGTGCTTGCTTTCTTTTGTCTCATATATCTCTCATATAGTAACCACGCTGATTACTTTACTTGTTTACCATTCTCTTTTGGGGATGGATTACTTAGGGTTTTACAAAGAAATCTCTGTCTCCTCCAGTTGTGAGTATGCCTTTTGTGAAAGGAGTTTTTTTTACCTTACGCTTCGAAAGATCATCAGGATACAGTATAAAACCCAGTACTAAAAAAGTTTTTCCCCAAATCCCGAGGATTCATGTGTGGGAGTTAGTAATTTCTTTATCCCTCATGAGGAAGTTGACCCAGCTGTGTCACAAATGACAAGATTATTGTTAAACCCTGTTAAACTGGTTCTAGACCTTAGAGGGTTGAAAGTAGGCAAATATAGAAATTAAAATAGAAGGTTTTAGCAGGTAACTACAGAGCTGATGGCAGATGACTCTATAGTAAGCTGTTGTAAATAGGACATCCTAAGTGACATAATCAGTCTTTGAACTGGCTCCAGGATGACTTGTAATTCATGTATAAAGTCCAAGACTCATAATACATTTGTTCCAAGTGATGCTTTAGGATAAAGTTTAATGTGTGAACTATTTTAAAATTCAAATGTGACTGAAATCATTGTACAATTATTTGATGTGATTTGAGATGTTTACTTAATTATTCTTTCTACCCCACTCTCAATTAGTCATCTCGTGCAGTGTAAGACCTGGATCCAAACTGAGCCACCTATGCCTGATGGTATAAAACCTTTTTCTTCCAAAGGAACATCCAAAACACTGTCATGTGATGCTTTTGTTTCTTTGTTTGTTTTTAAATGGATACTCAATCTTGTCAAGACTCCAAGCATGAGGAGTTCATACACTGAAAGTATGTAAAGCATCAGAATCACTGAGATAGTATGCAGGCTTGAACAGTGCAGTTTGTCACTTAGCACCATGCCAAATGATTTATTTAATGGTGACAGAAATCTGAAGTGTGACACTGAGACAGAAAAATTACTTCCTTCAGCAAATACCATAGAAATTACTGCTGCTGGTACAGATCAGGCTGGGTAGGCGCGTTAAGATTATGTGACAGTATAGCCACAGGCTAGTAAGAGCAAGTTCACTCCCTTAAGTTTTTCTTCTTAATTCAGCTTCAAGCATTACAGTAGTAGTGTTATAATTTTATAGATGATATCTTTAGTTGAAGATAAGTAGGACTATATCTAAATTTGCTTGTCATATGGAGAAAGAGCTTTCATTACTAAAAGACTTGACTGAATTAGAATAGTAGGTGTGGCTGACAGTTATTGATAAAGGTGGACAAATCAAACTGGTTTTCACTTAGTAGTGCATGTGTGTTCAGATTGCCATCTCTGTTCTCACTCTCTGTTTGGTAAATCTAAGAGGCAAGATACAGGTGGTTCTTTTATAAGGTGTAGCTACAGATCAGTGCAAGAAATAGAAATAAAAAGCTTTCCTTGACTTCCTCAAAGCTAAAAACTTAGATTCTTTTGTAGGATTTATATCATGATATTGTGGTCTCATTATAAGAGCATGATATTGCCATTCATTACAAGGAGTCTCTGCAAGTTTTCCTTTGTTCAGGACCACTTGGCAGGATCCATCCCAGCCATTTAACATAATTAACTTGAAGGTGTTTCCTGCTCAGGAAGTATTTAAGCACCCTGATATGAACGGGCACTGGTGATGGAGGATGACCTGTCCATAACCAATAGTTGAAGACGCTGTAGTTTAGTTACCTTAGAGAGAACTGGTGAAGAGCAAAGTAGAAGCAGCAGTAAATGTACTGAATTGTACGAAATGCTCATCATTTTAAATAACAAGGTTTTACACAGTGTTAACGGGGCAGACAGTGTTCTTGTTAAAAAAAAATAAAAATATTCTCTATAGTGTGTCTGCACGTCCCTTCCCAGGATCTGCTTGTCCTCATTTCTCATTTTCTTCTCTCTTCTGTTCTTTCCATCCTTTCTTTTACCTTTCCTCCTTGCCTGCAACGTGACTTTGTATAGTTGTGGAAAAGTGGAGTTAAAAAAGGGAATGATAAATGTATTTGAAGAGAAGTAAGAACACATACAGAACTTGTCATTCTTCAGAAGATGAAGGAAAGTAGATTCTGAAGCCAAAGCCTGTGATCCCTGACTCTGTAGTGCTAAGATGCCAGCAGGCTGCCTTGCAGTGAGCTTGAATAATGAAGTCTTGCTTCTCCATGCTGTGTAAGTTAGTCCTTTCTAAAAAGGCAATAAGACTTCAAAGAAACACTTCATATTGTAGATCTGTATGATGTTCAAGCTGGCAGAATGGCTGTTTTGTGTGGAGGTATGAAGAGACCACATCCACATCTGTATATTTATTTTGATGTGTAGCTTTAAGAATTTAAAATCTGTATTCATTGCTCTTAAAAATACAGGAATGAAGGAATGTGGTGGTAATTTGTAGGGCTACAGGATGTACTGTGCAATCGATAGCATCTCATTTTGGTGCTGTGCTAGAGTTTGTAACAAAACTGCTTTTCATGCATCTGTGAGCATGTGTACATTACTTGCAGATGGCTTTTTCACCTTCTTCCTTGTTCTCTTGTTTATAGACTTAGCAATTTTTAAGATTTCCCCAAACTATTTTCTCTGTTGGATTTGTGATTTATAAAGCCATAGGAAGTATGAAAATAGATTTTAAAAAGCTGGATCTTAAACTGTGTCTGTGTTAAAGTATTTTTAAATTGTTGTCATACATATAACTAAGCACACATGCAACTAGAAGACTGCTCAAAGACATGAGAGTCATAGACCTGGCCTGTTGAACATGTCTGTAAATTGATTGAGTATTGTCATTCTATTACCTTAAATCACAATTCAGATTTCACTCAGTTGTTAACATAGAAATATGCAGAGAATTTGAATGAGTGTAATCAGTGGTTTCTTAAACCAAAATTGTAAAATGTTAGAATTTATATTAAAATCTCTGCAGGTGCATGTTTTTAGGCAAATGAGAAAATGCAGATTAGCATCATATGCAATGAAGTTATCATTACTTGAAACCTGAAATTATAGTCCATTATCTAGTTTGGAAACAGCAAACGAAACATCTCATCTTACATGAGATGACTTATCTAAGTATAACTTAACACTTGCATATTACTTCTTACTGAATATATCATTTCAACTCAACTTTCCACTCCTGATATCAAAGAACAGTTGGTCAACCACTGTAATAAATTGTTCTTCCTTTCTACTTAAAGATCAGTAAAATTTTAATGACCACTTTTCAGAACAAAATTTCCAAGTCTATGGTGGTGCTTCTGTTTACAGTGCCACTTCAATATATATATATATATTTCTATAGTATGTAGGAAATGTTTTCTAGGTTTCCTAGATGTTTAGATTATTAATATTCAGAAATGACATAATAAATTTCTATAAGAAGGCAATTTGTAATCACAAATCCCCATTGAATGTACACCGCTCTGTTATTTTCTCAGCAAAAGGTGGCTCAGTGCTTTGCTGCCAAAAGCCTGAGTTTCAATTAGGCTTAGCATAATTGATGAGAGTGTACAAGAGCTGGTACCACACTAGTTGGTTGCCTTCCTTTGTTCTAGGCAGTGGGCTAATTTAGCTCATGAAATCAGCTCATTTTGGGAGAGTTCCTTTGCTGTAACTGCAGGGTGTGGTTTATGAAGAATTTGATGAACAGATAAATTGGTGAGTTTATGCAGCACCAGCCAAACATCCTGCATGCACCTTGCTCATCTGTCCTGCTCCTCACTCTTCTTTAAGGGGCAGCTCAGGGGATCCAGTAGAGCAGGAGAGATGGGAGCTGAAGCTGAAGCACCGGGCTGCTCTATGGGGGGTCATCCTCTGGGATCTCCTGCTGAAATGGATTTTGCTGGAAGTTGCAGTCCTCAGCCACAGCTCAGCACTGTGGTCACTGCTGTGTGACAGGACATAGCTCTGCCACAAGGCCAAATCTTAAGGTGTATTTACCTGGGTTGTCTCTCCTTGCTTCCCCTGTACCCATCCTGTGCAAACTCTCCTGCGTCAGGCCCATGGGAACTTGAGAGGCCTGCTCTGGTGTCTCATCCCTGCTTCATCCCTTCTTGAGGTCTGAAATTCTTCTTCTAAGAGTCAAAGTCTTTCCTATTTGCTACTGGAGAGGCACTGTGTTTAGAAATAAGTCAGACTTTTTTGAAGTAGAGATTTAGTCTAAGGCACTTGAACACTTGAGCACACGACAAACTTTAAAGAGGAAAGAGCACAAGCTTTGCTATTTGTTTTCCAGCTATCACTTTGAACCAAGTGCTAATACATAAAAGAGCAGGTTGAAAGCACAAGTCTGTGTTCAGAAGTATTTTTATGTCCCTGAAATCGTACAAATCTTTCAGTTGATGTAGTTACAGAAGACAGCAAACTTATGTGGGAATGTGATATTTCTGCTCATCGAGTCAGGGTGAGTCAACGTGAACAAAGAAGAGCATCATGTGTTTAAAGAAATGAATGATGCTGGCTTTCCATCTCCTCAGTCTAACAGCTTCATCTGGTTCTTTGAACTTCTTACTGTATAAAATGAGATACTACCTTTGTTAGGCAAGTGTGTGTGATGATTATTGTTTATACAATGCTTTAAAGTTAGACCAGAATATAAATATCAAGATTAGTTTTACACTCAGTAAGATATTCTCAGGCAGCATGGCTCCAAATTGTCTGTGGGGCTGAGGATGTTAGTAGTGCACATTTGTTCCTTGCCCACCAATTTGACTTAGGTTGGAGTCTCTGAATGCTACTACAATGTCAGACATAGAATCGCAGGACAGCTTGGGTTGGAAGGGGCCTAAAAGATCATCTATTTCCAACCCCCAGCCATAGACATGATTTATATTTTATCATTACACAGCAAGAAAAGATCGTTAAATACTTTCCGTGTCACATCTGTCAATTAAATGTCAGACATTCTCAAAAGCTCCTAATATTTACACATTCTCAAGCAATCATATTGATAAAATAACCAAGGGATTATTTTGTAGTTTGATATTCCCAGAAGTGGCAAGTAAAAAGTTAAAATGGAAAATATTGAAAATATTGGTAATATTTTACACAGTCAATTTTTAGTAATAAACTTTAGGTATCTTGCAAACATGGCTGCATATGCAGAGCTGCAGTAGTGTCAAAACTTGGCTGAGGAATGAATGGAGTGGTCATCACAGGTCGTGGGTTTGCTGGGGCACATCTAATATATATGCAGAGGTGCCACCCAGTGGCCAGATGGCAGTGATAAGTTTTTCTGACTGAAAAAAGTGAAAGGAGGGCATCTTACAATAATATTTCAAAAAATATTTCAAATAATTTGTTTGGTCTCTTTTTTTACATTTTGTGGACAGCACATAAACAAAAGAGGTTCCAAGTTCTTTAAAAGGAGTAGCTGACAGTTTGCTAAATTGTCACCAAATTTTAGAATAAAGAAGAGCTTCAGTTAATTCAAATAATCTAAATAATCAAATGAAAAAATGCTCTGTTCTTGAAACTTCATTTTAGAAATTGTGTCAGTATGCTCAAGTGATTTTGTAGCAAACCAAGGTGTTATCTCTGTTGTTTTTGTTAGACTGTTTTTTTTTCCCATGCAAACAAGAGCTAGAAGTACAATCTGAAAATGGTGATTGATTGTCTGTGGTAGATGTAAACTGAAATTTATGATGCTTCGCCTCATAGCAATATTCATACAGAACAATAATCTGATAGGAGATGTAAAAAAAGGAAAAAGTAGAATTGTTGTAAGAGATTTATGATATAGCACAATGCAAAATGAAACTTATTGCATGATTAAATTCCTTCACTGAGATTATCAGAAGACAAAGGAGTGAAACAGTGATGAGCATCTGGTACAGCTCTACACTGCTATTCATGAAGATTTTAACTAGCTGTATAATGACTGGTGTGGCTAAAAACAATATTTACTATGTTTTCAGATTACCTGAAAGACAACCTTGAAGCTCTTCTCAATCTAAAGTGTCTGCACTGGATTTCCAGTCAATAGAGATGGCGAAGAAGATAGATAACTTTAAACACAGTGAATTGCTGCAATAATTTCTGGGACAGCTACTTTTTTTTTATCCTGTAAAATAGAAAAAGATCATTTAGAATAAGAAATGAGCAGCTGCTTGGATTCACTATATTAGAGATTTGGCTACAGAGCAACATTGCGCATCTGTATTAGGACTCAGGAAAACATGTTTTGAAGGACTAATGAGTTTAGTATTTCCAATTGAATGGTGTTTGAAGCCAAAGAAAGCCAGAAGCTTGAAACCATTTCATCTCATGAGGAGTTGCTCAGAGCTTCAGCAAACTGCCAGATGCAAACAAATATATTTAATAACCTGAAATTAATATATTGTACTGGGAAAGCAGTAGGGTTGAAAAAACAAATACACATAGGCCTTGCAGTAGACAACAAGTATGACAAGTTTGTGGTGTTGCAGTGGCTCAGAAAAAGTTCTGTGTGGTCTCTGTGTGTGCAAATGTATCGTGGAACAAAGCAAAGAGGCAGCAAACCTACTCTTTGGGATTTTGTTATGGCTGGAAGCAGGAGATTGTGTCCAACTCCAGACACGTTTTTGTCGGAGACATGTTGTCAGAAGGAAACAGAGGAGAACACGGGAATTCCTTTACAGAAGGGAAGATTATGCTAAATAATGACTGATTGAGAGATGTAGCTGAAGCCTGCAAATATTTAAATTGTGTTAATTCACCAAACAAAGCAATAAATTATTTAGGCTGACATTAAGGCAGAATGGAGTAACTATAACAAAGGGAATTTTTAGGTGAGGTACTAACCCTGTTATTATTAAGATCTATGACAAGACAATTCTATGTAGCCCAGTAGGAATACATCTGCTGTGACAAGATGTGACCTAAGATGACTGAAAGAGACAATCTCTACGATCAAGGAAGGTGGAGGCAGAAATGTTAAAACTTGATTTGCCTGTGTATCTGAGATCTGGCCATTAGATGGCAGGGTTCAGGTACCAGAGTGTGGGTGCCTGCTCTTCTCCAGTCAATATCAAACCTCAGGAGAATCTCAGGGCCACTAATCCATTCTAGTGGCTAGAAGAGGTTGGAGATGCTCAGTTTTCCCCAAAAACCATACCCATGCAGCCCGTAGGTCACAAAGCAAAAGTCACACAACTGCTGTCTACTTCTCGTGTCCTGTCAGGATGTGTGTGTGTGCTCCAGCTTTTTTCCACGTGCAGCTCTGTGTGGATGGAAGAGGTGCTAAGTTACCCAAGTGTAACAAACCATTTTGTATAAGACCTGAAGTCAGCTGGAGTCTGAACAAATGTATTAGGAGGGGAAGAGAAAAACTGTAATCAGGGATACAATAATGGGAATGCTGAGGCAGTGGGAAGAGCTTGCTACAGATTGTTGAGGAAGTCCACGTACTGGTTTTGTGGAAAAGATGACATGAGGAATAAGAAGCAATAACTTTGTATGAAAAAAACCTCTTCAGTCCAGAGCATGCTGTTTGAAATGCTCAAAATATATTAAAACTGTAGGTAGAACACCTCAAATAATGTGCAATAAAAAAAAACAAAAAACAAAAAACAACTTGTTTAAAACAGTCAGCACTGCTAAAGGATCTGCCTCAGGGAGCGATCCTTATGTATGCATCCACACCTCTCCAGATTACACGCCTCTGGAGTGAACTGGCTGTGTTGTGCTGCATAACACTTGACCTGGGTCTGATGTCCCTGTGGCTCTATGACCATAATTATATTTTTGTGGCTTCAGTTCAAAGCATCTGAGGTAATGCGAGGGCTGCTTTGCTGCCTGCGAGACTGGTGTTCTTATAGCATTATGCCAAAGGTATGATGCCTCCTGTGGGGTGTGGTGTGGGCACACAAGGGGTGTCTGAGGGCAGGAGGATAGCTGGGGTGGTGTAGGGCAGGAGGAGACTAAGCTGCCATAGTCCCATCCCTGCTCTTCCACCCCTTGGGCAGTCCATCCTCAGAGCTGCTCCTGAGCTCCTCCTTAGAAGGAAGCCTTTGGTTTGCTCCAGAGAGCTCAGGCACAGAATGATTCATGTGAACTATGTTTGACAAGAGGACCAGAACCAGGGAGTGTACCAGGGTGATAAATTACTTAACATCATAGGTGGACCCATTGTAGTTGAGAGAACCTTGGCAGTGGGCAAGCAGAGGGAAAGACCGTTACTGCCTTTAGGATCTTTCTGTGTTGTGGAGTAACTCTTCAGCACAGGCACTTTGCTGATTGGATGGGTATTTGCTTGTTCCAGAGAAAAATTTAAGGGCTGATATGGCATGGGAGTGGGGAGTCTGGGCAGAGGACCTGAATAAACAAACAACATATCTGTTTTAATCAAGTTGTTCTTGCTTGTACACGCTCTTTTAAAGCATGATCTCATCCTATGTAAAAGTGTTGAATGAAAATGGGAATTACTATTCAAGAATCATCTACAGGATACAGACTAAAGACTGTTATAGAAAACAGCAGACTGGAGATGGATATCAGGGAATATGATGGATGATGAGGGAAGCCATGGCTGTAAAATTATAAGGTTGCCATTACAGTAAGCATTATTATTTTAAAACATTTGGCAATCTTCTCTTTTCTTTTGTTTGTGAATTTTGTTTATTGTTCCTACCATTATTTATTCATGTGGTTAGGTCTTCAGGTTAATTCCCTTCAAAAAGCTTTTTTAATAATTATCTTAATGTTTTAAGATAATATTTTAAGACAATTAATAGAAATCATTGCGTCACTACCAGAGACTGGCATGGACAAGGAACAGCAATGGATCTATGGTGTGTGTCTGTAGCATAAAAAGAGCATTTCCTGGTGTAATTTCTATTTCATAGTTTGATTACTCTTCCAATCTGTAGCTCCACTGCAAACCAGTGTCTCTGTACTCATGAAGAGAAGATTTTTCTACCTACAAAGCTTCTCCTTCTTTACTCTCTTTTCAAAAGCTTTGTAATTTCTAAGGCCTTCTGCCTGCTCTTCCTTTTGCTTCACTGCAGAATTAGTTATTATTTTCATTAGCTACATGAGAACATGCCAGACACTCATCGCTGTGGACAAGGTAAACATATTCTGAATGTTTTTGACGTAATTAGTCACACTATTTAGCAACCATGCACAAAACAAACAATAAACAACTCGGTCTATCATAAATATGCAACCCACCATTTCTCCCGATGTTAAAATTCTTACCTCTGCAGACAACCTCCTCTCTGGGTGCCTCAGACAATTGATGGGCCTTGCAAAACGTCTGGGAGGGTTTCATAACATTCCTAGCATGTTGCAAACGCTCTTTCCCCCTCAGGCCTGCGGGGCTTTGAACGAGTGAGTATGGTTACACAAACAAGTCAGGGTGAGGAAAGCCAGGGTGTGGATTCGCAATGCGTCAGCTGCCCCACAGTAACTGTCCATCCGCCTGCCCTCGCCCTGCCGTGTGCAGCAGTGAATTGGAGAGAGCTCCTTCGTATTTAGGCTGGAACATGAGAATTTACACAGGCAGTTACCACAGAGTTCACACCCCAGCTTGCCCCATGGCAGCTTGCTTGCGTGCCCATGCCTTGAGGCAGGAAGTGTACTGCTGCTCTGTGCAAGAAAACTGCTTGCTGCCTAAAAGTAAAGCTTCTGGGAGAGAATGGAGAACTCAGCCATCAGTAGTTTGTTGAGAGAATAAACCTGAAATTGTGCACCCTATTAAACATCTGCTATTTCATTTCAAAATCCGAAGTGCCGCTGTTGGCTATGCTTTGTTTTCAGGTTGAAGCTTTTCCTGCTGCTTTTGTCAGCTCCAGTTTTTGGCCTGCAATGGTATTCTTTAAAAGAAAGGTGTCTGAATGAAACAATATCATTGCACTGTGCTCTGAAGAGCGCAGTTCCCTGGCTACCAAGTGGTGGACTTGTCAGTACCCTGAGGTCTAATGGTGTATCGGAACCCTACTCTGGCCTTGAGCTCCTCACGGGGGAGCCCCCCGAGGGGGGCTCTGGAGTGGCCCTGCCCCCCGATTCCTACCTAGAAAGTGTTTGCTCCCACAGCTTGTCTTCCTCCTTTTGGCGTTCTGATATGCATGACTGGTGGCATGCTTTTTTCTGACATACATTATGTAGCACTGCGAGCACAGAGGCCTGGCACTGGCTGAGCAGCACCATTACAAAAAGTGGCCTCTCACAGGGTATATCACCTCAGTGCTTGACAGTGCTTCCATCTGCTTCCTGCATTGTTCTTCATTTTTCTTCTTATACAGACTTCAACCAAACACCTTCCCACCCTCCTGCCTGTACTGTGTCACTTGTTCCCCTGCTCTGATAAAACCACTTGGTCACTGAGTCCTCAGTGTAGTATTGTTCCTTGAACAGAGGCTTCCAGATATGCTAGATTGGATAGGATATAACAGTCTTTCAATGTTAGATGAGCAGGTGGTGAATATGACTTCTGAGTTCTCGTGTATACAATTTGTGTGGAACCACTCCAAAGCTTCCATTGTCAAAGGCCCTTTAGACAGCAGACAGAAAATGCAAATCCAGGCAGACAGCTTAAAGTCAGCTGTGGCTTGGAAAAGGCAACCAGCCATTGAGAGCTGCACAGTTTCTTCCTTAAAAATAGGTAAATAAACAAAATAATTGCGTGCGTTTATTCGAATATGTGTTAAAATTTCAAAACATTTTCACCACAATTATGCAATAAACTGAACACCTCTATAAATAAGCCTGAGGCTTCACTGCTTCCTTATATACTCTTTGAAAAGTTTACAACAGTCAGGCATAAAACTGAATTTGCAACTAGAGTTGTACAAACAGAGCTGGATTTGGAACTTTGTGATGAGTCTGGAAGAAAAGTTTACAGGAGAAGGAGTTTTGAGCTAACTGAAATGGAAAATTCAGACATGTGAAGAACAAAACAACAAAACATTTGAGACATTGTTTTTGCTGACAGCAAAGTATTTGTTAAGGGTATTTGATACCTAAAAATCTGTCAGTGTTTCAAACTGGAGTGAGTTGAATGGAAGGCCTCCAATACAGTTGGAGGGGTGGGGGGAGGTTGGTGCCTTCAAGGCTAACAGAGGATGGAGGCTTGTTCAGCCCATGGGAAGAAGCAGCTCTGGGATGTGAGGAATCAGGAAGCCTCCAAGTACAATTAGAGAGGACACCGAGACAGAGACGGATTCTCTGTAGTGGTACAATGCAGGATGGCAAGAGACTACAAGACAACAGGCAAAAATTGAGAAAAGAGATTTGGACTGGACGAGTATTTTAACTGTTTCCCCAGAGAGGTGATGTCTCTGTGCTTTTATTTGCAGAGTTGACTGGTTAAAGGACTGAGCAACTTGGTCTTATCCCATACCTGATTTTGTTTCTGCAGCAGGTTGGCCCAGAAACCTTCTGGGATCACTTCCAGTGAACCTAAGACAAATGCAGTCCAAATTAGAAATGAAGATACCAAAATACATTGATTAAAAAAAGCTGAATTTTAACTAATTGCTGAATCACCTGAAGGATTAAATGTACAAAATGTCACTTTTAATCAAGCCTTTAAATTAAGTTATATGTTCATAGAATTCTTTGGTTTTTTGCTACTTTGCTACTTTGGTTCTTCAGGTAGCAATATGAAAGGGATGATACAAGTTGTCCATCGTTTTCTACTATGAGAAATAACTGAGTTATTTCTCACTTATGAATAAACCATGTGAACTTTTCCACATTCTTTGGATTCCAAAATTCAAAATTGTCACTGCATAAAAAACATAAGCAAAGTTTATGTGTTATTTTAAAGATTATATACACTGTCATTTTGACAGTGTCTTTCCAATAAATGTCCTTCTATTTTGTTAATTCAACCGATACTTTATTAAGACAGCTTCAGGAAGGAAGGTGAGCAGCATGTGATGTAATGTGGAACAGTAAGCCCCAAATGTTGTAATCTGCTGTTCTGTAGAGATGGAGTGTCATAAGATAATAAGAATACTTTTCTTCGCTTGTGGCTCTGATGTGGTTATCTTGCTGAATATTGTAATCGTTTTCATTTGTTTTGGTATCAGGAAAGAGCTGACAAGTCAGGGTTACAGATAGCTGAAGCAGCTGTGCTGAATTAATATCTAAGTAAGAGTAGTGAGTAGTTTGGCTTTAAAAAAGCTATGTGATTTATAAGTAATTGAAGCCTGGAACCAGTACAACAGGAGAAAAGAACTTAGCATATTTGTCAAGAAATACAGAGGATATTAGCTCAGACTTTATTTCACTAGGATGTATTAATTAGACAGTATTTACTCTCCTTTTAGGTACTACGATATATCAGGCACACGCTATACTGTTCAAGAGAGCCAACTACCATCAGTAATCTGTCCACACTCTTACGTTCTTCCATCAATATCAATGTCTACCGCCTCGTTACCAGCAGCACTTAGAAAGGTAAGAGAAAACTGAGTATCTATGTTTACAAAAAACATCTATGTACATATAGATAAGTATATATAAATATATATATATATATATCACAATGAGGACAACTAATCTGAAAACAGAATTTAATACAAGGTATAATTGTACATAATCTTCCTTTAAAAGAAATGTATTTGAAGTACTGGAAATTTTTCAAATAAATGTCATATACGGAAATAAGGAAGGTACATAATTGCTATAAGCTGGCATGAACAGCCAACAAAGGAAATGGCTCGAGGAGATCTTCCATCTTCCACATGTTCTCACAAACCATATGGCTTTTTCATTTTGATTATAAAATATACATAAGCCAAAATAATAAATGAACAGCAGTTACAGTTCCATGGTTTCTCACTTAACCTCCATTGTTTTCTGTGAAAGTTTTATTTCAGAGAAGGAAAAAGGGCTATGCATTAATTTTCTAAAGTTCATTTAGTTCATGTAGTGTTACTCATTTGCTTGGCAGCAGTATTGTTTCATGGAAGCAAGCTGGAGAAAATGCTAATTGTTTCTGCTTTAATGTGAGAACTTCATTTCAGATTGCAAACAATGTTGTGCAATATCATTCTTGTCTTTATTTTAATCTTTCTGTGAAGAGAGAAATACTTATTTTTTCATGTTAACATAAGTGCAGTAATTACAAAAGCTGATTTTTTTGTTGCTTGTGGAACTAACATTCATCTGAATATATTTGATAAGGTCCTAAAGTATTCTGTCTTTAAAACAAATAAATGTCTCGTCTAGTCTGGTCAAACCTGGAAATCTTATCTACTAATTTCTATATGAAGCCTTTGGAAAAGACTCATTGGTCTTAACTGAGTAGACAATGTAAACCCCAAACATCTCTTGTAGTCTCGTTCAGCATCTTGGTTCCATTGGTATTATAAAAACACACCTACAAACAGAGTTCAGTTCTTTGCAGTTCTGAAACTGCAAAATACTGAAGTATTTTAATGGGCCATGGAAGCCGGCTTAGGACTTAGGTTCTAACAGAGCAAACTGGTGTTCTTGTGGCTTTGTACATTAGTTCCTTGCAAAGAATTCTTACAAAGGTCTGATCATCTGATAGATGTGTTTAAGGGAAAAAAAAAGCAAGGAAATTTATTTTTCATAGGAATTAGGGAGAGAGGAAGAGGAGAAGAGTCAAAGGAGAGGAGAGAGAATTCAGCAGTTTCTTTTGTTTTAGGATAATCTGGTATAGTATATAATAATGTAGTCATCTGATGATGACAGATGGATTATGGGGATTGGGCTTTAATGAAGCAACGTCTTCCCTCAGCACTTCTTGGAAGAGCAGTAGAAAACTGCATGACACAGAACATAAACGGTTTGCACCAGACTCCTCTCTGTTGCTCTTTTCTCTACAGAAATCTGCTCATAAGCCCATTACAGGTGAATGTACTGAATAGAGTCTCGTAGACTAATTTATAAAGCCTAGTTTGTATTATTCTCTCTTTTTTTCTTTTTCTTTCTTTTTTTTTTTTTTGTCTAATTTAAGTTTTTCCCTTTGCATCAGATAATTAAGAGCTGACTCTAGCAATGACTAAAACAGACAAGCTCACCTGCATTCTTTTATTAATTAAATAGTCTTCTTGAGAAACCTTGCTTATCAGTCTCTGGAACTTGTTCACATTTAGTTTTGTTTTCTGAAAAAAAAAAGTGTATATGTATATACATTGCTGTTTTTTCTTACAGTAATAGTCATCACTATATAACACAATTCACTTTCACCTAAATCCCCTTCCACTCTCAGCCAGTTCATGCCTACTAAGAGGATCTAAAATAGCCACTCCCTTAATAGTTTTCTTCACCTTCTGAAGAAAAAGCTGTCCCCAGCATATTCCAAGAACTTGTTGGACTGTCTCTGTCTTGTATTTCTTTTCCAACAGGAAAAAAGAAATAATTCCAAGAAGTAATTAAAGCCGTCAGGTTCTGTCCTTTTGGATGCTTCCCTTGCTTGATCAAAAACAGTCTTCCCTCCACCCAATTAACTAGCGTATAATAAACTTCTATTATAGTATACCCTGGTTTTTTCCTTTCATCTCCTTCCAGAGTTGTTTAACAAATCTTCATCTTACCCATTCTAGTGCTTCAGAGCAGCTCTTCTTGATATACAATGCAACTTGTTTCTCTTTTTCACTTGACTTTCATAAATAGTGCTAGTAAAGCAGAAGGAAATTTAAAAAATGTTGACGTTCTCTTGTTTAGTAGTGTTATTCAGTGAATAAATGTTGTGTTGCCCAAATTACAAAGTTAAAATATTTTCTTTCATTACACTGTTTTTGAAAAAAATCTACATCATTCTATATCAATATTATTCTCTCGTCAAATGCCTTTTGTGCTGATTCAGATGTAATCCTAGTTCTGTTCGAAGATTTCCACTTTTCTCTTTGCAAATTTGTCCAGCATTTATCACTCTGTTTTATTATAGTTTTCTGGTTTTGTACAGCTACATAAAAACCATTAAGAATTTGTTCTAAATGTACTTAGCAAATATGTAAATTGTGTATGATCACTGGGGCAAATAGATCTATAAGAAATTAATAAATGATGAAAAAATTTAAATTTATTTATATTTATTTATTTATTTATATATATTATTATATATATTTTATATATTATATAAATGTATTTATATATTTAGCCAATTTAATGTGCAAAGCATTCATTTTTTAAAATATAAAATACCATTTGGTATTTTTGCAAATAGAATTTTGGTAACACTATTAAACATTGAAAAAAAAACATTTTTAGATGTCAGTTCTGCAAAGTATTCTATCACTAGATTTATAAAACTCAATTTCTTTTCATTTCTCCACATGATACATTCTGTCCTTGGTTATGTTTGCACAATCCAGTTATTCTCAGAGTATGTATTTAAGAGGAATTTGTGTTTATGAATTTGTTTGTAAATGAAGGAAAACAGCTTGATTGGTTTCCTGTTTGTATTTAAAATATCTGTGCAGACCTATAGATTCTTCTTATTATAGATGAAGAAACAACTACCTGACTGCTTGCTGCATTCAGTTCTCTTAAAAAAAAAAATTTGAGGATCAAATAACAGATGAACCTGCATTTTGCAGTTGTACAGTTTCAATAGAAATAAAATGGAGTTTAATACAAGTTGAGGAGTCTTACCTGCAACACAGAAAACTCAAATGACCTTAAATTACATTGTTACAAACAAATAGACTTTAATCTGATAGGTTTCAGTATAGTTAGGCTGAAAGATACTTGCTCCTGTGAAGACCAATTTTAAATTTAAATTGACTTCCACTGATAGTAAAATGAGTGAATTAATAGAATGTTCTTAATCCTTCCTTACTTATACATTTCCTCTTCACTAGGACAATAATTACAAAACATCTGGACTTCTTAAAATTCCATTTTTTTTCTAACAGTCAGATATCTGTGCTCTAATGCTATCGCTCCTCTTACATCAAGGTGTTGATTAGACAGTTTTTGAGACATATAACCAGGTATCTGTCTAAAGGTTTCTCAGGATGCTCCATCTAGATAAGAGTTCTCACACCTACTTGCTACCTGAATACAGTCACTGCCTTTCACACAAAGATTCAGTCCTATGACATGAATATTTAACTAAGGAAACTGGGTGGAGTACTTCTAACACCGAGGTGTGGCTGTGGAAGCCCATTTTGATTCTGTGTCAAATTGCTGGATTAAATGAGTTTATTCTATCACTGCTGTTGCCGTGCTCCTGAGACAGCAGATACGCCAGTCCAAAAGTTCCCTTGCTCTTTAACTCATCTTCCAGGATGATAGCTGGTCAATATCCAGGGTGTTTTCAACTTAATCATTTCTCATCTGCTTCTTCAATTTCATTTCTGCTTTGCTCAGATTAATGCTAGCAAAACATCAAGCCTAGGTCCTTAAAGTGTTTCTCGTTACAGTGCTTTATTTTCTCAAGAAATATCAAAATCCTCAGTCTGTTTGGGATCTTGGAGAATTGCAAAATCACCTGCCGGGGTAATATTTTAAACTGTGGATGCAAAGCATTTTGTACTGACACTTCATAATCTTCCAGTGCTGAGGGTGAAAGTAGGTGAACCACTAAAAGAAATTATTGGTTAGTAGGTGGGTGAGAGGAGCCTGCCCTGAGGTGAACAAATCTTTGCCTTAAGGTTCACCACAGTTTTCGACAGATATGGCCTTTCAGTGGTTAACCATTCTTCTCCCAAAACTTCAGACAGAAAGAAGAAAAGGAATCCTTCCTCAGCCTAGAATCAAAAAACTAAACAAATCCCTATAACCAAAGTCCTAGAAAGTGACTCATGCAGGAGCTAGGAGTGTTTGCTGTTGTATATTTTGTCAGGTGAAAGAAAATAAAAAGTGCAGGAAAGCACTAACCTGCTTTGTGCAAAGACTCAGGAAAAGGGAAGAGGAAATTTATATGGCATTTTAGGATTTTTTCCCTTGGAGTAGAAGGGAGTATAACAAAGCAGTTATTTAAATGGAGATTGAGGGGTGGTGATAGGCATGTTCTTGATTTTGTTTTGTTCTCTTTTAAGTCCTCAGCTGTTTGGATTAAGCTATACCTTTCTAGTTGAGTAGAGTTGCAGGAAAAAATTATATTACCAGAAAACAAACAAACAAAAGTGAATAACAAGATAAAACAGTGAAAAAAAAGTATTTTCAGTGTTTTACTGGACATCAGAATTCTTGTTGGAGTTTCTATCAGCTTAGTTATGTCTATGCTCAACTGTTGTGTAAAGGAATGTACTTTCTTTTTCCCCCTCCTTCTTCAAAGTAACTGTTGTATTCTCTGCCTGGTGAAACTCCTATTATTTCTAGTGTGGTCAGTAGAGAAGGGCCTCTAAATTTGGGCTGTAGGACTTGTTCAGTGCAGATTATTCACTACTGCTACATAATGCTTCCAGCCACCCTCCTCCCACGTGTGATTTGTTTCCCTGAAGTAATGGCACTTTGTACCTCCCAGCCTTAACAAATTGAATCATTTTCCTCTTTCTGTCTTTTTGTTCCACTAGGAACTTGGCAGATAGGTGCAAAATCCCTTGATAATCTCCACATGACATTCTTCAACAAGAAGTTGGAATTTTCTTGTTCTCTTTTCAATTAGTCATGCTTGTGGTCACTCCAGTAGGGCTACTTTTTAATGACATTGCTCTCCAGTGTCATTCCTGCAGAGAAAAGCGTAGCCTCCCATATTTTAAATTCTAAAGTATAACTTTTATCCTCTCTTAACTTCTGTAGACAGATCTTCCCGTGACAGTCACTTGCCCCTAATCCACTCACTGATGGGAAACTTGGAAAAATTAATTGCTATGCTTAGAGTGAACCAAAAATACAGAAATAGAGATTTTTATAGACTAGGATAGATAGAAAATGTAATTTACATATATTTATATGCGTAGATGAATGTACGTTTAAATGTATATATGGCTTTATTAGTTTGGAGGATGTTATTCATGAGCCATAGATTCAGGATCACCCTCCTAATGTATTTATGTGAATTGAAGAGATCAGTATACAGAAAGAATGAAAAAATAGATCAAATATGGTAAAGCATGGATCACGTGAGAGGTCTTTAACAAAACTTAGAGAAGCTACATTATTCATTGTCTGTGTGGCTTTTAATATGGATTTTAATAGGCTGTTACTGTGCTGGCTGCTAAGCACAGTAATTCTTTATTGTGGTCAAAAATGTCTAGGAAAACATGAGAAAGTTATAATAGTTTATCTAAGCTGTTTTTTTCTTTTATCCTATCTATGCAATTTGTACTTATTCTTAGGCTCCAACCATGGTGTGGTTTGGGCAAGAAGATGATGTTAACAGGAAAAGAGCACTGAAGTCTTTGCTTTGAAATTCATGGTTAAAAAAAAAAAAAAAAAAAGGGAATTGAGTTTCCAAACCAAACCTGTTGAGTAGGGTGGAGAGATGTGGGAAGGGAAAACGAGTGCCTCATTTTGTCCTGGCCCTGCCAGCATTTCTTATATGGTTGACAAAGGATTTATGCTACACTTAGCAAATATTTAATTTACTCTGTCTGTACTTTAAACTTTTAAAGTTTTTATAGGATGCTTAGCTCTGAATCATGCTATATTTTGCAATAGTTTTAGATGATTAATACTGAAATATTCTTTCAGAATGACTTAGTTGATAAATATGCAATTCATAATTAAAAACCAACAACACACCAACCAATTGCAAGCAAAGTGTAAATAGTACTGAAGTCATCATGGGAGCCAGAAAGTACATAACTGGGATTGAATTTAAAAGCTGACCACTTAAGTCACAGTGATGTCTGCCACAGACATTTGTGTTCTGAGAAGCCATTATATCTTAAATTACTTGTCCTGACTATTTGGTGAGTAGTGTCATAAAGCAGTAACCTTAAATGATCTGGTAAAATGTGAAAACCCACAAAGGATTGCAGGGATTATAACTTGGAGATAGCTTCTGTCAGTAGGCTTTCCATTAAGAGGATGTCTAAGAGTGAAGTCTACAGAGATGTATTAGCAGTGTTGACTACAGCTGAGTATATCTGATGGAAAGGGATGCTCAGTACTGCGTAGACAAGGCAAAACTGGCCCCAGCATGCCTCAACAGCCATTATGTAATACCACCTGCTGGCATGGGCCCACACCTTGGCCAGCTCTCCCTAAGGAACAGGACTAAGTATCAGTGGAGGACTGAATTACAACTTGGTTAACTCTTTCAGCTTAAATAACTCCTAGTACTGCTTTTTGCTGTAAATATTTCTTAGCTTTTGACAGTGAAACCTACAGAGACAGCAAAGCCCCTGTACAAGCAATTTACTTTTCATAGCACATGTGTACCAGTGTACCTGTAGGAATGCTGAAACAGGAGTGGACAGCCACTTGTAGTTGTAAATGATTTGCTGGCTGACGGAACTCAGGTATCATGTCTACCTTAAAGAGAAGAAAAAGGTAAACACAGTGTGAATCTGTACATCAGGAACTTCTGCTTTTGAGCTGCGATAGCTGCATTTCTATTCCTTTATCTGTATCTGTGCTTTGTCAAGGCCTAGATAAGAGAGGGAAAGGGGACAAGAGGGATACCAGTGTGGAGACACGGAAAAGATGAAACTAAAGAAGACCAATAACAAAGCAAAAACAAACATGTGTTTATAGATGAAATCCATAGCAGATAGGAAAGATCTGCTAAAACAAAATATGTAAAAAGGAGTGTTCAGAAGACTTTCTACTGTCTTCTGAACACTCCTGTTTTTGTATTTTGTCGCACTTCTCTAGGAATCTACCAGTGGGATCTTAATGTAAATCTGATTTATTTTACGTTTCCAGTTAGAACTGTTGTGATAATTGTATCAACACAAAATTAAGCAATGCATGCTAGAATTTTCTTTCTAGTATAATTGATGTGAGATATACAAAGAAGTCAAGAATTACTGATTTAAGAGTATCCATAATGGTATGTGCTTTTGGTTAAGAATCATTCTGCCTATATTTATCATAACACAGCAAGCATAGATAACACTGCAGCAGAAATGCTCTGGATGCTACACTGTGGTTCTTTTATAGAAAAAATATTGCAAGGTGCCCTCAATTCAGCTGCATTTGTTGATAATGAAGGCAGAAGAATCGAGCAGCCAGTTACATGTGCACAGGCAGGTGTACTGTGTAGGCAGAGATCAAAATTCTGAGAAGTCCCAAAATAAAAAAGCTTGGATACCAGATGCATTATAAAACTATCTGATTATTATTATTTGGCTTTGTCACACAGCTCACTGAAGACATGCTCCTCCTTTTATCTTTCAAAAACTCTTGAAATTTAGGGGTAATTAAAGCACAAGAGAGGTTCTCAGCTATCCAAGGCAGGAGTTCTCTGAGCATTGCTCAACAATTACTTCTCTGCCTAATAAAATACTGTTCTGCTGACTAGACTGATGGCATCATTGCAATTTCCTTGTCATTCCACTTTTTTCCATATTCCCAGCTCATTATACCTCTTATCCCCATGTGAACTACAAATTCACTTCTGTCTTAACTTTAAAAGGATTTAATTTTGTTATTTGCAGTCTGGCTTAAGACACCAACTCTCTTATTTCCTAAAAATAATATCCAGTTCTTCTGGCTGATTGTGAGAAGCCTTGAAAACAACTTTATCTCATATTTTTGTGGCTTTCTGGTGAAGACTTTTCTTTTGAGCTGTAGCACGAGAGTAAATAAGCTGTGATTGATTGCAGGTGTACAGAGCTACAGCTAACAGCTAATGTGGGCCTTGAAGAAGTATAAAAGGCAGGAGGGATGATGACATGGAGTTACTCAGTATTTTCATAGAAGTAACATGACTTTTGGAGTATTGATGTGAGAAAAATCTGTCTTGTATTCTAAGACTGTCATTTAAGATAATGGTAGATGTACTGAGTCAAATTGGTTCCCCCCTCCCTTTTTCAATGCGAATAAATTTGAAGGCGCAATAGAAATACCAGTTAATTCTTGTTCTGATAGACATCTTTCAAGCACTCCAAGCTTTTTGAGGACGTTGTTGTAATTGTTGTTTTTGTTGGTTTGTTAGTTTTTTAAAGACATTAAAAAAAATAATAACAAAAACAAAAAGACATAACATGTATTAGACAATGTGCTTTTCTTTTGTCTGGCAATTTGGTGCACTCTGCTTCCAGACAGTTAAACATATCTTCTTCGAAGCAGGAGAATTATAGAAAAGTTGTGTCCAGTTTCACATTAGGCTTGTCTTTCTTTTGAGCTGTGTTTGAAATTGAATTTCATCTTAGCTGTTACATGCCCTGATTAATACTGTGAAGAAATTAAGAAGATACAAGAAGCAAAAATGAGTTTCTGTTGGGATGTTTGGTGACTGCTGAAAAGGCAGTGACACAAGCATTTGTCTAGAACGTTTGATAATGCTGAATTCTTCAGAACTGAAGCACTGAATAATCTACAGTCTATCACCAGGCAATGACAACATATGAGGTCTGTTAAACTGGCACGCTGCTATGCTGTGCAGGAGTGAGATAATACAGTGTTCCAACATTGCTCAGTCAAGGCAGCATGCCTTGCAAAGTGGTAAGGAGGCCAATCGTCAGTGATCAAACGTGGACAAGCAAAATAAGTCTGGTACTGGTGATGTGGGAGCATGTACCAGGCAGTCTACTGTTATCAGTGGCCATCCTTTATCTATCCCACCTTGTGTATCATCCTGCCAAAAACCTAGCTAGCATTTTAACATCTCACTGTTGTTGCTCATGCTCCTATGTAACTCTTAGGAAGGCCAGGCACTTTTCCACCTGCTTTCCAAAAGGCATACTCCTCCCTTCTCTTTTCCTTGGTAAGTACAGTCCTGTTAAGTTGGTGTTTGAATCACCAGGACTCTGTTTCTGGCCCCCGTGCTAGGCTATTTTATAGTGATCTGCAGACTGCTTTGCATCACGCTCTCGTACCACTTCCACGCTTGCACAATATGCTGGAATGGTTTTCAGGACCTTGGCAGCCAGCTGAGCTCTCTCTTTGGGTGTAACTGTATTTCCATTTTGCTCTGCTATGTGACCAGGTGGCTCAGTGTATCCGCAGAACACCTGTGCATCCTCAGATCTGAGGAGATTGCAACACAAAGCTTTTAGTATAGCTCACTCCTCCTGACCACGCTTTTGCCATTTGTACTCTACATAATGTATACGACAATTAGGAAAGTGTGTATATATACATATACATATAATTAATTGCTATGTAGTTCCATCTGCAGCATAATAATGGGTTTGCAAAGGGTAGTCATGAAAAACTTCTTTCTGGATTTATTCTGAGAACTGAATTACACAGAGCAAGCTGAGACGCTTCTTCATCTATTCAGTTAAAACAGAAACTCAGTCTGCCATAGCTTCAAGTCTGTAAGTGCAAAGAGCAATTCACTTTAATAAAGAATTGGCTAAACAACTGTTTGACTAAGATTTAGAGATTTTAAAATATATCTACCATTCCTACAAGCTAGCTTGGCTGAAGTAACTTTCAAAGTCACAGTGGGTGGCAAATTCAAAACTTATCTGCTTAAATGTAACAGTTGCAAACAGTATCTAAGAATTTAAATGGAATATAATGTTTTATTCTGTGAACATTGCTTTTCACTCCAGAACATGACAATATAATTCCTTCTAAATTGTACCTTTTGACATGCAAACAAAAATTGAACCTCTTTTCCTTGTCCGTCTTTACAAAATCCCCTCCCATTTTCAACTGTCTAGGAACTAGTATTTAGATAAAAAGAATATTGAGAGCTGCTTACTTTTTTGTATTTCTTTTTGAGAAACTTGTGATTTTTAGAAGGCTTATCAGAGGTAATTTTTCATGTTCTCCTCCCCTGTTAAGATTGTTCCTCTCCCAATTAAGATTGTTGTGCTTCTAGGAACGCTAAAGGGATGTTTTTCTTGGGCAAGTAACTTATTTTTGTCAGATAAATTTCTGACTTTGGGAGCTGAAATTTAAAATAAATAAACAAATAAATAAAACAACTTTCCAAACACGAGAAAGGTATATGTACTTCTGTGTCCTTGTTTTCCTAAGCCGCTGCTTTGCGAAGCTGAAGCTCACCCTGCGTGTTGCTGGCTGCTGTTCAGAGTACTGTGCACAGCTGAAGAACTGAAGAGACTTGTCAGGCTCATCGTGCAGCTGGCTGGGAAAGCCTGAGCTGCAGTAGAGACAAAAGATAGAGTCATTTGCAGACAAAAAGGTTGGGTAGCTAGAGGGAAACCATATGGCATAGCCAAGATTTCTCTTCCCACCCTCCCAACCTGCTGCCAAGAAGGCGTAGGAGGGAAGCGGTGGAGTGGCAACAGGAGAGAACACACAAGCTCCTTCCTTCTGTGTAGAGGAAGCACTTGCAGCCTGCCAGGTTTTCACTGGGCATTCCCAGGTGCCTCCCATGTCCTCAGGGCTGAGGAATAGTGGACTGGGCTCATACAAAGTGTCCCCCAGAGTTGCTAAGGGAGCAAGTCGTTACCAGATTGTGTTTAGAAAGGTTCTCAAACAGTTCAAGCCCAACACTGTAACTGTGGTATATAAACTGCATTTGACAAGTCCTGCTGCTTTTAAGGATTAATGCATACAAGTGCCTCTTCATCATGCCTCTTTGTTCTATGCTGCAGGCACCAATGCCTGTCCTAGTTGCTGGACAGACCTGTGCCCAAACTAATGCCTTACTCTAAGATTCAAGTCTTGGAATCAGTAACCCTGTGTATTTCTTGATATTTCTTGGAAACATTGGTATCTGTGAACTGTAGAGCTTAACCCATCTTTATCAACAAAATATATTGATTTTATGGGTAAAACCGATTTTTTTTTGAGTCAGTAGAAGTTTGAACCAATGATCCACTAGTAATACTAGCAAGATTTAAATGCTGCTGTAGTTATGTCACTTTAGCAGTTCACGTTTAGTAGTTGGTGTGCACAGTAGATTAATGCAGAATGTCTGTAGTAATAGATCTGTAATAGCAGGAAAACATGCGTCTCTCATTTTCTTCAGAAGTAATAATGTATCTGTTTTCTGGATGAGCACATATTATTTATTTTAATGCTTATATACTAATTACATCTGTTTGGAGCCTAAAATAAGCACACATAAGAATGGAAATATATTTCATCAAAAAATTCTCTTAGAAGTTTCTGTTGCTTAATGGTGAATGTTATGAGATACTGATGTAATCGTGTGATTAAAAGCAAAGAGTTTTGAGGAGTATTCCACTCAATTTAATTTTTGCCCACTGCAGGGAACTAGTGGGTCCTGTGTCACTCCTATCTTCTCTATACTGGTTATATAAAATTTATTGTAATTTATGGTAAGGCAATTCTCTTTAACAATTATTATAATAATTAGTTAGAGGGAATTCTGGGAGCCTCAGGTGAGCACTGTTATTTAGAAAAAACAGTAAAGTATAAAATTGTAATTCAAATGTTAAGATGAGATGTCCAGCCATTTTTATAAAGTTAGGATAAGGTATTTTAGTAATAATAGTTTCTTGTATTTAATACTCCTCATGTGTACGTGATGAAAACTCTGTACATCAAAGAAATTATCAAGGAGTGTAAATGCTTCTTCCATTTCAGAAAAAAAGCTCTTTGAAGTACATAGGCTATCAAGCCCAGATTTTCCAAAGCAGCTGCTTTGTTGGGTGCCTTCATACTGTTGGGGTTAACTTGAGACGTGCTTCAGTTTAAAGGTTCTGTTTGTTTAAAGATACTAAGTGGTACCCTGGGATAACCTATTATAGAAGTTATACTGCACAATTTTGATTTATTTAATGAGAATGTGAAGAAGAGAGATTCCTTATTATTAAAGCATATTTAAATACGCTTGATTAAATATCATCATTTTTCATCCTATTGAATGGCTTTTAGAGTCATAAACATACAGTAACTTTTTCCAGTTTAAGGACCATCACATCTACTTCCCAAAGCAAGCATGTCAAACATGCACTTCTCTTTGTTGTTAGGTTTATGAAATTTGGGTTTTGTCAGATTAGCATCCACTTTGTTTTTATTCTTCAGCAATTTAGCAGTCTTGCAGTAACAATGCAGTGCTTAGAATGATGTGCGCCTATGGCTGCCTATTACTACAGTACCAGAGCTGGAGAAAATTCTTGTGTTGATAGCAAAAGGACTTTCAGTTCTACAGGTATTGTTTTAAATTATCTTACCCTGTGAAAGAAATTCCAGTTTTCCAAATTTCAAATGACATCATAAGTTATCTTTAGGTATCCAGAGCTAGAGCCAGTAAAGGACTAAAAGACTTAGGTGGCTTAGTTAACAAACTCGGAGGCATGTTTTTTCCTAGACTAACTTAAAACTGCAGGTAAGTATCCTATATATTGCATGCAGAGTTGTGAGACTACCTAAATCCTTCATCTGTTGAGTACGTTGGGCTAGCTAACGAGAAAGATTTGAGTGTGAGCACAGGAGTGCATTTAGGAAGGCAGCTACATACAGAATCATGTAGAGATGCTCAAGTTAGCCCAGGAGGAGCCAACTCAGTTAGCCAGCACAGGGTAGCCACACCAGTACAGTGTTTGGCAAAAGCTAATAATGTGTGTGGCTCCTTACGGTTATTTCCTCTTTGTCCAATAATCATCTAATGTAAAAATGTATAAACATCTGAGTTGTGCATAATTTCCCTTTTGGGAATACACATCAATTTTACTCTATGTGCTTAGCAAAGAAGTCCAGATTGCTACTCAGAAAGTTTTTCCTTAGATTAGCAAGATGCAGAATGGAAATCGTAATGAGTTGTCACTTGTGCACTTGTTAGGTCAAACCTAACGAGCAGGTTTGTCTTACTGTAAGCTCAGTTGTACTAGTGAAAATTCTGCAGTTTTTTGTCTTTTTTGAAGAAGCCAGTTTGGGATTGCCCTTGGAAGTTACAGATATTTTATGAAATACTTGTACCTGCTCTGAAACATAGCAGAATTGTTCAAATGTCATATGCTTTTCAGTACTGTGGAGTTCCTATTGACCTAAATGATTCTACATGAAAAGAAGGAAAAGAGATCAAGAGGAGCATTTCACAGTGCTTGAGAAAGAACTGATTTCCAGACATTTACTGTTTAATCTGTCACACAAACACAGACACATAGATGTGGAGCAAAAGAAACCTATGTCCTATCTCCAGTAATTATAAACTAAAAGAAATTGGAAAGTGTTACAGTGAGCTATATGTCTAAATTAGAAATCTCATGTTAAACCCACACATACAGATAAACTATTAGACTTAGTGACAGGATACTGTACCTTCTCAAAACAGAAGAAAGAGGCCTACAGACAGGTAAATGCAAAAATATTTCTGCGTCAGATTCTTTATCACTCTGAACCACATTCAGAATTGAAAATAAAAAAGGAAATGGGTTTTATTTATTAGACCTGAGAAAATTCCAAAGTCACTTCTTCCCCTGCAGAATATTTTTGCTTTTTAATCTAATTGCTTAAAAGAGCAAGTGCTTTCAAGTCCCTGTCTCTTAGAATAAAAAAGAGAATGTATATTTATTTCCAATTTTTACCTCAAGAGAGGTGGTGTCTTGCTGAGTAGATTATCTAATAATTCTGCTCAATGATACTGGCTGAGTAACAAAGCTAGAAATGCTGAGAGCAAAGATATGAACTTAACTAATATGAAGCTTTTTCTTTTCTTACACTGGAGCACAACTATTACTATTATTTATGCTAATGCTATTTTTTTGCATATAGTTTTATTTCTGGAAGTCTTCCAAGTTCAAGAGAATTTAAATGTTCTCTCAGTTCTTTAATGCTGAATGATCCCTGCTTATACTTTTAGTGCTGCCTGTTTTCTGCTTTTTCAAATTCCATCTTAGCATCATTTTTCCTTGAGACCCTAGAAAAGTGCAGATTTACTAGACCTGCTTAGGAAAGTGAAGAACCAAGCATACCTGTATAAGTCAGTCACTTGCAGAATAAAGGCACAATTGACATTTTCTTCTTTAGCCACCTTCAACGTGGATCAGAAAACTTTAATCAAGTTTGTGAGAGCCAACGTGTGTGGTATATTTTTCCTACTGTTGCATATCTACGTCCCAGTATTGCATGTTAATGAATGCATGTAAGCTTTTTGCCCAACACCAACTTCATTGCTCCTTGCAGCAGGTTCTCCATTCTGTTGTGGTGCTTACTGAGGGATTTGCTGCCACCCTTTGCAGCTCTTCTCTTGTTCTCTGACTGAGTCCCTTTCATAGCTATAATTTGTCTGCCTAATGACTTTATCAGTTGGACAGGCTCATTTCAGATACTACTTCCTTTTTTTGCTTGTTTTTAACTGAGTGCTGCCGAAGAAAGAAGGGGTTAAAGCGTGGGAGGATTACTGAGAAAAAGGGTTTGGTTAATGACAGCAGGACTGCACCTCACACACACCGTAGTTTGTTTATTCTTCTGTAAACAGCAAAAAGAATTATCATCATCATGGTAAGGCAAAAGTAACTCTTCTTTTTTTCTCTAAACCCCAGCAGAAATTTTTGGGTTCCTGCACAACTGATTTTTTAATTGTGAAATCAATTTGATTAGATTTGGTTTTACAGAGTGTCTCTTTAAATAACAGATGCTGACAGAAGGGGAGGGGGTAAAGACTTTAGTGTATGGAAATAACTAGCTCTGGGGAAGAGGAGATGGGAGCAGGCATGTCTTTTCTGACATGCCCGTTCTTTTTTATCAACCTCGTTTCCTAAATACTGATTTAATTATCTGTTCAAATTGTACTTGTGCTTTTTTGCTTTTGCTGAGTTTTCTGTAAGTAATTCTATTTATTTGATTTGCTTTCAGGATTGCTCGTTTATATATATACATATATATATATATATTCAATATATAAATATCTTATTTTGGCATCTAAGAAGTAATACAGAATTTATACTTACATCTCTGCTTCATGAGCTGAATATTTCCTTTCAAAAAAAAAAAAAGAGTCAGTTAAACATGTAGACTCAATATTAGTGTTATTCTAGATGCTCTTGCAAAATGGTCAATTTTCAGTATACATTTGAACTACAGATTTAGTTTAACAGTGAACAAGTAAATTGGAAACAGACAGGTCCTGTTCTCTTGAACATCTGTAGCGGAAAATAGGATACCTAAGTAATTTATGGAAAAAGACGACTGTCAGTAAAAACTTCATTTCACTGCATTCTGCTCAGTAGTCTTGTATTTATAGCTCCCTGGTTACTCAGATAAGTTCCCCGGTCTCTGTAACTACATTCCATGTATAAAGAGCTCAGGTAAAAGTGAAATTGTTAGAAACAGCAATGGATGGATGTTACTCTTACGTAAGTGTACCGGTCAAAGAGTTGCAAGACGGAGGGAGTGAATTCCATGCTTGGATGAACACGTTACATTTACAGTGTATTTCTTTCTCTGTGTCTGAAGAGGAAACTGTCAACCTGGAATCTGATGGATTTAAAAGAAATGCTAAAAATGTTTAACGTGTGGGTGCCAAACCTTTGTTACTTGGAGGAAGGCAGCGTGTGGGATAGAGTATTATAATACTAACCCCTCTTTTGTGGCTTTGTAAAGGGTCAGCATAAACAAGGAAAAGTTATTTTAGTGAACTGAAATAATTCAAATCCAGTTTACTGATGATAAGCTCTCAGGTAAAAGTAGAAATCACTTAGGTTAACTTGAAATATAATTGCTTTTTTTCTCCCTCATGATCACAAAATTCCCCAAACTGTTTCGGGTCAAATGTTTTGTTATTTTTTTCCCCATGCTTTTTAAATAAGAGCACAAGCAAAATCAGCAAGCTTTCATTTCTGTTTACAACTCCCTCTTTCCCTCTGCCAGTAGTTAGGGCACTCACCTGGGAACTGGGAGAGTGGGGTGATCTTCCCTCAGTAGCACTGGAAGTGGGATACTGGAGTGGCTCTTACGTTGCTCAGACTTTCTCTTCGCTTTTACTTGTACAGTCTTCTTTCTAGTCCTTCTACTACTTTTACAGCACATTTTGACAACAACACTCCAGCAAAGTTTTCAGCCTGACAAAGCCCAGCACTGCAAATGTTGAATATTTGAGTCAATCTGTCAACTGTGAAGAACAGTACAGCCTGAAGAGTAGTAGTTCATTTATATGTTCTTGGCTAATGCACTTCTTGGGATACCATATGAGTGATAGAACTCTGAGGCTTTCTGTTTCTTGTGGCTGTAAGAATTATGATACTATGGATTTAAAGAGATCCAAAATTCCTGGTATTCTAGTATTAACTTAGAAGGCTGGTACCTATAGTATCAGAAATGTTCAAAGTAGAGGGGTATCAAAAGTTTGCATATTACTTGAAATCTATGCTCTTCTAGTGAATGACAAAGCCAAATTTACACTTCACTAAATATTTGGGTTTTTTTTCCCCTCTGAATGCTAACACGTGCTATCAAATAACATGTTTAAATTGCAGGAGAACTATCTACATTAGATATTTCCACCTATTAGTTACCACAGGCTTGCTAATGACTAGTAAAAATACTACTTTTTTCTATAATGTATGCCCTAAGAAGTGTTCTTGGTCATGTTCAACTGACTCAGATGAGGTAATCTAGCAAAATAACACCCCATTGATCCCTCAAGACTGAGCCTGAAGCTCTGATTCAACAAATCAGAGTTGCTTATGCATACTCTCCACTGGAGACCAGCAAAGCACATGTTTAATTACTTGGTTAAATTAGGGGTTTGGCTGTGGCATCTTACATTAGTTAATGAGAAAGAAAAAAAAAAAAAAAGGAAAAAAATAAAACCCAGCCAGAAACAGAGGAAATATTTTGATGCTAACATAAAGAGGTATGAATATAAACACAAACAAGATTTACATTTCTTGATTAAGGAGAAAGCATCTTGCTTTCAGATTAGAACACAACTTGAAAGACTCCTGCAGTATACTTGAAACAGTTTCCTGCATTCTGTCCAAGGACATACAAGCTCACCTTTTTTTTTTTTCTTGGAAGTTGACACTGCCGTAGCCTTTGATTGGGAATTTCTGAAATGGCTAATTTCTCAATGTTGAGAATGCTTAAGCTGAAACACGTTAAAGAAGCCTGTTCAGCAGAGAAGGATACTTCTTGCTCTCTGAAAATCAAATATTTATTTGTTGTGCTCTGCCAAGTTAGGCCCCATGTATTTGTAACCTGAGAACCTTGGTCTCTGTGCCCTCTTGCACTGGCAATACTGGCTCATCTACATTTATCTGAGTTAAAATACAAGCTCTTCAGGGCAAGTGCCTGGCCCTTTATGTGTTTTGAAAGAGCTGTATGTAATTAAAGTACTTTGTATGAAGAAATTACTTCAAAACAGTTTACATAGGGCAGCTATTTCAAGATCAAGCAAAAATATCCAGCCTTGTTCCCTGAGGAAACAAGGCTTAAGTGACTGGACTGGCTGGCTATCCCTACTCCTTTCCTTCCAACACCTTTTGAACTCGTTGGACAGTTTAAACTACATTTGAAAGGGGGAGACGTCTCAAAGATAATTAAGTTCCCATGGACTTTATGAAAATCAACCGCTGGGAAGTGAGAAATCCAGATCCACAGTTCAAATAACTAATTTTTTCCAAGTGTAATCTTGCAAACCCAAAGCTTGACTGCAAGTGTAATAATGGCTGTCAGGTTGATAATGTAATCCCAAGTTATTTAGAGGACCGACAATTATTTTTTAGCTGAATAGTAATATGCAGATTGAAACCATAATCAGGTTAAATTTCTCCTGTTTTGGTCTTCTGGCAGTTTTTAACGTGACTAATATAGTGCATCCTCCTCACTCTTGCAATTACTATGGATTTTCAGAGACATTATTACTCACTGCTTATTGGCTTGCTTTAATTGGTTGTGCAAACTTCTCATTTTATTTTTTTTAGGTAACAAACAATGTTCAGTCCTTATACCTTCCTTACAATTAATTAGTACTGGCAATGCATTTGTAGAATAATAATAATAATAATAAACAGGTAATAATTGGGCTACGCTACTCAAGATTATTTTATGTGATAGTGAAATTTACAGCTGGTTTTGTTATCACAAAAGCACCTAAAGCGTCTGAGCTGTATGAACTTTATGCAGCCTTCAATGTTCCTCTTCATTTAAACGAATGTTTTGGTTTGGCTGGTTGAAAGCAGTCACTGAAGGGAGGGAAACAACAAACATCAAGTTTTCTCATTTGCAGATTATGTCACTCTCTCTACAAATACATAAAAGAAAACGTAGAAAACAAACCACCAAAATTTGAAGTCCTGATCGTGGTCACTAATTTGCCCATTTGAGAGTTGCCAGTGAGGTTACTATATGCACAGAGGTGGTACAGTTGCTTACCAGTTGTATAGGCAACATACTGAAGAAAAGCAGGCGAGGGCAGGGGCTCTCAGATTTTTGTTTGGTTGGGGTACGATGTGCCAACTGTACAAATGAATTTCCTCATTTTAGGTCCTTCTAAAGTTTTGGGGTGCTTGGGCAAACTTACTTGCTGCATACTGTTTCACCAGCAACAGATAGACTCAGTGGAGCCGTCTAGGAGCGTTTTATAACTCCTCACACTTGGAGGAGTTTGAGAACAGAGGCCAGCAGCTGTTCTGCTGATTATGCAAAAATAAGTCACCTACTGCGCAAAAAAAACGCCCGATCTCTTAAATTGCCCCGGAGGGTGACTCGCTGTGGGCCGGGCCGCGGGGGTTGACCCGGTGTCTCTCCGCCTCCGCGCTGAGCCCAAGCAGGGCTTCGCGTGGTGGTCCTTCCTGACGAAGCTGTTCCACTTCATTTAAGTCATTAAGCGTTAATTAGAAGAGGACTAGTTTAGCATTCATTAAACATTAAATACTAATTGAGCGCCCGGGGAGAGCGCCGGCACCATTAGGCAGCGGAGTCATTCTCACGCCGGCCCTGCCGGGGACGGGGCGGGCGGGCAGGCAGGCAGGGGGGAGCCGCCCGGGCGTGGGGCGAACCACCGCCCCAGGCCCCGCAGCGCTGCCCTAGGCGGCCCCGGCCCGCGGGCGGCGCGCCAGGGGCGGGCCGAGGCGGCGGCACAGGCGGCGTGGAGCCGCGCCCGCCGGCCCGCGGCCGTGAGGCGGAAAACGCGATTCATCGCCCCGCGGGGCTTTGAACTCGGATCTGCCGGGAGGGCCCGGCCCCGGCTGCCTCGCCGGGCGGGCACCGCCGGGTCTCGGCTCCTCCGCGCCGCCGGGCCCGGGGGAGGCCGGGCTGCGCCCACGGCAGCGGGTGTCGGGACGGCAGCGCCGCGCCGCGCCGCCTCGCCTCGCCTCGCTTCTCCGCAGGTGGGGCTGCGCAGAGCCCGGCCCGCCTCCCCTGGCGCTCGTCCTTCGGCATCGGCAGCGCGTCGGTTTTGCCCGCGGCGGCGTTTTGCCCTCAATAACGTCGCAGCCGCCACCGCACCGCCCGAGCTCCTGCGGGACGGCCACCCGCTCGCCCTCCGCCGCCTCTAGCAGTTCTCGCCCGGCACCCCCGTCCCCTCTTCGCCGTCCGGCGCAGGCGGCCCGGCCAGGTAGAGCCGCTGCCCGCGGCGGAGGCGGTGGCTCGGGGCGGGCCGGGGCGCGCTGCGGGGGCGGGCCGAGGCGGAGCGCCCAGACGGCCGGCGCCGAGGTAGCGGCGTGCGGGGCAGCTCCGAGCCGGGCCGGGCGGTGAGTGCGGGGGGCCTCGCTCGGCGGGGCGGGGAGGCGCGGCGCTGCGCTGCACTGCGCTGTGGAGCCGGGCGGGATGCGGGGCGGCGGGGACGGGGCTAGGTGAAGTCCGACTCCTTTCCGCCGTTCGCCCCGTCCCGGGCGGGGGAAGAGTGGCGGCGGACTCGGGGGCGCGGGGCGGAGGAGGGCGCGGGTACCGTGGGC
The DNA here is from genome assembly GCA_037305975.1 of Chrysolophus pictus. Lineage (NCBI taxonomy): Eukaryota > Metazoa > Chordata > Aves > Galliformes > Phasianidae > Chrysolophus > Chrysolophus pictus. Next base: position 43,076,293 of record CM074578.1, read on the forward strand.
GTCCCCGAGGGCGGGGAGCGGCGGCCGCGTTGCCTGGTCCGTGCCGGGAGCGGGAGCGCGGCCCGCGGCCAACCTGCAGCCAACCCGCAGCCGTCCCGTGCCCGGGTGTGAGGGAAAGGCGCGGCGCTGGGAGGGAAGCGCGGCGTCTGCGGCCGAAAGGAAGCCCTGAAAACGCTCGGCAACAGCCGGCGTGGAGAGCATCGGGAATGGCGAAGGGACGGAGTAGGAAATGTCCGCGGTGTTTGGACATACAACAGCTCAAAACACGTATTCATCGTGCCGGCATGTAAAAAGTGCTAATATATTAAAATGCAAATAGACTTCTGTGCTCGGTAATGCTATTGCGTGTTTCCTGTTTACCATGTTAATTAGAAGTTGTAAGGGAAAACTTCACGGGGAGTGATGCAGGGCAGCGTTTGACCCGGTAATGCTCATTGAATGATGCAGTGGCTCTTGTTGCTTTGAGCTTTCTGGCCCCAAACACGAGCAGATAGTTACAGGTTTCGTTAAGGAAAAATGTGAGAAATGAAACATAACTTATGCTCACTTCTACCACCAGCAGCCTCAAAACTGTCAACCGACATGGACAGTTCAACCCTATGCTGTGTTTTTGGCAAACTCCATGCTATGATTTTGACCAAGCAGTTTGTTTCCCCAGCCCTACCAACTCCAGAATACTTTATTACTTCAGGTGATGTTAACTAATTGTGCAATAGTTTGAGATCTAGGACATACAACACTGCTGTTGTAGGGCAAGGTAAGCGTGTTGTAAACAAACACAGGCAAAGACGTAAGGAGAACCTTGGGATTCTAATTGTGTTTTGAGGGTTTTTTGTTTGTTTTATAAGAACTAGTATCATTTAGTATGTGTTTTTTTGTTTTGGTTTTGTTTTGTTTTCCCATTCATCGTATCCTTTTAAATTCAAGATGGAATTAAGACAAACATGCTTATTAAAGAAACACTTTTGACTTTAACCAAATGTTTTGTTTTGTTTTTTTATAGTCCTCCTCGCAATTTCCAGATTGTTCCAGAGAAGAGCATAAGAAGAAACCGGTTTTGGAAAGACTTGGAAATTTGTTTGGTACAGGGAAAAGAAAAAATGTCAAAAGTTCATTAGAACACACTTCTCATTGGAAAGGAGAGAGGTCAGTTTCGCCTCACGCAGCGCAGCCCGTTTACTGTAAACATATACAGCAAAGTCCTGAATCTCCTCCTGTACAGAAGCAAGTGAGAAACACGAGTGTCGTTCCTGAGACACAAGAATATAGTTTCAGTGGGGAGGTAGGACCTCTATACCACGATACTATTTCGGAATGGAGTGGTCGAGGAGTTTCCTCTGACAGTGAGTGGTCACCAGACTGGAGCAGCAGCAGTGAAACCATTAAAAACTCTTTCTTTGAGAGTAGCTTGAATGTGGACACCCGGGAACCTGAGAAGGGATCTGTCACAGATATAAATAATTCCACAACTCCAGATTTTATAAAAAGCTTGAGGAATTTGTCTAGCGAAGACTTAGAAAAGAGTATCTTAAGCCACAAGCATCTGGTGAACACGTGGGTGTCTGAAGAGCCTGGGCATGCAAAGCCAAAGGATTTGCCATACAAGCTGGAAACTCTAGCAGGTGAACACCCACAGCCTGCAAGAGTGTTAACAGTTGATATCTATCTTAGAAAAACAGACGAACTCCTTAATGAACCCGTGACTGTTATATCGGAAGAAAATTGTGGTGACTCAGACACAATGGATAAGAAATCTTCTAGTAAAAGATCAGGGAAAAGGAGAAAATCTCAGTCATCTAGTGACATTCCAAATGGAGAGAGAAACCAGACTGAGAATACTGCAAGAGAAGATTCTGTTTTTGAGGATGATGCATCTTCTGAGGGGTTTCCAGACAAGGTAATAACCTCAGAAAGAAAACTGAAGTCTCCTCAACAGACTCCTGAACGAAATTCCTTTTCTTCAGGTAATAATCCAGACCTAAAAGCTGGATCTGCTCACAAAGGCATGTCCAAGACTGAAGCTGACAAAGGTAAACAACAAGCTTCAACCACAACCCCTGCAAGGAGAAGATCTTATAAAAAGAATCAGTTGGATTCTGTTCCTACTTCCCCCACTGGTTTGAAGAGTCAGATGAAAGAGTACTCCTCAAAAAGGCAACCTTTAGGATCAACAGAGAGTAACCCAATGACAAAAAGAACTTTGCAGGAAAAAGGAACTCTACCTGGGGCTTTTGGGGAAGACAGCTTGGAATCTCCCAAAGTCTCCTCGTCCAGTAAGGCAGAAGACAACACCATAGTGTTTGCTGAAGGCAGAAATGAAACCAAGACAGAAAAGCATGGTAATGATTCTGATGGAAGAGCTTTCTTGCGTACTGATAAGATTAAAAATGGAGACCTATGTATGCCAGCTGAGAGACAGACAAGTTCTGATTTAGACAGCTTCAAGCTGAAGAGTTTGGATGCTTCCAGAATAGTCACAACAAAAATTAGCCTGTAAGTAAGATAACTACAGTTTACCTTACCCTTGTAGCTGTAATTTTGCCAGCATCTGTATTTAGGATTATATAGGAGCACTGGCTATGTATCTGCTATCTAGATTATTTTCAATTAAGAGCTGTTTCTTTTAATCATATTTACACCTAGCTAACACTGTAATATGCATGTGTTAGAAGAATAATTCATGTCTAGGTCATTTCTTTGTATGTCTGTTTTGTTATATAGAATAATTTAACACGAGTAAAAGCTGCTCTGCTGTCATCGTTGCCCCCTTTGTTGCTCAGATTAGCTTGGCTTTCATCGACCTTAATGTGATTTTGCTGTTTGTAGCCAATGGAGGATCTTTTTGAAGATTTTGTACTTTAAAATCCCCGACCAAGGTGTTCAGGTTATTCTTTGAAGAAGGAGCAGTTCTGCACAGCAGTTACTTTATGAAGAGATGAAGGATGCAGTGTAGAACTTACTTGGTACTTCAAATGATATGATAAATCTTACTCCATAAATTTGAATGCATTTAGCTGTCTTTATAAGTACACGTAGGACAAAGGATGTAAATTCTTAAGCATGGGATTTAGATCAGGCATTTGCAGAATTATGCATAGTTAGTTTGCGTGATTTACTTCTGAAGCAGTTGTTCTCTGTCAAGCAGATGTGATCTGTGCTTTCCTTAGGAAGATGTGGATGTATTTGTTACTTGCGGTGTGATCATTAGTAGGATTCTGGCTATTGATTTCCTGGACTACCAATGGTTTTGTTCTGTGAATCACTTTATTGTTCTCGTCATTTCTATTGTTTGGTTTTCATGGGTATGTAATAGGCAGCGTTGCTTTCCTCTCTGTGGTGCATTCACTTACAGGTCGTGTCAGAATCCACCTGAGGTACACCGATTTTAGAATTGCCTTTCATTTGTTCATGAAAGTTCAGCATTAAAGCTTAACAACCACATATACTTCCAGTTATGCTTACCACATCTGCAGAGTATAGAGACGACAAGAACATTTTCTTTGCACAGTTTGTGAAATGCTACCTCTGATTTGTACCTTTCTAACTGGATCAAAACCACCTCATTCTGATAGTTAAATGGTGGTGATTTTGTGCACTATGCCACTTTGTCATCTAGCGACAGAGCTCACAGATGTTCAACACTGCAGTTTTGTATCTTTGAATGCAAGTAGCCTGCATATTTTTCTCCTTGTGTCACCACCATTAGTGATGATGAAGTTACAAGTGCTTGCATGGCTGGATTTTGTTTGTCTGGGTATCTGCTTGGCTTGTTGCACAGAGAATTATCTTCTGCTATACTCTAACAGTTATAGACAAGTACCCCTTCTGACAGCTGTCATTTTAATGGATAAAAGCCTGTTCTTTCTCACCTGGCAGTGTGGACTGTGTGCTGCTTTGCGTCTTGACCTTATCTGCTGCTCCAAGAACTTTAGCCCAGGGTGGGGACTGCTGTGTTCTGCAGGTTCATGATGCTCCTGGTAGATACTGTTGCACAGAATCACACAATTTCTTTAGCCTGATAAATTGATACAGTTGGATTATCTGGTGTAATCTGTGGTCATCCTTGAAAGCATGTGAGCTATAAACCTGGATGTGAGTTAAGTTGTAAAACAGGAAAAGAAAAATATAATGGTGGTATTACAAGAAGAGGTATTTCTGTTCTCTTCTTACTGCTTGGGAATAGAGACTAGATGCTTTTTCCATTTTTAAAGGGAAAAATTACCATTAGATACTGTACATGAAACCCCTTCAGTTTGAAAAGTACTGATTCATTCATTTGAGTAAAGATGGACAATGAGAGACTCATTTCCCTACTATAAAATATATTTGGAATAATCAAACTAACTAAAACTAAAGAATGCATGACGTTTGTTACTAATGACGTGGTGCCAATTCTGAGAATCGAGGTTAGTTAGAAGTACTCCTTAAGAAGTTGTTTTTGCCAGTTCTCAGCAAGTAGTGATAACAGTTCCTGTCTTTGCTCCTTTTATGTCTATGTACAGTGGAACTTGGGAGTCGCAGGATACTTTTGCCTTTGGCTTTTGAAAGAGGAACTTACTAGGTCTGAGACTAAACTAAGGCTAATGGCACCTCTCACTTAGCACATAAAAGCTCAGACAGCTGTTAGGATTTTGCTAAGCACATCAGCCTTGACTTTAGTTGTCATTTTTGATTTTCAGACTTGGTTTTGTAGCTGCCTTTGTGCATATGCCCACTCATTGAATTCTTCTGCTCTGTTAATGTGCCATTTTACTTTGCTAGCCTAAGTCTGATGTTTTGGCATCAGTTACGTGTTTGATGAGGTCGTTTGAACAGTATGCTTCAAGTATATGAGTCACCTTCAATTTATGACTATATTAGAGGAGATTTAACTGCTTGCTCACACAGGTTAGCTGCAAGGTATAGCCTAGGAGAAGGACATTGGTATTTTGCTTGTGCTTGCTTGTTCCTGGCCAGCAGTGGGTGGAAATGATGAACTGTACTGGGATGTTTGTAAGAAAGTGTCTGAACCATTATGCGAATCCGTGTTCCAGTGTTTTTTCTCCCATGCTGCAGGGGAAATTAAAGGACACTCGAACAGCTTTTCCTCCTTTCAAACAAGCTTAGAAATTCAGTACTTGCAAAGAGACGCGTCCTTCAGCTATATTTAAAATCAGCATTCTTCAGTGTGGAACATCAACGTTTCTCAGTGGCAAAATGAAAGGTTTAGCTGCATGTGACTGGCTGCGGTGGACGGAGCTCCAAGGCTGAGCTTTTCATTGCTCTTCAGCATCAGTTGTTTGTCTGCTGCTCTGCAAAAATACTGCAGAGTAAAATACAGGTTGCTGAAGCAGCTGTTTGTGTGTAAATTTGCAAAGCTTGAAACTATACCTTTGAGGTGTTAGTTGCTCATTGACATAAGTTTAGGTGTGGCTGATAACTATCAGTGTTATCCATTGCGCTTGCTTGTGTCAAGACTTACAAGGAAAGAAGGATCTTATTAGGGAGATGTGTTGTTTGTTGTGTTGAAACCCATGTAGTGGTGCAAGTGACAGACTGGCAGGAGGATGTATGGAAATGAAACTCTTAAGATTACCAGGTGCTAATGATACCTCTTGAAAATACAAGTAGAAGGAAAATATAACTTCTTCCTCTAGTGCATCCTTCTAGCAGAAGTCAGTTAAGCCTGTAGGGGGCTGTACTGAGAGAAACAGCCAGCATGTTTAAGGAGAAGGAAGAGATTTTGTGCTCTTGAGGAAGAACCTGGACCTTTGTGTTGAGTGGTACCCCTCCCTTTCCTTCCAGCCTGCTTCCCTCGATACAAGTGAGATTTTCACAAGACGGAATGAGTCTTTCAGTGTACCATTAAGATAGTGTCACTGGGGTACATCACATATGGGTAGAAGCTGAAGCACTTTGCTTTGTTTAGCAGAGAGAAGGATGTGAGTAGATCTCACCATCATCTCCACAGAGGCATTAGAGAAGGCAGAGCAGTTACTGCAAATAAAAACTGGGGTGTAGGTGTCTTGAAATTTGTTGTCTGATAGTTTCACTCCTTATTTGTCTCAAGAATGTTGTTGTTTTTTTTTTTCTTGCTTCTAGACTTCAGTTTTTCAATTGCTTTTTTATTTAGCTTTGTTTGAGGTACAGTCAGTCAGGTGTAAGTTCCCTATTTCCTTTTTTTTTTTAGTTGTCTTGTGTTCTTTATAAGAACATTCCTGTTAAGAGCAATTTGAGCAAGCAGTGAGAACTGTCAGGAAGTCTCCTGAAATACGCAGTGATTTCAGCAGTTACTTTCTGCATAGTTTCTTAGGCAGCTGATTTGGGATTCCTTCTGTTATCACAGTAAGTTTGTTCCTTGTGCTTTTTTCAAGAAGAAAAGCTTCTGCAATGAAGATATTTTGGTAGGGTTTACTTTCTTACCTGAGAGGGATTCTTGAGGAAGAGAGGGAAGGAGTGGATTCAGTTTTTACATTTCTGTTAACTCAATTGTACCTCACCTTTCTTCACTGGACTGAAGAGCTGTGTCACAGCTCAGCAAACAGCTGTGTAGGTGAAGAACAAAACCAATGAGTACAAGAATTATTGGTAGACCATATGAGGCCCCTGCAGGCAAGTTTCTTTAATCTCCCGCCGTTTTAAGATTTTGTTTCTGTGCATTCTGTCACTGTTGAATGTCTCTGGATTCCTCTTTGGAAAGTGGGTCTGACTTTACTGGTGGGCTGCTTGGCACTCCTGGCTGACAAATTCTGAAGACGTGTCTTGCTTCTTCTCAGTTGTTCATACACCTGCAGTAGCAGGTGACACGGACAAATGCTTTTCTTTGAATGTAGATATCCTGATGAAGGAGATGTGCGTCACCAGCTTTCTGCAATAGTAGGCAAGTCATGTGTGCTGTGGCCTCATACTACGCACTTCTCTATCCACTCTGTTAAATAAGAATTTACAAGTATTTCCCAATTCAGTTCTTGTAAAATCGGCAGGGTTAGTTTACACTATTTCAAATGTTAGCTGACTTTACCTGAGGGAAATGAGAGAGTCCTCCCATGCGGTGTTGGCTTAATGGTTAAAACAGTGATGAGCAGTTGCAGTGGATCGGGGGATTGTGATATTTTCTACCAGCAATAATGAATCCAGAAGAGGTTTCTCACTTGATTTATGGTTGCTTCTGCAGTGCAAGGACTGAAAAGAATCTGGGCAGATGTCTTCAAAACTTGTTGGAGAGGTATATTCTAATGCTAACCAACTCATTATCACCTTAATGAATTGGGATTTGTTTCCTAAACTCTGCAGGGAATTGCATGCGTATAATTTATTCTGCCTGTTCACTATTAAATTTTAATTTCTGTCAGTCATAAGTAGTTCTCTGCCTCATTTGCAGATGCTTTAGGCTGCTGTGTTTCTGCATCTTTGTTTTGCTGAGCATTAAAGAATTACTTACATTTGAAATGTATTTTCCTTATTTAGTGTTTAATAATTTTGTCTTTTTAATTCCTTTTGAGATACTGAAATTTAAACTGATTATGATTATATGAAAATCATCTTAATGATACATTTTATTGTTTTACAAACTGTTACAAGTCTCTTCAAGATTACTGAAAGATATAACCGTGTATCGCTTTGCCTCCTATAGTCCAGCCAAACCGAAGAATGTAGAGCTGAATTTTAAAGCGCCTACAAATCAAGACAGTTTAGAAAGTGAGCAGGATACTCTTGAAAAACCAGTTAATAAAAATAACAACAGCATTGCCAACAAAATTTCCTTGTTTGAAAATAAATGTGCCAATCAGAGCCAGAGGCCTACTGATATCTCTGCTTCAAAAAATAACACTGTACCAAGCACGTTTGTTGGTAGAGCAAAGCTGATATTTGGAAAACAACCTAAGGAAAACGAACAGCCTGATAAAACGTTAAATAAGCAAAACAGTCGCCAGAAGTTATTTGAGAATGGCACAGCAGAGAAAGATAGCACTGCAGAATTAAAGGGCAAAAATGAAGAAGGCTCTGCAACTTACGAGGATATTGGGAAAGGAACAGAGCTTAAAGTAAAAGCTGCAATATCCCTTTTTAACCAAAGCAGCAAAACTGATGCTAGTGGTGCCTCTCTGAAGCAACCTGATCCAGAATTAAGTGCAGTTAAAAAGGAAAGTTCTCCTTTTAAACCTTCTTTGCACTCGCCTGTTAAAAATGAAAGTGTTCCTGATATTTACTACCAGCAAAATAACACAAGCCCAGAACTCCCCAGAAGTGAAGAGAAGGTACCGTCAGGCACAGAGGTCTCATCACCCTGCAACGGTGATAAATATCCTCTACAATCTCATCAGCATAGTAGACCGGAATCTCAGAAGGTGGAAAATGGAGATAAAAATGCAAAGCCAGGAGATTTGACCTATGCAGCACAGCAGTATGATGATAGCAGTCTCAATGGTGTATTGGTGCCAGAGCACAGCAGTAATACCCCAGAGAGCCCTGGCAAAACTTGTAATGGCTCTGCTGAAGACGATGCTGTTTTTGATTCTCCGACTGACATGAAGAAGTTTGCGGAAACAATAAAAAACCTGGACAGCTCAGTTTGTCTACCACAGAAAAAGAAAAGGTCAAAGCTTCCCAAATCTCCAGCACCCCACTTCGCAATGCCTCCGATTCATGAAGACAACTTAGAGAAAGTATTTGATCCTAGTGTATTTACCTTCGGTTTGGGACTGAGAAGGGAAAAAGTGCAGGATCTGTTACCAGCCCAACAAATGAAAATGCAAAGTCTGGAAACGATAGCCAGAGTCAGGCCCAAGCGCGCATCTACAGAGCAAAGTATAATATTCAAAGCCCTTCAGTCATGTAATAGAGAGGAACCTGCTTTTACTCAGGAAATAAATGGGAAAGAGAACACGGATGGTACAGATGGTGAGGTTAAGAGATCCCGGCTGGAAAAAAGCTCACTCTTCTCAAGCTTGCTGTCATCTACTTCTAAGGAAAAGTTTCTTAATCCGTCTGTGACCTCAGTAAATAACACAACTTTTATAGCAGACTCCTCAGGGATACCTTCTTTACAACAGGATGCTTCTGGGCCATTCAGCCTGCCTCAAAAACCTGAGGTAATAAAAGATGAACAACATTTTACATGGTTGCATTTCATGAATTAACTGCTGAATGACTGTTAATTTTTATTTTTCTGATCCAGTCTCTTTCAGATATGAAGTTTCCAAGTTATATGGAGAAGTACATACAAGCAGATAGTGCAAAAAAAGAGCTAAGTTTACCAATACCTAACTATGGGAACCCAGAAAAAAATTTTTCCAGCTGGTTAGGAGCAAGCAGATATGAATCAAATGTCCCCACTGGTTTATTAGATGTAGATGTAAGTATTATGTCATTGAAAATCTATCTTGAAAGTTACCACACATAGCTTTTGTTTTGTTTCCTTTCATAGTGGGATATGCATAGATTACATGCACAGAATGAACGTAGGTATAGTAGCAGTTTCATCTGATGTTGGCTACACATGAAAATAAGATGCATGTATGTAAAATGTATAGCATCTCTTAAAATTATTATGTTTCTTTGTCATGCCTTTATTCTAAGACTCTTCACTAGTAAGAAAGGATATGTTTGAATGTCTCCATGCTTTTTTTTTTTTTAAACAGATCTCACGCTGCATCTATTTTTTATTCTCTATCAGTAGAATGCTTCCTGCAAATTTCAGAAAACTTCTGCCTGTTCTTCTTTTAAGAATAATCTCTCTGTTCTTCCAGTCAGACATTCAGGCATTACACTATTATAAGGATAACAAGGCAAACTTTCTTAGTTCATTATTTCTGCTTTCAGTATTGTCATGCATTTGGTAGAAAATTCATAATTCTTAAAGTATTCCTAAAGAATGGATAGTAGCATTTATTGGAAGTGCTGCTACAGTGGAGGGATGCCCCTTCACTTGATTATGAGCTTCTGTTCACCATGAGTGAAGGTAGATCTGTGTTTTCCCTCAAAGCCAATTTCACCCGAACATGAGAAACGCGATTTCTGCTTTCAGTATTTTGAACCAGTAGTATTTGCTGTTTCTGCAGATGTTGGTCCTTACCGTAATCCAGGAAGAAAAATGTTTTCTGAAGTTTAATAGCCATATTAATGTGATCTGGAATTGAAGTAGCATAAAAGCAACTTGAGTAGTTCTTTGCTAAAGCAGCAGATTATCTGCAGTTACAGTTCTACTAAAATGGCTGGGGAAGTAGAAATAACTTCTTCCTTCTACACCTTGTGGCAGGAAATAATCCATTCTACCTTACAGTTTTGAGGATGTCGATTTTCTCTTGGGAAGTTTTAAATTAGCATAGGGTTGAAAATTAGGTGGTTTATTTGCAGTGGTGCAGGCTCATACTGCCAGTTCTAAAGGAGTTCTGACTTTAGGTGATCTTATTTGGATTTCAAAACTTGAATTTGAAACGAAATGACTAATGTAGGTGCTAATTTTTGCCACTTAAATTGTTGTCCCAGAGTGGATTTCACTATTTCATTAGAGTGTGGAGGTGCAGTGTGGCAAGGAGGTACATCCACACGTAAGATTGCTCTTGGGAGCAGTTCATTAGTCTCCATTGGGTTCCAGGTCTTCTGCAGCACCATTGCTGACTCTGAAGTGTCTTGCTCAAGGTAGGCAGGTATCAAAAAAGTTTGTATGACATGTACATACTGTGCATCTTCATCTGACTAAAAAGGTGGTGATGAAGAGACTAATGTACAGTGTGAAGGGAAAGAGTAAGGGCAGCCTAAAACGATGACTCTCAATGACTCTTGCACAGAGCAAGTTCTAACTGGAATTGAAGCACAGGCTGAAAAACCAGTCATGCTTCAACTTGTCATGATGATGCCTACAAAAATCCAGTGGTGGTTAGGAACTCTATCCTGAGACCACTGCCAGCCCTGCATGATGACTAATCCATTCTTATTAATTCCTTGCACGTGTTCCCGCTTATCTTCTGCTGTGAACTCTTTGAGGGCAGGGTCTGATTTTTGGTTTGTATGAATAGTACCTAGCAGAATAGGACCCTGTCCAAGAATTAATGTTCCAGTCCTTGCTAGAAAGCCACACATAATTACAATCCTTTCTTTATTTGTTTTGAGATCACATGATACAACCACAAATTTTTTCATATAGCCTATATCGTATAGTTCCCCGTGGACTTAAAGGTACTGTTATAGATTTTGTATACCTGAGTATATTTTATTTCTTCTCAGCATTTTTAGTCTATTGCTTATTACAGAACCTCATACTTCTTGAAGAATACTTACCTTGTTAGAAGATGTTCAGCAAAAACATTGATTATAATATCTAGTTCATAAACGTATATGCCACCATGCTTCCTCAGTCTTATCTCCTATTCCTTCAAAATTATTTAATTCTTTATGGTTATCAGCCACTAATATATTCATTAATATCTTGAAAGTTGTAGAGCATGTATTTTCATAATGCCAGTTTTCTGAGTAGTCTCTCAGTGTCTGAAACTCCTGAAATAAGTAGAAAGCTGATGAAAAGAAATTTTAAAATCTTTCAATTCTGAGAATACTTGTCTTCAGTGAGATGATAATTAAAAGAAATAATAGTTAGGAAGCGTGTTACTCATGGCAAAGTATTGTGCTTCAGGAAGAAGGAGGAATTGAGGCAGGAACTAGGTATAGGTGAAGCTTTTTACTGTTCAGTGTAATTTTCATCTTGTTTTGGTAACTTTTTGTAGTTTAGCATCTTTACTGAATGGATTTTTGGTTTGTTTTGTATGTGTGACTTTTCTCTCCCCACTGTTTATTAGACACTTTCAAGAAATGGACAAAGTAAAATCAATCCCAGGCCTGGAAAGGTAAGACCAATTTTATGTTCTTCACTGTTCCTCTCCATATTTAAAAGCACAGCTAGATAAAAATAGATAATGTTGGTTTTGTTTTAAACACAGCTGGTGATATACTGTGAATCAGACAATCAAGAGAATGTTATTGAAGTTTTCCATGATGTTCTGGATTGCAGTTCTTGGGTTCTGTCACCAACAATCTTAGTTAAAGTTATCAGAGGATGGTAAGATGAATTTTAACTCTTTATCATTGATAAATCTACCCAGAAATATTTATTATCTGGAAATCCTTTGGAACTGAACCAGTGTTCAGTTGGCAATGTAATGTAGACACCTTTGAAAAGTAAACATGGTATTTTACCTCCTGCAATAGGAAGTTCTGTACTAGCTAACTTCTCTGATAAATTGGAGTCAGTGTTACCATCTGGAAGAGTTCAACATTTCACTCAGTGGGATAAAAGGACAAATTCTGTCCATGCTGCCCTTTGATTCTTCTCTCCTTTATGGATTCTTAAGTAGTATTTGAATTATTTTAACAGGATAGCTAAGGGTTTTGAAGACAGGTTGGATGTGGGTTAGGGCTACATTAGACTGGATGAGGAAGATTAATTCCTTATACAAATATATGAAGTGATAGTGTAGATGTCTCTCTGGTGAGTCTAGAGGGAATTTTTCTCTAAAAGCTGGATTGTCTGAGACTATTTAAAAACCAGTTCATCTGCCACCTTCTTTATAGTGTTAAAAGAACAACCATTACTGGTCTGGATAGTATGGTAATTTAAGCTGTGACCAGGCTATAATATGGTCAAACAGCAGTTTCTCAAAAGTAATGATCTGATAGCAAGCTGGATAAACAAGGACTAGCTGCTGTAGGAGATCCTAGGAAGCATTCTAATGGCTGCTTAGCTTCAGAAAACAGGAATGAAAATCCGACCTGTGTAAACCAGGGCTCTCTTCTTTTCCAACATGGTTTTCAGTTGCACTAAGGGAATGTTATTTTTTTTATTCTTTTCAACTGAGAGCTCTAGGAGAGAGTTCTAAATCTGTGAATGGATATAGTTTTTATCTACTCATTTATTCAAACCTACAGTTAAAAATAAAGTTCTCTTCTGAGCATGTCTGTACCAGCCCCTGTAGAACTGTTACGATGCTGTTCATAGTATCCAAGTAACCTGTCTGTTTATACATGACACAGCAGTCTGTAGTGTCAACATTTTCTGACCTACAAATCGGTTTCTGATTAGTATCTCGTGCAGAAGTCTGGTATACATAGACAGCACTCCTGCAGTCCCTGATCATCAGTTTGAAAAGGGTGGAGAAGGTTTTGATGAAATTACAAAGTCAGCAGCAGGCATCTTTTGTGTTTATAATCGCTTTAAAAAATATCACAGAGACCAGAAATGACTTGCATCAGCATTGCTGGGGGAATAAGCTGTGTTGGTGTGGCATGGAAGGTCTGGAAATGGTGCTTCTTGTGAAAAAAGAAATTGTTGAATGGGAAAATGACTTGACACTCACAATTGATAAAACATTTTAAAATGATAATTTTTTATTTTAAGCTGGATACTCTATGAAAAACCAAATTTTGAAGGTCCTTCTATTCCTCTGGAAGAAGGAGAACTGGAATTCCCAGATATTTGGGGTGCGGGTGAAGAGGAAAATGAATGCGAATCACTAAAGCCTGCAGTGATTGGTTCGATAAGACATGTTGTTAAGGCAAGTAATATAAGTAAAGAAAGTCTTGTAGAAGTCCTAATGTTTGATGAAGTTTTATACTGTTAACAAAAATCAGTCTTGCAGGTTGAATTTCTCATATGGTCACAGTGTGAGTGGGTGAGTGGGGTTTCTGTTGGTATTGTTTAATTGCTTGTTTGTTTTTGAATAGGGATTTGGCTAAATAACAATGAAAGGATACGTCAGAAAGAAAACTATTTTTCATTGAAACAGCCCAGAAAATGCCATAGAAATTTATGTAGGGATATGCTTTTCAGCTTGATAAATCTGTTGGGGAAAATCTTTCCAGAAAACTGATCAGTAAATCCACAGATTTGTATTTTAAAAACACATGGATTGTTGGGCAGTTTTTTGTTATTTTTTTTATTAATGTATAGAACAGACTTATACCCAACAAATCTTTAGCATTAAACACCTTCAAATCTTTTTTGTTACTCAGAAAATACACTTGTGTGTACAAACCTATCAAGAAGTTTCATACGTGGTGGAAACAGCCTTCCTACATGCACTTTTAACCTACCATTAAGTATATATGTTTGCAGATTGCCTAAGTAACCATGAGCTATAAAGGTATTTGACTAGTAAAGAAAAAGGGAGGAATATATATTGCTTGTAACTACAATTCTTGTTTAAATTAGTTCTTCTCAGGAATGGCTTGCTTGTTGTTGTGTTAGGATTTAATTTGCTGGAGGAGATATTAACTGATGAAAGAAGATGCATTCCTGCCTAGATGGCAGAAGGTAAACAATGTACATGCTGATTAAAGATTGACTGAGGTCTTGGTCCAAACAGAGACAGGCAACTGGCCTAGTTTTACTTTTATGACAGGAATCTGATAATAGTAGTAATTGACAAGAAGGGGAAGCAATTTAAAACAAACAGGAGTTACAAAGCTGTTTTAGTTAGCCACATTAATTATAGCACAGATGGGGTAATTATTGCGATCTTCATTTTTTCAGGATTACAGGGTCAGTCAAATTGATTTGTATACAGAACCTGAAGGGCTAGGAATCGTGACTTCCTTTTTTGACGACACAGAGGAAACAGGGGTGTTTGGCAGCACTCAGAAGACTTGTTCTATCAAAGTACACTGGGGCATGTAAGTGCATAGTTTTGTGTGAACGTGTACTGCTATGAAAGGAATTTCTTTTAAACCATTGATTACATCTATCAGCCGTGCAAGCAGGCTATGTTTATTCCAGTCAGATATTTTGGTAGTTCTTGTTGACTGTAACATTGTTACATCATTGTAATGCTTCACGCCTGGTTAGGATGACACCTTTATAATGTTTTATTTTTCTTCTAATTGCATGGGGTAAAAGAATTTGCAGTAAAAGTATGAATTTTCCTCTGCTGCTTTTTCACGTTCAGGCAAACTTACAAGAAATGAGAGGTGTCTTATCATAGCAGTTTACCACCACATTTCCTACCTGCTTTTATCTCTAAACTTGAAATTACTGTACTGAAAGAACGTTTTTAAGCTGTCATGTAATGATGTAAGACCTAGCATGAAATTGGTCTCTTGAAAGCATCCTTTTATTTCACAGTGCATTTTAATTCATCAGTATTTATACTGATAATTAAAAATGTATACTATATCACCTGAAAACATACAGCCATATAAGCTAGGAGTATAATGCGTGCCATGAACTAAGCAAAATTTTGTGATAAAGGAGGCCAAGGAACAATCCAGTTACTGTAGAAGTGAGAACTTTGATAATGTAATAAGTAGATCAGTACGTAAAGTATGCCTTAAATCGGCACCAGCAAAATTGGTGCGAAAAGGAGGGAGACTGCATTTGGAAACAGGAAGTATAACCACTTTTAGTGGTCCTGGGTCCTGCAGAATGTTTTGCAGGGTGTACAGAGCTGGTGACTGTACCATGTTTGGGCTGTGATAGCATTTGCCTTTTTGCTAATGGTATATTTAACTGTTGATAATTGCCCAACTAAGTATTATGTAACACTGCAAAGAGATATTCAAATACATCTCATGATGGATGAGGCACTTTCATTATCAGATAAAGGTATTTTATCTGATGAATTTTTCACACTTTGATTTTGGAGGAGCACTATGAAGCACTCGGGTATGTAGGAAAATTTTAAGATGTTCACATACTGGGTTCTCTGACAGAAGCTTATTTATGTTGAACTGCAAACTCAATCCAAATTACATGTCTGCCAAGAGTAATAAAATCAGATGTGTTTTTTGGAGGTTGATTATTAATTTACTTCATCTACCTTCCAACTTTGTTTCTGTTCCTCACTTGGAAGCATTCTGTGAATAGTGAAATAACAATTTCTTAGCAAAGGAAGCAAGGCCTGTGCACAGCCCTCAACTTCAGACTGGTCCTTGTCTCTGCATCCCTGTGAGAGTATTTTTGCACTAAATTTGTATAAACTGTTTAAAGTCTTAATTTCTCTCAGCTGTATTTTGATCTCTTGAAGAAAAGTGAACTAGTATTTTCATTATGAGTCAAATTAGGTCTCTCAGTTACCAATTCTTTATCCAGTGTGGGAAGATGTTACTTCTGCCAATTGGTTGCATAAGAAATACAGTAAATTGCTACTACTTATTTTTTGCATGTTGCAGGGTTCTTTCTTTCCCTTAGTTTACAAGCATGACAGTTCACTGTACTGGCAGCTGAGGAAGGTTTGATTCTGAGTCACTTCGCCATGTAGGTGTGGTTGTATCTGAAAGTTTCCCACCGTGTGTGCTTAAGTGTGTTTATTAAAAGCTGCCAACAAAAATGAGGCAATGCACCATTATCTTCTGATTGTACTCTCTTCTTGGTTTCTCATGTACTTAAAATTCTTCTGTGAAGCTGAGAGCTTACTGAGTTGAGTGGCTATAGGACACACAATATATTCAATATTTGGCTGTACATATCAGTAAAAGCAAAGTTCTTTGTTTCTTGGAACCATGTGTCTGCAGTGAAGCTAGACCAACGTGTGCCAGTTTACATTAGCTTGAAGTGTGAGATTAATTTTACTATTTATCTTCCTTATGTCACCAGACTTACACATTATGATCCTTAAGCAGGCAACTTTTTGATTGTATAAGGTGTTTCTGTTTAGTACTTTATATCCTGCCTCATGCTGCGTGTCTGAGAGACTGGTAGATCTAACTGGGAGATATACATTGTGATCCTCTATGCAGAGGTCGGCAGTAGATTTCTTTGTTCCCAGTAAGTGATTACTAGTCAAGACTTTCTTGAAAATGCTTTGAAAAACTACTGTTGCTGTCCAGGTCAGGAACGTTGAAAATGGTATCTTTCAAAGCAGGCTCATTAGCAGATACAAACCATGAAGAACTAGATTTCAATGGAATCAGTATTTTGTGGAGTTTTTTGTTTGGGTTGGTTTGTTTGTTTGTTTTTAACATACTAGTAATACAAGTTTAGAGTTCCCCATTGAGTAGCTTTTTCAACAAATGCAAGTCTAGTTTCATAGAGATATTTCAATTTCTGGAAAGTCTGGTCTGAATATTTTAGGGCTATTCTAAAATAATACACAATAGCCTTACGTCTTGAAAATTCAGTTCAAAATTGGAGTTGCTCCCAGATAAGACTGTCAAATTCTTGATTGTCTGTTCACAGCATTATTTTTTTTTAACTTGTTCAAACATGACATATGCATCGATAAATTGCTTCCCTGCACAGATACAGAAGTTTGCAAGTGCACCAGTTTGTAGTTGGGAATTTGATAGTAAAGACAAAGAAACAAAATTTTAGGAGTACACTATTTCTTTTTTTTTTTTTTTTTTTGCCTAAATCAAGTTTACTTTGTCCTTTTCTGTTCAGAAATTATTGCTTCTTTGATTTGGGATTTGTTTTTTATGGTTTGGTTTTTGTTGTTATTGTTGGGGGGGGGGGGGGGGTGTGTGTTTTTGTTTGTTTGTTGGTTTTTTTATTTTTTGCTTTCTACTCCCCCTTCACTTTAGATGGCTAATTTATGAAGAACCCAGTTTCCAGGGAGTCCCTTTAATGTTGGAGCCTGGTGAATATCCCAATTTAGCTTTCTGGGAGAAGAAGGAAGCCTACATTAGGTCAATGAGGCCCTTGAAAATGGTAAAAATCATTATTACTTGCCAGCTATGTGACCTTCACTTATATATTAGAAGCAGTGTCTTAAGGTGGCTACATTTTTTTCAGGACTCATAGAAATGTAAGTCTAAAAACCACAAAATTTTAATCTATAGAATTCTTTATTTGCATCCATTTCTCCTTTTGATCTTCCTAGTTTTCACATATATTCTACAGAATAGCTTTCATTCTAATTCCAGCTTTTTATGAAGAGTTGAAGATGATTTAGAGTACTCATTTCTCTCTCTCTTTTTTTTCTTCTCCAATAGGGTGGCCGCAAAGTAGAATGTCCTGGAGACCCAAAGGTAAAAATCAGTATTTATTTGATTGTCCTGTTATCACACATCAACTACATGTGGGTAGATAAGTATATCTTGATCGTATACTGCCTGCTTAGTGGCTGGTCATGCTGCATGTGACCACACCATGAAACTGCAATTTGTCTAATTTATGCATCTATCATATATGCAAATAACAGTATTAACAGCTACCTGCATGATGCAGACAGGTAATGAACATTTAAATCCTAATATTGCATGTCTAAGGGAAGGCATCCTGAAAATAGAGATCATTAATTACTTTCATAATCACAGAATAGTCCGGGTTGGAAGGGACCTCAAGGATCATGAAGCTCCAGAGCCCCCACCACAGCTGGGGCCACCAACCTCCCCATTGAGTACTAGACCAGGCTGCCTAGGGCCCCATCCAACCTGGCCTTGAACACATCCAGGGATGGGGCATCCATAACCACTCTGGGCAGCCTGTTCCAGCATCTCACCACCCTCTCTGTAAAGAACTTCCCCCTGGCATCCAACCTGAATCTTCCTTCCTTCAACTTAAAACCATTTCTCTTTGTCTTGCCATTATCAACCCTAGTAAAGAGTTGATTCCCCTCCTGTTTGTAGCTCCCTTTAGGTACTGAAAGGCTGCAATGAGGTCACCCCGCAGCTTTCTTTTCTCCGTGCTGAACAAGCTCAGCTCCCCCAGTCTGTCTTTGTAAGGGAGGTGCTCCAGCCCCCTAATCATCTTTGTGGCTCTCCTCTGGACCCTCTCTGACAGAGATAATCTTCTCCCTTTATGCAGCCATGCAAAAGAAACTGGCTGCTGTCAGAATTTATCATGCTCTTTGCAGCTTTTCTTTTATTTTGTTTCTGTGACAGGTAGTTGTTTATGAGAAGCCTTTCTTCGAAGGGAGACATGTGGAAGTAGAATCAGAGATCTTTATGCTCAATGACAAGGAATCAGAAGAAAAGACACAACTTTCACTTACATCAATGGGATCCATCAAAGTACTGGGAGGAGTGTAAGTATGGGGAAAAAACACTAGCGGTATTTCCTCATCAGCATTAAGTGTTAACTCCGTAGATTTGAAACTGCAGTGGATAAATTTAGAAACTATTTGGTTTTGATTTTAGATCAAAACATTTAACATCTGGGTTAAATTTGGAAATAGTCACAACAGTGGCTACATTCTAGTCAATACTTTTATGACTGTGGTTTCACAGAGGTTAGAGAAGTAGAAGAAGAGCTGTCAAGCAATCAGAGCAGCCTACATCTGCTAATTTCTCTCTCTCCTGTTGTATTGTTGTTTCCATAATTAACTGTTTTGAACTCCATGTACTGAAGAGTTGCAGAATTTCATCTAGCTTTGGTTAGAGAAGGATACAAAGCTTCTCAAACTAACTTGGAAGTCCTGAATCATTACAAGCCAGGAGGAGTTGATGTATTTTTTTTTTTTTTTGATGCCTTGTCTTTCTACCTGACTACACTGTATCAAAACAGAGTAGTCATCATAATGTAAATCTTCGCTTTTTTCTTCCACCTCTGGCATGTTTTGCAAGTATTTTTATTAGACTTTTTTTGTTTGTTTGTTTGAAATTGTAATTTAATTATATTATTGTCAGTGGGAAAAACATTTAGGAGACACCTATATCTTTAACAAGATGGGAGAAAGCACAAATTTCACACATAACGGCAATAGTCCATTTTCATGCACAGTCTCTCTTGTTGTTTAGTTGGGTCGCATATGAAAAGCCTGGATTTGAAGGCCATCAGTATTTACTGGAAGAAGGAGAATATCGGGACTGGACAGACTGGGGTGGCTATGATGAAGAGCTGCAGTCACTGAGACCTGTTGTTGGTGTAAGTTCCAAGAGCATAGATTTGTTATCTCCTGAGCACATTGAGGCATCACGTAGCTTTCTTCTTATGGCACTTCTCTTTTTTTTTAACAGGACTTCACAAGCTCACATATGATAATGTACAGCGAAAAAGACTTTGGATCAAAAGGTTCTAACATTAATGTGTTAGGAATTGTTTCCAATTTGAAAGACACTGGATATGGGCTGAGAACGCAATCTATAAATGTGCTAAGTGGCGTGTAAGTGCTATTTTAACTGCTATTTAATAGTGCATGTACAATTTCTAGAATTTTTGAATTTGATCATGTTTTTTCTGTATTTGGTCTTGTAGTGTCTCTGTTATTTCTTCAGATAAAAATTTCTGCTTTTGACTGGAGTGTGTTGGCTACAACACTGAGATGTTGGTTTGCTGACTTGCAAAGTACGAAAGTGAATGAGATAAAATCAGAGAGATAAAAATAATTTGTTCTCATGGCCGTATTTTAAAAAGCATTTTAGCAGCAAAGTTGTTATGGAATTAATTTCTAATTTTTGCTTGAGTTTCTTGTGCTTGACCAGAGGCAAATTACTTACTCTTCCTCTGAGTTGTGTATAAAATGGTGTTTCTAAAAAGTGGCATTGCTTTCACAGTGAATACCATAATTAAAATTTTTTATCCTTTTTTCTTTGGGTTTTTTTTTTCGCAGAGGGGTGGGGGTGGGAGGGTTGTTGTTCATTGAGGTTCTTAAAACTATTGGTTGGTGTGGCCATGTCCTCTTCTTGGTGTCATTTGTGCTGTCAGATGCAGTTAATAAGTTGGTGTATCTTACTGTTTGATTTATTGGTTACATTAATTGCAGATTGAATTCCACAGCCTTGGAGACAGCATCAAAGTATTTTGGAAATATAAACAAATATTAGCAGTCATGTCTCCAAGTACCCAAATTCTGAGATATAGTTTCTTTCTCTGTCTGGAATGCAGGTGACTTGCTGAGAGCTCTGCCTTACCCAGCCACACCTTAAATTTTTCTGCACGTTATCTGTGTGATATCTCTGCAAATTTTGTCTGGGTAAAGACTGCAGAATTGAGCTCAGTGCATTCCAAAGGAATGCTTTTGATTTATGTATGAATGTGATGCGACAGCAGTTTTTTCTGCATAGTGACCTTTGAAGCCACTGTGCCCTTATGTCTTCTGTAATATGCAAGGAAGATTCATGGGAAAGAGTCTCTTCTGAAGGTTGGGAAACGAATTGTGGGTGTCTATCATGCCCTTTGTGCATTTGTTCTAGTAAATGTGACTGTTGCAGCTGAGATAGGAATCATACTTTAGTATGAGTATTCTGGTAATTAAGAGTGACTCCGATACTTTGATGGTAAAATTGGCTACAAGTTATTACAAACAAAACCCTTGTCCCACATACTGTTCCTGTTCCTGTAATCTTACTTGCTAGTCTCTTAAAGGTGTAATTTGTAGCAATAAGCATGTTTTTTATTTAGGTGCATTGTTTGTAACAAGTTACTATCAGTTCACTTTTACAGTCTTGTATGAGCATTTTGTTTCCGAAGATGACGTGAGTGTTGCAGTATTTTGGGGTGGTGGTCTTTGTAAATGCCAGTGTGACAGGAAGTTGAATCATGTTAAGTCAAGGCTGGCAATAAAACTGTTTTACTTTAAGCATTAAGTAACTTCAAGTAAAATTTTTTTATGTCTTTCCTACCAAGAAATCAGTCATACAGTGATGAATAATCCATTGGGCAATTCCTAGAGATATTTAGACTAGACTATGTGATGTCATAACGTACTGTTTCAGGTTCAATAAAAGCTTGTCGTAATATTTCTAAGTAACCTTCCTGGTGTCATACTGAAAATACTTCATTTGAAAAAGAAAAAGCAAACTGGAAGAAGCCCTGAACTTTTCCCTAACTTAAAAAAAAAAAAAAAAAAAAAAAAAAAAACAAACCTACAGGTATCTGTAGTAAGCAGTTATAGCAGTAATAGATAACATGTAATCTGTACTTCCCACATAATGATTTTGATTGCTCTGTAATTTAAAGGGTATATCAAAGAAAAGAAAGGCTGAGACTGCATAACGTAGATACTACTGAACAACGAACAACTTCTGAGCTAACCTGCATCTCTAAACTGTATGCTGAAGACAGCACAGCTCTGCATTTGGGGAATGAATCTTTTGTTTTGGGGGCAGTGGAGAACTAGCTGCATTAAAATTTTCAGCTATTGTTTCTGAAGAATGTTTCTAAGCAATATATTAATGTCCTAGCTAAATCCATTATAAAGACATCTTGAAAAATATATACAAAAGTGATGAGTGAATATTGACTTCTTTTAAATTGATTTATGTTTTGCTCTCAAGCATTCTTCAGAGATTGGCCAAGCACATAATCCAGGGTATTCTATTCTACCATTTGGTTTAGGAGAAATTTAAATTTAGATTGCTTGAAAATAGGAGAGGCCTTTCTTTTTTTTATTTTTAAGTAGGATTTGATTTTTACTCCCAAGTTGGCAGAACTGAAAGTGGTGGAAAATGAAAGTATTTAATAGCAACAGGTAACACCCTTTACAAGTTTAAGCAAGTACTTAAAGCAACTGCGTTGTATAATTTTGACTTTCCTCTTTGCTTTATAATCCTTCAAGCTTATGTTTAATGATTATTGAAATCACAAGAATTGCATGTTTCCAAATGTGCCTTTTCTTTATCCATAAACATGTGAAGCTTTTGCCAAAGTTAGTGAAAAAGCCCCTGTATTTTAGTTGATCCTTTTTTTTAAGTAGGTGGAAGAATGTTTTCAGGGGTGTGTTCTGCATAGATGTTTGTTTTACTGTGGTCTTGTAATTCATACTGGCTTCCTTCTGATTTTCAAGTAATTAGTCCACGGCACAGATTTGTCTGCTTCTAGTGCATGTCTGTTTAGTGAGGAAATCATTAAGTGATGGGTAGTTTGTAGATAGTAGTCAAAATATAACATATAGAATCTAAATGCATTCAGGATGGTAATGTGAGTGGAACTAAGGAGGCACTGTACAGGAACAAACCCCCATTGGGTACTGTAATAGGTAAGAGCCTTTAGGTTGCCTGCAGGAACACTTCAAACAGAGTTTTCTCTTTCCTTCCATCTCTGAACTGAGCTGAAGTGACGTTGAAGAGAACAAAAAGTTCACAGGTCTGTGGGACACTAGAAATCACAAGCACAAATAAGTATGGTAAATAATCCATTTCCTTTCTTTCCTACAAATGGAATTTAATTACCCCTTCTTTCCTGTTAGTCATTCAAGTGCCATTTTTCTCCCTGGCTCTACATGGTCTGTGAGATTAACATACAGACCAATTTAAACCTGTTGTCTACATGTAGTATTTAAGGTTTAAATGTTATGGATTTTATTTCAGATCTAAAGGAGATCTTCTCTGCCTGAAAGCTTAACTTCTCACAGCTGTGTCATTTAGTTTAATACTAGTTTAGTTTAATGCTTAATTTAGTTTAATACTAAGGTGTTGTCATGATTCTATGATTTCTTCTGTAGGTGAGAGAGAAAGAAGCAGGTCCTCACAGCTGGTGATCTGTCGTACTGTATGAGTCTGAACAACACTGAGAGCAGGATTCCAGCATGACAGGCAATGCAAAGGAGTGAGGTCTTTGGCACAGTTTTGGAAGTGACTTGGGATGAGGCTGTAGCTTGCCCTACTGAAGGCAGTTTGTTGGGATGAAGGTTACCAAATTATTATGTTAAGGAAACTTGCTCCCTGTGGGGTAGGGTAGGCTGCAGTCTAAAACTTCAGTTCTTGTGGTTCTGAGGTGTGACTCTACTGCTTAGATATGGAGGCTAGGTCTTGTTGTGCAGGCCTTCCTGTTGGTCAAAAGTTGGATTAAAACAGTGCTACATCCTAGGGGATAGTCTTGAGGTTTGAGAGGTTCAGCTGGTGCTGTGTTCAGTTTTCCCCTTCCTGCTGCTGTTACTGGTGCTGCTGGAAGGCTATATGGGCTTCTGAATAAGTGAAAGGGCACAGGGATTTCACCAGTAAGCCTTGACTCCAGAAATTCTCCAATATGGGCTGACTTGCATGGAAGAGCAAGACTTATTAATTTAAATCCCATCGTTTTCAACATAAACACGTGCTTAAAGTTTCATTGCTTCTGTACTCAGGTTTCTTTTTAGAGAGGAAGAAAAGAAATGCTTGCTATTGAGAGGCCCCTGGAAGGGACCTGACATGTTTTATGTTTCACTTAATATCAGAAACACTTGTTTTCATTGATGTCAATTAAGTTCAACTGTCATGCATTGCAGTTGTACCTTGGTATTAGTGCACTGAAAAATCGAACGTGAATCCACTCAAGGAATTGATCAATGAAACCTAATTTTCCGTTGGTATATGTGGCATACAGGTCTAAACACACCTGAGACATTTGAACTTTCAGCTTAATTTATTCTACATACCAATGTCTCTTTGATGAATTACTACAAGGCACTTTTGAAATGTGCCTTGAAAAGTACCTTAAGTAATTAGTGCATAACAATTTGGAATAATTGATTATATCTGAGGCAAACCAAGAGATGTAAGTAGTGATAAACATGAATCACTCTGAGTGCTTGCCATGGACAAATAACAGGAAGCCCGTACTCACAGCACATACGTTTTGCTGTAGCTTTATTCAGTTTGAAATCACCTTGCTGCTTCTCTCTGCAAGAGAATCTGGCATTTGTTCTTGGACTCAAACTGCAGCTTAATGGAATATGGGTGCTCAGTACATGTAATGATGTCAGGGGTTTTTTTGTTGCTGTTGTTGGCGTTGACCTTCTATATGAAGAACCCACTGAAAGTGTGTTTTGGAATAAGTTAACATGCACTCTTTATGTAATGCATAGGCCAAAATGAAAAGCTATGGGTAGATTGTCTTGTATAACCAAAAGATGTCTCAATCCATGCATAAATATAATGAATGAAAGAATGAAACTCAATTGTTATCATGGAATCATAGAATGGCCTGGGTTGAAAAGGACCACAGCGATCATCTAGTTTCAACCCCCTGCTATGTGCAGGGTTGCCAACCAGCAGACCAGGCTGCCCAGAGCCACATCCAGCCTGGCCTGGAATGCCTCCAGGGATGGGGCATCCACAGCCTCCTTGGGCAACCTGTTCCAGTGCGTCACCACCTTTTGCATGAGAAACTTTCTCCTAATATCTAATCTAAACCTTCTCTGTCTCAGCTTAAGACCATTCCCCCTTGTTACTGCGACCAGTTCTAATGTCAGTACTTATTTAAAAAAAAAAAAAAAAAAAAAAAGTCTGTCAGTGAAAGGCAACAGAAGTTATTTAGCTTGTGACTAAAACAAGGGAGTGCTGATGCAGGAGCACTTTATCTGAGCTTACAGTACTGACCCTGGATTGGAAGAATGCCGTAAAAGTTTACTTGCGTGTAGTAGACTACACATAGCAAAACCAGCTGATAGCAGGTACTTCAGAGCAGAAATAAAGCACTGCAGTGATAATTAAGTGTTGGAGAGACTATCGCAACAATTTGGTTGCTTTTCTAGTCAAAAGTTGACTGTCTCTGGCTGAGACTGAAGTTGTGGGTTTGAAGCAGAAATCTGAGTTTGTGGCCTGTATCAGGAATGAGGTCTGACTAAATAGTCATAATAATTGCTTTGAGTTTATATACATTAATCCAATTAAATTTTTGATGGTCTTAATGCTAAGCTGTCAAGGATATTCTTTCTGCTGATGTCTGTGAACCCCAGCAGGTTCACAGACATCACGCTCTATCACCACTAGTATTTATGCCTTTTGTTGTACCTTTACTTTCTGCAGATTTCTGAGTGTTTGCTTAAAAACATCTGAAGTTTTGGAATATTGACTCTTAATGTTGCCTATATATGTGTCTTACTGCCCAGATTATTCTGAAAGCTAGTTTTAACCTAACAATATTATTCTGATATTGGCCTGATATTCTAGAGAAAACTTGATAAAACAGAATTTTGAAACATCTCAATGATTTTACTGGAGACAGCTTTTAAGGTATCTAACAGATCATAAAATTATAGAATCACCAAGGTTGGAAAAGATCTCCAAGATCATCTAGTTCAACCATCCGTTTACCACCAATACATATCCCTACTAAACTATGTCCCTTAGTACAACATCTAATTTTCCTTGAATGCCTCATATGATGGTGACTCAACGACTTCCCTGGGCAGCCCATTCCAGTGCCTGGTCGCTCTTTTGGAGAAGAATTTTTTCCTAATCTCCTGAACCTCCCCTGGTGTAACTTAAGGCCATTTCCTTTTATCTTGTTGCTAGCTGTGCAGGAGAAAAGGCCAATCCCCGCCTTATCCCAACCTCCTGTCAGGGGTTGTAGAGAGCAGTGAGGTCTCCCCTGAGCCTCCCCATCTCTAGACTGAACAATCCCAGTTCCCTCAGCTGCTCCTCATAAGACTTGTGCTCCAGACCCTTCACCAGCTTTGTTGCCCTTCACTGGACATACTCCAGGGCCTCAGTGTCTTTCCTGTAGTGAGAGTTCAGAACTGAGAACAGTACCCTCTGAGTACAGAGAGATGATCTCTTCCCTGCTCCTGCTGCAGCACTATTTGTGATACAAGCCAGGATGGCATTCTTGGCCACCTGGGCACGTTGCTGGCTCGTGTCCAGCTAAGCAGCAGCCAATATCCCCAAGTCCACTTTCTCTACACAGTTTTCCAGCCACTCTGCCCCAAGCCTGTAGCATGTACATTGCCTGGGGTTGTTGTTGTGGCTGAAGTGCAGGACCCAGCATCTGATCTTGTTAAACTTCATCCACTGGCCTAAGCCCAGCTATCCAGATTGTCTAGATGCCTCTGTAGAGCCTTCCTACTCCCATGTAGATCAACACTTCCTCCCAACTTGCTGTCATCTCCAGACTTAGTGAGAATGCACTCAATCTCCTTATCCAGGTCATCAATGAATATATTGAACAAGACGGATGATGTATTTGAACTTGTGGTCTGATTTAGTTTATTTACTCTGGATCATATTGAAATAGTGGGGCAATTTGAAATAGAATTTGTAGAGTTTTGGAGAATCAGATCTATAATCTTGTTGCTTTAGAGATTTAGTGGCATTGCAATTCAGCATTTGAGGGGATAAACCATCTATTTGTTCTTACGTTAAAATAATAATGAATGTACAGTCTTGCATTTTGGAAAAAGTAACACAACGTTTACCCACTACCTTTTTCTTCTCTTTCTCTTAGGTGGGTGGCTTATGAGAATCCTGAATTTACAGGAGAGCAGTACATACTGGATAAAGGGCTATATCCCAGCATTGAGGCATGGGGGGGGAAGAATTGCAAAATATCTTCAGTTCAACCCATTGTTATGGTAAGGAGTCGACTTTATGCTTCTTTTGCAAGTTTCTTTGAAGTATTTCTAGGTAGTCTTTTTCTATTGAAACCAGTTTACATGCTGTCATATGCATTCTTTAAGCAGGGATTAATAATAAACTTTTTTCAATGTTTGTTAATTTAGCACTTAATTTTTTTTTTCTCCAAATTTTTGTAGGATATTGTTGGAAGTGAAAGGGGTAAAGTCAAGGTAAGATATTTCTCTAAATGCATGAAACATACTCTGTAGTGGTCTGTGTAACATCAATAAATGGGATCAAGCTTTTTGTATACTGTAATATCCAGGCTTTTGCATAGGTAGTCCATTAGTCAAAGAGTAAGAATGCTAAGTAAAGAAGGAGGGCTGCTTTCTGAACCTCCTAACTAAGGCCATGAAAGTCCTAGGAAGCTGGAATGTAATATATAGCTGTCCTTTGAAGTTTTCTGAGGCCAAGTCAGTGTTTTGGGTCAGTAGGTGTGCTATTTGAGAGTATTGGAATTGTTCTGAGGATCTGGAGCCTATGCTCATTTATGCAGAGCTCCAGTGACCAGCTGAAGATACTTGGAGTCTGTTGCAGAAGCAAGGACAATACAAGTTAGTTGTACTCAATAGTTGTGACTTTGTTTTCAACCTAGTTTCTTTGTTAACTGTTCTGCTAGTGGTGGTTGCACTTGAAGTGAAACTCATTCAGTCACAAACGCAGCTTTCTGAGTTGGGCTTAAAAGTTAACATTGTATTTGTCAATAAAAAAGAGAAGAAAATGCCGAAGTGAATTTGTCTATTCAGTGGGTCAACAAAATTTTTGTGTTAGACTTTCTTCTGCGTGCAAGTACTACAACATTCTTTGACAGTGTGACTAAGGAGGAGCCTTTTTTCATTCTTTCATAATTCCAAACCTTTTTGTCTGTAGGAAGTTGTTACTTTAATTTCAGTCAAAACATTGAATATGTCTTGGAACTGAAAACCAGGGAGAAAAGTCTTGGCTTTCCCAATTTGCATTCATAATTAGTAACACACCTTACTTGAGTATCCAGTATAGGAATATGTATGAACTCTGGGGAATAGAAATCTCCAGGCTGCTTATTTTCTTCTATATGCATGAAAAAATATTTATGACTATAGACTTTATCCTAAGGAAACTAAGAAATAATGGCTTGTAGTCAACAGACTGTATCCTTTGTCAGCATGTTCCTCTTTGGAAAATGCTGTGCATGCCTGCACTCGTATCTCTGTGAAGAATGAATAAAGCTGGTAGGCATGTGATAATGTGAATGACTTGTGTGTGATCAGAGTTAATTATCTTCTAACCAAATTAGCAGGTTTGCTATTTAGAATTTTTTTCTT
This sequence comes from Chrysolophus pictus, assembly GCA_037305975.1. Classification (NCBI taxonomy): domain Eukaryota; kingdom Metazoa; phylum Chordata; class Aves; order Galliformes; family Phasianidae; genus Chrysolophus; species Chrysolophus pictus. The sequence goes on from CM074578.1 coordinate 43,104,756, forward strand.
TTTAACAAGGACAAAAGACTGGGTGACTTATCCTTTCATACCCTCGCATCCTCAGAGCACAGAAAGAAAGAACTGACATGACTTCAGCTATAGTTACAAGAGGCACATAAAGCCCATCTGCCCCAAGAATATTTACCACACCTGTTGGCATGCTGTCTGAGTACTTTGCCAAGACTGTGCACCATTTATGCTCTGAGAAAGAGATAGTTTTCATTTAGTGAGAAGAGTATGTATTTTTTGAGATTAAAGGGATTAAGAAACTAAAACAGAACAGTTTATTACCCTTTTCTAATCATGCACCTATTCTATCTGTTGTGTGGGGATTTATGTCTTCTCCAGCAGATAGTTGAAGTAGCTACCTTTGTTAGTGTTCTTTGAATTATTTTGTATGTTACTTAATTATTTACAACCAGAGGTGTTTTTTGGCTTTGCAGTCCTTGTTCAAGTAACAACACTGAAAATGTAACAAAAATCTATGAAACTGAATTAATCTGGATATTGACTATATAGTAATGCAGTTATAGAAGTAATGGTAGAGATCTGTTGATGAAAGTTAAAGCATTAATTGTTTTTAAATATGTTTATGACTCTTTAAAGGTCCAGTTATTTTCAGAGCCTGAATTCAAGGGTAACTGTCAAATACTTGAAAAAAACACAAGATGTATTGATTCATTTACTGTGAAGTCTTCAAAAGTTATAGGTGGCAGGTAAGTTATATCAAATGAATATTGAAAAATCACTGAAATGGTAAAAAATAAAAAAATCAAACAGCTTGCTAACGTCTGAAATGGTTTTATCTATGGGAACTTACAAAGAACAATGCTTTGTGGTATGCACACATACGCATTGATATTTAGCTTATCAGGACAAAACATTGTACGTGATGTTTCTGCGAGTACCTCTTACTAAAGACTCAGAAACACTACCATCATTTTACTTTCACAGTTTTCCTAAAAGACAGTTTCTTCTGCTTCTTCCTGCAGCTGCATACTTTTTGACCAGGAAGAATTCTCTGGTAACCAGTATGTGTTAGAAGAGGGAATCTATCCAGATCTGATGGCAATGGGGTGTTTGTCCCAAGCAGCTCTAAAATCATTACGGATTATAAATATAGTAAGTAAAGCAGATAAGTACACTGATGTCTCCCCTCCTTTTTTTTTTTCCTTTTCTTTTTTTTCCTTTTGTGACAATAAAAATGTTAGGGATATGTAAACAGTAGAGCAACACGCTTCTTTTTCCTGTGTAACAGCAGTGAAACATCCTATCTGCAGTCAGTTTTTGTACCTTATTTTTTGCAAAAGAGAGGACTTCACTGGAACAGCTGTCTGGCATTGCTGTTCTCCATAACAGCTTAAAAAGGACTTCCATAAAGATAGTTAAGGATGTGTCAGGCTCTTTTATTTCCCAGTGGAAGAGATCACTTAAAATAAGTTGACAAATGTCAGTAGGACAGCATGTACTCTGATCATTGTTTTTTACTCATGTTAAAAGAGCAAACTTCAGCTAAGGAACTTTGCATGAAATACATGTAATTATAAAACTTTATTTGTATCACCAGGGAAATGCAATTTGTGTTCATTGTGAAATATTGTACCGTTCTAAATAAAGTAAAGTAACACCCCATGCCATTTGGCAAAATCAGACACTGTTGTTTTGTATGTTAGATACAAACATAAACAACATTTACATATTTTGTAACTCCTCAGTGGTCAGGAACAAGTTTGTTCAAGCCTGTAACCAATCATTATGATGGATCACTTATGGAAACTGCAAATATCTCTTAAGATCAAAGTAATTATTAGCAAAATGTAGTTAAGAATCCAGGAGCTTAGTGCAACTTTACGAAAGAGGTGGTACTCATTCTAAAAATGGAGGAGTACCTTATTGACTCTCCTCTTTGAATCTGGCAACTATAATTTTGGTAACTTGTTAGTGATGTAGCAGTTGACAAAGGAGAACTAAAATGTGTCATCCTCTTTCATGTCTCTGGAGCATTGTCTCTGGTGCAGTGTAAACAAACATTTGCAGTAAGTATGTCTGCCTCGTGAACTCTTTGACTCTCCTGTAAACAAATGACAGTAAGAACAGAAGTTGTTCTAGCCAAACTTGGTGGGTGATCACCACAGAGTAAAATAGGCTTTTCTGAACATATCAGTAACAAGCTCTTGGGTCTTAAATGCTTATTTCACGCTGGCAGGATTTTTCTCCTGAAAAATTTGTTCTTTGTGACAGAGATTCTCATGTTAAAACAGCCAAATGACAGTTCTTGAAGTTCTTAAAGCTTCTGAAAATTGTTCTTGCCCTACAATTTATCACACTTCAAACAGTGGTAACGAGCTGTGCCTCTCTGCACGTTATATACTGGTGCTTTCTTCTTCAGAGGCTCCTTACCTGAGGAGAAGAGAAAAATGGCTTGCTTTACTCAGTTGTTTATTAGTAAATGATAATACAGAGAGTAAGAAGTTAGATGAAAATGATTATATTATACTGTTAATTTTTCATAATTTTATGGAAGCTTGAATTTATTCTTGGTACCAGTTTCATCTGTCACATTTACTTTGTGGCTGGTTTTTGGCATTTGACATTTTCTGTTCCTCCCCACCATTTGCTGGGCCTAGAACTTCCCCTGTGATTCTTCTGTTTCTATCCAAGAAGCACCTTTTTTTGCTTTAATATGCAAAGCTGATGTGACTATCCAGTTTGGCTCGATTTTGCAGAGATCCATTTCTAAGGGACCATTAAAAGAAGAACATAAGGGGTATTTTATAAACTTGGAAGTGAAAGTTAAAAGGGCTTTTATTCATAATCTCAGTATCTTTGCTTGATTGTCTTTACTTTGCGTGCTCCATGTAGTTGTTACTGTAGATGGAAAAGAGTGTTTTTCCTTGTTGAATTTGCTATGTGTTCCTTTCCCTGAACATAATATAAATGCAACCATGGATGTGGTTTATACTTGAATAGTCATGCTGAAAATACTTGTTTTTAATGAGCAACTCTGTGAAATAGCTGTATGTAGGTATACTTGAAGTCTGCTGTGTACAGAGTAATGCATCGGAAGAGCTGCAAGATAGATAACTCTAAGATGACCTTGCACTTCTTGCTGTGGGGAATGTTTTGTATAACAATGTTGCTGCTGAATCTTAAAAAAAAATAAAAATAAAAAAATAAAAAAAATGCCCAGAATGGAAAGTGTAGCTGAAAATTGGAGGATTTCCTTTTTTCTCTGTGCTTTCTTTGTAATTAGATTATTTCTGAACTATTGCATGTGGCTCAAGGGTTGCTGTCTAACCTGTTTTGTATCACAGAAGGCAGGTGCAGGTCTGTAAAAGGGCTGAGGATTCAGAGATACTGGGAAATAATTGTGGTCCATGTTGGGCTCTTTACCCATGTTTATGCTCTATAGTCTAACTTGTGTTAACCTTTAATAGTGGGATTAGTCTACTCTGAATGTGAAGTAAGCTGAAAGACCTCTCTGGTGTTTTCTGCAAACTAATGTCATGCATGCAAACAGGAATATAAACATAGCTCAGCTGCTTTGTGATAATCTGGACTACTGCATGGTAGCATGGTGATGCTAGTGTAACGTTATCATCTGGGCCTTTAAACATCAAAAGGAAGGTTAAAGAAGAATTTCAGCACTGTCAAGAAATTGGTTGACATTAGATTTTTCCTCGCAAAAGCACAGGGAAGCGTTAAATATTCACAGCTGTGTACATGTGGAACCATCTCAGTCTTGGCACGGCCTGTTTTCATGACTGAGATCATTGTGAGTCAGATTTTGCTCTGTGTTGATATGTTTCAAGTATGCAAACACATCTCAGCAGTAAAGAAGTCTTCTGTCTGTGGCATTGGGTTTACTCAGTCGTGACTGGAAGACCGGTGAGAAAAAAATGACCCTGCCTCTCCATATCTGTCACTATAAGTTGTGACACTAGGATACTCAGATTTAATTAACTTTACACTGAGGGATTTCAAACCCTTACCTCCTAGTTTCCAGGGAGGAGCCTTGATGATGAGAGACTGATTCCAATCCACTACAGGTACCTGATGCACAGAAAAGAATCCAAGGTTTGTTATCCAGAAAGCGTTTAAAATAGATCCAGTGATGCATGGGAATTCTGTGTGAGTAGGAACCCTTTAAACCAGAAACATTTTGAGAGAAGGAATGAAGAATCATCTCCCCAGAGCCATTTGGAAAATTCAGATGTTAGTTTTTGTCTGAGTCATAAATTTTACCTCAGAAGTATGAATCTTGACACTTTTGCCTGGTTATACTATCATAATCTACTACAGAAGCTAAAAAAATGAAAGCTGTGAGGAATAAGCAATGCTGACAAGACTGTCATAGTTTGAAGCTGTAGAAATCAGTATTATCTGCGTGTTGAGATCTGAAAAAGAAAATCCCTACAATGAATGGGGGTTACTGCAGTGGAAAAGAGATATGGCATAAATTAGAATGTGTTTTAAAATATAATTAAGGTATGCAAGAATTGTCCACAGATTTTTGTGTGCTTTAGGATAAGCAAGTGTGATGTTGCATGCAGGAAGACCCCCCTGTGTGCTGTCTATAAGGGCTTTTAATGACTTCTTTTTTTTCATTTGTTTCTTTTAAGTATCCTATTGCAAAGCAAAAACCTTTTTCAGGGTCTTTGAGTTGTAACAATCCGAAAACGGTGATATAAAAGGGTTGCATGAAGTAATGATGTTCACACTCAGCATTTTGGCTTTTAAATTCCTGTAAAAATATTCATCTTCTTTGTGCAGGAGCTGTCTGAGCCATGCATAGCTCTTTTTGAAAAAGTGGGTTTCCGAGGAAAAAAAATAGAATTCACTACAGAAGTCTTAAATCTCCGGTTCCTGGGATATAATCCTCGAATAGCTTCAGTTCAAGTCCTTGGTGGCACGTGAGTTTAAATTCACTTCTTGCATCTTTAGAATTATGTATTTATTCAGCAGAGGGGAAAAACCCACAAAAAACACGGGTGGTAGAAACTAAGGAGAATAAAATTGGAACACCGTAATGTGCATAGTGCATTAATGCACATTGTAGTTACAGAAACCTACTTTCATCTTGATTCCACAACACTGTCACTGACTCACAAGGAGGTGCCCTGTGATTTTCTAAGAAGCTGAAATGAATTTGAACAAAGCTCACTAGGAAGCGGGTCCCAACTCTCCTGCTAATATTATAAAAGCTAGCTTGCATAGCAATGTTAAATCTAACTTCTGTGCTTTTGCTTTAGGTCCTGATCATAACAAATCATACAGTTTGTGATCTGTGTCCCGGATCCTAAGTTCAAAATATTTTAATAAGCTTTGTATTTGTTCTTTTACTTTGGTTTATGGACACTGATATAACGAGATCGTGATACAGCCCTTTTTGGTAGCATAGTGCTTGTAATAATCTCTTTGACTTCAGGAATTGAATCAGACTCATTACAGATCTATCAGTTAAATTCATTAACTATTTTTCAGCAGTTGTATTTCCTATTCTCAAGAAGATTATGTTAAAAAAAAAAAAAAAAAAGGAAAAAGTAGTCCATTATGTTTAAAAATTTTCAATATCTCAACATATCTGTTAAATTTCTCTTCTTGTGTTTTTCCTGGAGCTAATTTTTACCACCGAGATGTTTGCCTCAAGGTTTTCTACCTTGAAGAATCACACTTCTTTTTTTTACTGTTCCTTTGCATTTAAATATGCTTTTTTGAAGAGATAAATTCCCAGGCACGTGCAAAAGATGCCGTTGGATAGCTCAATATTGCCCTCAAGTGGATAATTAATACCTGATCTTAAGTAAAAACCATTTTCCTCATCTGGAGGAACAGGTCAAGGGATTTCCTTAGTTCACTGAACTGAAGTTTATTCAACTTGTAGTTTTTAAGTTACTCCAAAATGTGAAATCCAGTGCACTCCAATTCTATTGACCAAATAATAGCATGATTTTATTATTTTTAAGACCCATTAGGAAGAATCCTTGTGCTATCAGTCATTGGCTTAAATATTTAACACTACTGTTCTCTGGGATATATTTCTGTTAAATCTGTTTGGTGATTTTTTTTTTTTGTTGTTGTTATTTATTGTTGTTGTTATTATTCTAAAGCAGATTTTGGCAGCAAAAGCATTATTTGTTTTTGTTTTTTTTCATTTTTCCCCACATAGATGGATAATTTATGAGCATAGTAATTACAGGGGACGTCAGATGTTGCTGTCACCAAATGAAATTCCAGATTGGTACAAACTGAGTGGCTGTTGTCAGATAGGTTCTCTGAGACCTTTACTGCAGGTGAGTAGCTGACGGTAGGTTGTGAAGTACTGATTTATTTAGTTGTGGGATGAGGCTGTATTATACAACTGAAAGCAATGTTAAAATCTTGCTGCACGTCACGAGCTTCAGTGATGACAATTGTGTGAAGAAATTGCTCTATGGTTTCACTGTAATAAATGCTATTTGATTATGCTATGTGGTTTTGCGTTACTGCTGCTTAAACTGTTCATTAGGATACTTTAAATGAAAATATTGAAGACAATACATAAGGATTAGTGAGCAGTTTTAAGAACTAATGGTTATAAATACCATATATAGATAAGTCTTATCACTAGCTCCTCACTGGTATAGTCAGTAATATTTACATTATTTTTGGAGCAGCAACAAAAAAAAAAAGGTCAACAAAATCGGATCATTTCAAATAGGAGTGATACTGTGCTGACTGAGGGGATGAAAAATCCTTTCTTGTTTACTACATACATAGAAAAATAATTTGGAAATCTAATGTAAAACTTCCCGTATTGTCGTTTTTGTTTTGTTCTCAATTGTAATTTGGTCCAAATGCTGCAGCAATCCCCTGAGCCTTTGAAGTTCTTGCTGAGCTGTATTTTATTGAGGAAGCAACTTTTTGTAACTTATAGATAACAAGCACTGGTAACACTACTTACTGTCATGGAGCTGTCTTTGTATAGCCTTAAGCAGAGCTAGGAATAATGCATTTTGACTGCCATGGCCAAGAGCTTGTCTAAACAGAAGTGAATGTGAAACAAGCCACAGCATGAATGTGAAGTGTAACACCTGATGCCAGGGAAATAAGCAGCACTGCACAAGTGCACCTTTTGTGAAGACGAGGAACATCTACACAGAAATTTGCTGCTGTTCTGAATTCAGCATTCTTAGCATCCCACTGTGTGCCAATCCCAGTGCACAGGCTAGCCTAATACTAGGTCTCCATGCAGAATGGCAGATTCTCAAAGCTTGAATCATCTTACGTAGGTAGGGACTTCGTAGTTCAATCCTAAAACAGAAAAGCAAGATTTCTGAAAGAAAGAAATGCACCGGATTGAGCACTGAGTAGTGAACTGCTCTGAAGTTTGCCAGAGAAGAGTATGTTGTGCACTAGAGAGACTGTGGTTAGAGTTCTGTTGTTGTTGGCATTTTTTATTTTATTGTATTTTCTTCTACAGAAACGTGTGTACTTCAGGCTTCGGAACAAGGAAACAGGAAAGTTCATGTCAACTGATGGAAACTTGGACAATTTGAATCTTCTCAGAATACAGGCTGCGGAAGATGGAGACTCAGATGATCAAATCTGGGTTTATCAGGATGGATTCATAAGATTCCGGGTAAGATTCAAGTTCATTGTGAATTATTTCTTTCCCTCTTCAATTACAAGGTTCATTGAATTCAGTTTCTACTCAATCATCATCTTAGTTCATTGTCTAGGTTTATTCAATTTCAGCTGTATTACAGTGTCTGTGGAGCTTTTGGTTGGTGTGTGTTTGTTGGCTGTTTCTTGCACTGAACTCCGGATTTTTTTTAGGTGTCATAGTTATATGATCCTTTCTTCCTGATGTCGTTGAAAATCAGAGATTCGGTTATTATATACTTTTTCCGTAAAGAATAGTAGTCTTATAAATCATAGAATCATAGAACTGCCTGGGTTGGAAGGGACCATAAACACCACCCATTTCCAACCCTGTGCCATTGTCAGAGCTGCCACCCCCAAGCTTAGCTGCCCAGGGCCCCATCCAGTCTGGCCTTCAGTGCCTCCAGGGATGGGACGAACAAAACACAAACAGTATTGAAAGACCATTATCATGCTTTTAATGAGTTCCTTTTACTTTCTTGTCCTCTTCTTCCACAGCAAAAACATTACAGAAGTATCAGGTTATATCCTCTTCTGCGTTCAGACAAGCTTAAGGATGAAATCCTACTTTCTTCCCCCCCACCCCACTGGTTATTCCATGTTTGTCAAGTTCCATCCTTTTTCCATGCCTCCATACAATTTCCCAAATGAGGTCCTACTTTTCTCACAGTCCATAAAACTAATTGTGTAAATTGTCATTGAGGTGAGCAGAAGTATTTGCAGTTCATAATGTTTAAGCATGAAGTCTTAGGTAGGGATGCAGGCCAAAGAAAATTAAGTTACTTTAATACTGTTAAACAGCTTGACTGCAAAGAATCATGTGAACTTTTTGTATAGGATTGTATAACTTCAAAAGCAGATGTTCATAACCACGTCATCTATGCTGGAGGGAAGAATCTTGCTGTTAATAAGCTAAGGCATTGTTTGGACGTGTTTACAGGACAGATGCAGTGGTAAAAAGAGACTTATGCAGGCAGTGAAATTATACCCAGTAAGCTAAAAGCTTGAATATTGTATACATAAGACTTCTCTCACAACTGTTTGCCTCAAACATTTCATTGCAAATTTTTATATCACAGCAGCATGGTATTGTATGATTCTGGATAAATACTCTTTCATTTTTCTTCCCTGTGTATGTATTTGATAGCGCTGTTTTGTTGTACATGGAAAATACACATCTTGTTCTGTGTAGCAGTCAGGTAACTCAGCATGGAGTGCAGGAGGGCAGCACTGATCTTCAGTAATGGAATTTTCCATCTTTCTATTGAATGGCAGCAAAGTCTTTGTATTTTGCACAAACAAATCGGTTTCACCACGTTTTAGAAAATGAAGCTCATGGGTGGGTAGGTGCATGCACGTAGGCAGACAGTCCACTGGAAGAATTTCTGCCTTTGTAGCTCTAAGTTTAGGGTGCCTTAGTGACTCTGGATCACTGCATACTGAGATCTGCCTGAGGTTCCTGGGTAGGTGGGATTAACTCAGGAGCAGGATATTAATATCAGTCCTCTCATTTGTCAGCAGAAATTGATAAGAATTTAGATTTCCTCACTCTAGTTTCTTTAGAGATGCATGATGCAACAGGCTCATGAACCTATGTGGAAGCTTTGAGTCCTCCACATCCCAGTGGAGACAACTTTTAGATACAAATGAGAACTAAATTGATTTACTTTGTGGCTGTATTTCAATTCTAGGTTAAGACAGTAAGAAGTATTCGCAGAATCACAGATTGGCCAGGGTTGGAAGGGACCTCAAGGATCATGAATCTCCAACCCCCCTGCCACATGCAGGGCTACCAACCTTCCCACCTAATGCTAGACCAGGCTGCCCAGGGCCCCATCTAATCTGGCCTTGAACACTTCCAGGAATGGGGCATCCACAACCTCTCTGGGCAGCCTGTTCAGTACCTCACCACTCTCTCTGTAAAGAATTTTCCCCTGACGTCCAACCTAAATCTCCCCTTCCTCAACTTAAAACCATTTCCCCTCGTCCTGCAGTTATCTACCCTTTCAAAGGGTTGATTCCTCTCCCCTCTGTAGGCTCCCTTTAGGTATTGAAAGGCTGCAATGAGGTCACCCCGCAGCCTTCTTTTCTCCAGGCTGAACAAGCCCAACTCCTTCAGCCTGTCCTCATAGGGGAGGTGCTCCAGTCCCCTGATCATCTTTGTGGCCCTCCTCAATTCTTCTCTCAATTTGGCGTATTTAATAATTTAGGGCCATATCAATAAAGGCAGATGAATGTTTAAACTACCGCTGAAGTAAATTCAGAATTACAAGGAGACAGACTTGTGGTGATCTATCGATCACTGTTCCCACAAAACAGTTCACTATAATTCACCCCTAAGACAGCCTTAGCATTCTTTTCAAATCAGCTTTATTTTTGCCAGTAGTCTTCTTAGCCATAAAGATATTTGCAGAGTTGTGACATCACATAATCTGATAGATGACTACAAAGCGATTATAGAACAAAGAGGAAAATACCTTTGTGACATACTATGACACTTAATACAGCGTGAGGTTATGTCCTTTCTCAAGCTCAAAAGGTTACTGCAGAACTGGAAAAGACTAAAGAATGGCAACGACAAAAAGCAGAGGTGATGCATGGAAGAGACTAACTAGTCAAGACTACCTGTAGTGTGGGCAAACCACCTTTAAAATAAGGCAGGGAGCAGGAAGGAGAGCACCAAATAAAGCCAGTTGCTGCATATCAAATAAATATTTTCTATTGTTGTAGGAAAGATGTGGACCTGCTTGCTACAGAAGGGTTATGATATGGAAAGGAGTGTGTTCAAAACGGTTGCATTGATATGATTGAGTAGAAACAAATTAGCACGCGGGACAGGAAGCATGTAGGTATTAGAGATACCAGCTCTGCATGGAGAAGTCTCTGGTCTAGAAAGTGCTATAAACTGAGAGAATGTACTAGGGACATTCAGCATACAGAGCAGAGTGAATGTAATCTTCTATAGCATCTGTTATCAACCATGGATAGAGGCAGGTGCTAATTGCACCTTTTGATGTGATACAACATGCCTGTTTTAATGTCCTTACCTAGTGGAGAGTGTCAGCAGAAACAGGAATGGATATAAAAATAAATAGCCTTGAGTTTAGGAGAAAAATGCATTCCTTAAGGGGAATGGAGTTCTTAGATTCTGTTTTCACTAGCTTTCATCCCTTCTGTCTGATTTAAAAAATAGAAGATAATAGAAGTAAGGCCTCTTGAATAATTGCTGTTGCCTTTCTGATTATATAGATGGCAGAGGATTGCTGCTTGACAATTGTTGGAAATCTTATAACTCCTGGCTCTAAACTTGGTCTGTCGTTTGAGCGGAATGAAGACAAACAGTATTGGCATATTAGTCCCGATGGCAGGATTTACAGCAAGATGAAACCTAAGCTGGTTTTAGATATCAAAGGTAAGCAAATGTGTTATCTAATTACATTGTGTCTTAATTACATGGTATTTACAGTGGGATAGGCATTAAATGTGCCTATAAATTAAAGATGGTGTTACAGTTACTTTAATCTAGAATCAGAAAAGACCCGATGAGCTAGTCTGACCTCCTGAATTATACAGGCCATAGGACTTTGTTGCAGTTTTCCTGCACAGAGTTTAGGAACCCACAGTACTGGCTTATCTTGTATTCCCAGTGTCCACTCAGTGTTGTAGATACCCTCAGTTAATTTTACTCAGCATTGGGTAATCTGAATATAATTATTTAAAAACGCTGAAGCGAAGTTTTTCTTACCTAGCTTCTCATTAACTTTAACTTGTATAGAGCAATTTTTCTTATACATTAGTTGTAGATGCAGTAGCCAAAGGACATTAGGAAAGCAAAGGCAGCGCTGTAAACTGACGTGAATAGATGAAAAGTTTTTTCATTTGTTCATTAATGGCCGTACCTACATTGTGAACATGAAATTCTGTCACAGCAGCCTAATATCTACCTGCATCCAAGGCACGACTTACTGTAGTTGTTGTCACAGCCAATTTGCTTCACGAAGGTACTGTTTCTGAACAGTCTTTGCTTTTATAATTCCATAGGCCTGATAAAGCAGTACAGTGATCATGATCAGGTGTTCCTACATAACTCTGCTTTTTTTTTTGGAGGGAATAATCATTTTTATTGCTGTTGATTTCTTTTTAGCAGTTTTAAAATCAATTCTGGATTGATGTTGTGGCTTTAACTATAACAATCACAAAAAAAAAAAAAATTATCAGTCACTGGTCAGCACTTTGGGACTAAAAAGGACAGGCAGAACTGTGAGACAAGGGCTATGTAATGTCTGACTGTGATACAGTGTTGACACAAATACTCATAAATTCTCTTTACAGCCCTATAAAGTTGGCAATGATTAATGTAAAGCTTATCAAAAAGACTTTAGTTCAAAGGACACTCCTAATTCAAGTCGGGTCTGCTAACATTTTTTTTCTGTAGTCAGTTCTAAGTTGCAGCAAAAAGCAGAGTACTGCCACACCAATGTGACTGCAGTTAATCACGTTAAAACCACATCACATATTTTGCACTTGGTGAACTTCATAATGGATAGGTCTGATGACAAAAGTACAGACCCATTCTGTAAGTACATTTATTTGAGAAAGCATAGGAACATCATCTCTTTCTGCCAATTCTGCTGATCCAGTCTTGCCCACAAATGGAGCTGTAATGAACTCTTCAGTAAACGGCTGTGGCTGTTTGGCTGCACAATGCCACCCAGTGGACACTCGGCATGGTGCAGTGGCTTGGCTAGAGCACTGCTCTTATCATAGCAAATAGCCCCATGTTCCACCGAAAGAAATCGAATTTTTTCCCGTTATTACTTTTATATTTTACCGAACATTGCTTACTAAGTACATCCTGCCCTGCAGTGATAACTTAGTGATGTAGCCAACGTTATTTTTTTTGTACCTGCAGGTTAAAGCTTTTTCCTGTGGATGTATTTGATCTGATGTTCCTCCCCCAGTTTTTCTTTTCTGAAGAAATTTACCAATATTTGTGTTGTGTGTCTCTACTGCTTCTTAGTCATTCATTGGTGATAGGAAAGATGTGAATCAGGTTGGCATAGGCTGCCCAGAGAGGTGCTGCAGTCACTGTCCTATGTGGATGTGGCACTGAGCGACACGATTAGTGGGCATGGTGGGGATGGGCTGACAGTTGGACCAGGTGATCTTAGTGGTCTTTTGCAACTTTAATGACTCTGTGATTCTCAGAGACCCTTTCTGATTTAGGATAATGGCACCAGCAAGCCTCCCCCAGATCTCTGAAGCAGAGATCAGCTACGGTGCCTGAAATGGCATTTCCTTAGTACAAAAGAGCTGCTATTGAATGTGCACAGCCACGTAGGACTCCAATTTCCTGGTCTATTATTTCTAGGATCTGTTAGAGTCTGTATTTGTATACTCACAGGAGGCTTCCAGCTGCTGGGCATTTCTTTTCCTATAAGGAGGTTGTAGGGTGGCATGGGAGAGGGTGCAGAATGACAGATGGATGTCTGTAGGAATGTCCCAATGTTCAGTACAGATAGCTGCTTATAGTGGAATGGTACCAGCTACAGCAGGTGTGGTACCATGTGAAAGGCATGCAGCTTATGCTTCTGCAGTACATATGAGATAAAAGCAGTCAGCTCTGACTTTCAGTTCTAGGTGAACTTTCCTCTGCTTCTGAGTCCAAGTGAGAATAATAGTAGCACTCCTCTTCTAGGGGAACACATTTAGCACTGTGTACCACGAGTAGTAAATTAAGCCCATCTAAGAAATGGATATATTTTACATTCAGGTATGCTTAGCTGGGATCAGCTGAATGTTGGTTGTGTTCTGTGTATGGCAACCTGTGGTGTAGCTGGTCAAAACATAAGGTGACAGTGGTGAATAATAAAGGAGACTCAACCTCATCCCCTGGCTTGTTCTAATATATATGTGTGTGTGTGTGTGTGTGTGTGTGTATATATATATTTTTTTTGTATGGTCTTGCTTCTGTTGACTGTTAACAGCAGGACTTTTTTCATGGTGTAAATGTCGTCCTTAGAACAAAGTGACAACCACTGAAGGGAAACTGAACAGTTAACTTTGATTTTTGGGAAATGGCAGTCTTTAAGGAGTCGGATGTGACTGTATTACAGTGTTTTCTTCCTTCTCCATTCAGGCTGAAAAAGTTGAAGTGCTGAATTACTGACGGGGTGGAGAGGAGCAGGCAGATCTCCCTGCTTCAAAAGAAATTCCAAAAGCTGGTGGTGATGAAAATGAACATAATTTGTATTTTCAGTGCCTTAGGAGAAGGAAAAGCCATCTACATCAGTACTTATTAGAGTAGCCCTGAAACCCAGAGCACACGGTCTGTCTCTTAGTTCAGTGCTAATCTATGCACTTTGAATTTTTCTTTACAGGGGGCACACAATATGATCGTGATCACGTTGTTGTCAACACAGTCAACGAAGAAAAGTTAACACAGTGCTGGGAACCACTGGTTGTGTAATTCCAAGTGAGAAAGGTGATGTCTGAATTGGGCACTGTTCTGGACGCTAGAATTGGCACTGCCAGCTTTGAAGGATGCATGATCAAGAGTTCTGTCTTTTCAGCTTTACAAAGAACAAGCAACAGAATGATTTCATATCTCTCTACCGAACATAATTATCCCTATAAAAGCTTGGGTATCTCTCAACCTTTTTTTTTAAATCATTGCAACTCTGTGAGATAGAGAACGGTAGCATGCTTCAGAGCAGTGGGGAAGAACCAGAGGTGGGGGAGGCCCCGGAGTTACAATCACGTCAGTGAGTACTTAATCCAGAACAGTCAAGAAGTGTAATTTTAAATTATTTTTAAAGGTGTTTGTTTTTTTTTTTTAACTAAGGGCTAAAATAATTAAAGCTTATTTTATAAAGGACAGGAGTGCAATGTGTATACAGTATAGCAATTTAGGCCTATTGGCTGATAGTATAGAAGAATATTCACTACTGAAAATTTAATATATTTGTCTCACTGTAACAAACTTACGTTTACAGAAAGCTTAAGACCACTAGCAAACAGCAGATCCAAAGAATTTTTAACACGTGGTTTCAAATATAGTTAGTATGCTAAAGTAGTAAGTCCTAAATTAAGAAGAAAAATAATCTAGATTTTCTCATGTAGAGGGAGGATATAAATGAGTAGATGGCTGTTAGAAAAAGAGAGGGTTGACAGGTTGTTAGAAAAAGAGAGGGTTGACAGAAGAACTTATCAGAATGTGAAGAACTTGCCTGCCCATTTCCTAAGCTGCCTAATTTTTTTGTTACATATATTTGACTTCTTTGCCAAGACATCTTCTCTTTTGAAATAGCTCCAGTAAGTACAGTCTTCCTGAACTCTAGAATCATTTCCTATATAGAAAAAAAGAATTCTTAAGGAAACTATCAATAACCATGACTGCGAAAGCACCTAAGCACACTGTGGTTACCAAGCCTTTTGGCCACCAACTTTTGGCCTATGCTCTGGCTTGCTGTGTTAGTTTTCCATGCTAATATTGGCAGAAAAGTAAAATATGAAAAAACTTTTGTACTATGCTGCTGTGTTTTGTTCTGGCTTAGCTCAGTGTTATTACACGCTGCTCTGAGGAGCACCTAGGCCTTTGTCTTGCACAGTAAGTCTGTTCAAAAGTAACATTTTCACTACTGTTGTGTTGCCGCAAAGGACACTGGTGCTTGCATTGTCACCAGCCCAGAGGAAGTGCCTTACTAATAATTCTCCTCTTTCTGTACAGAAGTACTGAGGTTTTGTTGCTCTGAAATGTGCTGCTTTTAGTTCTTCATAGAAGATATGTTGTTATTGGTTCCAAATGGTGGTACTTTGTCATACCAGTGTGCTCTTGCTATATGTAATATAGCATTTAACAAATAAATTTAAGTTAGATAACAACAACTTACTGAAATTATTTTCAAGTTAGAAAGGTGACATTTGGCAGTTCTGCTTCTATCTTGTGATCTTCTCTGGCACTAATTCCTCTGCTACAGCTGCAGGCTCTGAGGAAGGGGTGCTTCTCCTGTATAAACAGGTGCTCACTGCACAGGGGTCTGCATTAACACATGGCTGCTGCTTCTACCCCCGTAATGCACTGCATGGTATGGTTTTTCCATGGCCATAGCTGCACCACAGGAACTGTGCAGCTCTCAATTAGGATGTTACTATTTCCCTTTCATCTATCTATCTGTGCAGCTGCAAGTAAGTAACTCATGTGTCTCTGACACAATGGTAGTGTTAAAAACAGACCAACAGCTTCAAACACTTCAACAGCACCAACTGTGATAGGGGGCAGGGCTGTCCTGCATGAACACTATAGTCAGCTGAATTGCTATCAAGAGTCAGGCAACTGGAATAATTATCACTTACAGTGATAATTACAGTGATTTTGTTCTGTGCTTCTACTCAGATTAGTTATGCCATGAGAGATTTGATCAAAGTACATCAAAGTTGAAGTACAGTCTTGAGCCAGCAATGCAACTATTTCCTACAGAAGTTTACAACTTCTGAGAATGAACCAGACTGAGTTGTTATACATGTTATGTATATTAATAAAGGCAAACAAAACTGAGGAAAGGAGAAAAGGATGGCATGGGTTCTACATGGACAATCAGATGACAGTGTCTCACCCTTGCGGTATTTAGCTAGAACCACTCAGAGAACAGAGCTCCAAACTCAAAATGCTGCAAAGTTTCTCGGGTTCCAACACTTAGGCATATCCTGCAAAAGTCACAACTGTATTTGTAAAATCGTTTTCGTGCACAATTACCTGAAGAGACATTGGTATTTCTTATCTGTATATTAACACTTTGTAACACACGGTGTATGAAAGGAACCAAAGAGGCTATTCTAAAACAAAACAACTTTTTAAATGATTCATTCTTTAATTGCTTTGTAAGGAGAAACAGATGCTACATACTGGTTCAGGTTCAAGTGTCATTTACCAGTTAAGCATGTGACTGAAGGCACAACAATGATTAGAATTGCTTTATTTTTTATTAATGACATCAATCACTGTTTTTCCACGTGCATGTCCTTCTTCTAGTTTCAGAAAGGCCTTTGGAACTTCAGAAAAAGGGAAGACTTCTTGGATAACTGGCTGAACCTGCAGAATAAAGCATCACTGCATTAGGAATAAAATGACATTGTTTTAGCACCTTCACACTGTTTAAGGAAAGGAGAAGGATTTTTAATAGCAGTTAAGGCAGAAATTGCTCAGTACAGTCACCACCTTTTAACTTCTTTTCAGGGCCTCTTCTGCATGCAGGAGAAAGGTTTTTGCTTTCTCCCCAAGTTTTGAAATATTTTTAATAGCACAGCTCAGAACCCTAGCCTAGGACAAAAAATAAAGCATGGTGCAAAGCTTTAACCTCCCATGTATCTATATGGTTTTCTTGTTAAACCAAGAACCTTTCAAGAGTTTCAGTGTTTTAAGATATTTTTGAATCTAGTATCTTCAAAGGACCTGGCTACAAATGAAGTACAAAGAGAAAGTACGCTGTTGCTGAATCATTTGGATACACTGTGTCTTCATGCTGGCATAGATCATGAAGCCTGGCTAGCATCCACTGCTATTTTGGCATTAATTTTGTAGAGTAGCCTTCTGGATTGTTTTAGAGCAATCACTAATAATGAAGGTGAAACTACCACAATTCACTGTGCCCACCAGTGATTAAGGAGCCAGAAAACCCCACCAGCACTTTCTTTAGCTATTGCAGTATGCCACCGGAGGGAGAAGAAATCCCAACTGTTTCTGAAAATTATTTTTCACCATGTTCTGAGTCACCCTTCCAGAGGCAACAGTAAGCTCTGTCTACACAACTGCTGCCAGAGCACCTACCCTGAGGCAGGGCTCTTACCTTATATCCCCTCCTATCAGCCCAGTACACGCTCTTCCTTTGCTGAACTGATCCTGCTCATCTTTGCAGAGAACATTAGCAACACGTGAGTGTGCAGCCAGCTCTTTCAGTAATAGAAATTTTAAGAATCAAAGATCCAAACACTCTTATTGCACTAGAAGATGTCCTTCTTACTTATATCACTGAAAAATATTTTCAGGCCTTTTCCCTGCAGGTACCACCAGGCACACTTATCTTGCTTAGCACTTCTAGAATAGGTAATGGCCTTCTCAGCAGGACATGTGCTTTGCCAGGAAAGGAAATGAGACAACAAGTGTGTCAGAGTCAGAGCAGTGCCTTCTTTCAGAAGCTTTCTTTTACCAGAAGGTGGAGTACCTACACAGACTGCTGTTCAGAACACAGCACTATCAAGGAAAGGTCTCTCACAACCCACATTTCCCAAGCTGGGTTCTAGGCATCCAGCACCCTCCCCAACAGCACAATTGCAATCCAGAAGTTGTCTATGCACACGTAAACATGCTCTTCTCATTTATCTTTATTACCTTCAAGTCCAATTATTGCACTAGAGTAACTACTACTTTTTTTGTTTTAACAGTATTCTAAGACAACAATAATCAAACTATTATACTGCTATCTTAATTTTGTTTCTAAGGTTCTCCCTTTATTCTGTTGATGCATGCCTTGCAGAAATGTCACATGGCAGAAAAGTAAGAAGGAGCAAATCCCTTCAAAGATAAAGAACTCGCAGCCAGTTCCTAAACAAAGCAATTGTGCCAATAAATTACTAAGTGCCTTCAGTCTGCCAGGCTGCAGGGCAGGAGGCTGGGTAATGCCTTCCCCTTGCTTAATCACAGTGATCTGTGCAGCCAGACCCCAAAGCAAAGGGAGGAGTAGAAAGCAACAAAAGGGACAGAAAGATACTGTTTAACACTGCTGCTCAACCAGGAAATAGATGGCGGGTCATAACCAAGTGAAAACCATGTTTAAAACAGAATGAAAACATCATCTTGAGCATCGGCAGCCAGGGACACGGCCTCAAAACCACTTGCATGGGATGCCTGTGGGTAAAACGAGCATCAGAGTAAACTGCAGCCACCGTGACAATCAGCAGGAGGAATGTGCTGCTCTTCAGTTACTGTTCTGAAGAAGATCAACCCTTGCTTTCATAGCAGAAGCCTTCAAAAAAAAAAAAAAAAAGAACACCAACAATCCAAAACAATCCAAAACCCTGGTGAACCAAGCACACGTGCAGCGCTTGCACAAGCAGTTACTGTTAATGGCAGCAGAGATGTGCTTCAGTTCAGAAAAATAAGAGTATGGAAACACATGGACGCAGCTGACCCTCATAGGGCAAGGGGCTGGGAGGAGGGAAAGAGATCACAGGAAGGATGCCGTTCAGCTATATGGCATTGCGAGGCACAGGGGTGCCGGGAGTTTGCTTCAGACACATGCAGTAATTGAGCAAAAAAAAGAACACTTTCAACGTTCTGCTACCTGCAGTCCTGTACTGTGGGTTGCAGCTTACAGCCCTGACAGAAGTCCCCCTTAGGTGAAGTTCAAAGCATCACGTGTGAAAAAGCATCACACAGGGATTCAGAGGAACCCCAAGTTTAGCCCACAGTTCAAAACACCGTAAGTACTGCAACCAGCAAGCACTGAAAGCCCATCTGCTACGTTGATGTAACCTCTAGTTCCATTTAAACACCGGCTTTAGGCAATGCTATAGAGAGACATGAATACTGAATTGATGATCCTGACAATCTAGAGCATTAAACATTTTATCTGGCTGGCTGCTCAGCCCCATTGTTTGAATAACCCCAAAAGGGCTGACCATGTCACAGCACAGTGATTCACTCAGCCTTTACCATAATCCACTGACTAAGATAAAATTTCTTCCTGTGAACAGACAAACAAGCAGGGATGCGTCTGCTATTTGTTGAATGTGTGATAAAAAAAAAAAAGGAGATTAACTGGATAATACAAACACTGCCTATTTACAGCCACACATCAGTTCTTTGCCAGAGGACACCTATTTGTTCAGGGAAAAGGGATTAAACTAAAGTCTGAGAGAGAAAGGATTACACACACCTGCACTGAAATGTTTATCTGAAAACAGACTGGGGCTGAAAGGTGTTTTCCTCCTCTCCATTCTCTCTGATGTAGAACACATTAGAAATGAATCTAGGTTTCTTGAAATGAACTTTGTGTTTCAAAAAATAAAAGAGTCACAGTTGATGCTGATTAGGGCTGTCCTACACAGAGCACAGGAGCAGCACTGCACCCCATCCCACTCCAGTCTCACTCCAGACACAGCAGAGCCTGTCAGGAACCAATTCCTGTTAGTTTGTAGCTGCTTCCAGCCACTGGAGAGACAGCTACAGCCTACCAAACCTCACAGATCCACAGAGCAACCTTAGCTCAAAAACAAAAAGAAAAGTTTTCTCTCGCCAAGAGCAATGACACTGCATTGGCTCTTCCCCAGGCTTGTGAAGGGTGGCTGTGCACACACCACAGGGCAGTCCAGCTTTGCAGAGCCTCCCTCCCAGCTGCCATCTCCTCACACATGAGAATTATGTCTTGGCTGTGATTCTGGGCATGGCTCGTGTGCATGCTCTGCACAGGGCACTCCCATGTGCACAGAGAGAGTTGTGACATGTTCCAACAGTCCTCAGAATCCTCAAATGCTTTCTTTAATGGAAAAGACCACCGCACCATTTAGACTTAGCTGAGCTGGAAGGTAAAAACATGACCACAATGCCTAGATGCAGTGTAGGAGCCAACACACAAATGCAGCACTTGATGCTCTGCTTTGGCCTTCAGTGAGTATCCCTTCAGTGTCAATGAGAGACTTGAACAGAACTCATAGCCTGCATCCCGTAATTAAACATGCAGTTATCTGCTCAATACTTCATTGTCATCTCATGGAAAAAAAAATGCCTACTCCCATGGTCCTTTTACAAACAATTGTGTTACCAGACACTCTTTGTTAGTTTGTCAAGCCAAGAAGCATTCTTTAATATCAAGCATGTAACAGCAGCGCACAGTAACTCGTAAGTATCAACTACAATTATTAAAATGCTAGAAGATAAATCCCAATTAAACAGGCTATGGTTCAGAGTGTAGAAGAGGTTTAAAAATCTCATGTTCGTTAATTGGCCTTGGCAGCAGCTTCTGCAGAACACAATAAGGAGCCATAAGAAACTGGAACAAGCCCAGAGGGGCAGCATGTGCCAGGCTAGCCCAAGTTTAAATCAGTAAAAGCAAGGAAGAAGATCCTGGGTTTGGTTACTACTGAACTGTGCTGAAAAATTGTTAAGTAAAGCAAAATGCAATTCTGTCTTCAAGAATTCCCTAGCAGTTATGTTCATGGCAGCTGTTCTACTGTTTTTGCTGGTTATTATACTGATCTGGGGCAACACGACCATATCAACAAGACAGAACAGACTTTACTACAATTGTACAAAACATCTGAAAGCATATTATATGTTCTACAAATAGTATAAAAATATCTTTGTCTGATCTGCATCATCTTCTGTCTCAGCAAACTCAACTCACAACAGGCAAGAGCTGTCTTCTTGATCCTACAGTTCACTGTTGTGCTGGATGTAGTTCCTGGCTTTGCTAGGAGACCAGTAGTAACTCGCTACAGAATGTGCAATCATATCAGGCTCAGACAGCAGCACATTTGATTAAATACCAGATATCTGCTGAAAGTTTTCCAGACCTCATTATGGTTGATGTGAGCTCTCATGCTCAAATGCTATTTCTCCATTTCCCAAGATTTCTTTTAGTCTTCTTCAGACATTTTATGACATAACCAGAGAGCTTTCATAAAGAGCCTTATCGCTTGTAGGAAGAGGTGCAGATGCCTTTTAATAAAAATCGCTATATTTTTGTTGGCCATAATTAAATGAAGATAGGGGTTCCTTCTTGAAGAGACGGAAGGACTGATTAGTCTTTGGCATCCCCTCCTTGATTAATATTTCTGGGCTCTAGCCAACCAACCTGGCAAGCAGAAGCACTGCAACAACAAAAAAATAATCTAAATTAATGGAAAAGGTACAAGCTTTGCAGTTTAGCACACAGGGAAGGATGGTCATTGGAATGAGCTTGTACAGCTCTGCACAGGAAGAAGTGCAGCGGGGCCAAAGAACAGTGAGCATCCCATCCTTCAATCTGGTAAAGCAGACCACTAAATCCAACACAACTTCTGTCTGCAGCAACACGTACACATGACACAGCACAAAAGTTACACAAGTTACAGACATGCAATTGCTTTTCTTATGGGTATCTGTGCTGTAACATTTATCTAGAAAGGAAACAATACAAAGAATGCCCTATTCAGTCCTCTTTCTGAGACTCTACTGCTTTCTTTAACCTTACTTCTCTGAAATCAATCTTCGCCCATCTACTGCAACTTTGCTTTGAGAATAGTATTAAGCCACCAAAACACTACACACATACACCTACACTGTATTTAGAAGACACTTTAACTAAAATGAAATTTCCAAATTTCTGTAGGGTTGTACATTAACCCTCACCCTGTTATGGTCCAGCAAGACCATACAACATTTTTAGCACTTCCCTTTACTACCCTAATGAGTCTCTTGAGCCAGCCTTCCTCCACCAGGCTTTATAAAAGGCAAAGTAAGTGCTCAATTGTAACTACAGAAATTTGTAGAAAAACTATATGAGGTCCATAAACTAACAAGTTAAGCAAAAAAAAAAAAAAAAAGATAATTCAAGACTATCAGTGTAAAACCCTCAACACTAACAACAGATACATCAAACTAATTCCTAAAAAGCTGTTCCATGACAAAGCTGCCAGCAGAAACCAGTGATGATGTTTCAGCAACCAGTATGCCAGAAAATCTATGTTCTGAACCAAGGACTTTATTGATTTCAGTTGTCTTTAACTGAGAACCTTGTAATTCAAAATGAATGCTCTGCCATGGAAGAGATCCCTTGTTTCTGACACACACTTTGTCTATTGATTTGGCAGAGCCTACATTAAGCCAACCCTCACTGGCTTGTAATTAACTGACTAAGTTGAACCCACAACAGGGACATCCCAGCAGTTTATAAAGTAGCAAGTATTTTGAAAATTTGACAAGGAAATGCTCAGCTTTCTCTGTGCCCATCACAGCCACAGCAGCCTCCCAGCTCACCAGTCTCACAGCAGGCTGTTGGCAAGATGTTCTGCTGCAAGGCAGAGAAAACAGCTCATAAGCTGAAAATGATTTTATGATCCCCAGGACAGAGCTGATACGCAAGTGAATTACAAAGAGGATATTATTCCCCTTCTTTTCCCAACCAGTTTATCAAATTCTTTCCTTCTTCTCCCTGTTAAAAAAGGCTGCTAAAAGAGCTCATCCTCATAGCTGACATTTTGCAAATCTCTATTCCTTGTTGCAAAGGTCATCTGTGTGAAAACCAAGCATCTTTAAATAAAATAGCCTTTGTGCCTGTTCATCCACTAAAGGATGGGGACTCCTTTTGCTTTCACAGAGGAAGAAGAGGAACACAACAGAATTAAAGAACTGTGTTGGTGCAGAAGAACTACAGAAAAACAACCTGTCATACGGATCTGATCTGTATGCTCTTCAAAGCTTCACTTACTATAGCATCGCCTCTTTTTAATTTCCTTCATTTAAATCCACCTTCAAGATTTATGCTATCCTAAAAAATGCCCCTTTTTCAGTAGCTCTCCTATTCATATGTCACGCAATCCCAAGGTGTTTGTAACAGAAGAAAGGACAATTCATTGAAATCTCAGAATAACCAAAACTTGCAACAGTCCAATATGTGTTCACTCAAAACTAAGTTCAACCACACAAGCTCACTTTGCTACCATCCTCTAGCCTTCTCCCTGCACTTCAGTAGCCCTTTTTGTCCCTAAAATTCTCATTTATTACACTCCAACTAAAACACAAACATTTGTTGGAGGGAGTATACCATAATTTACCATAATACATCTCTTTCTTCCCCTTTTTCCAAATACCTACCCTTCTGAATGGATGATCTGTCCATTTAAGGAAACTCTCACGTCTTGACAACAAAACTCAGTCTTACTAACAGCTGCATATCTGGGACCACATCTGGGACATACAAGACTGTTGACAACACCAGTGTTGGCAATATTTCACAAAGTAGAACACAATACTGATAGGATGACGACAATGCAGATATACAGTGTGTCATTATGACCTGCTCTTGTCGATACAGAATTAAAAGGAAAAAAAACAACAAG
Organism: Chrysolophus pictus; assembly: GCA_037305975.1. Lineage (NCBI taxonomy): Eukaryota > Metazoa > Chordata > Aves > Galliformes > Phasianidae > Chrysolophus > Chrysolophus pictus. The sequence continues at coordinate 43,128,486 of CM074578.1, forward strand.
CAAACATCTTTATCCTCACTATCATCTTACAACAAAAAGTACATTGGGATATTCATGTATGTATGACGTACATTTTAAAAGGCATTACAACTCAGCTGTCCATATTATTAGACAGATGAATACTGATTAAGACCCATCTCTATTGCATAAACAGGCATTTTTTTAAAGGCTTTCATGAGCATATTCTGCATTTCTGTTTTGCATACAAGGTAGGAGCAGAACACAAAACAAGTTGTGACCAGCTAAGGAGCAGGACAAACAGTAAGAACAAAGGCAAGGACGTATCTGTTTCTTAGTCGATTGTAATTCAGTTGTACTTACAGGATGAGAAGCATCTTCCAGGGTTTTTTATCTAGACTGTAAAATAAGGCATAGAGCACTGCACACAATGCAATGTGGAGTGGTGTAAAACCAACAAGGATCGCCATTCACCACAGCTTATTTGCTTCTATAACCTTTGTTAATGAGTAGATAACTTTTTAGGAAACAGACTGCATCAGCAGCACTCCATTCACAACACAGGAGTGGCTGAATTTAGGGAGATTCTTATTCTGAGCAGCAGCATTGAAAAAGCAAATATAAGCAAGCAGATACTGCGATACAAGCTTTTAGAACATAATGCATAAAGAATAAAGGCAATCCAAACTCAATAGTCCTTGAGAGCGCTAGATTGTTCTAAGTATGCACAAATTTTGAGAGCAAGATGGTCTGGCAGCTCACTTACCAGAATGAAGAGCTGCCAGGGCATACTCCTCTACTTAGGCACCATGCAAAAAGATGAACAGCAACTGTTCGTATTCTGTGCTCTGAATGTGTTAACAACCCGAAGTTCCCCAGAAGAGAACATGCCAGGACCTACAGCACCACATATCCTATACACAAACTGGTGGTTGACCTCTCAATCTCACATGCATTTTGTAATAAGTTCATAAGCCTGAAAAGATCTGGTACTCTGAGATTCCCCAAAAGCTTATGAACACTCACAACATTTCAGGTCATTGTGCTGAATCATCACAATTATACTCTGAAGCACTGAAATAATTAGACACCAACACAGATCACTCATGGTCTATGATTAGCTGAACATTCTTGTTCTGTGCACATGACATGCAGAACTTCTGGTCACCTGTGCCAGGGGATTTGCACATGCAGACATGCATGCAGCCATGTTCATCCTGACCAAATGAACCAAACAAGGCCTCTAAAAGCTTATCATTTTCAACAGAGTTTACACTAAATAATTCCCGCTAGCAAAGAATCAAATCACTGGGCACTCTTTCCTCACAACTTATTACATTTGAGATTTTTAAAAGGAGTAGGATGAAAAGGGAGAAAGAAAAACAGCCTTAAGCATTATAAATACCTAAACTCAATGCCAAAGGCAGAAGTTAGAAATCAGAGCAAATCGGTTGTTAACTTGTCTTCTCTGCTGTGACTTGTAACAGTGTATTACTTAATTGAGAATTGAGCCATTTTTTGAGTCAAAGCAGCATCTCTTTCAGCACAAAAACCTAAATAGCCATTGCTGACATACCTTTCCTGAGTCAACTAGTTGCGCGATTTCATCCAAACTTGGTCCACTTGGCATAAAGAAGGCCCACCGATAATGGACTCCTTTCAAGAGATGCTGCAAGAAAGACCACAAAGATATTTTTTAAATAATGAGAGAAAACTGAAATAGGAACTGAAAGTAAGGACAGAAGCATCAGAGAAACAATGTAATGGAAAAACATGGACATTATTTGCTAGTGTCTAAAAAATAAAAGTTATCTAAGCACTTGGATTAAATGCACAGACAGGGATGCTGTATTACCACAATAGGATCAGGGTGAATTTTGTGTCCAGCTGCAAAAGTCAGCTAGTTGAACAAAACAACCAGCTTGTCTCTGCAGCTGGAAATAGTATTATTTCTTATGTAAGAGAAATGGCGCTATATGTTTATACACATTCACAAAGAGGGTGAAATAAATCTACCAATATGACATTTAGAACTTTCCACCTCAGTGTCAGTGATTAAATTTTTCACCATCATATCTGTCAAAGTCGTCACCATCTGATGACAGATGGCAGCTCACACAAAAAGCATTCCAGGAAGATCACACAAACAAGTCAAGAGCGCTTTCTTTGAGAAAGCTGTTATAGGCATAAGTCTTCATCTGCCAAAACCAGCCAATTTTTAATGCGTGCCATACAATGCTCTTCATCGTGAAAACATGCAAACTGAGAAATCATACTATGTGGCTTCTTCTCAGGCTTTTGTTTTTGAGATTTCCTTTGAAAACATTGTTACTGGACCTTGAATCTCACTCAGCCTCATCACAGAAATACCATGGAAACAACCTGAAAAGCAGTCACTTGGATAGTAAGTACACATGTTGAGAGAAGAACAAATTCTAAAAAGCCTCACTGGGAGAATGCTTTAAACTAGAAAAATCAGTATCACCATCCAGCCACACAAACATGGAAGAGATGAAAGACTTTTTAGCCATTCTCAGTCACTTTTATTACTCCGTGGTGCTGGTATAGGACGAAGAGAATCAGTAAGTGTTTTGAGAGAAACCCTGGCCAGCCTAAGGCAAGTAGTAAAACCACCCGAACTTCAGCAAGGCAGGGATTTCTTCTGTTCACTATAAAGTGCTAGCTGGCAGCAAGACTCCCTAGGAGGCCACATGGAAAAGGCAACACACAATAAGGCATCAAGACTACAAAGCACCCTAGACTACAACATATGTATATATGAGGACAATGCTGGTTTTTGTTGGTTTTGTTTTTTTGGTGCAAGACAGAAGGAGACAGAATCAAAATGCATCTGAAGTATACTTAATGATGCGTGAGGAAAATGAGAAAGATGTCTCCAGATGAACTGCACGACTAGTGCCTAAGCCATGAGGGTATAGCACAACATTCAAGAATATGGGATTTTGTCAAATACCTTCACGGTTTTGGAGCCTATCGTGACTCCAGTTCGCAGCATGCCATCAGCCACCCCAAGTTTGTCCATGTTGATCAAGAAAGGCGTCACTAAGGTAACGTATGTTGCTCCTGACCATTTCTTCAGGAGATCTAGTGCCCACTTCTCAGTGGATCCACCGACATTATCTAGGATGAAATCAAATCTGGAGACGTGTAAAGAACAGGCTCAAAGTCATGATACAGGGAAAATAATCATAAATGAACTAATATATGAAACTGTTGTAGTTCACATTTCTACCTGTCACTGCAGTACATTAAAATAATCTGCCTGCAAGACAGCAGCAAGCAAACCCTATGACTTCAACTAAATCCCAGCTTTATTATAGGAAGGAAGTTAAAGTTACAGGTTATTGTCCATCCATCGCATAGCAGATAGAGGCTGTTTCAATAATTAAACGGCCCCTAACTCCAAAAGGCAGACTCTCATGCACAGTAAGATTCTCTATTTGCTTGAAGCCTTCTAGAGCTTTCTCTCTTCATCCCTCCAACTGAAATTACTGAAACATTTTTGAGACCTGGTCCTACCATTCAACAAAATGCTATGTATGTCTGAAGTCTGGTCTGGACTCCTGCCCTGACTAGGAACATTTTCTGTCCATGCTGTATTCACATGGAAGCTAGTTCCAGTGGCCAAAGTTAAATAAACAAATTATTGACATTTTATCTCTACTGACAGCATCTTCTCTCTACATCTCCCTACTTGAAGCAGAACTTCAAAGAAAAGGGTCTAAAATCATTTCTTCACATTATGGTTATATGCAACCACTGGCAACAAGCCACGCTTTCAGCATTTGTTCTTATTATCCCAGCACATGAACCTGTAAGGGCTGAATGTGGCAATTGGGAGCAACTGTACCTATTCTGTTAGATACACAGCTCATTCTCATCTGTAAATTTTCAGCAATCTCCAGTTAGGAACAGATGCACTATAGATTATGTAAATAGATAACAGATTATATAAATGCATATACCCCATCTAGCAAATCCACAAATAAAAAGAAAAATACGTAAATAAATGGAAAATTTCTTATCTCTAGAAAGACTTTTTCTGACTGTCTTCCAAGGGTGTGATTTCATGTTATAGTTGAGTTAATCTAAAAGCTGTCAACAAAACAGGAATTAACGCAGTGAAAACTAAGAACAGAAAAGAACAACTCAGTATGGAGTCTGAAGAGTCAGTACAATTGAAAAGAGGAGGGCTATAGGATCCTTCCTCTCAGTATATACAACTGATGGGCTTAGCTGCATCAAAAAAACTTATTCATATAAAGGTTCACAGCTCCTAAAAATGGCTGTTTGCTAGAATGGATGTTTAGCACTTTTCACTCCCTATGTCGCACAGTGCCTACAGAACTGGAGGCAAGTCATTAAACTGCTTCCTGACATAATTCTTCCCTGCAGAAGGTAGGTTTTTCTATTTAGAAACCTCACAGAGGATTCCTGAGACTTGTTTTGATTTATTCATGCCTTTTTAAGCACTCCCAGATCATACAATGGAAGCTGACAAACCTGATCATATCATGGTCATTAGAAGCACATGAAAGTGTGAGCTTGTCTCCACAGAACCAATTAACTGGCTTAATCTTACAATGAAATCTGTGCTTGCAAAACTCACTTGGCAAATAACGTTCAAAAAAAGGGCAAGGATGAATTTGCTTTAGGAAATAAGGCTTTGGAAGTGGGAAGAAAAAGGAAAAGGGAAAGGGAAAAAGGAAAAGGAAAAGAGGGAGTCCTGACAGACTGCAGCCCAGAATCAAAAGACAGAAGGACTGATGGCCAACCCCTTCATCTGAGTATTAAGCAATGCAAACACATACGAGGGTAAGGTTTTAAGCTGCTGTTCCAAATTTCCAGATTTGTAATCAACCACATCATCTGCTCCAAGCTTTTTCATCAGTGTGCTAGCATCGTGGGAACAAACTGCTGTCACATGAGCACCCCAGGCCTTCACTAGCTAGAAACAGGAAAGGAAAAAAAAAAGAAAAAAGGAGGTAAAGGTTTAAAATTTAGTGAGAAATACTTAAAAAGAAAAAAATATCATTATTATATTAAACAAGGTAATGTATCAGATATCAAACAATGGTTAGAACTTACTGATATTTAAGGCAAATGGTAGAGGATTGAGTTGGGCTGGCTGAAGGGGGATTTTTCATGCAATTTGCAAATACCAGCTCTCAGGATAAATAAGACTTCAAATAAAATACTCAGTTTGTCATCTGAATCTGGTAATTGAGACTATTCATTTTTAAACCTAACAATCTATAAAACTCTCAGCAGATCAACCATTGCAGGGATTTAATTTTATCTGCCTACCTTCTCATTAAGTATTTCATACCTCTACCTCGCTGTAAATAAAGTACTAATAATGAGAAAAAGTAATCTCTGATTTATCTCAAGGAGCATGTCAGGCTAGCTCTTCTGCTTCAGAACTTAAAGCAAAGAAAAGGATTTCTGCTAGTTATTCATCTCTTCTGTAAATCTCATTCAAAAGATTCACACTATTTTTTTTTATTAATTGACTCTGGATTAATTAATAATTAATCATAGGATTAATTAGGTAAAAATTACAATTAGTAAATGGTTGGATAGCCTTTCCCACTGATCTAACTTATCCACCTGTTTTATCATGGATCAGGCAAATAGTGTACCACTAAAACTCTCCTTAAAACCATTATGTTTATGGTCCTGTAACACAGAACATAATGATGCAATCACTCAAGACATGTTTTTTTTAATATTCTCAAGAAAAAGCTATTTCTACAGAAGGCGACACCAATTAGAATAAAAATCCCTGAATTAAATGAGAGCATACAAGGAGGATGTTCCACAATTAAAGATATTCAGTAGAAGACTGGTCAACTAAAGACTGTTGACTCTCATAAGGTTAGGGCAACTGGAAAGAAGGAATGCAAGAAGGCAACAAGGCAAAGACAATGATGGAATGTTAATGTAAGCCACTATGCTTTCCCTAGACTGCTCATGAAAGCCTCATGCCTCCAGTATCACTGTCCACCCACAACAGCTATAATTGCTACCATTTTACAGACAATCACAACTGCAATCATTTACACACTCCATCATTTTTCTACTCATATGCCAAGTTCTTTTCATATTTATGGAGCAGAGATGACTGAAAGAGAATGAGAACAAGTGACAAATTTCAAGTTTTGTAAATTAAGAGATTTCTTCAAATTAAGAGATTTTGAATGCCCCCTCCCTGGAAGGGCTCAAGGCCAGGCTGGATGGGCTTTGAGCAACCTGCGTTAGAAGGAGGTGTCCTTGCCTATAGCAGGGAGGTAGAATGATCTTAAAGGTCCCTTCCAACCCAATCAATTCTATGATTCTATGATTCCTGCACTTAATGTGTTCTATTAGTGACTACACTCCCTACCCCATTATTTTAAAGCCCTCTTCTTCCTACTAATACAATGTCACAAAACAGAATGGAGCAAGTCCCAAAACTTCTGGAGCTCTGACAGCTCAATGGGTGGCTTCATATTTCAGTCCCTCAACTCCCTTCCTTTCTTTGTACTGAACAGTCTGAAGATGCACCCTGGGCATGCTGTGTTATATTACCTGTACAGCAAATGTGCCAACTCCTCCAGAAGCTCCTAATATTAACACTCTGTAAGAGAAAATGAACATTTATTGAATAGATCTTCAAACAAACAGTATAGCAACTATTTATTCTTATACATCTCCAACACCAAATCACTATAAGCAAAACACTTATTTGTCATCGAGTATTACTTTATGGTTAACTCTTCAGATACCTAATAATGTGATTTAACACAGCTCTCATCCTGCTTCCTGTGCCAAGAGCATTATCTCATTGCAGCCATATTGACTTCCTCATATGTGCTTTCCACTAATTCCAGGCAGTGGAGCTGTCAACATTTATCACGACAAAAAGATAATCCTGTCTCTGTCCACACTTTCCCAAATTTAATTGCTTAGTTTGGAACAAAGTCAGTAAGAATCTTTCTGTCTCCCAGATTCTGCTGTCACTTTTCCTAAAGCAAAAATTAGATTTTGCTAACATTTTCCACAAATTGCTGCTATCTAGCAGAAGTAGTTCAGTGTCACATTACTTAGAGAGACCAAGGATTCAGAATATATGGAACATGATTTTCCAGTATCACTGAACATTTATCTAAAAGACAAACAACAGTGTTGCAGCCTCACTATGCAAGTTCTATTAAACTATCTGAAGAAAACAGCAGAAATGTACTAGTTCAGTGCATCTCAGCAACACCCTGTAAAATGCCCACTTCTTGAAATTAGTAAACCAGTAGGAAAACAAAGATGCATATCACTAAATTATTATCAAATGAGAGTTCATTTTAACTGAACTCATCGTCCTAAATTTCATACAAATGAATGCAATCTTAAAGGTGTGAAAATCTTAAAGCTACAGCAGCTTAATCAAAAATTACACCTAAGTATTTTTATTAATTAGCTAAACTTCAAATAGGGAATCAGTAATAAAGCCTTGCAAGCAAAGCTACAAATGGTGTTTCAACTTTGGACTCATTTACTAATTCTAGAACAAAAGGTACATCCAAGATGAAGTCTTGGCATAGGGCTGTGGAGAATCATGTTTCCCAGAACTTCTGTTTGCCAGAAAAATTTCAGCATTTTCAAAAGCTGGTGATGTTCCTGTTTTACATCTCACCATGCTGGATGCTGAGGGAAATGGCTTTTACAATGCAAAATTGCACTAGACAATCTAGAGTATCAGTTGACAAAAATTCTTTGAAGTAACCTAAGAGACTTGGCTTTGGTCACAGTATCCATTCTAAAATGGATACTCCTTTGAAACTCATCAGATTCTATTCCCTATTTCACTCATCTAAACTTGTAGAGTTCAGATGAAGAATTTGAAACCACAATGCCTACTGCTTTGAAACCTGCCAAAATGTACTTATGCTCAGAACCATGCTTCTAACAACAGATGTCTGAAGCAACATTTATATTCAGATCTGATTATCCTTGAAAAGTCTCAGGGATACCATGCTCAAGATACTGGGTTTAGCTCATCTTTATCGCTACAAGAGACAGCTACTGTTAACTCCTTCCAAAAATCCTCCCCCCCCCCCCCCCCCCCCGAAAAAAAAAAAAAACAGAAAACACCCTGTCAAACTGTCTTTCCAATTTTACTCCTTGCCTAAAGGGCATTTCCTCCATTGCAGAATTTGAAGAAAGCTGTTACTTCAAGATGTGCATTTTGCTCAAGGACTGATGCAACACGTTCAGCTGTGGGGAGCTGCTTGGCTATGGCTTCAATAAACATGCTCACCATTCCCAAAGTAGAAGTAAGGTCCAGATTTATTTTATTTCTATGTTACCTGGGCTATTTTTAACCAAAACTTTTAATTATTAGAACTTCATACACACTGACCTTAAGAAAGCTCTGATTTCACAGAATCACAGAATGGCCAGGGTTGGAAGGGACCTCAAGGATCATGAATCTCCAACCCCCCTGCCACATGCAGGGCCACCAACCTCCCCATTTAAGACTAGACCAGGCTGCCAAGTGACTCACACCACAAAGCAAGTCACCACCCTCACACACACTGCACAGCACTTGCCCTGGGCTGTGGCCACAGCAGCATGCACATCACACACCTGCATGCATGCTTTCAACACAGAAATCCTTGTATAATCAGGAGGTATGTGTGCCACAGCTCAGTATTTTGTACAGTGCTGAAGACAGGACACACTGCTTGGTGTAACTTAAGGATGTGGGAAAGCGTCTGACAGTGTAAGAGCTGTTAAAAAATAAAGTCAAATTTCATTTGATTATGCCAACAAAATGTCCCTAAACATTTATTCTTGCAGCAAGGAGTGTGACCCTATCAAGAATTATTGCAACCTATACTCACTTTGAAATTCTCATCAGATAAAATGATGAAATAACACACTCTCTGAAAAAACAAACCTGGGTTACTGTATCATTTCAATTTTCATTGCAAACATGTAAACCAGGAGTGTAATTTTAACAACCCCCCATAGCATAATCCTAATGTACCTCTTCCCAGTAAACTCCAACATACAAGATGTTTACCCTGCATTTATATGAAGACCCTCATTCCTTATCAACATAAAAGCTTTCAAGGTCTTCCCAAATGGCCATGTTTTAACATGCTTTTTGTGAATACAGCAAGGAAGGTTTAACAGCTTTTGTTGAACAACCATATTCCCTTTCTACTGAAGCAGGACCCTCACCAACAAGGAGTTCATCAGGTTATTATCCAGAAAGAACTAGAAAACCACAGAGTCATTCTCTGTGGTTTCTGGACAACAAGCAATTCATTTTTACCTTGTGCAAGAACACTGATGTAAATTGCAATGATTTAGGATAAAAGCTGTGGCAAAATGACTAGAGCTGCAGTGAAGCAGGAGACACCACAAACAATGTGAGCACACTTCAGGTAACTTGTAAAAACAAAGTTGGGGAAAGTGCAGCAGATTGTCCCGTCAGATCAGGGTACAGGGAACACACTGTGGGACTGACAGCAAGCACTTGTGGTTAGCCCACCCTTCCACCTTAGAGAGGCAAAGAAAACAATACACACCAGTAGAAACACTTGTTGTTTCTAAGATGCCTTAATACTGCAATAAAGTACCAGTGAAGGAGTTTTCCTCAAGGAATACAGGTACTTTTTCAAAATAAGACACACTTTCATACACCCTCCTAAATAGCTATTTACACACACCTACAGGAGACAAAAAGGCCAATGTAAAATTACTCACGCAGGCAACTTCTTACTAACACATTCGATTATTATGAGAAAGTAAGAAACGTGAGGTAAGTTGTTGCCTCACAAGATCACTGCTTTGAATTTTTATTTTTTCAGTGACAGAACAATTACATACTTGTTAGGAACCTAGAAGTAAATGTTATATGTGAAGATGTGGTATAACTGCAGTTTGCATTTCACTTTTAACAATCTAAACACTTACCTGAAGATTGGCAAGATATTATACTTTAAATAAGGTTAGCCCATCAACGGATTTCTAGGTTAATTCTATTTATATATGAAAGTTAAGATAACAAACAATAATCTAAATACTTAAGAAAGAAAAAAAAAAAAGATGTACATTCAGTATATTATCACTAGCTGAAAGTTAATTTCAAAGATGTCTTTGAAATTATTTCAGATTTTGCGATTTGTTTTCCCAGAACATTATATTTAGAGCAAACAATTAATTTCTATTTTTGTGATGGAATTTACCATGACACATGAAAAACCAATCTCTCAATTACTTTCTAAAGAGGTGGGTGAAGAATTTCAATAAATCTGGTATCTTTTGCTACATGTTGCATTACAACAGTTCACACCCCAGGCAGGAGGAGGTCAGGTACCTAGATTCCTATTGCCCAATTATTCTTTTATGACAAACTTTTGAGATAGCATCGTAGCTTTAGTGATTATTTTGCTACCTATTTACACATCTCCTTATGAGGCAAAAAATCTGTTCCAGTCTTTCAAAGTATTTATCCTCTCCTCACCTTCACCTGCCATTGTCAGACTAACAAGCAGACAAAGCCATTTTTTTTTCTGTTTGGCTGCTAGTCTTGCCTGTTTTCCCCTCCTCTTCTACCTTCCTGGCCTTATTAAATGAGTTCTGTCCTACTGGTCAAATGAGACCCAGTCATTTTTTTCCAAAAAGCTGGCAAAACAGGCTGCCCTAAATTGTTCCTGCATACAGGAGTGAATCTCAGTGAAACACACCTCTGTGACTGAGAAGACCTTTTTGTGAGCTGATGAGAGAATATTATATCTGGGCAGCTGCCTTGCAAGCAGAAAGGCAGTCCCAATAAATTCCTAAAGATACCATCCTTAAATTATCCATATAGTCACACGGAGTACACATACATTAGACTGTTTCTATATAGTCACTCTATAAAGGAAGAGAGGCAGTGCCAGCAAGTGGCCTTAAAACATCAGTTAGGCTGAATCTCGCTCTGAAATAGCCTCTTCCTTAGCAGCTGCACAGACTGAACCTGGCATCTTCAGGCCAGCTGATCTTTGTGAATGCCATGGCATAACAGCCTTCAGCACTGCTAGACATGTCTTACAAGCTGCTGATCAGCATAAAAAAGAAACACTATATTTTAGCACCAGCACTGGGTAAGTAACTAAGTTACTTACCTTTTCCCGCTGCAATTACTTTGGTTCAGTCCTCCAACATTGTTAATTGCAGACCACGCTGTGAGACCTACATACGGTAAGGAGGCAGCTTCTACGTGACTGAGACATTTTGGCTTAAAAGATACCTGAAATAAAATCAGTCTTATCTAAATCACACAGTGGATCCTATGTGATACTGAAGTATTTAAATCAGCTTTACTGAACTGCAAATAGTCTATTGCACATTTTCAATTATGCTTAGCAGGAGTGTAGATCAAGTCAAATATCATGAAACGGACAGCTATTCAGGCATCAAAGGAAAAAAAAGAGGAGAACATCAGTATTTACAATTTTGTTTCTCATCTGTTATTCACATTTTTGCAGGTTTACCTCATTTGCACTAGCTACCACAAACTCTGAGAGAGTGCCTTGTTTCCACGGAGGAATTGCTCCCCATACCTAAAAACAAACAGAAAACAACTACCAATTTCTGTGTGCAATATTATACCCGTGTGGAAAAGTTACATTCAGGAAGGAAATCCTATTTCAATTTGCCAAAAATTCAAAATCAAAAGAGAAATTAACTTGCAGACACAAGTTAGGGAAAAGAGTTTATCAGAGAAAAAATGTAGCAAAGACAGTGCTCTAAAAACGTATGCAAGACAGTCCAGATTCAGAGTGCAACAATGTAAGAATTTTCTTACTAGGGAAGGGCAGCTGAATAGCTCACGGTATAGTTTAACTACGTGCTTTTAGGAAAAAAGAGAAGACCAGATTAGTGGTATCACCTCATCTCCAGGTTTGAAATAAGACACACTCAGTCCACATTCCATGATAACACCTGAGACATCTCGACCAAGTGTTAGTGGGAATTCAGTGTCCATGCTCTTGATTTTCAGGGGATCCCGCTTCATATTTAACGCAGTTGCACCATAACCACCTAGAAAACATGAAATCAGCCATTACGTACCTTGGTGGGATTTAACCCATTAACTAATGGACAATTCCATTTAGAAAGAATCGTCTGAATACAATGCCCCATTTTCAGCACATTCTGCATTTCTGTTAGAATTTAAATATGCACAAAATCTGCAGTACTTGGGGATTTTACGAGTGATAAGGAAATCTTAATTACAGCTTTCTCACCCATCTCCAACAAAGAGCATGCAGGAGACGTAAGCATACAAACCACCACATAACAATTCAACAAATTGTTGCTGTGATTTAATTAGACCACATAAAACGGCTCTTTATTATAAAAAAGTTTACTACGCAGCAACGCTGGCAGAAATGCTAAGAGTTCTGCTGTACGTGCTTCATTTCCGACATCACACAAGTAGGAATTCAAAGGAACAGGTAAACGTGTGCGATTATGGGACACCACACACCTAATAACAGCCCGCCATCTCACACCCCGCCTCTCAGAAGCGCGGTTAGGGCCGCTCGTGCCCCGCCACTTACTTCTCATGCTAAGGTCTATGGGGTTCAAGCTGGCGGCGTGCACCTTAACAATGACCTCGTTGGGGTACTGTATGGCGGGGAACACCATATCCCGAGTGAAGCGCAGCACCTCGTTGCGGCCGTACCGGTCGATGACCCACGAGGGCATGGCGGACCGCGCCCGCGGAGAGACGCGGAGGCCGCGCACCGGAGGCCGCTGCCCGCCCGGCCGCGCCGCACAGCGCAGCGCCCTCCGCGCCAGCATGGCCGGGAGCGGTCCCCGCCGCCACCGCGTCCCGGACTCCGTCCCCGCCGGGCGTCTCGCAGATCCTCAGCGCCCTTTTGGTGCCCCGGACCAATGGGCGGCCGCCTTCTTGGCCGCTCCGCCAATGGCGTCGCTCGGTGTTGCGGCAAAGATGGCGGCGCCCAGGCGCTCAGCGCAGCGCCGGAACGGGGCGGGAGAGGGGTCGTAGCGGTGTGAGGCCGCGGGGAGCGAGCCGCCATGCTGCGCGCTTCTCTGCGCCAGGTGAGCGGCCCCGGGCCGTGCGGTGCGGTGCGGGTGCTGCGCTCGGCCGGCGGGGCGGGCTCAAGGTGACCGCGGCTCGCGGGCCCGATCGTGTCCACGTAGGGACGCGTTTTGTTGCCGGGACGCGCTGGGTTGGGGTCTGGTAGCAGCTGCGTGCCGCTGACAGCTGTCGCTGCCCTTTCAGATCTCTGCAGCGCTAAAGGAAGGACAGGTCACCCCCACAGAGCTCTGCCAGAGGTGCCTCGCTCTCATCAGAAGCACCCAGTTTCTCAACGCCTACATTACGGTAGCGGAAGACAGTGCATTAAAGCAGGCTGAGGAGTCGGAGAAAAGATACCGAAGAGGTACGGCTGCCTGTTTATAGGGGTGGCACTCCTGGTGGAAGAGTGCTTTTGTTGTACATTGCATCTGTGCGTGTGCCAAGTGGGCGGATGTGCTGGCTCTTGGGATGGAGTGGGTGCAGGCAGCACCCAGGGCTGAGGTAAGCGTGATGTAGTCTCATTGGAAGCAACAAGGATTCTGTTGGGGCAGCTGACCTGACTGAAAGCAGCTGCCTGCTGCCTTAGGACCAGCTGTGCCTTGCCAGGACTTCTCTGGGCATAGTGCTTACAGGATTTCTAGGCAATGGGTCTTGAGAATGTAACAGACACCCATCAAATGCTAAATGGAATAGCTCTTGTGCTTGCAAAAAGCACCAGAAGTGACACATAAAGTAAATTGTGATTGTCTGTACGTAACACACTGATGTAATCTCTGTGGTCTTTGGAATAATTCCTAACGCAGGTCAGCCACTGGGTGAGCTGGATGGAATTCCCATTGCGGTGAAGGACAACTTTAATACAGCTGGCATTGAGACAACATGTGCATCAAACATGCTAAAAGGTACAGTATGAAAGGTGCAGTAGAGCTTTTAAGGTGAAATTGGAGCTCTGGCTCTTCTCCTCAGAGGCTTAGTGGAATGAAGTCTTCCAGAGATCCAAACGTTTTCAAAAATGAGCTGAGCTGATTTGAGGAAATGTGTTTATCTGATTTCCTCTGTCAAGATCATCTAGTATTACAGGTGTATCTTTTCTTTATGCAAGTGCATTTTCTCCTTTATTCATGTAGCTACACTGCCATTAACAATGCAGTGGTTATTCTGGCCTATCGAAATGGAGTCATTCTGTAGTTCACATTTTCATGTTACACTTAGATTTACACAGGAGAGCAGACAGTAGTGTTTGCTGTTGTGTCCAGCAAAATACAGACAGTACTTTTGTGTTCTGTTTATAACCGTTGCATTATGTAGTGCTTTCATATTGCTGTAGGAAGAGTAGATATTAACAATTCTCTGCATTCCTGCTTTACAGAACAGGTCTGTATGACTTTTTGATTCTTAAAAATTTTCCAAGCTTATTGTTTCTATTAACACTCCAGGAAAATTTTCAAGACATTCCAATGTTTCCATAGTGAAAGTGAAAGTAGTAAACATTTCTTATTATCTTCTTCATTCTGCATAAAGTAAAACTTTGAAGTATTGAGAAAGACAAACTTCTGCTGATTTACTTGAGCTAATCCTATTACCTTAAACAGAAGAAGCAAAAGATGGTATTGCAATTTAAAGAATGTGTTCCATTACCTGAAATGTTTTTCCTTAAGCACGTTCTCAGACCCTCTGTGCTTTATTGTAGAGTAATGGTAGAGAGTTTTAGAAGTGATGTTGTCCTTGTTCCAGCTGAGAGTGGGGGTGGAGAAATCACTGTCATTATTCACAGAAGAAGTTAGTTGCAACCCAGGATCTTGTGGAAGTGGCACGGAACTCACTGTAGTTTATATGAGGTCAAAGTGGCTGAAGGTGCACACATTTGGTTCATAGCCAGCTTGTGATTAACAATACGCTCCCCCATCTCATGGTAATGGGAATAATTTGAGATAGCTTAGCACTCGTCTGCAAATTGCCCAAATGCCATAATTTGCTACTGCTGTGGTAACTTGTTTGTGTGAAGGCTTAGTTCCACCTTCTGGAAATGTATAATCCAGAATTACTGGATTGTAAATTGTGGAGGGGGAAAAAAGAAGAGCATTACAGACAAAACAGTATTTAGTTTACTTTTGTTAAATCTTGAGAATTACCCATATTGTCTATTGAAGCAAAATTTGGGCACAGTGCAGTGATAACTTGTATGCACAAATAGTGACAAATTTGAAGTGTTCAGAAGAGTAGCTACTTTTAGAAATCAACCATATCTTATCAACCACTCCCTTAACTGTTTTGATTGCTTTCAGGTTATATCTCTCCTTACAATGCTACAGTGGTTCAGAAATTACTGGATCGGGGAGCTGTGCTTTTAGGAAAAACAAACCTAGATGAATTTGCAATGGGGTGAGTGATGTTTATTATTTTTAACATGTGATTCTACATTAAACAGATTACACACCATCTGTTCTGATCTGTCCATAATCCTTAAACTCTGCTTTCTATCATGTTAGAAAATAACGAATGTTAATCTGCAAAGAGAATTTAGAGTTGCCTGAATTTCTCAAATATTGCATGAACATTTTTACTGTTGTGTAAATTATCTACATGTCAATTTTTTGAAGAACATAGAGTTCAACTATGACTATGTTTGAGGGGAAAGAGTAGTGTAGCCTTTGCAGAAAGTAGAGGGACAAACAGACTTGCATATCCAGTAGCAAGTAGATCTGGTTACCACACTGGCTATTTGCTGACTTTTTTTTCTGCTTTCCTACTGGTGGTTTCTGCCCTTAACTAATTATTGTTATAGGCTTGATGACAGTTACCATCTCTCCCAACCACTGGATTAACATGTATGAGTACTCTGATTTGTTGTGAATGGATAATTAAGAGCAACACTTTGAATTGCCTATGTTACTGTTGCCTAATATTGGTGAATTCTGCTAGGAAAAACAATTTGAAAATACTGTGACAAATTTGTTCTCTGACAAATCAGTGAAGGCAGCAGTATGCAGTAGCCTGGGGCAGCCCTGAGCAGAGACAGGAGCCTCGCACCAGATCTGCTGGATAATGAAAGATATGGTTTAGTGGCCATGGTGGTAACGGGTTGACGGTTGGACTAGATGATCTTAAAAGTCTTTTCCAACTTTAACGATTCTGTCAATGTCCAGGACTTCAGCTACCAATGAGAAATATTAAGTGTTGCGTTTTGGCTTTGTTTTTATTTTACCTAAGCCGAAGGCATAGGTTTGGTTGGGTTAAAATACTTTGATTGGATCATTTTGGATAAAGTCATTTCCATGTCAGAGACATGCCTCAGAGGGAAAGCAGGGAAGAAGCAAAGGAGAAGAAAAAGCAACCAAACCCCTTCATTACGGAGGGCTAGAAGTAATCTAAGCTCACTAAAGCACAGAATTCTTCTAATAAGAATTCTAATCTAATTCTTCTAATCTCACCCCCAGCCTCTCATTTCTGTACTGTGTATCTGCACAGTCTCATGCCATCACTAACATGGCTGCACCATCAGCTTGATGAGGAAGCTGATCCAGCTGAAAAGCAGTGTCTCGATTAGGTTCATTTTCAACTGTGTAAACTGCCAGCTCAGCTGATCTGGCTAATAACACCAACATT
The DNA here is from genome assembly GCA_037305975.1 of Chrysolophus pictus. Lineage (NCBI taxonomy): Eukaryota > Metazoa > Chordata > Aves > Galliformes > Phasianidae > Chrysolophus > Chrysolophus pictus. The sequence goes on from CM074578.1 coordinate 43,145,149, forward strand.
ATGGAGTTGGGGAACCTGAGGTGGCAGTTGCAAGGCAGGTGGAAAGCCGCTCCCTGCTTCTGGTGGCAGCCTGCACCTAGATTACCACAGGATGAAACCAGATTCCAACAAGCCAGTCTAACACTCTGAAACAGCAGACTGTGACCTCAGGGGAGAGCTGTAGAGCAAGTAATCGTGGGTTATTTACAGAGGAACACTTGTTGCTGATATTGCAGGGTTTTTCCCCCTTCTCCGGAGCAGTGTCTCTGTGGTCATCTTTGTTCACGTTTTCCAGATGCAGGCTTGGGAAGCCAGAATACTTTTGTTTTGTAGCAGATAGTACCTTTAGGTACATTAAATTTGTTTTATATTTTTGTGTTTGCATCCTTTCCAGTGGCTTTAGAATCACAGAATGGCTCATGTGGGAAGGAATGTTAAAGCCCACCCATTTCCAACCCCTTGCCACCTACTAACAGAAGCTGAGGTTCTGTGGCAGAGGAAGGTGCCTTTGAAGATTTCAACTGTCTGCACTAGATTGTACATATGCCAGTCTTTTTGTGTTGAAATTGAATTTGTTAGGGTAAGGGATGAGGAACCGGATAAAGAAAAACTTAGAGAATGCAATGTGTTGTCTGTCACTTCTGTCTGTATTTGTTCTGTCTTAGATCTGGGAGTACAGATGGGGTATTTGGACCAGTCAGAAATCCCTGGAGTTATTCAAGACAGTACAAAGAAAAATTTGTACCCAGATCTGATTCTGAGCCTGAAAATTCTAACTGGGTAATAACAGGAGGGAGCTCTGGAGGCAGTGCAGCTGCTGTATCGGCTTTCACGTGTTTTGTGTAAGAAGCTTTTTGGAATTGTTTTTAATGAGATGTCTTGAAATATGTTGTATGGTTTTCACTTCATAATTTTCTAATAATGTAGTTTATGGATTAAATTGTAGAAAAAATGTTGATCTTGTCTGAGATGGGAGCATTATTTGCGCTGGCTTGCAAGAATTTATTTCAACATCCCCAGTTTTTCATGGCATAGCATGAAACCAGCATGATTTCCTGTAGGCAGATTTAGGCTTATTCATTTAGAATGTTATTCAATGTACTGATGTGAGCACTGTGCACTGCGTGAGGTAAAGTGATAACGGCAGTAAAGGAATGACAGCATTATTGTTATTCCCACATACTCTTAAAAATAACGGAGACATATCCTCTACCTCTTTAAGTATGTTAAACATGTACATACTGAAAACTTAATTCAGCAAACGATGAGGTGTCTGTCAACTTGTAACAGTATAGAAATCTTTCCTCCTGGCCTTTGTTTTTATAGCTGGGTATGTGATAATATGGATATGTGAGATTTGACATCTAAAAGCTTTCAAATACCCAATTTGAAAACAGGAAGCCAGTTTATTGGAATTTTATCTGTTTTTAAAATGTTAAAGAGTTTTAGTTTATTAAAAGAATTTTTACAACAATTATCTGCATGGAATAGCAACACACTATTTAACAAATTGATTGTTTATACTCTCTTCCTCATCCATCTGTTAAAAGAAATCTGTTCCTTAAAAATTTACACTTTTCATTTTATGCAGTTTTGAGAGCTACGTTTGAGAATGCGTTTTCAGTTGTGTTAACTGGAAGATGTTTTAAATAATCTTTAGTTATTATGTCTTTGTTTACCCATGTATTATATTTGTCTACTTGTTAAAATATTTTTGCTCCCAGAGATTACTACTTTAAAAAAAAACATATTTTTATGACTAAAACTTTATTTTTTATTCTCATTAAAGTACTTCTATTTTTTAAGTGGTCTTTGAGTTTAAAGTCACTAAAACAAAGAGAACCTTAATTTCAATGCAACTTTTCAATTCCATTGACATTTTTACAGTGGAAATTTCAGTTTGGAACAAGATTTCACTTGTGAAAGAGCAGTAAAAGAATTCAACTTAAAGAGAAGAAAAAGAATTGCATTGAAACTACTCTAAACTGGGAGTTCTACTATACTTTGTAGGCTTGGAAACAGGAAGAACCTCTTAGCTAGACTTTGAAAAGCTTGCCTTGTTATTGAGGGCAAAAAGTATATAGTGTTACTGCTGCTTTTTATGCTGGAGTGTGATACTTCATGCCATCATTCATAAATGATCACGAATATTTGAAAATCATAAACTAAAACACAAGACATTTTTCACAGACCACAGAATTGGAACAGACAAAGAGAAGTAGGAAGTAGGTCTTTAGGGCCCTATTCTGAATGCCTGATTTCTATTTATCTACCTCTGATTTGTAGAGAGAACCAATCTCTCCTAGTGGCTAATTCAGAGGAGCTAAGAAAAATGCTGAGAATAGCTGAAAAAATAACAGATGTAGGGAGTGGACTAATGTTTAGATTGCGTGGTTATGACTTTTAGTTGGGAAGAACTCAGACATTTTTAAATCCATGCATCTTAAAGCCATAAATATTTACTGTTTGGAGATGTTCTGAATCATTTTACTAACGGTAACCCTTTTGAAACCATAGAGCTTTAGGGTCAGACACAGGAGGATCTACCAGAAACCCTGCTGCTCACTGTGGTGTAGTAGGTTTAAAGCCAACATATGGACTGATCTCTCGCCATGGTCTCATTCCTCTAGTGAACTCCATGGATGTGCCAGGAATCCTAACCAGATGTGTGGATGATGCAGCTGTTGTGCTAGGTATTACTACTACATATATCTTTGTATGCTCTATGTCTTTGTTCAAAAGATTATCTCAAAGCAGGCTGAATTCCATCTACCCAATGTACATTTTCCTGTTCTTCCATGTGTCGTGTCATGTTTCAGGCTCACTTGCTGGACATGATCCTAAAGACTCTACCACAGTTCAGGACATCTTTCAGCCGTTTGCACTGCCGAGTTTGACTGATGTCAGCAAGCTCTCTATAGGAATTCCTAAGGTAACATTTAAATCCCATCAACAGTTGTGAACAGGGATGGCAAATGTAACTCCTTCCAAAATAAAGTATTTGTGTATTGCCTGTCACCACCCAATCTCTCATAATTTGAAAAGTGAAAACAGTATGAGCAGCTCCCAGAAAAGAGCAGTATGTGCTCTATTGCCCACGTAGGTGATTCAGAGGGAGCATCTGCTAACACTTTGTCTAAAATGCTTTGTCATCACTGTGGGAAATGCTGCCAGGGAGTTCCAGGGAAAATGAGGGGCTTCAGTTCTTGCTTCTCTGTGGCTTTTTGATCAGATACCTCCACAACTTCATACTAGTTACTTCTAGTGACTTCTCTTACAATGAGGTTAGTACTGGTTGTGCAGTTTTTTGAAATCCTTGTTTAAATGGCACTGTGATACAGCATAATTTTAAAGGCAATTGAATGGCACAAGGAGCTGTGACTCACAGAGCTCGAACAGGGATGGAAAGAAAACTTCATGATAGCCGCTAATGTTTTTATCGAGTAATTTGGTTTCTAATGCATATAATTCAGTCGTTCTTGTAAGTATGCTTGTAATTTAAGCATGACATTTGGAGCTGCAGCCTATTTTTTAATTACCTATTATAGTTTTGTAAAGGTTCTGTCTTCAAAAAGACAATGTGTGTAACATTGTTGATTTGATTCCCAGTACTTCAACCTGTGATAGAAGAGGTAAACCAGATGATTCAGTTTCGTAAGAAGAGATGCCCACTGACAGTTAATTATTCAGAATCTGTGAAATGAAAAAAAAAAAAAAAAGAAAAAGGAAAAAAAGAAGTACGTCTAGAAAATTAATTTTCAGCATACTGTTTAGATTTTGGTAAATCTAAAATAGTAGTATTGATAAATTATTCATATCCCTTGGACAGTTGTTTTCTGCTGCTACAGATTAACCCAAACAGGTTAATGCATATATTATGATAATATGTATGAGTTGTTGCTGTTCAGAGATCACATGGTATTTTGACCCAGATATTTTGAGCTTGAACTGAAGCAAATATCTTAAAACAGGAGTGTTGCTCGTCTAAGTCCTATCCCAACCTTGTGATTGTAGTTCTCTGGTGGGTTGATTGTTTGGCTGAGGCGTGCTAGTAGCTGCTGATGTGCTGTGAGCGTAGCTTATCCCCTGCTAAAAATACCCCTAGTATTAGGGTTTACATCTGAACAGCTTCTACCTGTGAACTGTAGAACCATGTGGTGTGGTCTAGATGACTAGATGAACAAGTGGACAACTTCTCCAGAAGAGAACTGCTGAAATTCCATTATGGATTATGTTATGGGTTACAATTTACTAAGGTGATCCTTCAGATGACGGAGTCCAGTTTATTTAGTATTGCTTGCTTTTATAATATTTAGTAGATGTGATATGATAGGCTGTAGTAAGTATTTAAAAGCACATAGTGTTAACAGTTTCAAAGTATTTTTAGCAAATAGTATTTATGTGTTGGTTGCTAATAAAAGTAAACATCATTTATTCTTGTTTTTCTCGAAGGAGTACCATGTACCAGGGCTTTCTAGTGAAATTCTGGCTGTTTGGTCAAAGGCTGCTGACCTCTTTAAGAATGCAGGTGCTAAAGTAGTTGAAGTGAGTTTACCACACACCCATTACTCAATTGTCTGCTATCATGTGCTCTGCACTGCAGAGGTGGCATCAAATATGGCCAGGTTTGACGGACTGGAATATGGTAAGGCCTTTTAAATTATTGTTTTTTGTTATTCTCAGACAACAGAAACCTTGCTAAGTGACATTAAGAAATATCAGTTTTGATAGCATGTGTTTCACCATTGAATGTTTGGTGATGTTCTTTTGGACTGGAATAGAATAAAAACCCTGTGCACGTAAGAGCTGAATAAATAAATATTTTATTGTATTTTACTTGTGCACATGTGAGTGTCTGGTTTTAAAATCTTCTCTGTAATAATGGAGCATGGAAGGAATATAGTTTGTTGGATTTTTTCCAGAATAGCAGCATGTCAGTCTGCAGCAAACTGCAGCCTATTGTACTATGATGTGTACCATTACGTTATTGAATCTTAAGAATCACAAAAACTATTTCTAAATTGCCTTTTCTTTCCAGGACATCGTTCTGACATGAACAAGTCCACAGAAAGTATGTATGCTGCAACACGACGAGAAGGATTTAATGATGTTGTAAGAGGAAGAATTCTATCAGGAAACTACTTCTTGCTGAAACAGTAAGTGGAACGTATCTTGAAACTCAAATTTATTAAGTTAATAATTTGTTAAGCAAATAGAAACGAATTGTTCATCAAGACATGGAAAAGAAATGTCCTCAAGCTAGTAGCTACTTCTGTTATTATTATTGCTTTAGCTATGTAGTAACTAGTGAACTGTTAGCAGTGAATGAAAATGTTTTTCCTTAATCGTACCAGGGAGCCTTCTGAATTAAGTAAAACATCTTTGTGATTTTTTTTTTCCCTATCAGAGCATTATTGTCACCTAATAGTTAAAATAAGGAAAAAAATATCCTGTAGGAAGACATTGAAATCACAGTAAAGCCATCTCTCTTGTAACGTTATAAGTTTTGTAGGTGTTAATCTCATTAAAGCTGCACAGAGAAACTGCTGGTACTTTCTGCTGAGGTCTTCTAGAGCAAGACAGATGATACAGCAGTTCAATTAACTATAGCTCTCTGCCTTAAGTATGCAGTGGAAAGAAGGCAGAGATGCCTGAACTAATCAATGTAACTTTTTCATCTCCATTTTCGCTCCTTATTTACTATCTTAGGAGTCATACTTAATTTGTTTAGATATTAACAGAGAAACTGGTCCTGTAATTTGTCTCAAAACAAGTGCATGACAAAGCTCCTTCTCTCAGCTACAGCATTCATCAGAAGTGACTTCTAGTTACTCTCAGACACAGGAATGTTGTCAGGCAGTAGATAAGCAGCAGCTTTTATGGAATGCTGATATTCCTGCCAAGTATGCTCATTCTGGTCACAACTGTCCAGGACAGCTTTCCAAAGACTGCTTTAAATTTCATGCAGCTCACTTTTTTGTGAAGGAACATAAGATTGTGTTCCATCAGGACTGAACAAGAGAGTCCTGTTTCTGTCAACAGTGAGTTACTTTTGAAGAACAAAATCCAGGGTTCTACAAGCGTTCTTGAGATAAAGTACAAACATCTGTGTTTCCTGCAAACATTGCCTTTTACAGACTATTTTGCTCTTGCTTTTTATAAAATAACTACGTGATCATTCATGCATTGATGGTTGTTTAGTCATTGCATCAGAATTAACAGAGTAAGTTTGATTTATCAGCTTTTTTTTTTTTTAAGAGTAATTGTTGGTGATTGCTTTTGAAACTAAACTCTGAAGTTATAAATTCTGTTACATGTTTGCCGGTTCTACATGTGAAATTAAAAAGAACAATAAACATAAAGCTAACTGATTTGTTTCTGCTTCAGAATCACATAAAGACAGTTCAGAAAGCCATAAACCCAGTACTAATATAAGGAAAAAAAAATTGAGGAAAGAGAATAGTTTAGTAAGAAGCATACTAGAAACACATTCTTGGTTTTAAGTCCATTTGGATGTCTGCATAGATCATAGGAGTTCTTCCACGTTCATTAAGTGTCTAGCTGGATTGAATCCTGGAGCTTAATGCCTATTTCACAAACCTGCTTTGCTTCTATAGTATTTCTAGACTTTACTGTGCCTTTCTGCAGTGAAATCCAATATACAGTTTAGTTTCAGAAAAGCCATCAGAGCATTATTCTGATCCTCAGCTATTTTAAACTAGGGTTTTGTTTTCCCTTCAACTTTCTTCAACAGAATTTTCTTACGTCTTCTTTCTCTGATGTCTTCATGGCTATGAGAGCATAAGCACTGTGTTTGGTGACTAAGCTGGTATATGAGAAACTCAAATACATGTTAGCCTCTTAATCAGAAGGAATATAGAGCTTATCTTTACTATAGTAACTAAGCAATTGTTCTGTATTTTCAGAATCGTAGCATTCCACCTCACACCCATATTTCTTTCTAGGAATTATGAGGATTACTTTGTCAAGGCACAGAAAGTCAGACGTCTTATTGCCAATGACTTTGTGAAGGTTTTTGGAAGTGGTATTGATATTTTACTCACTCCTACCACTCTGAGCGATGCAGTCCCGTATATGGAATTCATCAAAGAAGACAACAGAACCCGCAGCACGCAAGATGACATCCTAACACAGGCTGCAAACATGGCTGGTGAGCAGGGACAGGAATTCAATTGTTTTCTCCTGCCTATAACATCCATTCCCTTCAACCTTTTAACCTCTTATACAGAATTGAGATACCTCACCCCTCTCATTAACTTACAATAGTGAGTTAACAACTCTACACATAAGTAGAGTGAGCATTTGTAAAATGCTTTATAATGTAGGGGTAGATTTTAAAATGCTGCTGAGCTGCTCTGGTTCTCTCAGAATTGTTACAAAAATGACTAACTGGATTTGTTTAATAGTAAGCCTTTGTGTGAATAACTTCTTTTGTTTCAGGACTGCCAGCCGTAAATGTTCCTACAGCTCTTTCACGAAGAGGCTTGCCAATTGGGCTTCAGTTCATTGGGCGTTCATTCCAAGAGAAGCAGCTGCTCACAGTAGCCAAATGGTTTGAAAAACAAGTACAATTCCCAGTGATTCAGCTAGAAGAAGTGAAGAAACATGACAGCAGTGTCCTTCAGCATCAGAAATCTGCTTCTTTTTCATAATATGAGATTTGCTGGTCAGCAAAAGCAAGAAAGCTGTTGGGATAGTTTAAAAATGTACTTCTGCAGAAAAAAAACAAACAGAAAAACCAAAACATTTTAAGACAGTGATATGCAGTTATGCAGAATGGAATAATGAGAGCCTGTTACTGTGTAATTAAGGCAAAGCAAATCATTAAGTAAACATGTATATCTTATTAAGAGCCACTTCTTACTGATATTAAAAAACACCAGATTGAAGTTATTTATCTTACATCTGTGAAGCTGCTTTTTTCCATCCCCAGAGGGCATGTAAGATATCTGGCTCATTAAAGAACTAACCTGAATTTTCATGTGAAAATTGCATGGTTGCCAGGGAGCTTGGTTTCTCTCTGGAACATAGACTTTGGTAATGGAAACAACCAGACAAGCTGTAATGGAACAAAGTTATTGAGAGTCCATTTGTCAACAAGTAAACAAATGAAATCAAGAAAACAGCATATAGATGGTTGATTTTAAAAGACTCATTCTAACAAACTCTCAGCAGGAGATGAAGTACCTTCTACGTATACAAATCTTGCAGATCTCTGGTTACATCCATCATCAGAAGGATGAATTCCAAACTTCTTCAGGGAAAAGATGCTGATTAATCTTTTCCTGCCTTCATTGTAATTCTCTATAATCAGTGGTTAATTTTTTAGTGTTCATTTAATATTCTACAGTGTAACCCTCCATACAAGTAATGCCATCTATTCCTTTATGGAAGCTTATTCAGAACAAAAGTAGCTTGAGATAAGTTTCCCAGCTATAATGCTAGTACACCAGGAGACATACTAAACAACTGAGAAGCAGTTGTTATTGCTGTAGTTTCTGTTTTTTTTTAAAGCTGGAAAAAGTATGGAGTTTTAAGTTTGTAGATTTGATTTTACATGATTTGTTTTCAGTCACAGTTTACACCTTGTGCAGACATAAGGAGTGTAGGGTGAGGGAAAACTATTGTGATACAGTAACATGTAAAATCTTCCTGAATGTTTCATGTCTTAGACCATACTGTCACCTGTAAAAAAAATTATCATTCCTGAAAATCACAAATGAAGAATTTCTCACAGCCTAATGTCAGCTATACCATTATCTTTCCCACACAATTAAGTGCTGCACAATTAATTTTATTTTGTTTTTGTAAACATTATAAAAACAAGGTATGCCTTGTTTTAGTCTCATACTACGTTCTTGCCATAAAACAGTCTTCAGGGTACTTGGTTTTACTGTTAGTGAATGGTGATAAATAGTGGTCCCAAAAGACTACTTCACTTTAACTACTCTCTTGTTTAATAATTTAGTTATGCTCTAATCATACTGTCACCATGTGTGCCTTGTGCTCTAGCTGCCTACAAGCCAGAGCTGTCAGTGTGATTATTCACTATCCACCTTGAAATCCCTACTTTTTTGATTTGCAGTCAGGTCCCAAGTCCACATCTCCCACCTGCTTAGCGGTTCTTAAAGTAAGGATCAATGTGTTTTGATGAGAGATAAAGATAAAATCCTGCCTGTGGAGAGCATTCCTTGAGCATAAAGAGCCTTAGAGTATTTTGGAAGCAAATAGAAAATCGCTCTCTGCATCAGAAGTTAGTTCTGGACTGACTGCTGGCCCAGAGGAAAGTACCTACTTATGCTAGACAATTTGTCTCTTCAGCCTTTCTCTGCTTTTAAGACAAATACGATGGAAAACCTGGATAAAGGCACGTTTGCCAAGCAGGGGTAGGTGAAGGGAAACTGGTCTCATACCTGCTCTTCTTCTTCGTAAAGCAGAGTACTGAATTCAGTTTCCAGTATCCTTCAAATGAGCCTTCAGATGATAGAGGCAACTGATTGTTCTGACACAAATCCTTCAGAATTTCTTCTGTTAATAGATTTCAAGGTGTAGAATAACTGCAATGAAATATGCAGTAAAATACAAACAGATAGACAGACATCTATCCTACAGCCCTGAATAACATGGCATTTATAACTTTGTCAGTGATTGAGATCCACTTTTGAATTAGACAATGACAAGATTTGGAAACAAGACATCAGGTTAGACTAATAAATTTCTGGGTCAGTAGGTTGAAAGCAGCCCTGGCTTCTTCTGTCCTCCTCCTACTCCCTGCTGTTTTGTGGTTCTGGGGACCATGTACCAGAGGCCTTTTCTGCACTTTCCTAATACTGAAATCTCACCAAGCCTGAGGTTAGAGCTTAATAACCAGTGTGGCTGAGCAACTTCAGGATGTAAGCAAGAGTGTCCAAGGAAATTTTGCTATTTTCTTCGTGATATAAAATTCTCTCGCAGTTGATTCTGAACCCTTCAGGAGTTCCTGAAGTAGTGTGACAGCCCGGTAGATGGTAGAAGGATTGAGTGATATCTCCAACCAGGTCTTTGTGCAGCTGCTACTAGTGCCAAGTCATGACTCCAGAATTTTAAGCAGCAGAAGTTTCTATGATGGATTATTAAGAGCTCAAAAACCTTTCTCAGAGAAGCAGAGCAATTTCAGAACACAAGACAGTAAGTCTAGGGGGAAAAAAAGACAAAAAAGTTCATATGAACATTTTGTACAGTTGCCTTGAATAACAATTTACAGAAATAATAGAGTTGAAACTTTTATGGTATTATAACACAGCCACAGCAGGTGGCTAGGTGTAACCCTATCACACAGGCAGCCCTGATTTGTAGCTAGAGGATAATTCTAGTGCTTCCAGAAGGAAACAATAGCTAGAACATTAACAAACAAGTAATCTGCTCAAATGGTTGAGAGCATGAAATCTTTTCTCCAGGCAATGAGAAATGGTAAGGGTATTTTGTAAAGGAGAAGTTATTTTGAATAGAAAATTAAGGCCTTTTGCTATAAGATGTTTTTAAATACAACTTTATTCTGGGTTGCAGTTCACATACTTTCTGTGCACAGGCCCTCCTCATCTTCCTTAATGGGCTCACACTGAGAGCAAATTCAAAGGAAACTTTTGAGTGCAGCTACTTCACAATTACCACATTTCTCAATTTTCAGGTGTAGGTCACTTAATAGGTACTGTGACCTCACTGCTGCTTCATATTACAGTGTTTGTTAGCCATTTCTTTAACTTCTTTTAAGATGTAGCTAGGTCTTGGTCTATCTTGAAGGCAAGAGGAAATTGGCTACCAGCACTGCTGCCTGGGGCATCCCAGGGTTTTCCTTCAGTGCCCTGAGTACATTTCTTGTGTGAGCTGTAATGTTGCGTTGCTACTGGACACAGGCAGCTGAAGAGAATAAAGAAGTGCAGGGAGTGTCTCTGAAAATATGAGACTAGTAGGGTTATATGGCAGTCAAATTCCTTTTAAACCAGCGATCACAAGACTACCAGAGAATCGTAGGATGGCTTATGTTGGAGAGGACCTTAATGATCATCTAGTTCCAACCTTCCCTGCCACAGGCAGGGTTGCCAACTACTAAGATCAGCCTGCCCATCACTCCAAGTAGTTAGGAAAGAAGCAGCAAAAAGGAGCAAGAAAGGTTACCTACATTTGTTATTTTTTACTATGTCTCTCAAGTGAGGAGAAAGGTATCTGATTACACCAATGTAGAAAGAGGCATGAAAAGAAAAACACTATTATCTCAGTTTACCACTCCTTTAGCTGATTAATTTTTAGATGCAATTAAGAAATTCCAAGCTAACCTTTTTTTTGTAAACAAGACAGTTTCCCCACTTAGCATGGGCATCCTCCTATGATTGCTGTTGAACAGTAGTAAAAGGATTCTTCAGCTCAGCAGTGGAGGGCACCTGGAGAAGCAAATGGGAAGCCAGGGGTCTGTCACACACAACTGGGGACGAGGAAGCAAAACTGTGGTGAAGGAGGTTCCCCACTTTCATGTTCCTAAGCTGAAACCTTTGAAGGTGGGTGCATTTTTGAATTATACCTCTCTGAACTAGAGAGTCTGTGTGATCTAGTCCAAGACCAGACTTGCATTTGCAAGTGTTTAGTTCAAAAGGGAGCTCCACTATCTGAGACTTGTACACAATATCTACCTAACCAAAAACAAAATGAAAACATTAACAACAGAAAGCTTTGGAACACACAGCAAAATGCATCTTGTGAGCCAAATCTCTCTTTACGGATAACAACTTCATGCAGTCATCTCAACAAATGTATTAAAATCTGTCTCATCTATAGAGTATTCTGGATTCTTTCTCCAATTCAGAATGTTTTGTTAAAAACTGATTGCAGCTGAGCCACACACACCTGTTTGCTCAAGGCAATATTGTTCTTCTGCTTAAATATGCCTTCTCACTCCTTGTGTTTAATTCACTATTGTATTTATAAATCACAGTTGCATTCTTCCTTTGCATTTATTCTACTAGGATAAACAAGGCAAACTCTTCCAGTTTACTCCTCTATATTTTACTGCTCACTGCTAATCCCCTCAGCCGCTCACTGCACCTGCCCCAGCTGAATTCACGTTTCTGGCATGGGTGACCAGCATTGTAAAGACAATTCCAGGTGCAGTTTTACAAGCATAACTGCTTTAATATTTCCTCATCTCCCTTGAAGAATTCATCTGCAGAACACTCTGGAACTGCACTTACCTTTTACTCAGACATCTCATACCAGACCAGCAGCCCGAAGCTAATTTATGATTAACCAATACTCCAAGGTTTTCTCTGTCTCTGTAGCTTTTAATGGATAAGAATTTCTGGTATGAGCTGTAAGGTCATTATTAAACCTCCAGATTCATGACTCTGCACTCATTTTCCTTAATGCTGTTCATATTACCAGCATTTTCCTGGAGAGTCCAACACTCCACCATTTTGACACTAACGCTCAGCTTCATGTCATCAAAAACAAGGAACACATCCTCCAAATAACTTACTCATTACCATAAACTTAATCTCATTGCAATAAGCCATTGTTGCATAAAGACTTAGGGGACAACATGCGTCAGGTTTTCCTTTGTGGTCTCTGTAATTGTCACCTATGAATTGGGCTAATGTGCTGCCTAATGATAACAGCTAGCTTCAGCCTGAGGAGCTTCAGCTACTGTTAATAAAATCCAGGGTTTTGGTCCCCACTCTTTTTCATACTGCCTTATTTTGAAGGCTACAAGCAAATACAGCCCTCCTGTGTCAAACACAGTTGAAGAATATTGAGAACCTGTCCCTTGAAAGAGCATCTGTTGTCCATCTGTCCAAAGCCCACCCCAGCAGCAACAAAACACCCAGGATAATAAGCTCTTTTGAACAAGAGCTGCCTTTTTTTTTGCTTTGTATCCACAGCACTGGAAATGTAAGAGCTTGAATGATTTGCTCTCAGTTGCAGACAATGGAAAAATGCTGAAACTCTAAAACAAAGCTTTCAATAGATAGAATGAAGCCTTGTCACTAAGATGAACTGCTAACAGCAAGTTCAGCTGAGCCTGCACTGAGCTAGCATCCCAGCTGAAAATAATGTAGATACTAAGGTTTTTTATTATTATTGTTTTTGAAGTGAGACCCTTTGACAAGTTACAACACAGAAGAAATTCATGGAACAATTGCTCTGCTCTGGGTGATACCTACGCTTTAAAAGCAACCCATCTATGACTACCACTCTTCCACTTCAATAACAAATGCCTTCTACTTAAAAATAAGACATACTAATGAGTTTGGCCAATCAACATGGAATTAATTGACAGAATGGAGATGATGGAGAGAAAGTGAGGAGAAAACTGGTTCTACTTGCTGTCAATAGACCAGATGTGTTGTTGTCAAGATTAAACATCTGACAGTCAGTAACCATAGTAATGTACATGCTTCCTAATACAGGCACCCCAAATCCTGCCACTCTTTCTAAACCATCACCTGAAGCTTTCATGACCACACTCACTCAGTGGATATTATATTCCCATGCCCTCCAGTCTTGATGATAGAGTAAGTGTGCTAACCAATTAACACCACTTTAAGTCATTTTAGAATGTACTTATTTCATTATTTAAGATGTAAAAATGTAACTAATCTCAAACTCCATTTCTCACTATCAGAAACTGCTGTCATTGCCTTAAGTAACGGTGCAGCAGATGGATAGAGAACAGGAAAACCAAACAGCACTTGATTACTTTGTTGATCCTTTGTTTATCTATTTCTTTCAAGTCTCTTTCTAGGACCTGCTGCAAGCTGTAACCTTTACTTGTAATTACCATTAAGGAGCATTGGTGTGAAATAATACTGAAAAAAAAAATTGTAAACTCTTGGAAAACAAAGCAGAAATGCAAAAATGGTCACATATAGCCTTTGGGACTGTTTCAGTAAGGCTAAATGTTGTGGTGTAACCTGGCAGGTAGCAAAGCACCACACAGTCATCTACTCGCTCCCCACCTCCCAGTGAGATGTGGGTGTGAGGGGAGAATTGAAAGAAAAAACTAATGAAGATAAAAATCGAGATTAAAATTATTACTAAGACAGAAAGGGAAGATAATGATAATTATGCATATATATATATATAATACATAACATACATGCATGCACAAAACAAGCAATACACAAGCAATTGCTCACCACCTGCCATCCAAAGTACTGACCAGTACTGACCTCTTCCATGTATTTCATACATTGTTCGTTCAATGGCATACACACCTTACAAGCTGCAAGAGCAGCCAGGCAAGGACATTAATATTTTGTATTCATTGCCTTTTTTCCTTATTGACTGGGTTTCAGAAGGCCAGAAGTGCTGTGTTGGTACAGTACCACCTGACTTACAACACTCTGGCACTTCTCAGCAGGACTTCTGTGGCCAACTGGCATGGCTACTGAAGTGGCATTTCTTTTACCTCCTTTTAGGACACTTTGAGACAAGTTGCCAAAGTCAAAGCTAGGACTACCTTTTACAGTAAAAGCAATCCATGCATTTTCTTGCTTTGAGGTGTGATAAAGGTGTGAAAGAAGTGCTTTTTGCTCTCTCTCCACTATGAAAGCAGCTTTGTGTGACCAACCAGCCTCTCATAGCCCATTATCCTGTAAAAATGGAATTTCCTCACAATGAATTTTGAATCTACATCCATTTGGGTTAAAAAACAAAAGTAACTTCTTGTTTGCAACTTTTCCCTAGTCATCCTCTTTGCACCATTTCAGAAAGCTTGATCAGCTGTCAGATTTGATGTTGCCTTGCAGAAATCAGATTAAAACATCAGAAGAGCAAGGCCAGCACTCAGAAGCCTCACTAGCATTACTTTGTGATGAATAGTTTTTCTTACATTCTGCTGAAGCAGGCCAGCTGGCCATGCTTACTTTAACATGCTATACTGATTTTGTATCTCTCCTATTTCCTGAAAAAAGTATCAAATGACATCCAAGAAAAACATCCCTCTACAAGTCCAAATATAATACGGCAACTTTTTTTTTTTTATTAGACACCTTCCATAACAAGATCACAAAGGCCTCAGGTTAGATTGACAGGAAGCTGTATTCGATTGTCTGTGGACGCGTTATTTTTCAAGTGCTATCCCTCCAGTCCCCATATCATGCCTTCTGCTATTTTTCCTGGAACAAAGATCCAATAGGCTTATGGTAGGCTGTTCCCACTTTAATATTAACACGTTAGCTTCCTTCCTTGCAGCCCTCAGAGATCAAACTGATGCTCACGAAAGCCTCTCAGCCATTCACAGTTCACTAGAAACTGCACATTTCCATAAAAATCATAGAATTGCTCAGGTTGGAAAAGACCTTCAAGATCAAGTCCAACCTCAACCTAACCACACTACCCTAACTCCAACAACCCTCCGCTAAATCTTGTCCCTGAGCACCACATCCAAATAGTTTTTAAACACATCCAGGGATGGTGACTCAACCACCTCTCTGGGGAGCCTATTCCAGTGCTTCACAACCCTTTCTGTAAAGATTTTCCTGATACCCAAACTAAACCTCCCCTGGCTCAACTTGAGACCATTTCCCCTCATCCTACCACCTGTCACCAGTGAGAAGAGACCAACTTTGCTCTTGCTGTAAGCTCCTTCCAGGTAACTGAAGCCTCCTCTTCCCCATACTAAACAGCCCCAGTTCCTTCAGTCGCTCCTCACAGGACAAGTTCAGCTGCTATTAAGCCCTTTCTCAAATTACTACGGGAAGGGAAGATATTATACACTGGTATAACAGACCAATAACATCCTTGCTTTGTATGTGACAATTTTTTAAGTCCTTTCTCTGCCCTTACTGACAAAGCTCCCATTTTGTGCATGGTAGGCAAAGAGGAGCTCAGGCTGAGAAAGTTTATTTTTGTTCTTAAAAAAAGCTCAGATCTCAAGTATCTAATATCATACCTGATCTCAAGTGTCTACTACCTTGTCTTACAGAAAGACCTGTATCAACTTTTTCAGTTACAAGTGGCTGTTCCACGGTTTTCAATATCAGTTTCCCCATTCTTCTAATTTATTATACTTTCAAAAAGAGGAGAAGCATTGTTTAAACAGCTGCCCCTCAGTCAAGATGTTGTTTGTTGAAACCAGTGTACCTCACCCCCTTCCACTCCCCCAACCCAATTACAGCTTTATTACCTGTAAAATACCCTTAGACACTTCCCAATTATCATTTACATTTTTCTTCCCTTACAGCTGACTTAACCCAGAATCATTTTTCTCTGTGAATTATATCAGATAAAGTTACTGATTTGCATTGTGTTTGCCTTCAACAAATGTAACGATGCTACAAACATTTTCCCTTGTTATATCAGTATTTTTTACCCTGATACTTTTCCCCTGCTAAGTCAAAAGTCTTCCTTATAGCTTCTCTGGTCTACAGTGCAATATTTTTTTAAGCAAGAAAATTAAGAGCATTATTTAATAATACTGAAGATACTTCAGTCCTGGTCACATTAAACTGTCAGCGTATGTCACTCAGGTTGAAGTCTCCCATGAAGATGCAGGTTTCTTTTTCTTCCTATACAGTAGGAATAGTAGCTCAAGGAGCCAGTCATCTGTTCCTCCATAAGTACTGCTGCTGTCTCACAGACAGCAACCAACACTGCATTTGGTGATGGGAAATTAATTCAGGAGATCGTTTTCTTTTTGTCATTTGTTACTGGTAAATAAATCATCTTTTCTTTTTTGTTGCTGCTTCAGTGTGCCCACCAGACCTTTCCCGAGAGGTCATAACCAGCGATTTAAAGATTTCAGTCACAAGAAGTCTCCTATTAAGTTTCAGCAATGCCATCTCTACTGAATTTATGGTCATAAGTGATCAATTTCTCTTTGCCTGTTTATTATCTAGGATCATTGTGTTGGTTAAAACAGCTAAATAATTCCTCCTTCTTCTGCCCTTGGGAACTGGGTTGATTTTACCCACTGGAACATGGTTAAAGGACCAGGGGATGCTCATTCTCCTGCTCCCCCCGCCCCTTTCGCTTTCTACAAAGCTACAGAAATCCCACACTTGCATCTTTCCTTTCCCAAGAAGGGAAGAAGCAGCAGTTTCCCCCAACCTGCTTAGGGGCTGCCCACTCATCCAGAAACCTCCTTCCCCTCAAACAAATCCAGGAGACTACTGCAATGCTACATTTGTTTGGGGGTCATGCTGGCTTGAAAACTTTCCTCTTTGGAAGCATTTTATAGGTGTTTTCCCTGCTCAGTAAGAAGCCTGCAGGCTTCTTGAGGTGTGCACAAGCAGCTCCTGTTGTTACTCTGGTTAATACTTGACATTGTGATGCTTTGTCTTTCCCTCTCCCCTTAAAAGAATAAAAACTTTGCTGCACGAGTAGTGTTGCACCTCAGAAGAGGGTAAACAGAAATGAGTCTTTAAAGCAAAAAAAGAAAAAAAATCCTAGATTAAATATCCATATCCTAGCTGCTGCTCTCAGCTTTCACTGCTCTATAGGAAAGGTAATGTTAAAAACACTGGAACCCAGTTAAAGGTTAACATTGGTACACTCTGCATAAATTCAGGCATTAATGAGCACAGTTCTGCCCTTTGATTTTTAGTATTCTACAAAATTGCACCAGGGTGGTTACACCACACAAACAGAGCTCATACTTATTGGAATTCGTGCCTGGTCTTGTCTGAGACGTATTGGACATTGAAATAGAACAGCTTTTGCAGTCTTCTGTCAATGCCTTCTAAAATGGTTCTTTCACAGGATATGCTTTAAACCAGAACCAATTATTCTTTCAGACTGTAATATAAATCATACTGTAATTAGTACTTAACAGCAATAATGAAAGAAAGTGAGAAAAATGGTGAAAGAAAAGGAGAGAAAAAGCAATTTATTCGAAGTAATTGCGCTTCTACCTATTCATTTTATGTGTTTGCCACTTTCAGATCTTGTCGTCCTGCCAATACAGTAGCAGTGTTCTACTTCTAGCCCTTTATATGTCTTCATAGAACAGAAATCCCAGCTGCAGTATTCCCCTAATCCCAGAAGAGAAATGATTCCCTCCTAATCCAAATCTTCTATCTAATGTCTCAGCATTTTGAGCTGGGAGATCTTACATCATCTGAGATCAAATAAACAACTTTTCTGTGGGGTGTCCTGGAGGAACTGCTGTCTGTATAGCCACTTTAAAAGCTGGGACTTTTTTCCCTGCCACATCTGAAGCATTTTCTTACTTAGGAAATGCTTGTTGCATTCTCCATAACCACTCCTTACTTTGCTTGCTTAGTCCAATACAAACTTACATTTAACAGCCTCCTTATCGCTTCAAATGCCTCAAGAAACTGGATTCAATTCAAGGTCAATCCTGCCACTAGGATATTGCAGGCCTCAAGTATTTCCTTGCAATTCTGCCTAGAGAAAGAAAAATAAGAAACAAAAACTAGAAAATAGCCACCAAGAATAAAGGTACTGGCTGCACTAAACAAGAACGTCTGCATGATATTCAGGACTTTTTATTTACACTCTTTTATCAGCAGTCCACGGAGCTCAAATCTTCCAAAACTGAAGGACCTGGTTTTGCTTTTGTACCTATGTTTCTAGATCTATGGCTATGGAAACATGAAACAAGTGCAAATCACTACAACTTTAATTCCCAAAGTTGGCAGCTAGACTAAATCAATGGTGCTCAGAACACATGCACTGTCTCATGCATTTCAATGGACTGCGGGCAGCCATTTGAATGAGGAGTTTTTCAGCTATTTTATCACTGATTATGCTGCTAAAACTATGGACATAATGTATCCTCCCCATATGCCAATTGCATTTTAGCCAATGGTCAAAACCTTCCAAGGTTCATCCTTCACAGTTCCTATGGCATATGAATGAATGAGCACTTATGACTATTTTAGCACAAAACCTAGACACAACAAAAAATACACAAGAAGTATCTGGAAAGCCATCAGTAGCAAGTGTACAAACATTTTTAATAACTATGCAGAAATTCATGAGTTTTCAGCAAAGCTGCATGGAGTTCCCAGCCCACCCCAACCTGGTGTAAAAATGGCAGCCAGGAGCCCCCTGAAAGACCATTCAGATCCCACTTGCCACCAAGCACCCAAGTGTACTTGCAATGAGTAAATCAGTCTGTCAGCAAAAATAAATAATTAAAATAAAGTGGGGACACCGTTTCAAACTCAAAGAGGGTAGATTTAGGTTGGGTATAAGGAAAAAGACTTCCAGTGAGGGTGGTGAGGCACTGGAACAGGTTGCCAAGAGATGTGGTTGATTCCCTGTCCTTGGAGACATTCAAGATAAGGCTGGATGAGGCCCTGGGCAACCTCACCTAGCTGTGCATATCCCTGGTCACTGCAAGGGAGTTGGACTAGATGATCTTTAAATGTCCCTTTCAACACTAAGGATTCTACAGTAAGAATCATAACCTTTCTTTGCTAACTCTGCTTTTTTTATTTTATACCCACATTGGCCTTGCACCATTTTATCTACCATGGCAGTCATGGCAATATAAGCTGTACTCTGTAGCCATGTCATAAGGAGCAGGTAAAACTAGAGCTGGCTCCTGCATTTCAGAGCTACATTTTAATCAAAATTTACTGCCTGCTTTTTCTTTGGGCAGCCCACAGACAGAGTCATTTATTTCATAAAGCTCTTGATGATTTTGAGAAGAGCTACTAATACACAGGTGCCTCCCGAGGGCTGTTGGATGCCAGCACTGCAGCCCATGTGTCCTTATGCCCAGACAGCTCTCCCACATGTGACAACAGGTTGTGCAAGCTTCATGCCCTTCCAGATCAAATAACCTGAACTAAGGTGACTCACATGATGGGACAAGGGAAAGTGAAAAGTCAGAATTGCTGTGGTTTCACCTTTCTGAAGTGAAGCACCTGAACCAACAACTTTTTTTTTTTTTTTTTTTTTTAACTTTTCTAGAGTCTGAGGACCCACTTTTTTCCTTAAATCATCCCTCTGAAAAAAAAAAAAAAAAATGCAGTAGAACTGTTTTTCCCAGAAACAAGCAGAGAACAAGATTGACACTACAATGGAATTATACACACACGCTCTCAAAGCTTACAATACGGCTGAAGGCAAAAACAGAGGTCTCACTGCAAATGCCACACATTATCTCTTCTGGTTATCTCCAGGCTGAAGTACCACAGCACAGTGTCAAGCAGAACATTTCCATCATACCCATCATACCAGCAAATACAGAAGGCATCCTGAAATGCCCACACCATGCTGCAAGCTAAGCAGAACTGAGCTACTGGCTTTGTAAACATTTATTTGGCGTGATGTAACAATCATTACTGTTTTATAGTGTGACATCAAGAATTTGAGCAGGAGGAGCTTTATCTTCTCTGCTGCAAACTTAAAAGCCAACAAAACATAGTTCACTCTCTCCAAATAGCATTGCCACTGTGAGTTTTAAAGGAAAAATAACTAAAGGGATTAATAGTTATTTAGTCTTAAAAAAAAAAAAAAAAAAAAAAAAAAACCAACACATAATCAATGCCTTACATTTACTCGGATCCAGGGAAGAAATACAGCCTTGTATCTTCCAGCAATTTACCCAATTCAGAAATATAAGTGTGCTGGAAATATATCTGAGAGTGTAGAACTGAAACACAATTCCTTGCCACCTCTGATTCTGCTCTAAGCTACAATCAGAAGGATGAGAATATAATCACAGCTACAATTATTCACATGGTGCTCTTATCCAGGGCAGCAGGCAGAGTGCCTTGCTCTTGTCACCCTGCTGTATTGCTGACATTCTTGATACCTGAACAGATATGACACATTGACAATTTGAAAACAGCAACTGGCTGTTTTACAGCTCAAAAACATCTCTGTTTCAGAGAGAGTTTTCTCTCTGAAAGGACATCTTTTGAAAGTCTAGGATGGCCAAAAAGACTTGTCCAGTAATAGTTTTCCAAGCAAATACCCTGCGTATCTTGGTACTACTTCAGGATAAAAGATGCAATGGGACCAGCTACTTTTGGAAACACCACATTCATAGAAATTAGAAAGCAGTAATTAAATACATTCATTTGGAATTACTCACTATTCAGTACGGTCTTAAAAATCTGAATTCCACTTTGTGTGTTAGACAGCATACTTTGGACCTTAGTTTTAAGGCCTGGAGTTTGAAAAATTTTATATTTATTTTAGACAAAAAGATGCAGTGTTGAGCTCCAGTGCTGTACTGTAAGACTTTCCTCTCACCCTAAGAGTTGCCCAGATTTGGGTTTCCTGGCAAAACAGCACAATCATGACAGATCTTCCTGTAAGCACTCAAGCAGCTTCCAGTCTTCACAAAGTCGATAGCAGTGTCACCAAGCAACTGTGTCAAGCTTATCTTAATTTCATGTGAATTAGCACATCACTGATAGCTATTGGCTGCCACAGCCAGTTCAGCACTCACCATTTTCTTCTTGCTTCCAGTCCCCTACCAACCCATTGCCACCCCATAGCAAAAAGAAGTTGCTTTTGTGGGAGTGGCTCGTGCTGCTGCCTTGCCTCTTCACTACTGCTCCTGTCATTTCTGGTGATGGCAAAAAACATCAACGCTGAGCCCACCCTGGGTCAGAGCTCCTCTATGAGCCTGTACTGAAGACTGTTTCTGGAGAAGCATCTCACAGCAGCCTGGCAGTAGCTCAGGCCAAGCCCTGCCAATATGCTGCACTGTGCCAGCACAGCTGTGTTTACTCTGAGGATTTCACCAAAGGAGCATGGATGTTAAAATAAATCATGCTGTAAGTGGCATTACAAGAGCAGCAAGATCCATAGATCTGTGCTATCAGATCCATAGATCTGATCCATAGTGCAGGCCTCATTTAACTGGTCTGCTTAAAGAGCAGCACAGCTCCTGGCCTGCTCAGCATCGCACTGCCAGCACCCTGTGGCACCAGTCGCATCTCACTACAGGATGCCCCCTGTGGGGGTCCCTCATGCTCAGGGAGCACCAGGATCTCCAGAGCAAGTCCAAGCTTCTTCCAAAGACAGCCCGCCTGCCCCACAAGCTGCAGCACTACCAATGTCACTTTACCTTTTGCTTCTCTTTCCAGATCGTTAATTGTTAAAGAGGGAGAACCTCATTTTCCTCAGAATATCAGAAGGGGTTTGCTATATATCATCAATCCTCTGCTAGAGAGAGCAGAGCAGGAGACACCTCTGCCAAAAACCAGCAAGCAGAGTGAGGGCACATCTACAGCAAAAAGCTCTGCTCAGGCCTCTGTGGCTTCCTTCTGCTTGCAGGTACTCATGCATATCAGGCCTCCATAGCCAGTCCTGACAGGGCCGTGTGTTAAAGGGTCTGCAGGAGAGGGGCTGCAATCAGAGGAGCCTGTAGCTGTGTTGGAGCCATGCCCTTGGTGACTGACTCAGACTCAGCATTTTCAATGGACGGCTGAGATAGTTGTGTTGCTTTGCCTGAAACCTGACTTTCTGAAGCCCTCATGAGAATGTGAGAGTTGTACAGCTGTCTCCATACCACCCTGCTGCTTTGAGGGCAAAGCAGTTCTCAGCTTAATGTCTCAAGTGGGAATTTCCAGCTGTAAGCTGGCTGTACTTCTAGTACAAGAAGGCTGACTTGCAGTCACACGATTTGCCTTTGACATTGAACTATTTGTTCTTTTCGTATCCTGGACACTTCTACTATGCCTAAGCATCACTCAAAATACAAGGGCTTGAAAACATGACCTCCAAAAAGCTGCAGAGCTGTTTGGACTGTACTTTTCAATAATCAGATAATTTTCAACACTACTGGTCTTTGTTTCTGAGGGCTTGTGTACTGCAAACACACCATGCTGCTGTATTCTGGTCACACAGCTTGTTTAGTATTGTGAGCATGGTTTGGTACCACACCCAGCTTCCCACCTCCTGCACCAGCAATCTCTGATGCAATTGCATTGATCTATAGAGATGAAACTAGGGAATACCCAGTTATCAATCTTAGCAATGATGACCTGCAAGAACGGTGGATGAAGACTGTAGAAAATCCTAGGCAAAGTACACCCTTTCACTTTAAGAAAGTCAGCAGAACCAGGTACACCTGCAGGAGGTGGTAGAGGAGAGGACAAGAGAAGTGGGACTTCATCATCAGTCTTCCAGTACTTAAAGGGAACTTCATGAATAGGATGGAAACAGACTTTTTACACTATCTGATAGTGACAAGACAAGGGAAGCAGGCTCTGTACCCAGCAGTGCTGCATCTGCAGTTGCAAGAAGTTACCCAGTCACTGCAAATAATATTTTTGAGTCTTCCTTTTGCACTGAGCAAGAGTCAGATGTTGGCTCCTGAAATGACTGAGGTACAATTCTTCAGTCCCACTTCTGGCACTGTTCCAGACTTACATAAAGATGACTTATAGCATCAAGACTTGCAAAAAGCATCAAGGAAAAAATGCTGATCAGGAAATTTTGTGTAATTCCTTGGCAAAAGTCAAGAAGAGGAGGATAGTTTAATTTTTATGGATTTATGGTTGCCTATAGGAAGGGGAAAGGCTTGATGTGGCTGTGGTTCAAATAACTAATTTTCATTGAATTGTTCCTATATCCTATATTTAATCTGATTGATCCCTACTGTGTATTTTGAGTCCTTCAGAATCTGTCCTCCCTGACAGGGTGCCAGATTCCAGTATGGATGTTCAGGAGGGAGAGAAAACACAATATAAATCCAAACAGAATTGAATTTCTGCTTCAGTAGAGTCTCTCATTAAGACTGCATTGGCAGTACTTGCCAAAGTCCTTGCATTACCCACACCACAGCCTGCAGCCAGTCTGAAAGCAAAAGCATCTTCTCCCTTGATCTGTTTAAGCACTCTTTTGCAATCATCAAGAGTCCTGCAGTTGTGCCATTGTATAAAGTGTCTGTTTTGTTATCTGTTTCAAGTCTAAACTGAAAAAAATATGTATTAAATGACCACCAAATCTCCCAACATTTGTAATATACTTACTAACTTATATTAATATACGTTTGCATTCATTAGAAAGTGACTACATTCAGTTAGAAATTAAGCAAGGCATTACAACATAACTTTGAACTCTTCGCTCATAAAGCAATTGATAAACTTATTCTGATGTTTTCTAAACAACGGTCCTTTTTCTGTCTTTGTAAGATTGCTAGCATTATGGCTAAGTAACTTAAAGCATAATGCAGCAAAGACAAGCTTTACTAGTTAAATAGCACACAAATAGCAACAAGATGGCACCAAGAATGAAAACAAAGTCCAAGGAATGAGAAGATATCACTGTTCAGACAAACACAAAGCAATCTCAAAAGTTTCAGAAAGCGAGTGAATTACTTGATTGCTAAAGAAGACTACTAGGTGTGATCTGAGAAAGCTACAGGTCAATCAGCATGATTTCAACACAAAAAGACTGGCATACATACGTAGGTCACTCCACATGTAATGCTTCCTATTTATTTCCATAGGAACTACAACAAAGAACAAAATAATGCTATTTGACAGAGCAAATTCTCCGCTACAAAACACTGTTTTTCAACATAGTCACTACTATTAGCTATGCATCCATGTGCCAGCAACAAACAAGAGACTGCATGATGCTCTAATGAAAATCTACATGACTGTCTGAAATGTGCCTTTTCTTTTCTGTTGTAGTTACCACTGGTGAAACACACCATCACGTCACTGTACTCACATCCACTGTTTTGTTCCTATCAACACTCAGCAAGCATCAATGTATATTAGTAGGTGCCATTTTTTCCACATGGGGGAATCCATCGACACATCTTTGCTTCATCTGCACTTCCATATCAGACACTATTTTGTCAGACTGCCCTTTTGTACACAGTGACAAAATGTGACAGAACATTGGTAGGAAAGTTCAGCCTCTACTGTTATCCCACTAACATCTGCCTCTGACACCATAGGTCAACATAAAATAGAAGGCATAACTTTTGGAGCAGCCCTCATATTTAGTCATCTGTTCTGCTCTAGAGATGGAAGTCTAAAGACTCTAACAGACTTTTCATGTAATCTGCTCCAGTACTTTACTAGTTTTACTTTGGGAAATCTTTCCCCATTGCATCACCTCATAGCACGCAAGATATATTTCTTGTCATATCTCACCCAGACAGAATAAACTAATCACTCCTCTTTGCAAAACAACTTTAGAAATGATAAAGACTATTTCAGAGAGATTTTAGGAAAATGAGTCTCAGCAGGTCAGGTAGCTTTCTGACAAGTGCACACATTGTACCCTGAAATGCAAATATATATTAAACTCACAGTTATCTACTTCAGATGTTTGGTTGCTTTTTTTTTAGCCTACACACAATAGGATTTTTTTTCCAAGTTAGTCTCAGTATGATCATTATTTATCAGGTTCCACAGTACATCCAAAATTAGTTTACCCAAGGCTACCAGATCAGGAGTAATATTTATAAACTCTATTTAATAAGAAAGAAAATAAGGCTTTAAAGATTAAAAAATTATGTCATTTCCTAAGTCGATACTCCCAGAGCACATAAACACAAGCTCCTCAGTCTCTCAGCACATTATACTCCTCATACAAACACAGCACCCAGCCTTCTGTCAAGTCCGTATGCATTAGAGTTGCCTGTACTCTTGATTTTTTTATTTTTTATTTTTTTGCAGAGAAAGCAGTTCAGTTAAGACAACTGTCTTCTGAAACCAGAAAGAAGTCAGGAATTTCAAAGCTAGTATAGGCTATCTGATAAAATGTGTTTGTACCTTACTGGCCGGTTATATCATTCATAGGGTTACATTTATACCTAAAATATTTTTCATCAGTTCTTTGATGATCCAATGTATTTCTAGAAATTCTTCAACATATCATAGTCAAGATGCAATTATTTTAATTGTAAAACATTTGGTATGCTGTTAAAAAGAAGCATTATACAATCACTGAAAGAGGCTCTCTATCATCCTTAATAAACAAACATTAATCATTGTAGCCTTACCTAATGCGCAGAAATAACTTATAGGAGCTGTAAAACATTTTAAGATATCGTTCATTGCAGGTTAGAGAGATAAACATCTTACTAGGATGTGCTTCATTATTTCCATGCATTGAGAGTTGACAGAATGATTCCCTATGTTTCTTCTCTAAGGACCTGTAGAAGAGCAATCAAAAGATTTTTCTGTATCAACATCAGGAGCAAATTTGCCCTCTGATTTAGACAGCCTATGGTGTAGAAATGTAGCTAGAAGCAAGTATTTCTTCTTGTTTTCTACTAATTTGCTGGGGAAAGGATGTTTTCAAAATAAGACATTAGCTGTAGCAAATGCAAGCAATGGTACATCAATAAAGTCTAAATCATCTGTTTGCAGTGCGTTTTTAAATTTTTCAGATACTCATAATGCTGTTTCATTGAGGTCTTGAAAACACTCAATTAGAGAGCAAATTATTCTTTTCCACCTATCCAACAATAAACATTGGAAACATTTGGATATTTCCAGGGTTTTGAGGCATCAGTAGTCACAGACTAATTGTTTTCTAAATTGAAAGAAGATCATGTTATTCACAGTAAATGAAGCTTTCACTCTGAAAAATGCTAGTCTGCTTCAGAAATGAGTAGAAAATGTTATTGAATTCGCTGTCATAATCAAGAGATTTATATGAATGACTGCGGAGTACTACTGTTGTTTGCTGCTTTTAGAGTGCTTATTTTTGTTGATCTCTCTGAAAATCTGTTGTTTTAGCCATGTAAGCTATTAAAATTATTTTTTCTGATCTATCTAATTTTCCTGCTCTCTTACATCTAAAAAGACTCCAACAGCCACAAAGAAATATTTTCTGCAGGTGCTGATATGCTTGGTGTCCACACACATTAACTGCAAAGTCATTTCTCCACCCAGCAAGAGCAAAGAGCATCTGTTAAGTAGCACAGAGCCCCTCTTCCCACACAGACATGAATGGACATGCTAGAGGAAATGCTGCCGTGGTAATCACAGACATAATCCACGGAGACCAGTCAAACCATGATATATCATTGACTCTTCAAAATGGTCTTGTTTCATAGTCAGCCTGTACTCGTCAATATGTAAGACTCAAGAAATAGAATTAAAATAATCTCTGGAATCTAGTAGCTCAAGCATTTAAGCATAAAACTACTTTGGCATGGAATTAAGTCAGTGGACAAGGGAAGAGCCACTGATGTCATCTGTCTAGACTCCAGCAAGGCCTTAACACAGTCCCCCACAACATCCTTACATTGTTCTCCCCAAATTAGAAAGATATGGATTTGATGGGTGGATGGCTCAAAAGATGATGAATTGCTTGTGAGAGCACACCCAGAGAAGGGTGGCCGATGGCTCAGTGTCTGGATGGAGATTAGTGACAAGTTGTGTCTCTCAGGGGTCAGTGCTGGGACCAGTGCCCTTTCACATCTTCAACAATGACATCAACAATGGGATCAAGTGTGTAACACTATAATATTATGGAAAGTACAGCAATAACAGTGGGATAGCAAAGTCTTTGGCAAATAAGCCATATAAGAACAAGCCCAAATGCAGCAGCTATGGATGTAAAAACAAAGCAAAAGAGCTGCTTACCTTTAGAAAAGTTCAGGTACACAGGCATCTCCAGAAGATACCCTGACCCCCACTGCCAACCCTTAAACGAGGCCTGGGAAAGGATGGATCCTGGCTCCACTCCTTCCAGTCAGTCAGGTGCAGTGCATACACCTGAGCTCCCCTGGGTTGGCCCTGCCTTCCCACCAGGTGCTCAATCGCTGCTTCAGGCCATGACTTAGCATTTCCACTACAGAGTGTATTATCAGCAAGTTTGCAGATAACAAACTTTTGCCAAGCTATATAATACAGTCAACAGGCCCTAGGGATGGAATGCCATCCAGAGAGACCTTAACAGGCTCGAGCAGCAGGCCCAGGTGAACCTCATGAGGTTCAGCATATCCAGGTACAGGGTCCTTGCACCTGGGTTATGGCAACCCCCACTATCAGTACAAGCTAGGAGATGTAAGAACAGGGTACAGCCTTGCTGAAGAGGATTTGGGGAGACTGGTAGATGGCAAGCTGGACATGAGCCAGAAATGTGATCTCACAGCCCTGAATGTCAACAGTATCCTAGGCTGCATCAAAAGATGCGTGACCAGTAGGTCAGGGAGGTGACCCTGCTTCTTCACTCTGCTGGTGAGAACTCACCTCCAGGTACTGTGTCCAGCCATGGCGTCCCACAGCAAAGATGTGGACTGTTAGAGTGCATTTAGAGGAGGGCCACAAAAATGCTCCAATGGGTGGAACACTTCCCCTATGAGGACAGGCTGAAAGAGCTGGGGCTCTTCAGCTTGGAGAAGAGAAAGCTCATGGGAGACCTTAAAGAAGCCTCTCAATATCTACAAGGGGTTGTAAGAAGGAAGGGGACAGACTTCATCAGGGTCTGTTGTGGTAAAGCAAGTAGAAAAGGCCTCAGACTAAAGGAGGAGAGATTTATGTTGGATATAAGGAAGAAGTTTTCTTACAATAAAGGTGTTGAGGCATAAGAACAAGTTGCTCCAGGAGGTGGTGGGTGTGTTGACCTTGAAGACTTCCAAGGTTGAGCTGGAGGGGCTCTGAGCACTCTGATCTAGCTGTGTATGTCTCTGTTTATTGCAGGGGAGTTGGACCAGATGACCTTTAAAGGTCCCTTCCAACTCAAAAGATTCTATGATTAATGAAGTTTCAGACCCTTTTGCAACATAAGCTGTCGTTTGACCAAAATCACAACAAGGAGGGAGACGTGGCCTTCTGGCACCATCTGACGGAAAGAGGATTTTTCCAAAGAAGTAAAAGCCTTCTCTATCTTTTCAGACCTTTACCTTTGCCATCCAGGGTCTTCAGCCTTCAAACACAAGCCTTCAGTCTATGTCCAGGCAGACTCCCTCCAGGAAGATACCCTCTTGCTCATGTCTTTTCTGAACTCTTGCTCCCTAATGTTTTTCTCCTTCCAGTTCCATGACGAAGTTGTTAAAGCCTCATTTTACAACTTCCCTTAGTGCTCATAAAGTGCCAGCAACGTAGTAACTCTTTATGGGCTGGAGGTCTCTGCTATTTATAGGCTGTGAAACGAACATTTCCAGAGAGCCTTATTATGACTTCTGCACAGAAATTTCCATGCTGTGCCAGAGTGAGTTGGCATAGTATCACATTTAAATGCAACACCCTTCATGAAATACTGAATTGACTTTTGCAATAAAGCATATTATGTTTGCCATTTACATAGGCACAAATGTAACTTTTCAGAAGTTTTCTTCCTCGCAGAAGATTTCTTTACCTGGGGCACAGGTACAACCCTTGTTGTATAGAATAAAATAGTAATTTCACCATCAGTCATGGTTTAGTAGCTTTGTCCTGCAGACAACAAATTTTCCTTTTTTTATCCAAAACTTTGCTCCTCACACTGACTACAAGAATTTTTAGAGAAGGCTGAAGATGGATCCTTTGCCTGTAACTATAACATGCCTTTGCCAGAATTTCACAGCCTAATCTCAGGTTGGTTATTAGGAAAAATTTCTTCTCAGAAAGAGTGGTGAGGCATTGGCACAGGCTGCACAGGGAGGTGGTGGAGTCACCGTCCCTGGAGGCGTACAAGACACGTCTAGGTGTGGCACTGAGGGACGTGGTTAGTGGGCATGGTGGGGATGGGTTGTGGCTGAACTAGGTGATTTTAGTGGTCTTTTCCAACCTTAATGATCCTATGAAAAAGCCAAAAGAAGACAAAGCAATCCATTGTTTAGAAGTCATGAGAAAATAAGACTCTTGTAAGAATTAGTCCTGTCTTCCAAACTATAATATTAATTTTCAAATTTTTAAATGAGATTTCTCTATTGCTTTTCTGAAAATAAAGTACCCAACTGTATAATATAAGAGTCATGAAGATTTTAAAGCCTGTATTGGATTATTTTAATCCAATGAGGCCTTAATCTAAAACTTAATTTCTCAAGATTTTATGAGCATTTGAAAGTAGAACTCTCTGGATTTATAAGACCTGTTATTAGGAACGTTTAGCCAATATACATCAGGCCTTATGAGTTGAGGTCAGTAACATTTACTGCAGGTAATTATTCACAAGTCTTTTTAATAGAGTTTAAGTCCCAAGGCAACTTTCATTCAAATTCCAGCCGTTCCTAAACAGCAGGTATTTTACTAAATTAAATTTTATAATTGCATAACCACTCATGCTTATGTAAGCATTTTCAATGACTCTTTACATTTTATTTCTGGTTTAATTCTTCTGGTTTCAATACTAAACTTGCTTATGACCACCTTCGAAGCTGAAGAACTCTGTAGGACAATTTTTCTCCATGAGGTCATGAGGTATTCCAGATGATACACTTGTTAAAAGTAGTGTGCCAGGTGCAAAGCCACCAAATATTGTCGAGAGTAGTAATAAATTATTGCATTTTGATGAACTTCACTAACGTTACCTCCCTTCTTTGTTGAATTCTTGGTTTACCCCTCCACACTCTCTTAGGAGCGCTGATCAATTGAGGCATGTCTTTGCCAAGGCCCTGAACATACAAAAACAGAAGCTCCACAGATGAGTAGGAAGATCTAACACTTGCAGAGCAACATTCAAAAAGCTTGCTCATGATTTTCACTACTAAACACCTATTCCTGTGCTAGAGACAGAGAAGGTTAGAAGTACAACACACCGGTACATCTTTGATGTAAACAAAAATCTAACCTTTTGTGGAAGTCCTCAGTAACGAGGAGGGTATATGAAAAGTTAAGACGGATGTGACATTACTTATTCATTCTCTTCTCTAGGATTAAAATAAGATTTATAACTACTATACAAACGTCTTCCTAACATCTTGGTACATAAGACAAATTATGCCAAAAGAAAAATGTATTATAAATAAACAAATATAGATGTAATCAGTCATGCTCGACTCTATTTAATGCTCTAAAATTAATTTAATGCTCTAAAAGTGCATTTTTTCTCCTCACATCAACATGAAAGGATAACAAAAAAAGAATTACTGTATTCATCAACAACAGGAGATACTTTGGTCCATACCTGGTCAATGTAAGATTCCAGGAAACAAAACCAATGCACATGAACACTGTCATTGAAACTACAAAGAAAAATTTTCTTTCCCTCCTTACATGGGCAACTTTGGCCTTCTTATGAAAAATCCAGCAAACAAATATTTTCCGCCACCAAAAAATCTGTGATTCCTTACTCTCAACTGGTCTACTACCTTGAAAAAAACGAACAATTTTTAAAAGTCTGTAAAAATGTATTAAACAAGGACATAATATCAAGAATTGGAAAGAGGATTAATGATAGTGAAACAATTACACCATTATTTTACTTAAAATACACAATTATGATGCTAATGTGTTTCTTAGGTAAGAACATTTAATGTTTTTAAACACATTTTAAACACTTGTTTTACAAGTACAGTCTTAAATAAAGACTCAGTTTCATAGTTCTTTCTGCATATTTTGTTTACAAAATTCAAGTAATTTTACTCTGAAACTCAGAATTTCAAATCAGTTCAATCTGAATTACAAAATTTGCATATCTAACATTCTTAATTACCAATAGTAGACTTACAGATAAAATTGTTTTTGTTGGCCTCATTGCATTTCTGATAGAAGGTGAATTGCTGTTTTTGTATAGAATCCATACACTCCACAGACAAGACACCATGCTGTTTTCTTAAGCAACCTCCTCACCCCATAGAGTAGAAGACTCACTGCCTTACTGTCATAGCACAGGAAGGCTTCATCTTTCAGACAGTTTTTTCAGTGAGAGAGCAGTTCTGAGAAGTGCCACAACTACATTTCCAGCCACTCCAGTGAAAATTAGTTCATGTTGCTTCTGCCCAATTATTCACTCCAAAGTATATTCTTTATGTAGGGTTTGTGAAGACAGCTGCATACTGGATCTTCTTTCCTACTCTTTCTACTTTGGAGACATAATAAGGGAAGAAGGATGATGATGGAGGCTACTCTAAGTGCCTTTAAGTTTTTCTGAAGACTTCTAAAATATTTCTCCCTTGAAAGATTTTCCAAACTCATTTCTGCATCCTTAGAGTTTCCTGCAGTCCCATATCAACTGATGAAATTGTCCATTTTGCATGGGAGCAACCTTTATATAGTCTTCAGCATTTTTGGAGTCTGCCTTCTCCTATACTTCCAGTCCAAAAGAATCATTTAAACTTTGAAGCAGAGACATCATGAAACACGAAACTCCTACGTGCAGAAAACTTCAGCCTTTCAAAATGGTTTTACCCCTAGCAGAATGCAAACTTCTGTTAGTAACCAAATATTTAATATTCCCATCAGCCTTTACCTGGCTGGGTACCCCAGGAAACCCCAAGGTGCTGCATACCTGCCACAGGAGCCAGGAAAATAGGCTGTGTAGAAACAATGGATGAGAGGGAACCTGGAGACTCAAACGCATTCATGCCTCTGGAAGTCCTCTGCAGGGGAAAATCCTCTGGATTATCCTACTCAACTGCTCCCTCGTTCATTTAAACCAAATTTAAGCAATCAAACTCATTATTTCCACCTACTCCTTTTATTTGTCAAAAGTGATGCTGCAGGAAGGATATCATGTAGTGCTTGACCAGGAGCTCTTCTAGGAGACAACGCATGGCGGAAGAACTGCATCAACCCCTTTCATGAAGCACAGTGGTCCAGGAGAATATATGAGTTTGGAGCTTCCACTGAATTAGAAGCAATTCCACCTAATGTTTTCATTTTGACAAAAGTCAATAAATTTTGTTGAGTAGGTGTTCTATTGATTTTTTCTTCCTAACCAGCTGTACAATTGCTAAGAAGCTGATGTACTGTCAGACATTTCAGTGACTAAGCAATGAATAATTGGCACTTAACCCAACAAGCTGTCGCATTAGGCTGTCTCTGAAAGCCTGTTCACAGTAAATACTAGTTCTGAGGGGAGAGTTGCAGGTACAAATATTCCCAGTGGATGTTGCTTGGTTTTTTCTTCTTCAACAATTGTCTTCAAATAAGCCCATCTCTCCTTTATGTACACTATAACATTTTAGTTCTGTGACATTTTCAGCCTAGAACACCCACAATACATAGCATTCATTGGTCTTTTTGATCATAATTATAACCTTATTTTGGAGTTTGTTTCTGCACAGAGAAGCCTAGAGGACTGAGACTGTTATGTGATAAACAACTACTGCTCAACTTTCCTCAAATCCAATTGCACATTCTATAGCCCAGGAACTTTCCATTTGAAACCACACTTGTGACATCACTTGAAACTTCTTGAAAAGAGCTAATAGATACAGAAATTGAGCCTAGGATATCTGGACTCTTCATATCCATCTTTTCAAGAATACATTATTGTTCACATTCCCATCTTTAGGTGCAGAAAACATCTAGAAAAAGTGTTCAGTGATGAAAAACCTTAGGGCTGTATTGTAATGTGAATTACCTCTGTACTCATGCCTTGCACAGAAGAGGTCATTAAATAGTTAAAACAAAAGAAAACAACAACAACAACAACAACAACAAAAGAGAGAAAAGAAGGGAAAAAAAGAAGAAAAATCATATATACCTGTGAACTTGCATGACCAGTAGTTCATATTCATTTAAACTATTTAGGAAAATAAAATCTTCCTTGTGTGGAACAAAGCAGTCTTGGCAAGGAAAATGCTTATCTCCCAGGGTCTTACCCAGAGCTGGCTGTCTGTCACGTACACCTGATGTACCTGTTTAGCTTACAGAATAAAATTTTCCTCTCTCCAATTTCCGTCAGAAGGAACAAGCCCTGCTGCTCACAGCAAAACACAGGTCTCGCTCTGCGCACACCTCCGCATCCCTGCTATTTTTAGTGCCAATGTTTGAAGCAGTTCATTGAAGAAAAGGCTATTAAGGAACAACAAGCCCTCATTTCCTCTCAGATCGCGAGGTAATTAGACTGGCAAAGCAGTTACAGTGTTAATTTATAATTGGCGGATGAATTAAGTGCTTCTTTGCTGACACTGGAGGAATGACTCACGTCATTAACAGACAGCCTTACTAACAGCAGTGTTTCTTTCCCCTTCTCCCCCTCTCACCCACCTCCTCTTTTCCCTGAACACAGGATGGGGACTGGAAGGTGTGCTTTGCTGCGTTCACAGGTTTTCAAGGGTGGTCTCTGCCTCATGTTTCTAGCCCAGTGCCCAGCCCCACTGAGCAGCTTCTGCTCTGAGTGCAGCATGTTGGCTCTGGCAGAGCCCTTAATCACTTCATTGCATTTCACACAGCTATCAGCAAGACCTCCTACACCATAGTGCAACTCTGCCAAGAGTGTTATTAGGATCTGATTTTTAGGTGTTTTTACACAAAACTTAGCTAGGAAAGTTTCCTACAGACCA
Organism: Chrysolophus pictus; assembly: GCA_037305975.1. Taxonomy (NCBI): domain Eukaryota; kingdom Metazoa; phylum Chordata; class Aves; order Galliformes; family Phasianidae; genus Chrysolophus; species Chrysolophus pictus. The sequence goes on from CM074578.1 coordinate 43,179,461, forward strand.
AATTAAGAGGGCTCTGCCCTTCAAGCAGTCATTCACACAAGCAGCCCCTTACCTGCAAGCTTTATCAATGGCACTATTCACGTGAGATTTTTATGGTTTACAGGATTAGACACTGTATGTAATGTCTCGGTCTGAAACCTGGCCTCACGGCATGGCCTTCTGCCCCCTCTCTGGCAACAGCACAGGGATTCTGAAGTGCAAATAGTAAAAAAAAAAGGGAACGGAAGTTGCCTTTTAAACCCTTGGTTTCGTCATCACTCAGAAAACTCACACTGCTGCCGAGATGTGTGCAGACTGCCTTTAAGCCCACCTCGATGAATTCAGCCTTCACACAGGCTGCATTGTGAGCTGCAGTAAATAAATTGCTGCTAGCCATACAGAACTGGTGAATTCATTTTCTGAGCTTGCCAATATGACATGTTTCAACAGACTTGCATTCAGGTTTTAAAGGTATCACGGTAATATGTTTGTATAATTTTTTTAGTACACAAATGGTCCCAGCAGAGGTGGGAGCATTATGCCCCATCCCTGGAGGCGCTCAAGGCCAGGCTGGATGGAGCCCTGGGCAGCTTGATCTAGTGGGTGGCAGCCCTGCCTACAGCAGGGGGTTGGAACTGGGTGGGCTCTGAGATCCCTTCCAATCAAAGCCACTCTGTGGTTCTACAATTCTATGGTTTCCATTATTGCAAGTGACAATTTATCTTTGTCCTGAGTATAAATGATCCAGGTTCTCAGCTGAACTAACATGGATGATAAAGGAAGCCCTTGTACCTTAGCTCTTGGAAGGAAGACTGTTCAGGCCTGCATTTCACCTGTGACACTGCCATGGCATAAATATTCTTTCTCTGCAAGTTAAAATTTTGTCTGCAGTATCTCTTAATGAAGTGTTCATCTCATCTACTCTTAGATAAGATTCTGCAAAAAAACAAAACAAAACAAAACAAAAAACAGTGATGGAACTTGTAGTGAGTTGCGGTAGTGGTTGTCATGCTGTGGCTGTGACAGGGAACAGGATCCACCTCCATCCATCTGGCCTTTCTGGAGAAATGGCTATTCACATCCCTGGTGGCACACCTCTGTGAGTTGTCCAACTCATGGACATCCCATTCCTTTGACAAAGCCTAGGAGAGGGTGAAGTAGAGTCATCAGATTGCTAGGGACCAAGAGAAAATGAAAGCCAGGAAGGAAGGAAGGAGTCTCTTCCAGGACACCAAGTCAGGCTGACTGTCTTCCTGGATGGGATTTGGCCTGGGCATCAGTTAGTAGTCCTACTTTTGACACAAAATTGCATCCCCAAATTCCAGTTCTGCTGGCTTTGAAGGTTAGTGCACCCCAAATCTTAGTCACTGTCATGATCATTACTTGCTAGGCCAGACCAGGTGTGATTTTTAGTAAGCATCAATAAGAGAATTGGCAACAAACGAGAAAAGAAATGGCACTGAATACAATGAGCTACAGTGAGTGTACTTAAAAAAAAAATAATAATAATAATTAAGTAGCAGGCTCCAAAAACATTCAATGTCATTTGGCATAAAGTCAGCATCAGTTCAGACCAGGGTGACAGGATTACTGCTTAGACCAGGATTAGGGCAAAGATTAGAGTTAGTATTTAGCAAAGTAGAGAGTGAAGTCTGGTTTATGGTAAGGAGAAAGCAATATGAATAACTTACAGGGTGAGAGGTTTAACTTCAGTTTTCTGGCTTAATAGGGAATAGCGTTACTGACAGCAAGGTTCAAAGTTTATAGCCAGATGCTGCAAAACTCAAGGACTAAAGTAGGACTGTTTTGTGCAGTTTAGCTCAGATGTGTGTAGGGCTCATTTGCCTGTCAGTTGAGTGTGAGGTAAGAGGGGCTGGGCAGCAGGGACACAGACAGCTAAGGTGAGAGCAGGAGAAAACTGCTCTTATTCAACAGAGGGAAGACTGCTGATGAACATTATTCCAGAGAATAAGCCAGGGAAGGTTCAAATGTGGAAAGTGGAGGAGCTGGGTATATTGCCTGCTGGCCTGAAGAAGCAGCATTATCAGTATGGAGAATGACTTACATTTGTACTTGCCCAGATGGGGGCTACTGGAATAGGCTTAAGGATGCCATTTTGTGAGCCTATTTTTTCAAAGCCCTACTGTGCTTTGGTCTATTCATTCCCATTTGCTATGCGCTGGGCTGTACTACACACAGCTTTGGTCCATGTGAATAGATTCCTTTCAGACAAAACAAAGCTGAAAGATCCCCTGACATGCACCAAGTGTCCTCCTGCCCTTCATGGAGACATGGGTCTATTACTTTCTTTTGGCTTTGTCTGGCCAAAGAAACAAGGTCCTTCAAGCAGTTTGTACCTAGAGATTCCTAAAGATTTTGCAGTTCATCACAAGCTGCAATGGGAGGCACTGTTATTCAGACAGTATTATCAGTCCCAAAACAACCTGACTAGATAAGCTTCAATGGAAGGATCTGAGAAAAAGCTGACCTTGTCACGGAAAAAGTTTTGCTTGTGTTTAACCTAGCACAGTATGAACTTAAATTGGATGGAGGCAGTTTAGAGACAGAAACAAGTAAAAAGAAAAGCTGAGCGTCAGATGTGATTAAACCTGTGACTAGATGTAAAAAAAGAATAGTTCTGTATCATACACAGAAGCATGTAAAGAGTGATTGACTGGGAGAGTTGAATGGAGAAAACAAAAGAGAGAAGATCAGAACATCAGAACATCAAGGAGTATTGCCAGGACCTGAGAAACCACACACAGGATCCCAGGATACTCAGTGATGACTAGGAAACGCTTCTTTACAGAAAGGGTAGTGAAGCACTGGAATAGGCTCCCCAGGGAAATGGTTGAGACACCATCCCTGGATGTGTTTAAAAACTATTTGGATGTGGTGCTCAGGGACATGATTTAGCAGAGGGTTGTTAGTTAGGGTAGTATGGTTAGGTTGAGGTTGGACTTGATAATCTCGAGGGTCTTTTCCAACCTGAATGATTCTATGATTCTATGATGTTTAAAGTTTGATCAACTCTAATTTAATAACAGTTTTGCTAATTTGCTGTAAGTTAATCTATACATCTCCTAACTCTTGACAAAGAAGTTACACCTTAGCAGACAGGTGACTGCGTGTCACTGTATTTGCACTTTGGCACGTGATGGTAGGTCACAGGAGCTACTCCTCCTCCACTATAGGAATTCGCTTGCTGCTTCCAACAGTTGGCAACTCTTCCCTTAGCTACTGGCCTATCTAGTGAGCCATGGAGACTGCTCTGCCCATACCAACCAAGGAACTGGCCGGAACTAGATCACTTGAAAAACACCAATACTACCCAAGAACTCAAAGAAAGAAAGAAAGCAAATGTTGTGATAGATTCATATTCATTTCCCAGTCTCACTAACCAGAAGTAGAGAGTTTGGAGAATAGCTTAAGAGATCTTCTTTAAGAGTGTATTTGCCTACCCTTTCTAGTTCAACTGACAATCACTGTAAGAGTCAGTGACCATGACGTTTCACAGGAAAATAGCTATTCTGCACCATAGACACAAGTCTCAAGATTTTAGTCAGTAAAGATGCAATTGTTACACTAGGAAGAAATCTTGTCTGAGGCCTTTGCAGAAATTTTACATCTCTTGCTGATCATGTCCTGTCTCTAGGACAACTTCACAACTTCCTGGGCCTGGGTTCTCCAGCTGGTCAGCAGAAGCAGCCATGGCCACAAAGATTCACAGGACTTCACTCCCCATGCCTTTTTCCTGAAATAAAAGAATGTTAAGAAGGTCTTAACACGATGAAGGAAGCCTTCATCAGGGCTGTTTTTCTGGGGCAGATGCAATGTTTCCATGGTTAAATGCACCACTCTCCCACAGTGTCTTTGGCTAAAGACCAAACTTAAAGGTAGGTGGGGCGGCAACCTTAGTGTCACTTGTAGGGCAGGAAGAAAATGAGCCAGAATAGAGATAAGGCATGAACTTTTGCAGCAGTGGAGGCAAGGCTCATTTTCTATCTCTACGGTCCACTGATATGGAAAGTAAATGTGGTCAGGAGAAGGAACAAATAGATGTCTTTTTTTCTGCAGGTATTTCTGAGCTATATTTAGTTTCATGGCTAGCACTGACAATAGGGTTGCAAAGAGCTAGTAACTACGGTCAAAGTAAAATGCAAGACCCCCTAAACTAGAGTGATGGTCAATGCTGAAATTAAATTGCTCTTGCTGTGGTAGGGATTATCCCAGTCTCAGGTAAACCTAGCTTCAGGATGGGCTTAGATGTGAGGCTCTGGACTGGAAAGATCAAATTCCTAGGATATCCGCTGAGTTCTGTTTGTTTTTTATTCAGTTTAAGACTTCTGGAATGTTAGTGAAGAAAAGTTAGGGTAGTGCATAAGGTTACAGTTACTGAGAGCAGTCATATCTTTGTTGTGAATCTGTTATACCAGGTGGGGTATACTCCCCAGAGGTGGGGTATACATCCATGCTGAAAAAAACCTGGTTCAAGTCTAACCCGGAAGCTCCTCTTTGTAGCTAGACTGATTTTTATGTTTCTTGGATATTTTTTACACCTAAGATTAAGGCTGAAGAAGGAAAAAGGGCTGTGGAAAAGGGGTTGAAGATCTGATTTCATGATGCAAGGTTCAGTGACACAGGATGAAATGTAGAGGCATGTGACAGAACAGTTTTTGTTAATCTAAGTTTGAGAGAGAACTAAAGGGAAGAGGCAGCCCTGGGCTATATAATTAAGTCAAGATTCACTTGGATAGTTTGATTTACAGATCCTGAAATGCCTGTGGACTGGACTGCTACCAATGGGAAAGCATGCTCTTTCTTCTTGTTTGGATGAGTTGTTTGTTATTTAAGTCTGTGGCTAGGATTATGGTTATGGTTACGGTTAGCATTGGGTTGTAGAGACTGAATGACTCAGTTTATATTTGGATCTTGTCAAGTCTAACAGTTTAGGATGAGAACTGCTTTCAAAAGGAAGCAAACTCCTTATGAATACATCTGTTGCTGGGAGATGTCTCTCGGTATGACTGGCATTGGGGTTGTGGGTGGCATGTAACTGCTGGACAACAGGGATGGGGAAACAATTGCTCTGCTGTTCATTCTAGGTAAGAGTGTTTTAGAAGACACACTGGCAAGACTTTGGCTTAGGCTAGTCCTATCTACTACATATATGTGGTCCTACATACTATAACTTTATACCCAGCTGTGGAATTAGGCATTAGTCTTTACACAGAAAGGACATGCTGGAAAGAAAACTTGTTAGATATCCTTCCCTTCTAGAAATGGTCTTCATTATAAGAGATCAAGACTTGAAGGCCATAGCAACAAATCTCTCTCTTCAGATTCTGCTTTTAATAACTCTGTAAGCTCTAGAACAAGGAAGGTTATTATCCCCTAAACAAAAGCAGAAAATAAAGTACATGTGTGTACAGTAATTTATATCTGTGTGTACAGTTTTCTGGAGAAGGTTGAAGTAATATGACTATTATGCTCCACTTCTTGCACTGCTTTCATGCTAGATGAAGTCTGCATGGAGTTGGGCTCATCAGAGCCTGGTGCTCAAACCTCCGAACTCCAGTTGGTATAGTTCTAAACTGGATTATGCATCTGCAAGATTTATACTTGCCTGATTCCCAAACCACAGCACCCTTACGTATCCAAATAGTAAAACCAGTATTTCAGGCTCTGCTGTTCTGAACATTAAAATTGATTCTATTTTTGAACCTTTTTTTCAGGCTGTGGAGAAGCACAGAATGTTCTTGCCTCTTGGCACAAACCTATATATTAGTCCCTGTGCCTTCTGTATTGCACCTTTAAACATTGCTCTCCTTGCCCTGCTGTCTGTTACACTAACATGATGCATACAGTTAAGAACCCTAAGACACTATCACAACTAGAAAAAGGAATGAGTTTTTCCCCTCTGGCTATCAGCCCTCAACTGCCACATAGACATCTACTTTTCTGTCCAGCCCTGCTAACCATAAACCCTCACCTTAGCCACAGGCCACGGAAAGACACAAAATAGTCCTTTGTTATGAAACCAGCCCATAACCTAGGCTATCCCTGCTACAGCTGAAAGATGAGCTATTCAACCTATCAGTCCATCATCTAAAAGAGATGACAAATATAGACCACAAACTTAAATCTAAACCCTGAAATTGCTAAACCCTACCCTAGCCTCCCTCCAAAAGCCAGTTTTGCCATCCAGAAATATCCAGTGTCTTTTGAACAGTAAACAAGGCCAAAGAGTAGCCTTAACCACACCCTAAGTGAACCCTACCCCACGCTGTTGTCTCTTCAGGCACCATTCCTCATGTCTAAACATGAGCATTTGGGAAGACCACCTCATAGAATTAACTCTTCAGCATTCATCTGCCAAACCTGAATGCTGCTCTCATTTCCAATCCTGGAACTAAATAAAGCTCAATGATTGCTTGAGTTTTTGGAAGAGTATTTTGATATTTGTTGACTCCTAGAAGCAACCTAAGTGTATTGCTGTGGCCGTTGCAAAGTCTACAAGAAGAAACAGGCTATACTGTCCCATCCACTCAGAATCATAGACTGATGGCATTTTTTGGTTATGAGGATACTATGATCCAGACTATGGGAGCAGCAGAGCACCTGCACTAGAACTACGAATAAATCTGATTCTGTCTCAGCATCACCTCCAGCTGTAGGCCAGTGATTTTTGCTTGATAAGCAGTAAAGCTGAGCATGTAGTACTTCATATTTTAAAATCTCAGATCCAATCCTAGAGTTAACATAGCCAGAGATCCCTCACAAAACGCATGTTCTATATGCGAGTTCCTAAAATATGTTTCTCAGGGAGGTGGTGGGGAAGCAGAAGTCATGTCCAGGCAAACTAAACTCAGGACAGCTCCCCGCTTAGAGGAGTCTTGCTTTTACATATGGCTAAGATTCAAACATCCTAGTGTTTGAGGGAAAGGGAGGCTTGCAGAATTTCATAAACAGGTTTTGCTTCTCTTGATTTTGCAGTGCAAAATGGACAGTATCACAGGTTTAGTGATATTTAGTATCATTAACATTTAGGTGGCATGAAATCACTGACAAAGGGCGACAATTCTCTTTAGTTCTGATGTAGATAATTACACTGCAGATGTCTAGACACTCTGGGATTCCTTTTTATCTGATGGAGGGAAATGGATACTTTGAAAGAGCAATTCCTCTGAGTTAAATATAGAAACATACTCTTAGAAGGCATGAGTCTTATTCATCATGAATCTTATTCATCTTCAACTATATCTCTGTCAGCTATAAAGACAGCTTAAGGTGAGTAGCTCAGATGTAAACAACTACATTTTGTAGCTAAATATTTTAAATTTGCTTACTGACCTGCAAGATCAGGACAGCAATCAGCAATTTCCATACATATTGCTTTTATGGTATCATGATCTATAGTTTCATGAACAGGACTTTCAAGGACATCAAATAATATAAGATTTATCAATTCCAAGGAACATTTTTTTGTTATCTCCATTTCAGAATTAAATTCATTTATGATACAGAAGAATCCACTCTAATGGCAAAATCATTGTACCAAAGGCCAGCTAAGCAAGGCTGAGAATTAGCAGAGCATTGACTATTTATAGCATGCAAGCATCCAGTCTGGGTTCTCTTTTCACTCACTTTACAAGAACTCAAGGAAGGAAATCAGAAGATCACCACTACCTGGACTGGCTACATTTCATAACGTTGCCCTTGGGAAATGCTTCCTAGCTTCCAGGAATTGTAAAAATGCTCATCTACAATTTACTAGAGTTTATTCACCTGCTGGTGAGAGGTGAATACCTCTCACATATTTTACTTAATTACTTAGTTGAAAAGAGCCATCTGCAATGCAAGGATGTGGGCTTCTCAGCTGGTACTAAGAAATGGAGCTACATTTTTCTAATGCTCTTCTTTTCCCAGCTATGGTTGATTAAATGGTGAGTTTCAATTCTGTATGGGGAGAGCACTAACTTCCCCTTCTTCCACTCTACCTGATTAAGGAACATACAACTATAAGAACAAATTTCTAAGTATGAATTTGGTGCCCATTCATCTACGGACCAATCAGGAGGCTGATGCACAGTAATATATTTATGTCATCTAGTGATATTTCCATTCATTTAGCCAAATACATTTAGTTTCTCAATCAATGACAATTATATTAACCAACTGTATTTTCATTAGTTCAGTGCACTACCATAGCTTTTTTTTCCACTTAACTATTAATTAAAAATCCAAACATGTCAAATATGACATTAAAATGGTCACACACAATGCCCCAACATATATAATCTTACTGGATATCGAAAGGGAGAGGTGGTGGTGAGTGATTGCCCATCACTGGATCTGAGAACTACAATCCATTTATTTTCCAGGAAGCAGAATTAGCTCCGTATGAATATTTCAAAGCATTATCCATTAACTGAGTACTAAATCTGTATGGGTCTCTACACTGCAGCTTTACTAAATGTGCCGAGACTGGCTGGCTCAACTGATACAGGTGAAGTACCTGGAGTGGTACCGAGCACAGCGCAGGCTGCAAACCCTCCTTAGACTGGGAACAAACGCTCTTAATTTAATGCTGTGCTGACTCAGTTATACCATCAGCTATGCCCAATTAGCTAGCCTGAGGCTATATTTGAGTTCATTTCTACCACCCACTTCTGCCTTTCACAGCCTTCTCATCTTTTCTTTCTCCAGTTTGAAAGAATGAAACTGTCTATGCAGTTTTAAATGACAGCCAATACTTACTGAGACACTCTTGTACCATATTCAAAACACACATGATGTTCCCTCCAGAAGAGAAATCAATCTATATATGAGAATTTTAAAGTGCCCTTGGAAATGAGGAGTGCTTCTTGTTTTCTACATGCAAGAAATATTTCCTGGCTGAGAATGTTAAGTAAGAGATATTTCTTCTTCCCAAGCCCTTTATAAACACTTCTCAAGCTATCCTTTATAGACAGATAGAGACACAGCTTCTTTGACATCAGACAGTTGGTGCAATATAGTACAGAACTTATCAAACTGAAAAACATCCAGAGTCTTCTTTTTCTAAGATTATCATAAGGATTATAAGAGTTCAGGTAATTACTTTAAAATCACACCAAGGGAAACAAGGTTAAAATAAATGAAATTACTTGTCTACAGAATTCAAAGAAGCAAAAAAATAGAGATGCACAATTTGTAGAGCAAATAAACAGAACCAAAAAGGAGAGGAAATGTGTATTTCTACCTAGAGTTTGTATTATGTTTAAGGATATCAAGCACTCCTACAGCTGTTGGCTGAGGGGAGAGGCTGAGACACTTCCTCCATGGTCAGTGAAGTAGAAGCAAGAAGAGGAAAAAACCGTGAATATAAATGACTGACAAAGGTCTGGGCTGCAAAGGAAAATCCTGATTTCACCCTACAAACATGGCCTGAGCACTGTATGGGAAGTAATCCTCAGACAGAGTTGCTGTGGAGCATCCTCCCGATCAACTTCCGTATTATGCAGACCGTGAGGTATCATCAGATTTAGGACTAAGTACATTAAGGTGTCACAGTAGCTATTTAAAGGGACTGGGATTTTTCCACACGTGCCCAAGACCTGTTAGCAAATCACTTGCCTATTTTATTCTATATATGATTGAAAAGAAATTGCCATAATCAGATCTATTCCTGTTAATATACAATTTTATTTACATCAAGGTGCAAGGTAGCAGGTTATTTCTTTCTCCAAGGCAGAGGTTTGCAAATGCTTATTTATAATGCATAATTTTCAAGGTAAGTCCTGACTACAGATTTTCCTGGAGTTCAACAGAATTTGTTTTGTCTCATTGCACATCAAAGAAATTTCCGAGTTAACACTACCATCTGAAGAGACACTGAAGCCTCATACGAACAACTTTCAAATAGTCTTGGTAACATCTTCAGTGAATGCACTCCATCTCAGTTTGGATATTCTGGGGAAAACCATTGAATATGCTTTATTTTAAGTTGCCAGACCATTCTGTTCTAAAATGTTTCCCTTGTCCTTAAATCATGCTAATCTGCAGTTTGTTCAGTGGGTTGTTTAGATAATATTTCTCCAGATTTTTGACTGCTTCACCTCTGCAGAGAGAATCACATCCATTAGCATAGCATCTTTTATCCCTTCCTGGATGGCAATCGGAGGAACAGCCATCTATCATCTTTTTTTCAGGTGTACTGTGGCAGCCACACTGGAGGATGTCATTATTGGGTAGTTTTTCTAATCAGTTATCCTGCAGTGTATCTAGTGACAGACATTTGCATGAGCACAACGTCTTGTCCCCTTCATGTTGCTGTGGATCACACCTGCCATGCTTCAGGTTCCTTATTCACTTTTTCTTTGGCATGTGCTGAGGTGTTATAAACTTCCTTTCATGTGAAAGTATTTCTCCAGCTTTACTGTAAGCTTTATCACATAACCATTCAATTAGGTCTTTTACAAGCCTCATTTTGATACAGAAACAATTTAGTAAGTAGTAGTATTTTCAAATTCAAGGCAGCCTTATCAATTTTTATTAATACAATTCAGGGACAGGGGCAATTTGTGACCAGAAAGCAGAGATCTGATTGCAGAGACAGTTTCTTTCTTGCAAAAGATTTTTGATTGTTGATACAGAAAAAGTAGTGCTGAGAGACAAAGTAGCAAATGCCATTAAAGGTTGAAAATCACATTCACTTTCAAGAAAATATAGCCTTTAAGCTTTAGATTCTACTTTAAAATTTCCTAGAATTCTATTGGTTTTAATTTAATTAGCCCTGTGCTCCATTGTCTCACTTGAAGTATGAAAAACTGAAACTCAGTTATTTTACTTGAAGTATAAAAAAATGGAATTATTTAAATTTGTGGAAATTTTAACATAAATTAGTCCCTTTTTCTTTCACATACTACATTCCCATTTAAGTGCAAGATTTAAACAAAAATGCATTGAAAGTGAAATACAGCTGAGCATTCACTCTTGAAGACAGAACAGAACTGCTTACAGATAATTTTAACATGCACTCATATTATGTTTGCCTTCCTCAGGAGTTATCAGAGCGATGCCAACTAGTTTGCATCAACTATTTGAAGTAATTTATTACATGATGCACTCTAAACAAAGAGTGTGTGGGAAAACTGACAATTCTATATTGAATTACTATATAAAGGCAGGGGGGAAAAAGCTGTGACAATTGCCTGTCAAGACATTTATTCCAGTGACATCTGCTAATGCAACTAAAAAATGAGCAGCACCAACGGTGCGTTCTTAAGATGTGATTTAGAATGTAGGAATTGTCAGTAAGTGGTTGAAGCAATTTGATTCCATTAATGTTACTAATATTTTTTTAAACATATTATGTCTTATTGACTTTTAGCTTTAGCTTGAGTATATTTTATTGATGAAAGCCTTTTGCAGTGATAGAAGAGCACGGAGTGAGACATATAGAGTAGCACTGCTTTGAACAGAAGACAGTCAAATGATACAGAATTATTTCTGTGCTCTATTAGTGACTTATTTAGTACTAATATTGACAAAGGGATAAGGGGGCAGAAGAGATTTTCACAGTCATGTACACTGCAGACCAAGTTATCCCCCTGACTAACTGCACTCCCAGAAAGAACTTTCACTGTTAGTCTGAAGACATGGGTTAATAAAAATTTTCCAACATGGAGAATAAGATACCTTAGTTGTTTTCATATAATTAGGAAACAGAGATAATCACTGTCCTGCAGTACCTCCTGCCCCATCCCCACCTGATGTCTTTGCTGGACTGGCACTGACAATGAAGAAGATTGAAATGCTACCTGAACAGGTATCCCGAAAGTGACTGGAATAAATGGTCAAAGCCATGAATATGCAACGGTGAAAATAAATATCAAAGGGAGCACATCAGCATTTGTGTGGCAAACACAAGAACTGACCTCTAGGAGATGACAGATAGGTAAGAACTTTGAGTGAAGTGGCTGATGGCTGTGATGAGCACAGCACTCTGTGGCATTAGCTATGCTGTTTATTAAATAAGAGAGAATGCAAGTCAGCAGATAAGATGCAAGGTAGAGGGAAATTAGCAAACTTGGATCCATTCCTATTTTCCACTGTGTGCAAGTTCTTCAACCTTTGTGCCACAGCTGCTTTTTTTAAATAAAAATGAAACAGACACACCAAAAAAGCAATCCCAATCTACTGACTAACCAAAAAGCCTCCCCTTGTATGCCTTTATGAAACAATGAGAGATCTACCTAGGCTCTTAGGAAACACCTCAGGAGGGAGTTTCAGAAATAATCACATATAAAACAGTGGAGAGGAACAGGAAAACAGACAAAATTATGTCACAAATGGGATCTACAATACAAGATGATGTTCCACCACAAGTTCTGACTGCTATTTGCAGAGACAACAGCTCTGCATCAAGCTTCAAAACCCCATTCTCAGTTGTTTTCTGCCACCTTCCTGGATTGCTGGAAGTTATGCAGACATTGACAGATAAGACTTAAGCAGTATATGGAGATGCTAGCAGAGAAAGATTATGATTTTCCCCAGATTGTGTCTTCAATTTCCAGTTATATTTTTTTCAGTTGAGTTTGCACCCATATTAAAACCATCCAAGAAACAGTTATGCCCAAATTAGTGTTGAATGAGTTGCTTTAGGTACTAAACCATGAACTGTGAAGATTTGGCACAGTTTGTGTGCGTAGTGAATCACTGGCAAGAACAAGCTAAAATCACTGCAGGCTGAGCTTCATGCTGTTGTATTCAGGCAACATCATATTCATATTTAGGACTGATCCTTCAAAAAATTACTTTGACTGTAGTAGTCTGCTCCAATGGAAGCACTCAGACACGTCACATGGTGGCACATAAATGATAAGTCTAACTCAAGTATTGATTGCTGTAGGTCAAAATTGTTTCAGTGTGGAACATAACTCTGAGGTTATCTTTTTAAAAGTCTGCAGAATATTTTGTTCTTCCACACCTGAAGATATAAAAAAGTGATTCATCAAAGATCTGTGAAAGGTAAAACAAAAGCCATCTTAAATCTGTTTCCTTATTCAACTTCTTATCTTCCATTCTTGTACATTTTTTCCAGAAGCTATTTATCACCTGGATTTACATGCTATATACTCTTATCAGAAAAAGAACAACAACAACAAAACCCAGTTGTGCTGAGATTTCTCAGGCTCAGTCTGTGAAAGTTGATGGATATTTAACTTACAAATGTTAATATATTAAATCTTCTGTGCTGTAGACAAACCGTGCAGTACCTGCTAAATAGAATGTCATGGCAATAATGGAGAAATTATCTTTTTAACAGCATAATGCTTGCTGTGGTGACTCCAGTCCCTGCATGCTATAACTAGAAATCACATGATCTGGATGCCCCATGCTTGTTTTTCATTAGATTTAAACTCCAGAGGGAACTAGAGGATGAATATTTGCAGCAGCCTGATTTCTTTAGGACTCTTTTTACATGCCCTCTGATAACCACAGCAGGTTTTGTCAATTGGATCTCTTGTGAATGCCCCATCTGAAGTCTTCAGGAAAAGAAAAAAAAAGTGATAAATTTGTAATGAATAAGCCTTTGCAGTGTTTGCTCTTCCTCTGAGTATATCATATTCACTCAAGCAGACACTAACTTTTCCTTAGCGAAGTTCCCAGAGATTTGTTTGGTACAGACACAGCAGATGTATTTATCCATAGATTCCCAGGTCCCAGAAACACCTTCACAAATCAGTGTCATAGTAATAACCTTCCATACTTCCCAAACCCATGAGATTATGAACAACAATCATACATCAATAAAATCATTTCTGAGTCCTGTTAGAAAACATAATGAGTTGTTGAGAAAAGCAAGCTCCCAAGCCTCTGACTGTTGGACATTTTAGAGAAACTTGAAAGTTTTGCTTTGTGCCTTACCAAATATAATTTCTACCAGCGCAGATACTTTTCATTAGACATTCTTCACCTGCCAGTTCCTCGTTGGACTCTTTTGCAAGGTCCTGCTCAACTCAAGTATTTTTCTCTAAGAAATCTATCTGCATTAGGGGAATGTGATCACTGGTACCTCTGCCTTGTGCTGCCACATGCATCTAGTTCCTTTTTTGCATGACTCGTTTGTTGGCCTAAGTCAATTAAAACATTACAAACCACTTAGCGCTAGTGGAAACTGCCAGACTAAGAACACTCATAATATTTATCCAAAAACAAAGACTGGATAGCTCCAGTAGAATACAACTTAGCCTTGACCTAAAGGAACATGGGGTGGAAAGTGAAATCCATCAAGATATTTTTACAGATGTCAGGGACCAACATGAAGATCAAGTCAAACTTCTTGCACAATCCAGGTCAATAGAATTTCTGACTGATTGCAATCTTTTAATCCTTGTGGCAACATTTGAGTCCCACTTTGCAATACCAAGATAATGCCAATCAATCTGGATTTCCTATTTTGTGTAAGTTCTTGCTCTGGTTCTGTAGTCACTCATATCAGCGGGACTGTGTATGAGTATTTTTCCATGTAAAGGACAGATACTGCAGCACTTTTTTCTAAAGAACTCCCTCAGGCCTATTTCTGATTTCTAATCCCTGAGAATATCTTGTCTACCAGGTTTAAAGGTGCTGTTGTAGCCTTAGACTGAAGTGCAACATGCAATTCTAGTAAGGTCAGTGGGGGTGGCAACTCTACAGAGAAGCAGAAAGTGTGCACAGACAAATTAGCCCAAACTAGACCCACACTTCTCATCCTATGAATTTCTGTGATCTTCCTCTTCCAAAGTTAAAACTGGCTCTATAAGTTCTGCACACCACTTCAAATCAATAGGACTGGATTCTGAAAATCCCATTACAGAAAAACAAATGTCAACAATAGAATTAAAGCCTTTTCATTTCTCCCTGGAAAATTGAAAACAAACATTGTAAATTGCCCATCAATTACTCAAATGCAAATGCTTAAAGTTCTTTTCCTTTCTGCAATTATAGAAGTTGTTCTATGCAATCAAAGGTTATCAAGACAACACTTAATGGCCTTATTCATGATTCTAAACCACCTTCATCTAAAATTTAAGCCTACCAGACTGCTTGAATATGAATCGTGATGCTTGAGAGTATAAAAAAATGTGATAACACCATAAATTTCAAGTATTTTCAGACATGTCTATTCCCATCATTTTTGTTAGCTTTACTGCTCACTCATTCTTGATTAGATCATTCAATATCCTTCCAGCAGTTCTCTCTTTCCCATTCTTGGTTGAATAACTGTCCAACTACTATCATGGGGAGAAGAAGGGGGAGAGGCTGGCTTTCCTGGAATCTGCTTACTTACTGTCTAAATGGCCTCAGAGCAAAAGCTGATGCTATCAAACTATTATGAGAGAGCCTCTTGAGATCATTAGGCAAAGCCTGGCCACAGTCCTGCACACACAGAGGTGGTCAGCGGTGGAGCCATTCTCTGCTCAAGAACCTTTTATCCTTTCCTATTGAAACTTTGGTTTGAGCTACAAAAGCATTTTCTATTTGGCTTTTTTAAGAATGAATTTGTGAAAGGCAGAAATCAACCAGCAGAACACAGTTTATGATTAACTTAAGCCAGACTATGTAGACCTTATCTCAGATCATAGTTAGCATGGTTATTTTTTAGAATACCACCTGGAATCAAACCTGCACACACAAGTAAACTTCCCCCACTCTGGAGCCTTTGCCAACTTCACTTGAGAAGCATCTAAATTGTTTGAGCTAAGAGACACCAGTATATGAAAGGGAGAGGAAAAGAATAAAACACTTTAATTTTCCTTTTGATCTCAGAGGCAGAAAGGTTTCCAGGAACAGAGCACAATACGGTTCACCAATTCCAGTCTCACAGGCAGCACATCTACAGCTGAAACAGGTCTTTCGAT
The DNA here is from genome assembly GCA_037305975.1 of Chrysolophus pictus. Taxonomy (NCBI): domain Eukaryota; kingdom Metazoa; phylum Chordata; class Aves; order Galliformes; family Phasianidae; genus Chrysolophus; species Chrysolophus pictus. Next base: position 43,195,330 of record CM074578.1, read on the forward strand.
AGATTCCATGACAAATCAATAAGAAACGCTCCACAGGGGGTTCAGCAAGTACTGGAACACATCCAGTTAGTTGCTAGGTGAATGCCTTTGTTTTTATATTCTAAATCAGTTTTTCTTTCTTGGATGAACTTTCTGCACAAGAAGCAATATGAAGGAACAAATGAATGCTATTACAATCAGGGCAATCTTTTTATTCAGGTGAGCGCTGGCATCATCATGGCTTATTTTCAACTCTGCTGCTATGGAGTGATGAGGTGAAATGTGCTTTAAGTTTCGGTGCATAATTACTTTATCACACCACCTGGTCTCTCTTCTGTCCCTCTGACGTGAAATACAGACGTTGAAGACAGACTGTGGAGTATGGCCAGTGCATGTTAAACTTCTTTCTCTGAAGGATACAATGAGCCCTGTGCTGGGCTGAGCCTCGCAGAGAAAGGCCATAAAGATCAGAGGCATGATTCTTACTTTCCTATGCATTAACCAGCTGAAATAGCAAAAAAGGCAGAGAGCAAAGCTACAGTTCACAAAGAAAAAAAGTGGGAACTAAGGGACCCACATTGCAATTACTGCTTGGTAAAGTTCTGCTGTAACACAGAAGAATACAGTTTTTATTAGACAGCTGAGAAGTACCATGTAAGAGACAAATTCCCTTCATGTATCCCTGGTCCAAGAACAGCATCTTATAGAAGACTTCAAGGAAGTTTTTCTAATTCACAATACAGGTATAATAGGATGAGGTTTGGGTGCAGAGGGAAATGTCTGCCTCTCTGTTCATAATCATTCTACACTGGAGAACAAAAGGGATATGGATTGCAGGTTTCCTTTTGGCTGCTATAATACTGTGAGCACAATCACGTTCTATCTTTGAAAAAAATCCAGAAACTTAGTTCAGTCTACAGTAGAAAGGTATAATTGAAAGCAACCACTTTATGAACACTAGTGCCTTTTACTGAGGATTTTAGTTTTTTTTCCTTAACTCTTGTTCCCTGTCATCCATACCCAAATCCAAATCATTTTGTGAACTAAAAGAAAAGAGTGAACTCCTTCAGGAACTGTCCTGGAAAAATCTCCAATAGAAGAGGGACAGAATCTGCAGGATGTGACAACCACTGTGCTACAAACCAAAAGAACGCCTTATCTACACTGCCTTTAAAAGCCATTCTTCTCAAGCAATTGAAATGCATATTGAATTCTACAGAGATTGAAATTAGAGTGAGCTTTCCTACAAAGTAATATGATTCCATTTCACCAAGGAAGAGCTCTAAGCAGTCTGTCCTACATGCTGGTGGAAATACAGCTCCAGATGTATGCTTGGCATCCTTCAGTTCATCTCTGATGTAGCGTTGCTTCTACTTGCTCTTCCTATGATCCAGCCTTGAATCATGGCTCCGTGACTTGCTGTCCTCAGGGAGCAATACGTACATTGTTTTTCATCCTGATTCCTTCAAATGACTTTGCTACATGTACATTTGCTCAACGTTTCACTTCCAAACCTATGAGATGACAGAATTATAAAAGACAGAGTGGACAAATAGAAAATGGGGTGATCCTTTTCCTTCTCAGGAAATTCTCTTTTCTAACTATACATGTCAATAGACAAACTCAAGAGTACTGTATGGCATGAGCATATGGACTGCAAACATTTCCAGAAGGGCAATCTTCTTCTCAGGTACCAGAACCATTTTTTATTTTATTTTGTAAGTTGCCAGAATAAAAGAAGATGGTATAAAATAGACAACGTAGGCATGAGTTTTATAACATACTTTATATCAGACATGGCAGCAAAGCTGAAGTTTGAGCTATCCTTCACCCATGATGTATTAGGTGACCTGTGAGGTGAGATAGGAAGAAGAGGGCTCTGGGACACAATAGGAAACCTATCTCATACTATGCTGTTTCAGTATGGGTTTTCTTCTCAGTTGTAATCAAAATCCTCCTATTAACTTCTCAGAGACACAAGATATCTATCAGTCTGCTGCAGAGCTGGTCAGAACAGAGCTTTCCTCCTCAGCTTGCACCAGAACTAGCTTCAATATTTAGTGCTAATTGTATTTTCCATGTTGTTTACTCCAATTATAAAACTAACAGCCAAAGAGTTATTGTGCCTGGCAAGCTAGACAGCAGTCTCCCTGCTATTTATCACCATGGGCTATACCCTGGGAAGAGCACTACACTACATGACTAACTATCATTTGGAGGTCTAGCTCCTAGTGAGCTCTCCACATATCCCAAGAAAGTAAAAGAAGTGATTCCTCTGCCTCTGTGTTCCTGGACATGGGTGGGTATGTCCTGGAAGTTCCTTTCTTTATGGAAGAACCAGAACTTGACTCCAGCTATTACGCCATAGCTTTAATTACTCAATTTTGCCATTAAACCATGGACCATCAAATTTTAATGTGATCCTACATTGTTGATTAAAAGCACGTGTTATTTCCTGAGTGTCAGACAACATGTGACAATAAAGTAGACGCAAAAGATTAGGAAAGCAAACGTTCAGCTACTTCCGTACTAAATGTAAAACACAAATGATTGGTCTTTGAATGCTTCTGCATTTGCTTGAAGCTTTGTAACATTAAAATTGATTTGCCTTTCAGTAGAATGAAATTTGAATATTTCCAAATCCTCAAAGGCCCCTAACTCAAGTGTATCTACATTCTATGGCTTTTCTGTAAGTGCTCGTAGCACATTTTTTTAAAAGCTAAGACTGAAGTAGCCTGAAAACTCCAAGTATGTCCTAAAACAAGTTCAGATATGCTGAACAGTTGTCTTATCTAACATGGACATCTTGAAGCTAACCAAGTCCTCTCATGCTTTGCTTATACTGAAATGGGAACAATAAGGTCCTTAAGAAAATGACCTGTGAAGAGATGTAACTGAAGAAGGTCTTGTGAATTATCTTCTAGAGCGGCCTGTTTCCCTCTGGTGATGTCAATAAAGCTTAGGCTGACAAATTTAGACTCCGTGAGCTAAATTTCAGAAACAAATTTGATGTCATTTATTATCTTTTTTTTCTGAAAATATGTATTATATATGCATATATATCATGTTAAGAAAAGATCTTCAAAGGCGTGAGAGAAGTAGCTAGCTTCAAGTTTGCTTATTACGTGGTTTCTTTAAATATGGTAAGTCAATTATTAACTTTCCCTTGGTATACTTACAGCAATGTCTACCCCAGCCTTCACTTTCCCTGACTTTGATATATTTCTGGATATTATCTACAAGAACTGAGAAAGTAACAAACTGAAGAACAGCAGCCTCCAAAATTAAAAACCTCTGGAAAGGAAGGTTAAGATCATACTTCTCATTTTGGGACTGCAAACAGCTGTCAGCAAGAAGTACCAGGCTTACCTTCTCACAACAGCAGATTTTTAGATTGCTTTCCTATATCCCATGTTATCATCAGCTTATCAAAAACACTGCTGTCATTAAGAAGCCTAATTCTCCTCTCCCCATTTTTCCCATCTGCCTGCCTGAGGTTATTTCTCATCTGTGACTGGATTACTTGCTCTGAGCAATTGCTGACCTTCCCAGAGCTGGGAAATATTTGGCAATTGTTGAGATTCTCACAGGAGTCTGAGACATGACACGAGATGTCCCCTATGTCAGGCAGGTGTGCATAAGTGTGTTTCAATGTAGTAATATCATGCCAACAAAACCATTAAACTGCTAACAATTATTTTTAATATGACGTGGAAGATTAGAGAGGTCTAAAGAAGACAAATTCACTATGAAGGAGGAGATAGGAATTATAGAAAAGACTACTCGAAGAACAACCAATTCTTATGTCCCTAGAAAAAAAAAGAGGTTAAATGAACAGACGAAATGGTTTGGCTTTGTCAATAACTTATGGCAGACAAATGTAATGTCCTGTTTTTAGCACATTAACTAGTCTCATGGGCTAGGAGGAAGCTATATACATAGCTTGCAATCATCTCACATTACATTCTCATAAACAAGCTTTAGAAACACAGTCTATCTGTAACCAGCCACAGCTATGGGCACTAAGAGTTGAAAAACTACTTTTAGCACTTTTAGTGGTTTATTGATAAACTGCTGTCAGATGGGAAAAAGAAACTGTCAAGAGCAGACCTGGTGCTGTCTGCTATCTTTTGATTGATATTCCCATTAAACACTATATGACGGGAGTAAGTACACAGAGTGAATGGCATTGGATTGTAAGTTGTACATGCTTAGGGTTAAAATTAAAAGCGATCTATAGTATCTTGAAGGGAAGGTATGAAATTGTTATGAAGAAATTCAATAAAGTCTAGTGCCACACTGCAGAGCAAGAAAAAAAAAAATGCATAAAACAGGGAGCAGAGTCCCAGGCTTCTTTCTTTGCACTTCACTTTCCCAACATCATTCCTAACATTTAAATTGTTTCTTTTTTCATGTGATGAGGAAAAACACGCTTCCACCTGATTGAGGGTTTCTAGCCTCCTAGTTGTCCTTCATCAGGCTTCCTGATGGCCTTCCCTTGCTCTTGTCACCCTCTGCCCAGTGAGCCCAGGTCACCTTTCACCACGCTCTAGCATCTCTACTTCTAGGTCACCCATCACCTCTCATGTTTCCATGCCCCACTTCCTAGCACATGGAAAAGCGGTCAGCCAGTTTGTAGCAAGAGCCAGGTGAGGCAAAGCATCAGCCTCAAAGCTTCATGGTTGCAGCTGAATAAAAAAGTGGGCAAAGCAGAGTCATGGCTCCAATTTCATAAATATCTGCATGTTTTTAAGTTGTGCAAGTGGATTTTTGCTGGTGCTGTGACAGCCTGCAAACCACGCTGTTTGGAGCTGTGGATTGCAGACAACACCTTCCTTCCAGGATCCACACAGGCTGCTAATGGGGCACGATCTCAACCTCTAGAGCCAATGCCTCTGTGCCATTACAACACTTCTCTTAGCATGGTCCTGTTGGTGCCATCTGCACCAGGGCAGAGATGCAGGCTCAGTAGGAGGCACAGTGGCACGTAGGAGTCAATTTTCCTTAATACATGCAAGTGTTTTCTTTTTGCCAGCTCATACTTGGAGAAATTCAAAGGGTTTCCCGAGTTCCAAGGCTACTTGATCTCAGAGCCAGGACAGAAATGAAGAGGGATTCAAACATTTATTGCTACAAGGCACCTTTACACAATGTTCCTCATACCTAGTGCATGTATCAATGGTTTTTTTAAATGCGTTGTTCATGCAGCTGAGCAGGATAATGGCATTCAAGGCAGGAGGGAAACAATTCGTTATTCTCTACAGAAGTCCTGACCCCACCATCTCCCCAGCAAATGTATGCAATGCTTTCCAGGGCTCTTACACTGATACGTTTGTGAGCTATCAATTATTTACGTACTTAGTCAATAATTTAAATGTCCTGGAATGTGCTGTTACAAAATAACTGCCTTTGTTCTTTGCATTTGCAAGGATGCCCTGCTGGCACTAGCCCACTTAATGGCTTAATAAAACCTTAACAGGAAAATTGAAAAGCTAGATTTTAATGTTTTGATGGCAACTAAGCTATCTTTCCCACTTTGAAAGAGTTATTCTTGAAAGACTACTTCAGCCATATGCAGGAGTTTTAGTAAATTGGGAGCAATATACCCAAGGGTTTAACTGAATCTCTTACATCAAAACAAAAAGAAATGTCACTTTCTTTCAGATAAGTTATACCAGGCAGCGAGAAAACACTTTTAGTGGAACTCCTGCTTATTTTTTAATGGACCCCCTCTGCCCCCTCCTTTTCTCCTCTCAGTGCCACAGTTGGAAAGATGAGGTCTTCCTGTGATATAGATAATTCACACCAAGCCACTGCCTTTAAAAATGTGTCCATGCAACCCTGCTGTCATCTTAACAGGGCGCAGGGCCTCTGACTGCACTAAGTCTGTTGAGACACTTTGCAAATCAGAGCTTCAATCTAATCTTAAAGACCTACACTTCTTCCTGAAAAACAAACCAAATCAGTTTGTTTTCATAAGGGTGTTTGGGACTGCAGCTCACGTGATCTGGACATCTTTTTGTCTTTTTTGAGGAAGAAAATGGGACGTAAAGAGAGTATAACAGGTTTGTAACACTGCAGAACAACATTTCTTCTGAGCTCTTGCAGATGGTAGATTACCTTCTGACCAGTGAGGCAACCCCTCAACTTCTTCCACCAAAAGGATTCTTGATAGAGCAGGAAGCAAAGGCCACTGCCATCAGTGTGGGCTGGGACTGAAGCCTCCATGTCACCAAAAGCATTTCAAGATTGAGTCCTAGAGCGTTAACATAAACAAGAACTAAAGCATTTACAGGCAAACCGAGTTACACACTTCCAAGAAACTTTATCAAGAACAAGTTTGCCTTAACAGAAAAAGAATCAAAGCTGGCTCATTTTCAGGTCCCGCTAACGACATAAACAATGGTACAAACAGCAAACTGTTCTGTTGTAAGAATCACAATGATGGGGAATAAGTAAAATGAGAGGCAGCAGTCCATGAGCTGCATGGAAACCTAATGCTCTGAGGTTTGTATCCTGAATGTAAGCATCAGCGTGGACGTTGATGACTAACAAGGGTTGGCCACATGCTGCAGTTTCTGTCAAACCCGGTGTGCTTCCTCACAGCACCTATTCTGACAAAGTCAGAAGGAGCCTAATATCCCATATCTGTCAGATATGGGTGGAACTAGTCAATATGTTCAAATATTATCTGGAGCAAGAGGAGAAAAGGGATGATTAGAATCAATTTCCTGATTTCAAATGTCTCTGTAAAACTATTTTTACTACAAAAGCAAATTTACCTTAGGCTGCAGAGGTTCTATTTCACCACTGTGCTATTACTAGAAAGAAAACATAAATCCGCCCTGGAAAACAAGGCTGATTGCCTGATCTGGGTGGGAAAGCGCAGGAAATACCATAGAGACAAGAGCCACGTAGGATGCTGTCTCTGTCTCACCACCTGGGGTGGCAACAGGAAGCCTGGCCATGTTGGTGGCCTGCTCTGTGGTGTTCCACATGGATGACACTTTCAGGCATCTAACCAGCTGATTTTGTTTTCTATATGTAGCCACACATCTGATCAGCTTACAGAAACAGAGCAATACTGGTAAAGCGTATGCCAGCAACAAAGGGGAAAGTTTGTAATTAAGATTCCTTGTGAAGGAGAAATTAGCTTATGAGAGCCACAATTCTTCCTAAGAAACTTTCCCAACCTTGAAAGGCACAAGTGATGAAGCCCAAAGAATTCTCAATTACCAGACCATTGTAGCAGTCCAGCTCCCAATATGGCCTCTAGCTGTGGGGCTGCTGAAATGCAGTGCCAGATGGGAAAAGCAGTTTTGAACAGGCTTCTCTGCTCCTGCAAGCAGGAGAGTGCCAATATCCACTTCAGGAATGCAGGGAGAGAGCTCTGAAGAAACCACCACACCCTAGAGAAGAGATTTCATGAAGCATCCCTGCCTCCCCCTAAGGATGGAAAGTTACTCACCAGAGTCAAGTCAGTGAGTTTCCCTCTCTGCCATTTTCTGGATGATTTCATCTCTAGATATGTTCACTTATCACCAGGGCTGTGTGGCAATAACAGCAGTTCCCATCAGCTGATCCCAGGAGCTACAGGCCACAGAGCACCCTAAGGGCTTCTCAGTGCTCACCTTCTCCTGCAAGCCTAGCTGTTCACGTCATGTGCTTCTCCGTGGGAAGCCAACCGTGACATGAGGGTATTTCCTAAGTTCTTCTCATGCCCGTCCATTGCACAGCTCCTAAATAAAGTTCAGCCCTTTGCCTCATTCCTTTCCTCTGGCACTTTCCCAGTCCTCGCAATGGAGACTCTCCCCTGGGGCAAGGAGTTCCCCCGTCTTGAACCTCACCAGTCATTAAACAATTTGGGCTTCCACTAACCTAATGAAGAGATGCCTTTTATAAGACTGTGCTTAAGTCTTAAGTATTAAGAAAATATGAGCAGATTTCAAGTACAGGCAGTACAGTACTTCTGGAGACTCATCATCACTCTGTGGCATTATCTCAATATTCTGTTTATGTCTTCTAATAAGATAACTTTATTTGACTACAGCTGTTTTCTAAGTTGGTTTTAGAATGTTTTTTCATCTTTTTATTGGAAGTCATTGTTCAAAAGTTCCTTGCTAAGTTTCAATTTGCAAAAAAGCCAGATGGTTTAGTTAAATCAGAGACTGCTAAGATGTCTTTTATTTGACCTATAACTGAAGAGGAAAATGACTAATTAAATCAAAACAAAATAAAAACATTTTTTTTAAAAAATCTAATTCTGTAAATTGCACCCACGTATCAAAGTTTCTCAAGGAGTTCTACAAATCAAACTATGTCAATTTTCAAAATCTTATTGAATATTTGAGAAATTCTAAAGGTTGGGGAGAGGCCTAACATTGTGCAAAGGCTTTTTAAAGGAAATTAAAATAAATATCACATCATCACTGAGGCAACAATTCTAGCCAATATAATAGAGGAGGCAAGAGGAAAGACGATTGTAGGAATCATGTAGATGATATTAGTAGTGCCAGTTAACGCAGATTTACAGAAAATCAATTTTGCCCAATAAGTATAATCCTATTTACATAGCATCATTAAGGTTGGAAAACTCCTTTAAGATCACTTAGTCCAATCATCAACCCATTCCCACTAACCATGTCCCTTGGTGCCACATCTACACATTTTTTGAACACCTCCAGGGATGGTGACTTTACCATCTTCCTGGGAATCCTATTCCAGTACCTCAAGTTCTAATGTCATTATCATGATGTTACAAGTTTGAACGTTAAGAAATAATTCACCACGCTGATATAATAAATTCAGGTAGATAATACATATAAAGAATTTGACATGATTAAAAAAAAAAAAAAGTGAAGTATCAGCACCAGATTCAAAAATACAAGCCTAGATTGTATGAAAAAGAAATCATTATAGAACAGAAAGGTTTCCAATAGGTTCTTGCATGTATTCATCCTGTAACATTTTAATGAATGAAACAGATATAAAACGATACTGATTCAAGCATGCAACTAATGAACAGAGAATGGGAACAACTGTATGCAGAGGCTCCCAGGGCTCAACACTTGAGATATTTGTGATACTGAACATAAAGGAAAAAAAAGCATGCAATAGGCATCTGGAAACAATAGACTTCAGGCTGGACCCATGGGCTAAGAGCTTCTCTTCCAGGAGGAAGCAGCTTTGATGAGAAAATGGGCATAAACTTGGAACACCAGCTAGACTGGATTTCTAGTGCAGTCATCCAAAAGAGACCCTGTACTGGGCAATGGAGGAGTTCAGGGAAGCATCAGAGGTGTTCTTTGCCTCTGCATTTTAAGGGATAAGTGTTATTAGAGAACCCAGACTAATTCTAGTGGCCACAATTGTGGAAAAAAGTTAAGAGAGGCTAACAGGCAAGACAATGTTTAGAGGAGAGCCCTAAGGACTGACAAAGGAAAATATGTCACGAGTTCTGTACCTCAATCAAATTCCAGTTGGTTACATGTTTATGCAGTGTATATTTCCCTATAAATACCAGCCATACGAACAATGTTATAGATACAGAGGTATTCGGTGTAACAGGGAGCAGCTGATCACAGGTAGACAAATAAATACAAAGAATAAAAACAAAGAGGTGCAAAGTTTTAATTGTGAAATACTAGAATAGGCTCTCAGGCTTCCTGGTAGCTTCTCTATCACTCAAATGCTGTCTAAAAAAATTGAGATATTCCTGAGGTCCATCAGAAGAGAGGTGGCCAGCAGGGACAGGGAGGTGATTGTCCCCTTTACTCTGCTCTTGGGCTTGAGGCCCCATCTGGATTACTGGGCCCAGGTGTGAGCCCCCAGAACAAGACAGACAGAGAGGGTCCAGAGAAGAACCACAAAGATGATCGGGGGACTGGAGCAATTTCCCAACGAAGACAGGCTGAAGGAGCTGGGCTTGTTCAGCCTGGAGAAAAGAAGGCTGCGGGGTGACCTCATTGCAGCCTTTCAGTACCTAAAGGGAGCTACAAACAGGAGGGGAATCAACTCTTTGAAAGGGTTGATAACAGCAGGACAAGGGGAAATGGTTTTAAGTTAAGGGAGGGAAGATTTAGGTTGGATGTTAGGGGGAAGTTCTTTACCCTTTATGAGAGTGGTGAGGTGCTGAAACAGGCTGCCAGAGAGGTTGTGGATGCCCCGTCCCTGGGAGAGCTCAAGGCCAGGTTGGATGGGGCCCTGGGCAACCTGGTCTAGTATTAAATGGGGAGCTTGGTGGCCCTGCATGTGGCAGGGGGGTTGGAGATTCATGATCCTTGAGGTCCCTTCCAACCCTGGCCATTCTGTGATTCTGAGACAATTAAAATGCCCTAAAAACATGCTTGACTTCAGATGGGAATTAAGAAAGCTCCAAGGCTTGTGTTGCTGGAAGATCAGAGTAGGTGGATGCAATAGCTTTCTAAGTTTGATAAATATTTCACTTTCTGTAGCAGATTACATCTCCTGAAGTCACTGATTTCAGCAAAGCCTCCAGGAAAATTTTAATACCTCTTTCCTTTCTTACCTGAGAGTCATTGCATTCCAGGAAGGTGTCAGCAGAAGAAACCACCGGTGCTGGGCTCTAGCCTGGCTGGATGTGTTGGAGCAATCAGAAGGATCAATAGGAGAGAGTGGCACTTTGTTGTTGTTGTCATTTAATTGTAAACCTCCTCCTTATCCCACTTCCCACACACCCCCTCACCCTCAAAGAGTTGATCAAACAGATTGGAAAACACTTTAACGTGCTACCAGTTCCCGCTGTGAATTGCTCACTGCTGGTTTTCAAGTTCCTTCCTGCTGGTTTTCAAGTACCTTTTACACAAACCCCATCCCATTAAAGAAGTCCCAGGGCCAGACATTGCGCTTGAGATCTGAGATGCAGCCCATGCACCTTGCACCCAGCAAGCAGCACTGCACAGAAAGAGAAAGTGTTTTCTCTCTCTCCTCCCATGCACATACACAGAAAAAAACTCTTCAGAACAATATTTGCAGTCCAAATTATTAAACTGAGGTTTTTAAGCAATACTGCTGCAACTCTCCTAACTTTATGAGTACTAGTATACCTAGATCTCCTTAAGAACTTTATAAATCTATTATTCTACCAGGAAATTAGATTAGATGTCAGTTTAAGTGCTCTGTGCAAAACATTTTGATAAGACAAAAAAATCCTCTAGAAAAAAAATAGTATTTGTGCATTTTCCCAGTCTTCTAGAACAGAGAGCTAATTCTGGTTCTCAGAATAATTTAGAGATCATTCCTCCCTAAAGGAAGAGGAAAAGAGGAAAAACACTCACCGCAGTATTTTAGTTTACATAGTTAAAATAAAACCTGTCAGTAATGGAGAGAGAATGAAAGTCTTGATAAGAATTTACTAGGTGAAATTAAATGTCAGAAAATCACCTCACTGAACTCATTCACTGACATGCAGAAGCATGGCGCAGTTGTATTCACACCAAATTTCTCCCCCTGCCCATCACCCCCCCAAAAAAGCAGAGCTCTGAAATGCAAGCCAGAAAGCATATTCAAAGAATTCCCTAGGCTGTGATGATGAATCTAATCTCCAATCTAAACAAGCCTTCCTATATTTAAGAAGGAAAGGCAGTTACAAAGATTTTGAGTGGAAAAAAATGACAGTAAGGAATCTTAATAATACAACTTCATAAACATCCATCTAATGCAATTTTTGTAACTTAGTGCATACAAGCAATGTAAAAATGTTCTCTGGGCTTTCAGATCATCAAGGAGAAATGGATGGCTTGCATTATTCCTTTACTGGGAGTAAAGAAAGAAAGCAGACCCATTATGATAGTCTTGCCTACTTCAGTTTTCCCCGTGTTATGCACATAGGCTCTGCTAAGTGAGTGCCAATGGCATAAAGCAGCAAACGTGCCAGCAAAAGTAATTTGAATTGTTGCAAAAAGCAGCATTGCTCAGGGCCTCCAGGAATTTCTCTTACATAAGCCATCCAGATTTTCTGATGCTTTGATTTATTCCCAACTTTTATTTCTGGGTAATATTATAAGCTCCCTATTTAGCTCACTCTTCCTCCTCAGATTCAAGTTCTTCCAGAAAACTGAGGACTGTGCCATGATCAGTGCCTCGCTCATATTAAATTAAACTATTGCACAGAATAAGAATAGATAGTCTGTGGGCAAGGTGCAACTTTCTGAAGATCATGTAGTAGCAGCATTGTAGCAATGGATCTGTATCGGTATTGAGAGGGCCAAAAATTCACATAGCATAGGGCAGCAGAGCACTGCAACGTTACACATAAGTATGCAGGAGTAGTTACCAACCCTTATACATAGAAGACTCTAAAAGCACGCTAATGATGATTTACAGTTACACAGCCAAAGTCAGCAGCTTGAGCAGAGTTTTCATCCGCTACCAACAGATCTTTTGCTTGGATATTTATCCTGTTACACACACTATTTTCAGATCATTGCAACTTAAATTAACAGAGATTTGGGTCACTGCACTGATATGAGAAGTTCAAATGAAAATCACAATATGGGAAAGTAGAATTTCAGCAGATTCCGCTATTGCTGATGGTCTGATTTGAAATGGCAGAGACACTTAAAGAGGAGGTGACAGTTATTTTCACTTTAACTCAGTGAATGATGTCAAATAGACTCCAAAACCTACCTTTCCTCAAAAGGAGTGGTGGTTTTGGTAGTAACTTCATTATATACCAATACCTCTCTGGCCTCCAGTAAGCCAAAACACTGTTTCTCCAGTGGGACTGTGACATAGTCACTGCTCATGCTTCAGCAACACAGCCCAGGGCTGCCTTTGCTAGTGGCTTTCAGACCACCAAATTCCTATCTGTGGTTTCATGGCAGTAACTCAGAGAAGTACATCCACATATGTTATGTTGCAGTCCACATACACAGTATTTCTGGAGGATTTTGCACCCCAGAGAAGCCAAGCAAACAAAAACACAGGTGGAAAAAGTGAGCTGCCTGACACCAGCCACTTACTTTGCAAGAACCTTTTCCATGGAAATTGTTTTTAAAGAGAAAGGCAGATTTGTTTTGAAAGAATGTTGGAATGTATATGCTGTCTTTAGAAGAAGCATCTGCTTGATTTTTCTAGCATATGCACTTTTTTTTTTTTTTACCTCTTCAGAGAACAACTCTTTCATTTGCCATTGCAAAAAAGACTTTAAACGTTTTCAAGTTTTTAAAATTCAAAAGATTCTTTTTTTTTTTTTTAAAGATAAGCATTAAAACCAGATGAAATTCACTTTTGTTTTCTGCTGTTAGCTTTCAGATGTCTCCCTCCCCTCCCCTCCCCACCACCACACAGAAAAAGGATTTAAAGAAAAAAATCTAATGAACTTTGTAAAAAGAAAAGTGTTGTGCATCACTGCAATTCCTCACAAAAAACATACAGCCCCTGCCTAGATCTAGTCATTACCAAATGAAAAGCCCTTGAGTGCAGACACAGAGAAGATAAAAGATCAGTAGAGATGTTAGAGATTCATGGTCTCAGCCTCCCTGTTAGATTAACAGATGATAACCACATTTTCAGGGTAGAAAGTTTTCCTTGCACCCAACTGAAAGTACAGACGGAGATAGATCACATTCAATCATACACATTCTATTAAAAAAAATAAATCCCAGCCCTAAGAAAATCTTTCCTAATACACATGAAACAGATCAATACAAGAGGAACGAGAGTGTTGCTAAGGAAAATTTAACAAATCCAACAGTTACAGAGAGCTGAATGAGGAACTTCACTTATCCAGGACCCACCTTTTAGGCTATACGCCCTTCAAAACAGTGGCTGGTCACACTGGGAATCTGCTCAGCAGTGAGCAAGCACTCAATTCACATTACATAGGTAATATTGTCCCAGAATTTCTCCAGGAAAATCTCACGGGCTGTTCCTGTTGGTGATACCCATGGGGGTTCTTTTTCCTTGCATCATGCCCAGCTGTATGCTCATGGACAAAACTTGCACACTGCTGGTTGTACAGGAAGGGCTTCCTTGTGGAGTAGCTAAGCCCTTTAGTGTTTGCAGGTTGTTAGAAGCAGCTGGAGGGAAAAACATCCCTTTCCTTCATAAAATGCAGGTGCTCCAGAACTAGGAGCTGTAGTTTCTGCTCTCACGAGATCACTCTTCAAATAGTAGTGAGACCTGGTCACTTAAAGCCTAAAACATATTTATGAAAGACCGGTTGTTCAGTGAAAAAACAGCCACAAAGAAAGTGTGATGCCACAGAAGATATGGTTTAACAGGAAAAAGTACAAAAAAGGAAAAAAAGAAAAATCATTAAGAGCATACCTGCAAGAATGGGTAGCACTCAACAATTGTTTGAGAAACAACAGAAATGCAGTATGGTATAACCAGAAAAACATTAAAACAAGGAAATGGTGGTCAGTGAGCCCATATTCATACTTGACAGCTTGAGTAGCATGTGGAATAGTTTCCTTATTTCCTCATGATAGTTCAAACAAGTTTTTTCCGAAGCCTAGGAACGTCTTCCCTTTGTCTCTCAAGACTTACCAATAAAAATTAAGGACTCAAACATCCTTAGGTGGGAGGGTGCTCCTCTGCACACTGGTTTTTATCTTAACCCCTGTAAACATAGCTGACCTTTATCTGGATGTCTGAGGGCACCTTCTATAAATGTCTTGCTTATCAGATACCCATTCTTCATAGCAACTTCAGCATCAGGAAGAGTCTGGAGGTCTGTTATATTTCTGTCCAGTCTAATACAGCTTTGATTGCAAGGCTACCATCAAGGCAGATCCAGAGATTTCAGGCCTGCCTCTCTATCAAAGTTATGTTGGCTCTCTGCTATCTTTTAATCTCATTAAGCTAATTATCACTCAGATGGAGAAATGGAAAGGAACAAAATAACCTCTGCCAAAACTTAGGCCCTAAGAAGGAGAGGCGGATTATTTACATGCACACAAACATACGAGCACACAGCTCTGACTTACTGCGCTTGGCATTTTCATAACATTTGAGAATCTGGTTGCTAAGCATGCTGCGACATTGCCACTTGACATTTACATTTTATTTTCTCTTTATTGCTAAAGGTAGGAAACGATGCACTCTCCTACACTATTAAATTATATTCACCTTGCTAATAATGTTGCTAAAAGCACCATTCCATTTTATTTAATGAACTTAAAGTACCTGACAAACGTCCAGGCATTTCCAAGAAAACCTATCATCTTTCCTGCTTGAAAAAGGCAGGATTTGTTAAGAGCATCACCTCATGGAAGAGCACAACAATCCCGGCCTTTGCATTCTGGATTGGGAACTCCCCAGGCTTTCCCAAAGATATAAGCACTGAAGCAAGCCTAGACAACAAAGACTTCAACAGCAAAAAGCTCAGCTCCTTTAAACATAAGGAATCAGGTAGATCACTATGCAACAGAGTAAGCCAAATTAGAGATCACAACATGTCTGCTTCATGGCTGGCCTGTGATGCAGTTCACAGTAGGATCAACATGCTGAGACACACAGCTGAGCACCTGGTTGTGAGGCTGTCCTTCCCTGCAAAGGCAGGTATCAGCTTTGTGAAAAACGCAGAAGTGTTACTGAATTCATCATCTCTGAAAAACTTTGGCTCATTAGTGGCTGTAGCATGAATCACTTAACAGCTGAAACATGCAGGCCTTCTGTGCCACAGCAAAGCAAGTGAAGTGAGAGTTTTATCTACTGTATAAGTAAGAGACTGGGGTGGATGCTCCAGTTCAAGTGTCTGCCTTTCAGACTTCCCAGTTAGGGGTCTTCCTCTTCTGGGTCAATGTTAAGTGTCTGTCTTTCCTGCTAATTATCACAGAAATTTTTTCCAGTGTTATATAAGATATTTATTTATTTCAGAAAAAAAATAAGGTACTTCAGAATTGTAAATCTTTATTATGCTTGCTGAATTATTTAGCTACAACTCAGCCAGTAGGCTACACCTGACTATTTTTAACCAGGGAACATCTAATTGATCTTTTATTTGTACCTCTTTCCTCCCCTGAACAGAAAATTGTGTTTTCAGCATCATAAAGGATCTGTCACTAGGTATAGACGCTCATGTACTCCATGAAAATACCTCAGGGAATTGCAAGCTTCCAAGAGACAAAGTTAGGTGTTTGAGCCCAGAAGTCAGCACAATTAAAGCATGTGAACCCAGAAGGTACGCTCTCTTCAGGATCAGGGCATGTTTGGCAAGGCTTGTTTTGACATCACAGTCCAAATTCAGAGGAAAGCTAAATTAAAGAATGTTAAGTACAGACTTGAGCAGTAGACCCAATTGAACCTCATGAGGTGGCAAGCTGGATGTGAAGCAATGCATCCTCACAGCACAGAAAGACAACAGTATCCTGGGCTCCATCAAAAGAAGCATGGTCAGCAGATCAAGGGATCCAGCCCATCTGTGCTGGTGTGACCTCACCTGGAATACCACATCCAGATGCGGAGTCCTCAGTACAGGAGAGACACATACCTGTTGGAGCACGTCCAGAGAAGGGCCACAAAAGTGATGCAAGGATTGGAACACCACTCCTGTGAAGACAGGCTGAGAAAGCTGGAGCTGTTCAGCCTGGAGAAGAGGAAGCTCAGGGGAGACCTG
Source organism: Chrysolophus pictus (assembly GCA_037305975.1). Classification (NCBI taxonomy): domain Eukaryota; kingdom Metazoa; phylum Chordata; class Aves; order Galliformes; family Phasianidae; genus Chrysolophus; species Chrysolophus pictus. The sequence continues at coordinate 43,211,894 of CM074578.1, forward strand.
ATAGTGGACTTTCAGTATATAAAGAGGGGCTATAAGAAAGAAGGAGACAGACACTTTGGCAGGGCCTGTTGAAGAGGAAGATGAGGGCCTGTCAAGGGAAAAAATAGTTTCAAACTAACAAGGGAGATTTAGGTTTGGTTTGTTTGTTTGTTTTTACAATAGGACTGGTACTGCACTGGAACAGGCTGCTCAGAGATGCAGTGAAAACCCCATAGAATCATAGAATGGCCTGGTGAAAAGGACCTTAAAGAACATCTAGTTTCAATCCCCCTGCCAACCACTAGACCAGGCTGCTCAGAGCCACATCCAACCTGGCTTTCAGTACCTCCAGAAATTGAACATCCACAACCTCCTTGAGCAACCTGTTTTTACCCTCTGTGTGAAAAACTTCCTCCTAGTATCTAACTTAAACCTCCCTGTCTCAGTTTAAAACCATTCCCCCTTTTCCTATCACTAACCACCCTTGTAAACAGCCATTGCCCCTCCTGAAGTTGTTCCTCCTATCCCTGAAGACATTCAAGGTCAGACTGGACAGGGCTCTGAGCAACATGATGTAGCTGTAGGTATCCTCGTTCAATGCAGTAGAGTTGGACTAGTTGATATTTTATGGCCACTTCCAACTCAAAAGATTCTATAATGCTATGAAACAGTAGCTACTCAAGGCAGCTATGAGAACTATAGGAAAACAAGACAACTACTTCAGCAAGAAAAAAAATCATGAGGAAGGTCATTTGTTTCATACCATTTCACTGATTGATGTGGACTCAGTTTTCCATATTTCCCACTACAAATTTTAATTGAATTTTGCTCTAGTTTTCTGAACTCTCCTGTCGTTCATCTGAATTACAACTACAGCTTAACATGCAATTTAAAATAGTTTATGGAAAGAATAAACCTATCACCTATCACAGAAATGTCTTCACATTCATACATGAGATGATGTCTAGATCTCCACTTTTCTCACTTCTAATTCTAAGAAAAAACCCAACACTTTGCTAGACAGCAGATTTAATTTTCCCTCTTTATATTTGGAGCTGTTCCATTGTTTGGGAAAGGACAGTAGTCAATTAGCTGCAGTTTTTCCTCAAATTACATCTCTGACACACTGTGAAATAACAGTGAGTGGGTCACTGGAATTCAAGAGCTTGGACACAGTGCTGTGACTCAAAGCTTTCATCAAGAGGTAGCACATACCAGGCCCAAGCAGACTGGCCCTGCGCAAAGCCAGGGTGCTGATCCACCCAGCAGTAACTCAACTTTTCTCCAACTCTTTAATCAAAGAAGAACGTACTGCACCACACAAAAGCAGGTACAGAAAACCACCCCTACACTCCCACAAATTTTCACTTGTCCAATTACTGCAAGGAGAGGCAGCATAGCTGGTGTGCACCTTACAGGCAACCCGCCTATCCATGCTGATGAGACAATTTAGACTTGTGAAAAGGCAGTGTATCTAGCTCTTGTTTGAAGAGAGAAAATAATAAACAATTAAGGAAGAAAGTGAAACTTCACTGAAGTCAGGAAGTAAATGTGGCTTCACACACTCACCCCTCAGGCAAAAAGTTTCTAATGATGCATTTAATTGTGCGAACACACTGCCAGCTGAAGGAGGAGCCCCCCAGTGCATTCAGAGAGCTCTCATCAGTCTTTAGCCTTCACCACATCCCAAAATCATCTAGGCCAATTGGTGTAGTGTCTCCAGGGATCACTGGGGAGCTGCTTTAGTACACACAACCCCTGCAGTCAAGTGGAAAGCCATTTCTATGGGCAACTTTGATTTTGATGTTATTCTAAGCTATTATCTCAGCCCAGTTGCAAGGTTTAGTTTCTAAGTGGAAATCTTACAACTACACCAGAGGAACATACCAGAGCTTGTTATGGGAAGGAATAGTTTCCTTTATTTCCACACTGCCTCCATCCCAAGGACATAAACAAGGAGTGTCACATCACCACACTCAGGTCTGTTGCACCTCATCTAGAGGTTCTAGCCAGACCTTGAGCAAGCTGTGGCTAGGTATCCTACAAGTATGAATCAAGGTCCAGCATTCTGTGATGCCCCAAGCAGTGGCTGCAAAGCAGAAGTTTTTAATTCTTATTTCACCTAATTCTGATAGGCAGAAGACGAACCTGAGGGCAAGAAACACAGCTAGCAGAAGCCAAGTAAATATTTTCTTAAGATACAAAGCTTTCACATTATCACTGTTTTGCTTTACCCAGGTTATCCCCCTTTGCCCTCATCCTTCTGTTTCATAGGATAACAGAGAAGGATGGGCTGAGAAGGCCATGTCTTCCTGTGGAATCTGGATTTACAACAGTAGCGTTACGAACATGCTGAAGACTATGTTTCAGTGACAGAAGGAAGGAATTACTCTAACATAAGTTATTTACAAGTGAGCAAGCCTTGCTGTCCTTCTAGATGCTTTCAAGAACTGTGGTAACACTTCTGGCCAGACATTATCTATGGGAGGCAGCAGAACTGTGATAAAGAGGGAGACGTGTTTCTGATAAGAAATATAAGGCCCTACAGTTGGCAATGAGGTGATCAGAACTGTGGGATGGTTTTCAGAGAAGAATCGAAACAAAAAAACGATCCCATAACTGCAGTCATAGATAGACCTTGTATATACAAAAGCAGAAGTGGGAGTACTTGCTGACTTCTCATGATAGAGAATTAAAGAAAGCAGAGGTGAGAAACAGCCTGAAGAGTACAGCTGCGTTTTACAAGCTTCCAACATAAAACCTTGCTTTTATGATGAGATGGATAGACTGAATAATCACAAGCAGAAAGGCAGGTGTCAAAGCTACTTTAGCCAATTCACTGCAAATTAGGTAAACCTACAAGAACTGGAAACTGTTGATTTTGCACACTCCAGTGCTCATGCTGGTGCTCAGAAAGCATCCAAGTATCCCTGGCTCATTCTACCACCTGTTAAAAGTAACTGATCACCTTAAAAAAAAAAATCACATCTATTGCTCATTTATCTGGGACAAATAGAACACGTTACAGATTCTGATGGCAGATATATGAATATCAGCATACAAGTGAAAATCATGTCATTACTCACGGCACTGTGAATAAAACAACTGCCTAATACATAGGGCCTAATCTGAATTATTTGGAATTGAAGAGAATTTCAGGTCACTAGCCCACACCTTGCAGAGGCTGCTCTAATATGCAACATCTGTTGTTCTCTAGAGAGAGAGCAAGCTATCAAAATACTGTCTGGATATGAAGTTGAAAAGCTTAATGTAGTCAAGTGGCAATAAAAAGGGAAGAGCAGATACCAGGAAAAATCCTCTTTCAGCCCACTCATTACTGGCTCCTAAGCACACATTTCTTATCTAGCAATTCAATTTTCCTTTTTTTTTTTTTTTTTTTTTGCATTTTTCCTGTATTCTGGACAGGATCCTTACTTTGAGTGACCATCAGTATTAGCATTTGCTAAATAGTTCTGTAATGCTTTGACTTCTGTATTTTGCTTTTCTCTATTCTGTTGCATCCATTGCCTAGAAACAAATGACAAAGGACTGTTAAATACATGTCCCAGTTCCTGCAAAGAATGACATTATGTAGTATCCTTCTGCTAGATATTTAAGCTCCATCATAATGCTAGTTCTATCCATACTGCTCCTGTTAGAAAGTCATCCCAAAGCCTCCTTCCTCATGGTTAGAAGCTTACAACCCTATCCTTAGTCTATTCACTACAAAAGTGTCAAAAATACTGTTTACAAAGTCTTACTGATTATAAATATTCAAATTTACTTATTTATTCCTATGCAAAACTATGTTAAAAAGGTTTTACAAGTACTTTCTACAACAATATTAATAATTCCTACTTGAAAGCAAGAATATCTCCCCCAACAAATTTAGGATGCTCTCTCTCATGTCTGTACTACACATGCAACCATTAGGCATCTTGATCTTTCTTTCAACTTGTTCATATCCTGCAACATAAACTGCTATTAGTGTAGTCTTATTTGACCTCATTCTATTAAATTTCATTGCATATCTATTTCTTTATTTGTCATCTAATTCTTTCTGCACAATATCCTCATTTTCCTTCACATTACCAGTACTTTCTAATTTCACATTGAAAGTTTCATTATCACATTCCTTGCTTTACGCCAAGGTGGAAACTTAACTTCTTTTGTCTCCCCTCAACTTGTATGGCAATAGGGCTTGTTTTCAATATCCTTTGCAAGTCTTAACTTGATTTGCAGCAAGACTTAATTCAGCACTGCACTTTTCAACAGGCACAATGTATCTTCCCTGTGCTGAATAGACATTGATCCACTCCAGAAAAAACTCTTCACCTTTTGCCAGGGTATTTTTTATTTATTCATTCATCTATTTATCTACTACTGAGATGCTCAGTTAGGTCTGGGAATTTTCATGGTCTTTTTCTCTTCACAGATTACATGACTTTTGACGGGAAATCCATGCCTTCTTCACATAAACCATGTCCTCCCTTCTTTACCACCACCTTCCTCTACTGTTGTTTGTTTTTTGTTGTTGTTTTTTTAATGTGTGCAGTTGTCTATATTTCAAGTTAAATCTACTCCACTAGATTATATTTTCCTCTTTCTAGAACGCTCTCTCTTCTTATTAAGGAGTTCACATTCTGGGTAGATTGTGAGCATCTATGCAGTTGCTCTTCCCTGTCCTTCAGAATTCCTACATATCTTCACCTGGACTCACCCTTGCCTCCAGCAGTGTGCATAATCCTCTGATCTTCCTTTTCAAGATGTGTAGAGGGCTGGATTTTATAAATAAAAAGATCTTCTCAGAAACTTACTCTAAGGTAGTGCACATGGGAGAACTGCTGCCTACTGAAGTACTTTTGACTACAGTTGAGCCTGTGTCATTGCTCACCTTTAACCAGTTGTCTCTTCTTAGCCTGTAGCCTGAGAAAAGGAGAGGACAGAAACCTCACCAGACATGCCCACACTTCCCTCTGTCTTTCTCTCAAGACACAATAATGAGTGGCTTACTTATCTGGGTGTGCATCATATTACAGAAACCTAATAAGAAACACTGCCCCAGGCTTCCCTGATCACTGACATTCAAGCCAGGTGTAAGGAAGGTGTAGACGTTACCTCTCTCACAGCAGCTTAAAGGATACTGCCACCTTTGGAATCATTTTTGTAACCATCTTCTGTGTGAAGTCCTGTTCAGGCTAGGCTTTCAGGTAACAAGAAAAAAAAGCACTGCCAGTTCAAACAAGGATAGTTATAAGAAGCAGATCAAATAACGGCTCCTGAAATTTCTTTCTTGTGTGAGACTAGCAAAGAAAAGGAAAAAAAAAAAAAAGCACAAAACAGATAACCCTTCAACATGTTAACAATGTGCTTCTTAGCTATTCTCGCCAATAGTAGCATCATTTAGTTGAGTTATTAACAAGAAGGGCTCATACATTCCCAGTTCTGATCTTAAGCTGAAGTTGGTGTTTGGCTCCCCAAGCAGGGCCTCAAAACTCTGAAGACATTTCTCTTGGTAGTCTGCTAACAATTTCCTCCTCTACAAGCCAGATCTGACCACTCTTAATTCCTGAGATAACTAATAAAATGTGCCATATTTCCACTTTTTTTTTTTGTCTCCCCTAACACTTTTCTGCCCTGAAAATTTGATTTGAGTAGAAGATGTGTACTAGCACTAAAATTGAATTTGAAGTATGAGCAGTATTCCCTCCATCTCAATTTTCCTATTGACTCTTCTGAGCAGTACTTTCACATAAAGCATAGAGACCTGCTTGGCATTGGGACTGATGGTCTTTTCATCCTACGCACAATAACTTTTACCCGTTGACAACACTGAGGCTATCCTACACTCTCTCTGCCTTATCAGTTCTTCAGCATGGAAGGCAGAGCACGCATCTGACAAATACTGCTCCAACTAGCCATTACCTCTCAGAGGGCCATCCTCATCCAGGCACAAAGGAGAAACAAACAAATGAACCAACAACAGACAAAACTCCCAGATTTCTGCACATCAAAATAAATCTTCAGTTCCGCTCTTCCCTTTCAAATTGCATTTTCAGTCCTTAATTAAATCAGTGGAGGAAATGGGCTCTCCTCCTCTGGATGGATGAGGGGGAAGAGAAATGCAAGAAGTGAACATCTGCTCTCTTTCAGTAGTGTTTGAAAAGACTCCAGTAACAGCCCTTGCAACAAAGCAAAAGGCATTTTGTCCTTTGGAGACTCACTGTTTTCCAGACATTTTGGTTAAATTAGGTCAGCATAGCAGGTCTGTACCACAGCACTGGGATAGCAAGCTTACTCCATTTTGCAGCAGGCTGAACTAAGTCCCTGAGTGAAGCAGCGATAGCATTTTAATTACATAGCTAGAAAGATATTTACTACACAGACATTCCAAAATAGCAGAAGCCTGATTTACAAACACCATTTGGTTTTTGTTCTGATGAGGTATGGTTGACATCTTACTCTTCGTACAGAGGTCAAATGAAAGGTTTTGGCTGCTGCTATGGGGAAGTAAGAGGATTTCCTTTGCAGGAAAGAGAAGTCCTATTAGTTCTCTGCAACACCTATTGTATCTGAAGTAGTGGGTGTTTGACAGAGCCTGCATACTGTGAGTACACCGATAAGGAGAGTAACAGGGGGTTGTTTGGAGGCTTATTCAGTGGCCAAGAAAAATGTTGTGTAAGGATGGCAAACAAGACTCGTGCCATGGTTACTGCTATCCACAAGATTTTTCTACACACACCGTTGTGCCTGGGGGAGGCTGCAGATAATTCAAACACAAATTTCTCCTTTGCCAGCCTGAAGTGCTGGCATGAAAAACAAAGTTTGATCAGTCAACGCCTTGTAGGCATCTCCTCAGAGCACAAACAGACAACATTAAATTGAGGCATGAAACTCAGTGCTGAACAAGGCCTTCACTCTGCAGGGCGCAGGGCTGGAGCTGGTTATTTCACCCCAAAAATATGATGAGACAGTATGCATATACTTTAATTAAAAGAACAACAACAAAGAAGGAAAGCCTGGAGAGAGTTAACAGCTGTGTTAAAATAAAGACTGAGCAAACCCAGCTGAAGCTGATTACTCTCCTCTCCTCCCATCAGCAGTGAAGCTTCTATTTTGTTTAGACTAGTTCAAGAGATACGCTTTTTAGTAAGTGCATGTGTTTCTAGTTGTAAAAAAACCCTGTCCTGGTCATTCAAGACAAGTAAATTACATAGACTTACATTTTCTTGTTATTTGGATTTCAACTTTCTTTCTTGCATCCACAGCAATATAGTAATTTTCCTGTTTTAGTAGTTTTGTTCATCTTTAGCTGAGAGTGCAACTCAAACTTTTAAATCTATCTTCTTAAATCAAAGTGCTCAGAAACAGGCACACCGGCCATTCCTTCCTTACTTTATTTGAATAAGTTATTCCAAGGGTGAACACAAAGCTTTCAGCCAGAAGGAGGTAAGCCAGCAGAGCACAGAGGGGCTGGTTCTGTGCATCGCTCCTCACCCTTTCTGCATCAGAGCTCTCTGAGGCAGGCAGGTGAAACATCTGCAGCACCATACCACCCTGAAGTGCTTTCATCTGCTGGTTCCCAAGGCACCATTTGCATAAAGAGCAATTTACAGGAGACCTACCAAAACAATCTTGCTTTTTCATCAGAAATACAGTTTATTTTTTCTTAAATGAGCAAAGCACCTTTATGCACTAAACCATTATCAGGTGGGAGGCATCCCAATAAAACATTAAAAGTATTCTAATGGGAGGGCAACCCACTAGAATTCTAACTAGCACCCACAAAGCAAAGTGCATGCAGAGCAGCAGAATATTCACAAGCACAGGGTAAAATATTCAGTCATTTTTGTAAGCAGAGTCTGTCTCAGGGAGACCTCAGGCTCATATACAGCCTTCTCTTGTGGTAATAGACTGAAAAATGAAAGCCAAAGAAAGCACCCACAAAGCATAATCAAGAGACTTTTTACATTATTCATAAAAAGAAGAATCAGTGTACCTTTTCTTCTGATGTTTTTTTTTTTTTCTTTTTGTTAATTCCACCTCACTCCACTTTGTCTTCATAAGACCAAATAAGAGCAGCACAGGGAATCTCTTCCTTCACTGAAGCAAGGTCAGGAGCCAGGCTGCCAGCAGCCCCTTTTGCTAGGCTTTAGATGCTTGCTGGGGTGAAGGGGAAAAGAATTTATCACACCCTGGTACAGCTGCTGCTCTTTAGCATTAATGGCATGCAGAAACGTGGTAAAGGACAGAATTGAACTTGCATGGGAAATACCAGTTCTGATATTTCCTAACAGTCAAAAACCTTTAACTTGCTATAGCTTTGGTAGCCTTTCTAGACAGTAGACTGGGTCATTCATCTCTGTGTCACCTGCCCTGGGCCTCAATTTTTAAAATTTCTGCAGTGATTTCACCAAATGTTGGTGGGGCCCAATCAACTCCGGTACCAAATATTGCTCCAGACTCTACTTATTTATTCTGTTTCCAGACAAGGAAACTTTGAAATTCTTTCTCACTGGTGCTTTTGGATGACTACGTTACATCACCAGGAATGATTTGAAAAATTTATCGTTTCCCACAGTTCAGACCTCAAGCTGCAGGATTAGTTCATGGTTGTGACATTGCTTAGATTTAGAAGTGCAAGAGCAAGATGTTTCTTTTTTGGCATGTGCAGAAGTTAAGACCGGTGTCTACTCCTTTAGAAGTGCTCACACCCATTTCAGCTGACTAGTTGTGCAGCAAGGCATATTTCTCTGTTCCCAGATGATGCTCTAGCTGGCTGACTTTTGTTTTTCCCTGTTTTTTGCTGACTCAGCCACGTGCAGGACTCCTCTGCAGCGGCACAGGAGGCAGATGAGCATCCCACCTCTCCTGACTGCCTTTGCCTTGCTCTGCAGCTTCTGTTGGCACACTGACCTCCGCAAACCAGCATTCAGCAGAGGCGTACCTCCTGCCAACTCACCACTCCCAGCGTATGAACAAAGAACTAACGCTTTCTGTAACTATCGAGACCAAGGGAAACATTGCCCCCGCTGTTCCAGAGTGGCAATAGTATCTTCACACTTTTTCCCAGAGACATTTATTTTTTCAGCAGAGCTTTGTAAATCCTATTTTCCTCTCCTTTCTGCACCCCAGGGCTGTGAGCTGTCCTTTGCATGCCACAAAGCAGTGGTGCAGGGCTCCCAGCTGCCGCCAGCTCCATCCCCAGGAAGTGCATGCAGTCCCTCGGCTCTCAACATATCAGGGTAACACAGGTTGCCTCTATCTAAACATCTGATATGTCTCTGTGTGAGATTTTTTTTTTTTTTTCCATGACAGTGTTTCCTTATTAGGTATTGTTTTTCACCAATAATAAACGTGCTTGCAAAAGGTTTGACAAGCAGACTGTAAGTGCAGCTTTAGTCTCTCATCCACACTAAAAAGAAGAGACAGCAGTACTTTTGAAAATCAGGAACGCTTTTTCTGATGATATGCATATATATATGTGTATATATATATATATGTGCATATAGATATAACTGCACTGGAGCTGAGGATAGAATCCTGTGTACTCATGCAGGCTGGCCAAAACCCAGTGTCTCTGGGCACAGCAGGTTCTTCTTTTCTTCCCACTCTGAGTCAGTTTCTAGCAACGCTGTTTAAACACATTCTCTCTTGCACATATCCCCTTAGAGCATATTTACAGTGCAACTCCAGTTTGGCTCTTTCCTGCACGTGTTTCACCTTCTGTTTTCTCATTGAGAAGAGCTATACCCACAGTTAAACAATGCCCTGGGAAAGCCCAGCAAAGCTTCCTGTTCTGTGAGCAGTTCAAATCCCCTGCTCATGCACTGAACAAGCCTTTTTTTGCCTCCCTCTTTTTATCTGCCTAGCTCTGTGTTTGTTGCATTTACCTGTAACAGAAGGCAACCATCTCACTCACCAGCTCTAGTCGGTTTAACCTAGCCCATAATAGTGTCATTGTAATCAGCTTGCTGAGAGCTAGAAAAATTAGATATACCTATTTTAATTAATGCTGATAATGGCACAGCACACAAACAACAAAGCAATCTGCTAGGTCCAATCACTCCATCAATTTGAATTTTAACATTGATAATTGTGTACTGTGAAGTTCAGAAGCACTAAACAGGATTACTTGCTTCATATTCCTCATAATAAACAGTACCAGAGCAGAGGAACACTCTAGGAGGGAAAAGATACGTGGCATCTATTCTACTGATGAGGAATGGGATGCAGAAGTCAGCCACTCAATCTGAGGTGCAGTGCAGGGAGCGTGGGGCAGAACTGGAGCTGAGTTACCATAAACGCTTGCCAGTAGCTTTGGCACTGGGCCATCTTTCTAAGACAAACAGCAGGGCAAAACTGAAAATTTTTATGAGGATGTACAGGAGCCACAAATGTCATCTTTGTGTGTAATTCTTTCTGAAGTATAGTTTCTAATTACCCAGCTTACCCTATATAAATCTCCAAAAGAATTTGAACTTTCATACCTACCTGTCCACATGACAAAAGTGAAGTATTTTAGTCTCTATGGGGGAGGCTGCAGTACAGACAGTGGCATTCACATCCAGATGTTCAATTTGTGTGTGTGATACAACATCTTAAATTTATTTTGGTATTCTTGTTTTTCTGTTTATTATCAGTGCTGGCAGATGTGGTTCACAAGGAGATGTTTTTTGATCTAAGTTATTGCACCCGGGAGAACAAAGCCACACCTTCCCAAACCTTCCCAGCTTTGGCACTTATTTTTTCGCTAGTACTGAGCAGGCATTGTAACAGCACTAGATCAGAACATGAGAATTCTTCCAGGCAGCACTTAAATTGATTTTTACCTCCGTTCCCACGAGATTGTACATTCTCCATTCCCCTTACCTCTGTAAGAATACTATAATCTGCACAGATGTAGATAACTTTTAAAGCAACCCTGTTTTCCACACCCACCACCTGCAGTAGGAAGAGGCATCACTGCACTGTGTAGCATATCATCTTCAATTACCAATACCTGTCAACACATTTGCAAGGCAGCAGCACACTATAAGCTTGACCTTACTATCATCGATACTGATGGATATAGAAAGAGAGCTGTGACACCCACCTGACTTCAACACTCATTTTACGCATCACCTTGCAAAAATTCCAGGTGCTTTAAATCTCTCGGTAGGGTGTTGTTCAGCTCACCTACCCCAGCTTCCTGAATTTCCAGAAGGTCTCTGGAGATATGCAGAAAGACTTGTAGGAAATGCTGCTGCTTTGCTGAAAAGGCAGAGAACTGAGGCAAAATCCTAAGCCTCTCCTTCCCACTGAAGCTGTGGATGCCCCATCCCTGGAGGTGTTAAAGGCCAGGTTGGTTGGAGCCCTGAGCAACCCGGTCTAGTGACTGAGCCAGTGTCTGGCAACCCTGCAGGGAGGCTGGAATGAGATGACCTTTGAGGTCCCTTCCAACCCAAGCCATTCTGTGATTCTCCCCCATGATTGGAGAATTTAGTGAGGAAAGAAACATAATTTCTAAGCTCTGTATGGCCTAGGAAAGACTGAATTTAGACTTTCTACGGTGAAGGCAGTTCTATGACCCCAGAGCCCTCAAGCGTTTGAGGAAAGCCTTCACCCTTCCTTCTGTTAGTGGCTGTACACAGGAATGCAATGTGAGAAGGAGCAGCGCAGCCAAGAGTGACACTTCCTCAGGAGCAGGGAGCCCTGTCCCACCAGGACACCAACCCATCAGTCATGGCCCAATAGACCACACCTCCAGGCCACCCCATGCCTCCAGACCACCCTGAGGCCTCCTGACCTCCCAGACTTGTCACGCAGCTCAGGTGCTGGTCTTCCCAAGCACTGCTGGCCTGGGGGAAGAGGAGATACCTTTCTCTTGTCTAATAGGTGTTTTCAGGCAGGAATAGGTGACTACAGAAAGAAAATTTCCAAGCACAGTACAGTGGTGCCTTGCAGTGCAGGAAGAACAGGCTAGTTATTGTCTGAGCCGTGGGCTCTAGGCACCTAAATGTCACTGTAAGCAGTCTGGGCTCTGCGCAGAGCTAACACTTTATTAAGTTTTCAGGTTCCCTTTCCAGGCCTTTCACTATTCCTTGTCTATCGTCTCCCTCTGCTTAAGCTCCTCGCTAACAAACACAAAGGCACCAAAAACATAGACCTGGCCAGAACATTGTCAAAGTGGTATTTAGTCAAATACCCCATTACATCAAAGCTGAAACATCTCAGAGGAACATGAACATTTCAACAGAGTTTTGCCTGTGACCAGAATTAAAACTCCCAATTGCTTGCTGGAGGCCTTTGATCTCAAACCAGGCATTTCAACGCAGCTCTTTTTCACAAAGGCATTTGAAAGGAGGTGCTTTGTATTTTTTTCCCACAAAAGATACAGAGACTTCAAAAATCCCAAGAATGTGCCCTGGGACTGAAAGGCTGTCCCCTCATTCAGTTCTGCTCTCAGGCTTCAGAGAAAAGGGGTTTGGGAGCAGGTGCCTTCATGTCACCCACGTTGCTCATTCAGGAAAGTGACAGGGAACATGATGCAGGTTCTCCTTGTTTTCCTTTGAAAATAGCAGTAAAATAAAGTAAGAATACAGTGAACATTTCACCTTATTCGCCTAAGAGGACAAAGAAAAAAAATTAAAATGTTTATTAAGACATTTTTCATTATTACAAAGCATCAGATGATTTTTCTGTCAATTTTTCCTCTTACACATGTCCAATTAATCTTTAAACTTACTTCAAACATTGATATAAGGAATAGTATAACTTGGTTTATGTCTTTTAAAAAGACACTTAATAGACATTTTGTGCTAATGATTATTGAAGATGCAATAGAAGGAAAAAACCTATCATCTTCTAAATCCATTACTGTACACTAATACATCTTTCCTAACATTTACTGTCAGGATTCAGTTTTCCTTATGGTCAATCTAACTCATACAGTCCAACCTCTTATTGGCTGGGAACTTTTCAGGCTGAGAATATCCTACAGTCGCTCTGTTGCATGATGATTCCACCACTTTAGGGATTTGATTCACCAGTAACAAAAACTATAGACTGTTTTGAAATTATTTGCCTTGGAAACTAATATCACTTGGTGTCAAATGTGTGAAGGAATTACAGAAGATTTTGCCTCTGCACGATGTGCACTGTCAGGAACAAGGAAAGACTCTCCAGTTTCTGTCTACCTTTTGTCTATCTCCGCCTTTAGCATTTTTTTGAATGTAAGTTACATTTGAGATCAGGATAAAGTATAGCTTGATTCTGCTTTTTTTTTTTTTTTCCTTTTAAATAGATCTCATGTTACTCTTCTGCCAAGTAGACTCTTGTTGTTACACTCCTAATGCCTCATCACACTGCAGCCAGTTCATACAGTCATATGAAATTACTGTCAGTGCAATGAATGTGTCTCCTTTGAGGTCTCCTGAACTTGTTCATCTACTGAGTCACCAATAGCTTTGCATTTACTTGTATCCAAGTGACTCTTTAAAGGGAATGAAAGATATATTTGGTTATATTATTAACCAGGAGGATGAAGATAGATTCCAAGAAATATATATATATAGTTTTGAGTTAACACTGATGCTCAGATGGATCATATTTTGCTTTAGATGTTGATTTATTATAAAAAGGTTTTCCACTTGAAGAAGTGAGTTAGTTGTATTTCTAATTGAATATAGGGAGAAAATTGAGGAGTGAAAATTGATTAGAAATAGTAAAAAACATTTTCTTTGAGACAAAAAGAAAGTTTGGACATAAATGGATTGGTACAATTTGATGGCTTTTTCTTCCCCTTCATATCTTCTGTGTGAAGTCCACTATGAGCACTCAAACAGGCAAAAAACAGAGAGAAGAGCAAATAACTGAACCAGATAGACAGCACGACTACACTCAGAAGCTAGCAAGTCTGGAAAGTGGAAGAAATTGTTAGGCTCAGTAAAAGAAAGTCCAATTATTTAGAACATTTCTTCCAAGCCCTCATGAAATGCTGGTATTATTTCATATACCAAAGGTTCTCACTCTGTAGAGATCACAGGTGAACATTTCTACCAACATCTGAAGAGGAGTAAATTGTTCGGCAACAGGGAAATTTCTCCTTCCCCAAGAACAGATGCAGTGTCAGACTCCTGAGAGGAAAGCAGCCCAAAGTCTATTATCTCCAGAATAAGAGCCAAGAACTGTATTGAAAAGAGAAACAGGAGTCTCCAACTCTGTAGAAGTTGCGAAAAGCAAGCACACAGCAAATAAAGTCTCTTTTGTCCTCCCTTCTAGTGTCAGTACTTGACAGCTTGCTGTCACCAGGATATTACCCCTCCCACCCATCCTCCACTCCCCCAGAAAAAAAGAAAAAAGAAAAAAGAAAGAAAAATGAAGTCTCCACATTGCAAGGGAAGACTATGGTCAGAAGTATCATCCATCCATCCATCCATCCATCCATCCATCATCCATCCATCCATCCATCCATCCATCAGCAAGCTGCAGTACCAGATATGTAGCTTGTCCTTCTCTCATACTCCCATGGATCAATGCAAGTTTCTGTTTATCAGTCAGAATAAAGATCATACCATTAGCTATGGTATTCATAGCTATTCATTACAAATAGCTCAAGCATTTGCCTTCCCCAGAGCAGTGGATGTTGATTTTTGCTGTAGCTCCGGTAAACTAGCGGTTAACTGGAAGCTGCTCAGACTTCCAATCTCAAGGTGGGTAAAAATTACCAAACAAGTTATCTTTTTTTCTGTTATTAAAAGAAAAAAAAATGCTTATCCAGGTTAGCTGACACAGTTCATTCTCGTGCCTTCATTTCTGGTTCTTTTTTCTAGTCACAGGTGAGTGGTATTTGACGTTAGCACCACAGTGTGTTTCTCCGTCCAAAGGAGAAAGAGTACTGCCAAAGCAGAGCTGCAGCATGGTCTTACACTCTGAAGGAAAGCTGGGTGAATGTCCAAGCACCACTCTGCCAAATATGAATCTGTAGGGAGCCTTCCAGCTTCTGATAACCATGTCTACCAGGAGCTGAGCAAAAACAGATGCATTTTACAGCTCACACCACCGTGCCACAATAAATACAAGCATCTGAAGAAAGAAATTCTCTGCTGTCTTGTTCTCTCCTGGTCATGCCTTTGTGCATAGAATAACTCCAGCCCTGGGAAGCACCTGCTTTCGCTGTAGTGAGGAGAGGCAGTCAGCAGCTTAACCTCAAAATAGGCAGGAGAAAGACTGCTCTGACTCCTAGAGAGGTTTTTAGCAGCCCATGTGCTAGTTCAGAAGTTGTGAGAAAGGGAATTTTGGCTTTGGAATTAATGTCCCAGATAAAGGAATTGTTCAAGTTTTAGGTCACCCAGATAATACTGTTCCTTGCTCTTGAACTGTACATGGTACCCCCTTCCTGTACACTGACTACTTTTGGAAAGGAAATTTTTGCATTTGGTATAGCAGTAAAGATAATCAACTGATTTAGGTTGCTTCTAGATGCAGTAGGAATGTCAAATGCAGACTGAGATACAGAAATATTTTAGCAGGATGCCAATCAATCACAGTAATACCATACACTCTTTTATTACATGATGAGCTGTAGTCTGTTCATGTCTTTTATAGCCCATAGTATGTGACTGCTGGTCAGCTCATTTCACACTCTCAGCCTAGAAGTCCAAGAATCCTTTATAGGTGGTTTTAATTTTGATCTTTTCATAGCTTTTCTTGTTTAGTTCCATTACTTTTTCCTCCTTTCATCTGAAAAAAGAAAAATTCTCAGACACCACCAATAACATGCAGGAAACCCTTCATCTAATGTAGCTGTCCTGTAAGAAAACAATGGTGTGATTTGGTGACATGTAGGTATAGCTCTCTCATAGTTGCTTGACATATTCAGATGGCTGAAACTTAAGGAGAGATGTCAGGCCTCTGAATTGTTCTTCGCTCTGCCATTGGCTCACTGCTCCTGGCTGGTATGCAGCCCTTGCCTCGCATCTTTTCTCAGTGAGGACTCATTTGTATTCAAGGGATGTTTTAGGATGTAATGGATGTTTTATTACATAAGCATTTCAGATGAAAGGGCCAGTGTAAATTCAAGGAACTTACTGATGATAAGCATTAATAATAAATGTGATCACAGAGCTTTTGCAATGATTCAGTGAGTTCACAATATTCTTACTGTGCTATCGATTTCTGATTTTAAAGCAAGAGAAAATAACAGAATTTTAATAGAAATTTGTAAAAGAGAATAATTCTGCATGATTATTTAAAAATTTGAAATTTCTTTGGAGGAAAAAACCCATAAATGTAGGGAGTTGGGCAGAAATGAAGGGAATAAATCTTTAAGATACAGTACAAATTTCTAGGTCATAAAAATACATCTCAAAAATATGCGCAGCTTAAGATGGGGGGTGGGGATGGAGAGAGAGAGCTGGTGCTAACAGTCAAAACCAGACACAAATTCATACACTGAATATCATAAGAAAATATTTCATTAACACTAGGAATAAAATAGTGGAGAAGAAAATGGATGAAATATCAAAAGAAGATTGCTTCTAATGGAAAATAAGAAGAAAACAAGGAAGAGTTTTTCTGTATTTGTTCTGTGTTCCCTACCTTTCTTTTGCCAGAGCCAAGCACGTGCACTAGGTAGATTACTGGCTGGCTTTGATACATCTCTGAAAATAGAAGGAAAAAGTAGATAGGAACAAGAACAACTAGTAGAGGTTAAAAGTTCTTCTCAGTCCCTATACATTGCTAATAATAAAACCGCTGTTTCATTCAGAAATCTGTGCTGCAGTCTTTGACTTCTACAAAAATCTCAGTTAAAATCACAAAACTAGACTTCAGTAAAGCCAAAAATTCAACTGACGATGCCACTAGTCACTAGAAATCCAATGGCTCTTAACTTAGTTGCTTTAGAAGTCTAATTTTGCTCTACTCAATATCTGAAAGGCTCTCGCAAGATTTTATAAAGACTCCGGATCTGTTGCTTGTATTCAGCTACGGAAGTATCCAGTGGAGAAACAGAAGGTGATATGCTTGCTTGATGTTCACAAAGCATTTTGAAGATGAAAAATATCATGTGCTAAGTACTAAGCTGGTCTGACCACCTTCTCATAACAGAGAAGATAGACAGTCTGTCAGAACAAGACAAACAGGACACAAATCTGGTCTGGTGAGGATCCTGTTTTGTCTTAGAAACGATGTTAAAATAATTGATAGTGTCAATAATGGTTTCAAAGTATTATGTTCCTTTGCTCACTGCTTCAAAGGAGCCTCCAAATACCTAGAAATATAGTTAATTTATTACTTACATTTGATATGAAAAAGTACCAAAAAGCCTCTTGAAAATACAAGTAAAGAGATTTATTAATTTTTGATCCACCCTTAACATGTTTAAAAAATTTTAGGTAGGTGCTTTGTATGCCCCCTGTAATAAAAAACCTCCCATAAAGACTCTGATGTGGAACTGATTTGCATTCTGAATATGCTGAATGGACTACAGAGACTACAGAAGCCTTTAGAGAATCCTTGCTGTCTTAAAAAGGTAATTTCATACTATATCTCCTTCCACAGGAAGTGAAAGGTCGAAATATGCAAATTCAAAGAAACAAACAAATCTTCCATACTTTTTTATGAGCCCCAGGTCTCCTGTGCATTTACTAAAATTTTAGTAACTCCTCTTCCAATTTCAAGCACAATAAATTCAAGCCATTTGACAAACCTTTTATCACAGTTTTCTTTGAGTGTTGCCACATACAGAAGCATATTTCAAGCAGAGATGCATCTACAAACATTTTCTTTGAACTCACTTTTCTCTTCCCTAACCACTTCCCCATGCCATCAAATGGGGACAATTTCTTCATCTTTTAAAACTCCCTTAATTTGCAGCCTGGATAACTTCTAGCTTGCACAACCACATGGAGCGTGTTCACCTCCACACATCTTTAATTCATATGTTGGACATCTCAGCCAGATTTAGCAGGATGGTCAAAGTCTCAGTAAAACACAGAGCATACTCGCTCATGAAAACAGAGAGCTGGAGGAAGAGAAACACCCTCTAAAGACCTCGATTAAGAAAATGAAAAAAAACATATGCTTGTCTCATGTGAGAGACAGCAAACCTTTCTAAAGGCTCAGCTTTCAAGGAGGGTGTCCAGTAGACACCAGAAATCACAAGATTTATCTGTAGCAATTCCCTCTACTTCAGTGCTCATGGCAATGTCAATTAGAGGACACTAAAGTTAAGGCTGATGTCTGCTTATGCAAGAAACATGTGGCTTCACACCTCCTAACTCCTGTGGTTTGAGCTGCAGTGAAGATTGCCCTTTCTGAAATGTACCCAGCAGAGCACCACCCCAAGAATCTGCATGGACAATCGAGTTATGCGTACCTGCTAATGCATGAGTAGGAGCTGGAGGTAGCCACAAGTCTTGCTAACAACTCTTGAGAAGAGATGCTCCCAAACCTCTTCTGATTGTTGCTAACTAGTCACATAAAGAAGAAAATGACACCATAATTGCAGAAGCCTGTCAGCACCTTTGTCTATAGTTACTGTATTAGCACAATTGAAACAAAATAGATAAACTCTACTTTGGGCACTAACTACATATATTAAAAGCTGAAGCATAGCTCAGGAGACACATTTAAGCCCACATTTAAGCTTATGTGTATTATCCACCTAAAAATACCTTTATTAAATATTGGAGGATACATCTGAACGTGTAATACCAATGCAAATGATTTAGAGAGGAAGTGCACAAAAGAGAGGAACTAGAGAAACTCAACACCATTTGTTTGGATTATTTTGTTTAAAGAGTCATTTTTCACAGAAGAAAATTCCAGTTGGGAGGAATGGAGGGATGGTATCAATACTATTATCTCGGAATTAGAGAAAAGAAATGTCTATGTGCAGCCGTCCATCCCTCTTCTTGCCCAAAGGTATGATCAGCTTCATCTAAACTATTCTCAGAATGATTCTTATCTTTTTTTCAGAAACATCCAAAGCTCTCCAGCAATTTATCTCAGTGCTCATTCTCTCTGCCACTTTCTTTAGAGGTTATTTTATCTCTCTATTGAGCTGAAATCCTCCTTACTACACCTGAAGCGGGTAACTTGTTTTCTTCACAGTATGCAAGAAGGACAGGCAATTCCCCATGTCCTAGCTGCTGCCTTTCACCTGCAAGTAGCAAGATACTCTCCACTTCTCACTCACATAATAAGTTCCACTCTTCCGACTTGCCTCCAACTACATTTCTCATGATTTCCATCACTCAACTCTCAACTCTAAAGGCTCACATGTCTCCTAAAAGCAGTGTTCAAAATTAGACATAAAATTACATCTTTGGGACTTGCAAGACTTCTGGTGAATTATTTGCTACAAGCATTTTTCAGACATTTCCCTCTTTTTTAAAGTACCTTTCTGATTCTGCCCTATTCCAAAGTAGATAGTAGACCAGCCATGTCCTTTCCCACCCCCCACTTTTCTTTAGGGTAGTAAAAGATTCAATTAAATCCTTATTTGTCCTTCTCTTCTGTGGCTGAACAAACCTAGTTCACCACACCTCTTCTTCTATGAGACAACATCTGTGGATTACCTCTGGGCTCTCTCAGTTTACTCTTGTGCTGGTGGGACCTCATGCTACACACAATGTTTGTGATCCCAGGGGAGACAAATGCAGGGTGTTAAATTGCCTCGCTCAACCTGTTCTCAGTCTGCTGGCCATGCTCTCAAGTCTGAGGAATTCTGAAATATGTGTCACCACTTTGGGGCCCAGCTTCATCTTCCAGTAGAGGGAGAAACTGGCTCTGGTCACAGCCCAGGGGGTTGCCCTACTCCTTATCTGCAGTCAGCAGCTGCTCCTGACCCCAAGGGGCTGCAGGATTATGGGTTTTGCCTGCTCTGGGTGGGAGGGAGGAGAGCAGAGGACCTCATTGCCTCCACACAGCCCCAGGGCTTGTGACTCTCTGCCTCTCTGGCATTGTCACTGCCTCCTTCAACCCTGTCACTACTCTGTTTTCTCCATGTCACCCTAATACCAATCCCTTTTGTTTTCCCCTCTCTCCCCTCTCCAATACTCCTTCACATTCCAGCCCTCTAGGCAAACAACTCAACCCTGCTGCACCAAGAACCTCCACACTTGCATTTATGGCAACCTGTTTATAACAGCAGATATAAAAACCACCTCCCACTGCCCTGCAGTAAGATGAGTGTTCCTGAGTGAGGTGGAATGTATGGGGAGGAGGGCTTTGGTAGGCAGACAGCATAATCCCTTGCTCCCAGCAAAGTCCCATCATGCACCTATGCCTTACCAGGAGAGTTTCTTTTGCATTTTTCTATCTGAAAAGAGGTTGTAATGAGTTGGGAGTCAGCCTCTTCTCTCAGGTAACTAGCAATACGATGAGAGGTATTGTGGCCTCAAGCTTTGCTAGGGGGAGATACAGATAGGATATTTGGAAAATTTTCTTCTCAGAAGAAGTAGTGAGGCACTGGCACAGACTGCACAGGGATGTAGTGGAGTCACTGTCCATGGAGGTGCTCAAGAAACATGGAGATGTGGCACCAAGGGACATGGTTAGTGAGGATGGTTTGATGGCTGGACTAGGTGATCTTAGAGGTCTTTTACAACCTTAATGATTCTATGATTCTAAGCACCTGGGGGCTTTCATCACTTGTACTTTCATATGAAGCATCTGGTAGTTACTCATAAGCTCATGCCTTTCTTCTTCTTCAAAGCACCACTTTAAAGACTAACTGCAAGGAGGTTCATAAGAGAGGATCTATCAGTGTATAGCCCGTGAGTATGTTGAGGTGATGAGGAATCACCTTTTCTCCTTCCTTGTCTATCCCCCCGTTGTGTCTGATTTTGTGGTAAGGCTGCAAGTTCTTCAGGGCTAAGGCTACCTCATGTCTTAGCCTTAGTGTGACAATAACATAAATGATGGGAATGAATTTCCTATTTCAGTGTTATTGGAAATTGAATATGAACAGTCCAGCTGGAAGAAAATGCAGCTTTCCAGATTGCCAGTTCTTCAGCTCCTCAGTTCAAGATCTTCAGCACAACAACTGGACCAAGCCCAGATGTTATGCTTGACCAAGGCATCAAATATCCCTGATCTGAATGACCAAAAGAGCCCAGCTGCTCTCCCCACAGCAGTATTGTTACTAGTTGGCATGGAAAACATTCAGATTAAAACTCACAAGGATACAGATGTCAAGAGACACTCAGTAATCAATGACTACCCTAGCTTTGAGGAACACATGATGTAAGACTGGAGGAAAAGCACCAGCAAAGCATTAGTTGAACAGTATCAACCTGCACTGCTGAATAAGAACAGACATGCTAAATGTAAACACACTAAAACATTCATTAAAGTCCCAGACCCGTATCAGGTAGATAGTGATATTCACAGAACCCTAGTGTATGAGATCATACATTTTGGGATCAAACCTGACATCCTGCACAGGTCACAGATACTTATGTAGACGTTTTCCCTGTCATTCAGTTTCTCCACCACATTAGCAGTGTTCTTTTGCTTACTGTGGAACTGTGACAGAGGGTTTAGATCAATGCCACATTACCAGGGCCAAATTAATGTGGGAATTGCATTGTGTCCTGGAAATGACTGAGTGTTGTTTTAAGATTTTAATTTCAGTAAAAACAGAGTGGCAGGAAAACCAAACAATACTTCACAGGTTCGTCTACAGTCAGTACTTTACAACAGTGCACACCTTATGGAGACTGAGAATTTTGGAATGGAGGCAAAGAGTAACTTCAAGCTGAAAAAATCTGCTGTGATGTCTGAAGTTTTCTATTAGTTTCCTGAAAGAGAAGAGAGTAGTGAGATAAGCCTATAAAAGGAATCTGAAGATAATTTATAAACTTACAAAAAGATATCGTCAGCACATTTTTGAAAACCTCAGTAAGTTTTGTAGATAGTAAGTACAGAAGATACGTGACAGCAAATTTTAGAATCATGTCTCAGGTTATTAATGCCTGTCGTGTTTTTGCATTATTTTCACAGCCCTGACGAAGGCTAGAGCCTCTTCTTGTTATTTAACAACTTTTTGTACCTATGCATTAAAACACTGGAACTGCCATGTTAGAGCAAAGGACCCACTGAGCCCACTTCCATGCTACTACCATGCTCCCAGACTGGTTTCTTGAGGGAGAATGCACAAGCACCTTACAAGGCCATCTGCTTGCTGACTCCTGTGCCAATGAGGGTCCTCAGTACAGGAGAGTTTCCAATTTAAAATCCAATTTAAAATGGGGTTTTCGTCCTTGCTATTATAGCTCTGAACACTACAATTATTTGCACGTACTCATTTGGTTTTGAATCCTCCTGGTCAGATGAACCAGATAATTTGCATTTGCCACTGTAGTCTGGTAGTTGTACTTCTCTGATCTCAAAGCTCATTCTTACTTCCTTGTAAAAAAAAACCAAAAACCATGTTTTACAAAACTCAGCTGAAAAAATATACAGGTTTTGTTATGTAAAGTTTACACATTTCAGTATAGCAATCACAGCCTTTAAGTCCAATAGTGCACAGTAAGCAATGTTCAGGCTGTGTTTTCAGCAGCAGTTGTTGAAACGAGGGAAACAGAACAATTGCTTTACAGAGGCGTTGCTTCCTTTAATAATTTGTGCCACATAAAGAATACTTTTCACACTAGGTCATTCAAGAGAGATTTTGGTGGAATGCGATCATTCAGTTTATGCAGCAAAACCAAGCTGCTACGATTTAATTCTGCTGTGTGTTCCATTTTTATATTGTATCCCCATCAGTTGTTAAAGCATAGCTCCTGCTAAGCTGAAAGCATAGAAGAAAGAGTTTCAGATCGCTTCTGAAAAGCTGGAAAATGTTTTATTCATGTATTTATAGCGCATACATTGGAGGGAGTATCACTGGATTCAAGAGAGATTTGAATAGCCCTTCCTATACGAGATTTTGTTAGATCAGGGTTTTGGTTGGGCTGGATAAAACAGTTTTTCTTCAGCTCTGGGTCATTCATTATGGACATTTTACTGAAGACTAAAACAGAGCAATTATGCATTCATGAGAAGGAAGCTGAGGGCTTCACTTGGAAAACTGAAGTCTGATAACCAAAGCAAGGATCAAGTATCTTTCCCAAGGCTACTGCATAATGGTAAAAACAAGACATCTTAGAACACAAACTGCAGAAAGCCCGCTCCTTAAAGCTGCTGCAGATAAAATGATGGATTTACAACAACCAGCTTCTTCATCCGTGGGGGCCTGGTAGACCTGTACAGTGCATAAATGCAGCATGTGCTATATAATGAAGGGCTTTGTGTGCTACTAAGCAGAGCCGACAGATCCAATTTCAGTTATCTTTAATGCAAAAACAAGAAACATTTCCAACTGTATCTATTACAATACAGCTGCTGGATGATAATATCTGCTACCCAAGTCATTTCAGTCATATATGGGAAATCACTTCCCTACAAAGCCTGAAGGCACACAAAACACAAATCGCTCTGAACTGCCTCCGATGCACGCATGTTTATATACATCCTCATATTCAGATAGGTGTCACTGTGAGCATTACTGCAGAGTCCACTGAAACCTGAGCGCAGGGAAATGCTGACTTGTGCAGATGCATGACAAGGAGCCAGGCCCTGCAAGTGTTTGCTCCCAGGAGTCCTTCTACAGCTCACCAAGCTACCTAATTGCTGCTCCGGGGAGAAATGACTCCACATGAAATGCTGTGCTAATGAAATTAGAGTGTATGCCTGCGGTAAGCTAGCTGGGAACATTTCCATCCTAGGGCCAATCCTAAATGTTTTGGGGATTATGCTAAAAGCTGGGAATATCTTGACAAATACCACGTTCGTTTTAGAAGTCACTAGCAGCATACAACACCCCATGCACACACCTTATCACACGTGGAGAAAGGCTCAAGCCAAACTATTTAATCTTGCTGAAAACAAGGAAGCTAGTTGAAGAAGCTTATGGGTGTAACAGTGTGGAACGTGGCCCAGAATATTTCACCTTGGAGAGATCACCTCTGAACACACTCATTTGAAGTCCCTGCAGATTCTAGACAAGCTGAAAAAAAGGGCTGTTCAAAGTACAACATTCAGAAGGAAGAAACAGTAGGCTGCACACAAGTTTAATTGCTCATTTTAGGTTATTTTGTTTGAATAATAACACTATACTTTATTCATGACTTATGCGGCTAGCATATGCTTACAACAAAAGCAGTGCCATGCAACAAACAGAAGCAGAATTGTTTCAGTCATTGCAACGTACATTATCCAGACACGCTCCAGCTGGACAAGTTTGTGAAAGAAAAGCATAGGTAAGAGCTGGTCCCACTTACTATAGGTATCGTTACAAAAAAAAAAAATGAGAGTTATGAAGTACATGGGCTCTATTTTTCTCCCGTCCCTCCCATTTCATTAAATAAATCCATCATGTTCTCTTTCACTGAGTGGATTGCTTCATCAGTGATTCCATTGTTCTGTGACGGAATGGAACAGAACAAAGGTTACCCGCTCATTTTTCTAACTCACTCATCTGGTCTGTTGAAAACTCAAGAGAGCCTAAATATGCATAAATACTATTAAAAAGCAATCTGTCTTTTTTTCATAAAGCATGCCAAACTGATCCAACCATTCCAGTTCATTTAAGAATTTGGCAAATGTTTTCCTCCAAGCATATTCCTCCATTTCATCCATTTTACTAATATATCATAGAACAAAGGCTTTTTTTTTGTTCTCAGTTTCTGGAATATTTGTATTTTCAGTTTGCTGTTTTACCAAGAAAGATAAACAGCCAATGTAATGTTTTATCTTCTGAGCATGCAGAGAAAAGCTAAGTAAGGGAACAATGTGCTCCGATAGTCCCTGCAGACCCCAAGATACGCTCAAACAGTGAGCTCTGATAAACCCATTCTGCTTCTTGGGTTTGTTCAGCCTACTGGAAAAGTAAAGGAAACACAAAGGACTGGGCTCTGCGCTCCCTCTGGAACTCAGGAGGCCTCTTTGGGGCCTCTTTTCCACTGAAAAAATGCAGATTGTTGAGCAGATTCTCCAAGTAGCTGGGTACTCTTAAATGCATTGCTGCATGTCTAGGGAGTAGAGACAATCAGCATGACTAGAGAGCTATTAGGAAGGAGCATACCTGAAAAGAAAAAAAAAACAAAACCACAGACAACTCCAGAATGTCATGAACTGTAAACACTCAGTTTTGAATTCTAATTCAGTTGTTCTTGCTCTTCAGGGAAACATTGCATACATTCCTACTTTTAGCCTCTACCTTTGTAAGCATGGTGAAACTTGTGATATTAGGATATTCTTATATTAATGTAGTGTGTGGGAAGCAGAAACCTGAAGCAGTTAATTCATGTGCTATAACCACAAGCTGAAAAAACAACCTTAGCTGGTATAAGAGAAACAACTCACTGCCACAAGAGACAAAGGAAAACTCTGTTCAAGCGCCATTTGCCTAAAATGAATGCATACTACTACAAAAGGGAGGCCGTAATAAACATGGAAAACTTACTCATTACTAGAAATGTTAATGGAATCTCACTCACTGCTTTCAGGGCAGAATTCAGGCTTGTAGTATCACTAAACCTTGTGGAGAGGAATAAAACTAATCACACTTCAGCATTTCTAGACCTTGAGGTTTTTAATCACATACACTGTCTCACTTAACAGCTCATTCATTTTATGCAGTTACAAGTTTCTGTGGTGTCTGGAAGTGCATATAGAATGCATTGCTTTTCCACCATTTTATTTACAGGTTCTTCCCTCCAATGAAAATCAGTAGCTAGTAAGTCAAAGCATAATTACACAAACAAAAATACAATCAACATTTTACTAGATACAAATGATAAGCATAAGGAAATGTCCATGTATAAGTCACATAAATCTGTGTTAGTTTGTTATTATGCATGATATTACGGATTGGTGGTAATATAACTGAAACACATTGATTTAAAAAAAATATTGAGAGAGCCACTTCTGTATGACACAATCTTATACTGAGATATGTATCCATACAGAGTGATAGGATCATATAATACTCATGTTCATCATCCTTTCCCCCCACCCCCTCCTTAGAAGGTATTATCATTAAGGTAATTGAACTTCCTCAAAGCTTGCTTTGACCAAGTATCAGATATGAAGTGCTGACTGACACAGAAACAATCTGTGCAAGCATAGCAATTTTGATTCAGAAAGGTTTTTAAAAAATATTTACAAAGGTCATTTTTAAATTGATTAAATTAAGACTCCAATCTTCATATTCCAAACGTCTGATATTTAATGTCTCACTTTTTGGCTTTATCCCCCCTCCTCCCCGTTCCTTCTCCCCACCACAAATAATCAGCCCATGTTTAAGGTAAACCATCATTTAAGGTAAACCATCACAATTAGAACTCTTCAAAACAAGTAGTTATTTACCTTGTGCCAAAAAAAAAAAAAAAAAGCAGCACTAAAACATTACTTAAGAGATTCTATAAATCCTTCATAATTAAGAAAAGTTCTAGGAGCAAAAAAAAAAAAACACCTTGTACAACTTGTAGAACTTGGGAGGAGAAACAGGGGAAAGAGGAGATGCTTATCAAACCCTTCACTTTTTTCTCTGAACTTCATTAACAAAAAGCTCCTGGTACATTTCCCAATGCTTCCACACCTCCTTACTCTGGCACATAAGGTTCAATATGCAAACAATTTAAATAAAACCAAATCCCCATGGTCAGTAATTCAACCCTTAAGAAAACTGGTAATTTTTAATAGTTTCAAAACTAGCCCTGCCTGACTAGCCATTTGGTTAGAACTCCAAAATTAAAACAAGAGGATTCTTACAAGATGTGGTATTCTGTGTTTAGACTTGCAGCAGTTTCATACAAATTAAGTGTGGAAGAAACCTCTCTCACTTTTACTTTGCATCTTTTGCATATATTCCTACCAACCATAGATTATAACTGTATGGGCTGCATGAGAAACAGAACCACTCAAACTTTTGTTTCCTAGTGGTTCTAGGAGCTCTGACTTTATTGAACTTAAATGGAGTAAAAACCTCTTCAAGGTATCATTCTAAGCTGTAGATAAAGTCTCTAGCCTTCTGTCTTGGTGGAGCGTTATCATCCATCCTTATTGTGAACGCTGTATTTCTTCTCAACTTTAAATCAGGGGGTGTCAATACTGTCTTTTTGCTTCCATCATTTCAAACTCGTTTGGTGAAAGAGCACATTATTTCGCCTCCATGCTGAAGATGATCACATCCTTTTCATATTGGTCAGCTTTGGAAAGTCAGAAACAGTGGGGGTGCTTCTCTAGGTCAGACTGGTACTAGTTACAGTGTGGAGTGGAACCAAGTTGGTTTGATGCAGAGTTTGGACTGATTCATTTTCATGCTAGGTCGAAGATCTAGCCATCTCAGATGGTTCAGGAAACTGGGTGGGGGAGTGGTAGCCATTTTCCTGCCCTTCTCTTAACAGCAAAAATACAGAAGAGAAACTGAGAGAATGAAAAGGAGACTTGTGGCGGAGTGAAGGGCATTTCCATGTCCCTGAACGGTGGTACTGTTCAGTGAATTTACGGCAGCTGGCAAAGTGGAACTTGCTGAAGAATTGTTTGAAGGTGTTGGACTTGTTCCATTGGGATCACAGTAGATCTAGAATATGGGTAGAAAAAGTTAATGAAAAGTGATATTTTTTCCTCTTTAAAAATAAAATCAGGAGCCAGGCAGTCTTTTGGATTCTTTTCAAGGAACGATGGGCCTATTTAAGTGGACTTTGCAAGACAATAAAGGGGAGGCTAAAAAGCTGTGGCAGTAGTACCGGACTGCAGAACTTAATGGAATTATACTGATTAAATCAAAACCTATTGGCATGCTAGCACAGACAATAAGAAGTGCAGTGGAAAGTCCATACAATACCAACAAATAGAAAAGATGCTGACAAAGAACAATAGAAATAAAATCCCCACATAACAACATTAATAGTGACAGAACAGTAGAAATTTGCACCTTATGTAACTTCAGCATCAAGCTATACCCTACACACACAGGAAAACTTTCAAAGCTGAGCTTTGAATCTGGTTCTTCCCTTCCAATGGAAGATGTGCAATATATAAGGGTGGAAAACAAAGATAAGACTCATGAGAGGGAAAAAATGCACAGTTCAGCAAGCTTGGCTGTAGTTCTGCACCAGCAAACCTGTGTTAAATCAGAGCCTTCTGGTACACGAGAGTAGGGTTTGCTGAAGTAAAAACATTTTTTTCTTTAATGAGCAACTACTTTAGTAAATACTCTCCATAAAAGAAGTCTTTATTGTCTTGTATTTCCAGGGCTGCTGAGAACATTACTGCCTTTAGCAGAAGTGATATATGTTGTACCTCAACACTGGAGCTATTAAATCAATGTCAAATACATTTGGAACTTGCATGACCATACCCCTTCAGCATTCTGAGTAAAAGCACATCACAGAAAGATAGCAGGTTAGTAGGAAGGCTCTGATTAAGATTTTTGGCAAGCAGAAACATACTGGAAACAATTCAAGACTGCAGAACTTCGGGAAAAAAAAAAAATCAGTGAAGTTTCTGTTGAAACCAGTCAGAAAGTGATCAATACAGAACTGCAGAGTTAATACCCTATAAACTGGTTAGAAGATAAGACCCAACCTGCCCCTCAGTGTTCACACACACTCCTCCTTCCCTGTTCCCCACTGGGATATATATATTTTTAAGTTACCTTGGGTGCGTGCACAAAGCCCGGATTTTGGGTGGGTGCATGAAGGGAGGGCTCAGAGACCCCAGACAAAGCTTCCTACCTTCCCTTTCCAGACATCGGCACCCACACGATCTGATTCTGCTCTACTGAGCCCAACGAAAAAGGGACGAAGCTTTTATTCCCAAACAAAAGCGCAAGCGTATTTGAAACAGCCTCTAGAAAGCTCCTCGCCGCTTATTCGCACCGTGCGGCGATACCGGCCCTTTTCACGAGGAGTTCTGAGGAACCCACGCAACGTGGACGAGCATCGCGCCGCCGCCCCACCCAGCAGCTGGCGGAGCCCGGTGGCACAGCGATGCCCTCAGCCAGCCCCGGGCCGCCCACCCCGCCGTTCCCCACCCGCACCTTGGGGGCTCGCACCAGCGGGACCGACCGCTGATTTATTCTCAGGGGCCGCTCGGCTTTACTTGAGGGGTTTATCCCTCTTCCTTACAGCGGGGAATCAATGCTCGCCACGCGGCACTGTACGGAGGCGAAGCGCCCGCACGGCTCCCTCGAGGATCCCGCAGACAAAGGGGCGAGAGCCAGCCCCGCCTCACGGCACCGAGCCCACCGCCCGAGCTCGCCCCGGTGCAGAGGCAGGGGCTCCGGACGGTGAGATGGCGGCCCCCGCCCCGCAGGCTTTCCCGAAGGAGCACCCCGCCCCTCTCCCGCTCCGCGAGGGTCCCCGCGGGGCCGCGCTCCCGTCTCTCGCGGCGAGGCTCACCTGCGTAGGTAGGAGGAGCGCCAGGAGCAAGAGCCCCAGGCCGAGCCGTGCCGCCAGCGCTGTCCCCACGGCCGTCCCCATACCCTTCTGCTGCTGCTCCGCTGCGTGCCACGCCGATACTACTGCCGACCCAACCGCTGCGACGGCGAACGAGGCGGCTGAGCCGCGCCCGGGCTTTTTATAGCGCCCGGGCTGCCGTGACGCCCCGTCGCCGCCGCCTTCCCCGCCTCCTCCCCGCACCTCTGCCCCCGCCCCCGGGCCCGGCCCCGCGCTGCCCGCGAAGCGCCGGCCGTGCCGCCATCCCGGCTGGGGTCCGGCCTCGGGGCAGAGCTGTGTTTCCCCGGCTGTGGGTAGTGCGGGCAGAACGTCTGTGCCTTTGTCTTGTGCCCGCCTCGTGCCCTGGTACTTGAGGGGGCTCAGCACGGTGTGGTAGGGGTTGAGTTGCAGTTACTCGAGATAAATTCTGCTTATAAAGATCACGGAATCATAGAATCACTAAGGTTGGAAAAGTGCTCTAAGATCACCTAGTCCAACCACCAGCCCATCCCCACCATGCCCATTAACCGCGTCCCTCAGTGCCACACCCACGCGTTACGTGAACACCACCTTCCTGTGCAGCCTGTGCCACTGCCTCACCACTCCTGAGAAGAAATGGTTCGTATCTCCAACCTGAACCTGCCCTGGTCCTGTCACTACACGGGAGAAGAAGCCGACTCCCACCTCACCACAACCCCCTTCCAGAGAGTTGTAGAGAGCTATAAAGTCTGCTCTTCTCCAGACTGGACAATCCCAGTTCCCTCAGAACATCAGGCTTTTCATTTAAATGAAAAATTAAACTGAGCTCATAGCTGCAGGAAGGACAGGTAGAGAAAGCTGTATTTCCAGATGATAGAAATGAGGGATGAAGGGTTGAGGAGCTGAGGCCCCACCTTCCCCCTGGCTGTTAGGTGAGTGCCTTCCCACCAGTGCTCAGGCTTCAGGACACAGCTTGCAGTTTCTTTGGATCTGAATATTTTATTGTTATCATAATTCCTTAAAGAGCAGAAAACCTGTGTAAGAAGTGGAACAGGAGGTTCTTCCAGTTGTAACCCGTACATAAGATTCTAGCTTCTGGCACACTGTGGCTGTATTGTGAATCCTCCCAGGTAGGTTCTGCCTCACTGAGTTGATGCAATCCTTACTCTATACCAAGATGAAAGATCTTCGGAGAGTTACACAAAGCACTCCTGAAGCACTCCTGGGGTAATGTTTCCCTGGATTTTGGTGTGTGCTTGTTTTTTAAATCTCTGAACGTATTGAGGCTCCTGTTCCTTACTATCAGAAGCATAGTCTGTACTGATCTATGAAACTGAGGATCTTATATTTCTGAGTGTTTGCTGGTAGTCTGCTTAAAGCTGGTGACGAGAAGTTGGATTTTCATGATTCCAGATATCTGAATCCCCTATGGGAGCAGTCACGTGAATCACAGCAATGAAGTGAGGCCTTAGACTATTCTGACACCAGATCCCCATTCTGCTACTGCAGGAGATGCCAAAGGAATGTAACCTTGCTAGGGCTTTCCAACAGCCACAACAAAGACGATTCTAGCATAAAGCAGACAGACAATTTCCTTTACAACCTCTCCCACCTTTTACGGGAGAAAAGGCAGTGGTACAGCTGTTGCATGATCCCCTAGGGTTACAGCAGCAGCTGAGGCACTTAAAGTCAAAGCTAAGACAGGTGGGAATGATGGAATAGCAATCAGACAGCCTTTCCCATTCTTTCTACCCAGTGCATTTACCTAAGAACTCTGGAACTCTGTCTTAGTGAGGCTGGTGCAAAGGTCATGTAAGGTGACTTGAACATATAGAGCACTGTATCAATGCTAATTATCATTATATAGTATATTGCACTTCTGGTGTTTTAACAAGTTACATTGGAAAAGGGGATATTTCTTCTTGCTAAAATGTTGGACAAGCTATTCGCTTAATGGTCTTTTAAAGAAAGAAAATGCAGAGATTTTAAAATATATGTCAGAAGAGAGAAAATACTAAAATAATGGAACTGTGTAAAGGTTATGTTCTGAGGTCAAAAATCATGCCTTTCTGAAATATTCCTGAAATACTCAGGCAAGTATGGCAAATAAGGAGGTATACTGGCAGCAATGAAGAGGAACTCTCCAGTGGATTCTGTTAAAGATTTATCTGACCAAGACATCAGGACACGATGTATGGATATTTGTACAGAGATGAGAAATACTGAGTTTAGAACTGTACAGAGTGAAGTACTGCTATCTGGTGGCCAATAGGCACTTCTGATCTTTTTTTTTTTCTCTCATAAGAGGTGATGTACTCTCTCAAAACATCCTCTGCTGTGTATTTTAAGAGGTTCCATGGTGCTGAAATGTGTTTTTAGGTATCATTTTTATATGCTCACTTTTCTTCTTCCTTTATGTTTTAAGGTCAGAAGAGCACTCAGCATTTCTCCTAGTTAAATATGTCATTTTTGATGAGAACGCAGAACAAAGAGAAGGGCTAAAACTACTTCAATCTTTTGGGTTAAAGAGAAGTCAATTTGCATATTCTGCTGGTGACTTTTAAGTTGGTTCCACTTTGCAATAGACATCATTTTCAATCTAGTGATCAGAAGCAAAACGTGTTACTTTGCATAAGATATTAGCAAACAGGATCCGCTGAAATGGGTGGCAATAAACAGTAGTCATCTATAAAAGGAAATGGAGAAGTAGTCTCTGAAACTTAAAAGTAATGCATTTGAATCTGGACAAGCTTTAGCAAAGTAAGTGTAGTCAGAGCACTGAATAGAATTCATGAGAACGAATTTTGACATAGCCATTAATTTTCTCTTGCCTTTATCTGCCAGTCTTGATCCATTTAAGCTTAAATATTTTAGGAGCATCAGTTGCCAAGGAGAATCACTGGATCCTGTGCTCCCAACCAGCTCTTCACTCTTTGGCTGTGTATAGATCGAAACTGTCTTCACACTATGGCACATCCCAGGCTCTTCATCCATTTTAAGCTCATGCCAGAGTGCACTGCAGCTCTCAGTAGTCACCTGGATCATAACTGCATTATTTTACTTAATCCCCAACTGTGAGCATGTGTTGATACTTTAGATCCTGATCATTTTACAAAGGAGAACTTGGAAGAGAGAAATGCAGCTTCCCAGTGTGCACTGTCTAGCCTACATATGCTGATCTATGCTGACATCCTCTGGTGGTAGGCTTCTTTGTTGCCCATTTATCCTGAATTTTGCCTTGAGAAACTCACAGGTCAATATTTACTAAGATAAAAGAACAGTATCTTTTCCTTATCTAGGCTGGCTCTCTTGCTGCTGGTTTAGTGGGAAGGATTTATCTTGCCAGAGCATCAGAACTCCAGTCACATAATCAAATCTTACCAGCTCTTTTGAAGCACCCTTCTTTACAAATGCATCTTCACTAGCATTGCAGAACAAGTCTGAAATTCTGACTGGTTGAAACTGATTTTATATATCTGGTCCATGCTGTTAGGTGTGCATCTTGATTTAAGCACTTGGAATATATTTTGAGGATTACTTCTTCCATTTGAGGGTTTACAGTTTGTTTTTTGGCATTGTTAGTAGAGATTTTAGTGGAAGACAGGTTTGGTGGGACTGTAAATATCCACTTGGTATTAACTTATGATTGGACTAAGTTATACATGTGTTCATAAACAGGCCTTTACTGGCATGATCCAAACCATCACTGTAACAGGTTTCTCTTCTATGCCAAACTGAGACAAAAACAAACAAAAAACCAAACAGAGTCAGGCTGCTTAATTAGAGGTGTACAGTTATGGAGGTAAACTAATCTACGATTTTCAGCCCTGGAATCCTAAGTCTAAAATAATGTCAACAATAAATGTTTAAGAATAGCTGCCCTAATACCAATGCATCTTATGATTTCCTGGTCAGTTCACATAGTAGGGTGTGGATTCAGGTCTGCTTGAAAGCACACTTTTCTCCCTACGCCAAATAAACTCTTGGGTGACATCAACACAAATAACTTAAACAGAAGGTGTGCCTGTTCTCTGGCCTTCAGACCAACTGACATGTCTAGACACATACAAAATATTAAACTTTGCTGGGCTCCAGAAAAGAGCTGCTGAATCTAAACTGTTTGTTGTAAGGCAGTAGTCCAGGGCCTGGGCCAATCCCTGAATCCTGCCCAGGAATAGTTTGGTATCATATTGCTAGGTATGGGACAAAACCAAGGCAGGGCTTTCCTTGAACTCATGAGGCTTATTGTCAGATAACAGGTCTAAAGACATGGAGCAAAAGTCATTTGCTCCATTTTCTGCTTTGAGGTAAATTTAAAGGAAGCAGGGAAAATTCTGATGAACAGGCTGGAGCTGTTTATTTTAGAAGACAAAACAAGAATGAATATGATTAAAAGATGCGACAATGAACAAGATATAGAGGATAGATCAGCTGTTCTTTCCATTTCGTCTTAGAAAAAGGGACAAGTTTGAATTGAAAAGACGGACAGCTGCATCATGGATCATGTTAAGACTTCAGGTATCTTTTTAGATAGGAAATTCTTTACTGCAAGATACTAGACAGGGTACAGGGAGGGATATGACACTTATCACTGAGAACATCCAGAGTTTAAATGGAAAATTGCAAGGACACGCTTTCATGGAAGATAGATTTTCCTTCTGGTAATTCACACATTCTCTTCATACTTCTGGACCTGAATGCTGGACAAGATATCCTTGACTCCAAACAATATGATTGTTCTGACATTTCATCCATCCCCAATGCACCTTTATTTATATCATTTCCTTTATTTTTTATATATATCAAAGGCGTATTGAAGTCTACAGATACGTTTCTCTTTCCTGATGCAGTACTGCTCATACATGCTACTGAACGTAATGTCTCTGAATCACAATGAAATGTGAAATACTTTGAACAGCCTTTTTTTCTGCTTTTACAAGCAAACCCAACATAAAACATTACAAACAAACAAACAAATAAATGTTTTTTTTAACTGTACACAGATGAGGGAACAATCTAAAATCTCTCTTTGGTAATTAATTATATTAAAGTTATTTGTGTGTATATCTTGAATTAGGTGCTAACAATTAGAGAAGAGAATGCTACATTCTAAGTAGTAAAGCCATTAATCTGAGAAGAATACGAAGAAAACAGAAGTAAATAAGTAATTCAAACTAATTAACATTTGTTCATGGAATATGTAGTTGTTTCGGCTAATAAGTAAGTTTCAAATAACAAATGCTTAGCTGATTATTTTTCCTTCTTGTTACATTTGCCACCTGCTGTTAGCAAGAGCTAGATAAATCCTAGAGCTGCAATCAAAGCTAGCACAATCGTGGTCACTGCAGAATGAATGCACTTCCACAAGCCTGTATTAAAACCAGTACATTAACTTTTTCTACAAAAACAAAGACATTGTATCTTATTACCAAACAAGGAAAGGAGGAAAAACATTTCTCATTGCAAACCTCTCACCAAACTGAGGAGTTGAAAAATTAGCAGTGGAACTATGGAGCCTTTAACCTGTGGGTAGCTGGACTGAATGCCAGGCTAACTAAAGGAAGCTGGTATTTTTCCTCCCTGATACTTAGCTACTGTTGTAAAACTGATTTTCACTGTCCAGCAGTCAATTATTTTCTAGTCTTGGTGGCTCACTGTGCTATGAATTATGAGGATGGCTTCTATCAGCTTCTTTAGTAGTGATTAAAGTAGTCAGCACTGCCTATCCTCTTTCTTTCTGATTATGGCTCAGTGAGGCATTCTAGTGTAAAAGAGAAATGGATTCTGTGTGCAGGGGTGACACCGTGGCTGCAATAAAAAGTGACAGAAATTCATAACACCATTGCTATTGGAGGGGACGAAATGGCAAATCAAAGAGTCAGTAAAGGAGACAAGATTCAGCATACTCAGGAGCTACAGACATTGAAGGAATCCTATAGAGAAAAAAATTCCCACAATATCTTATGGTAAAAATGGCACAGTAGATGCTATGGGTAACTGTGTAGAACAGTGTGCCAACTGGAAAGGCAGCAGTGGAAGGACCAGAAAAAGAGTTTCTGCTGCAAGAAGGATCAGCTTTCAGAGATGTGCTTTAGAGAAAGAAGTGGTAGGATTATTTGGACATGAACTGTATGTAAACAACAAGTTAGAAGAATTGTCTCCGGACTGTGGACTAAGAAAAGAGAGCATCTATCAGTTGCAGTCAGTATGTAATACTGGAAGGGGTGAATTAGCGGTCAGGGAGATTTAGCTCATTATTCAAATGAATATGGACAAAGTTAGGGGTGGTGCTCACACGGGGACACTCTGTTTTCCCAGGCCATATAAATATGCATAGAACACCGGCTGGTGTACCTTCAGTGCACCTTGAAATAAGCAGTGTATTTTACAGGGTGTGTAGTTACAGCGAGGTAACTCTGAAGATAATTCTGCAGTGACAAGTAGTCTAGTGAGGTGAGCATTGTGTAACAGTAGAGTTATAGCATTGTAGTATAATGGTACAGCAACAGCTACTAACAGGGCTAGGAAAGATGTATGGTGGTCTCGATTTCATTTTCAGATGCAACGAGTACCAGCAGATCTGGTACTGCTGTCACTTGACTGACCTCACAGGAAAAGAAAGGAAACAAAAAATCCTGAGCAGCGGTGGAAGGATTTCTTGATTATAGACTTTAACATACAAGTTAAATGCTAGCAAGAATTTTCTCTCTGAGATATCAGAATAAAAAGACTAATCTTTTTATGACTGAATGCCGTAGAAAATATACGGAAGTGCACAAAATGAAAATGCTTTTGAGAAAAGCTTCTGTGGGTGCAGCCTGAGCTCGCAGAGCTTTGTCAGAGAGCCAATCACTGCCATCTAACGGTAAACTAGAGAAAGAGATAAATTGCACTGCAGTCTTTACCCAGTACGAGTATTTTGGTTACAAAGATGGTTTGATGTAATTAAAGTAGAAGTAATTAACATTGCCTTTATTTTTTTTCTTTTTGGTCATCAAAATATGCACTTAATAACCTAGGTTGGGAGTTGCCAAGACCCCACACAGCTGGAGCATAAATCTTAAGGATGAGGGCTTTCACGGTCCTTCTAACACTGCAGCACAGAGGAACCTGGTGACAAGGAGATTGTATGACACTGACGTTCCTTTGCAGCCCGGGGCAGAATGGATCCTGATGATAACCTTGGTAAGGTCTGGCATCATGGCAGAGACACAGTAGTAACATGAAGTGTCTCCTAAGTAGAACAGCTGGAGCAGTTGTTGGTGTAGCTAGACTGGGAAACGGACAAGTGTGACAGAGGTGATGTCCAGTTTGGAGCTGTGCAATGGGAAGATAAACCAGGTGCATGATGCCTGCTCTTGGCTGCCAAGTTACATTTTCTCTGTGAGTGAAGAGGGACCTGAGAGAAATAAAATTCACATTCTGAAGACTGTAAGTCTTACAGGACAGGTTGAGCAGTGACTTAATTGCATTCTGGATTTGAAATGGACCGCTATATCATCAGATTTGGAAGATATAGAAGACAGAAGCACTTCAGACAAGTTCTTTAATCCTACATGAGTCAAATCACATTCTAAGGCTCAGAAAAGAACAGAGTGAATGGAAAATTGGTTGTTGGCTTTTTGGTTTAGTTTTGTTCTGTTTTTCCATTGGGGAGCTAGCAACTCTGCTCAGGGAATCTCTGCCGTTTAGAGATACATTTTCTGCTCTGACTCATATGTCACTATGAGTGCAAGAAAGTGGCTTGTACTTGATTTTTTTCCTTGATAATGATGTATGTATATTTTAAGATATATGGATGAAAAAAAAAAAAAACTAACAGCTGTATTCCCTACTGAGACTGGTCAGAATCTCTTTGACCTGGGCAATGGAACATTCAAAACATAAAGATATAAAGATATTTGCAGCTTCCTTTCCAGTGAGGCTTTCAAGGAGGGAAATAACTTTCCAAAGGAACTGCTTTGCTACAAAATATCCCTGATATAAACGCCTCTCCTTCAAAAATTTAATGGTAAAACTTATGCAGGTGTAAAGCTAAGCAATCAAATTTAATGCCCATGCTAATTGTACAGCTGCCATGCAACAGTACCCCCACAGCACTTCCTATACTTGCTGATAACTTTCCAAGAGAGGATTGTTCTGCCAGGTGAGGTGAAGGGCATTTTAAAGTAGAAATTCAAAGCCGAGGTGCTCTTCCATCTGCCAAAATTACCCCGAGCTTTGCACAGCTCTTTGCATCAGGGCAAGATGCTGCTGGTTGGATGTGACTCTGTACCCATCTGGTGTGGATAGGGAAAATCTCCCAAAGGCTGAGCAGCTCAAAAGGGGTCACCAAGAGAGGTGCAAGTGGGGTGTGGCAGAGGGATGGACCTGGCCTAGTGGCTGATCTGCAAAGAGAAGGGATTATGGATAGCCATTGGTAGTGGAGGTGTGAAAAGGGAAATGCAGAGTAAAGGAAAGTAACGAAGCTAAAGCTACAAGAATCGTAGGATATGGTGTGACTGGGATTAGATTGTCATTGTGCAAATTAATCAGTGGGTGAGAGACTCGGACATCTGCTGGAGGCATTTCTCCAGGGAGAGGTTTCCATTGCCCATTTCCTGGGTTGGGAATGTGGGCAGAGGAGCAGAAAGCACACACTCTGGCCCTTTCCACTGAGGTCCCTGTGGTTTGGTTGTGCGGTGGCAGGAAGCGGCCCTGGAAATGACAGATGAGAGAATCCAGCATCTTTGGTTTTACATGGAGAGGTTTCTGGACAGGACGAGTAATTAGTAATTTATTTCTGCACTTTCAGCAGTTATTGTAAAGGGAAAATTATAGGCATGTGTGTAAATATAATAAAAAACAAATATATGTATATATATACACACACACAGGAAAAATGTATCATTCCGGGAAGGCTCTTCACCAGAGGGCGGTGGGCATGAAGCGGGCACAGCCCCGAGTGCCAGAGTTCAAAGAGCGCTGCGACAGCACCCTCGACACAGGGTTTGCTTTTGGGCGGTACGGTGCGGAGCCGCTTGGGTCTCATCCGACTTGGGATATTCTGTGATTCTGTGACACCAAACGGTCCGTGCCAGCCTGGGTGCGGCGGCCGATGGCCGAGGCCGGGCCGCTCTCCGGCGAGCGCAGCTCCGTTTCCAGCCGGCTGAGGACCGGCGGAGCCGGGAGATCCTCCGAGTCCCTGACGCCCGGCGCCCGGTGTGAGCGGGCACGCAGAGGCGCAGCGCCCCGCTCCCCGCCTTCCGCGGCGGCCGGCCGGGCCCCGGCAGAGGGCGCCGAGCGCGGGCTGAGGCGGCCCCGCCTCCGGCCTGCCAGCAGCGGCGCGGGGACGGCGGCGGCGGGCCCGGGCCTGGGGCTCCGGGGTACTCAGGTAACCGCGGCGGCCTGCCCTGCTGCGAGGCTCCTTCCGGAACGGGGCGGCGCGGCGCCGAGGGAAGCGCGGGGCCGCCGTGACCGCCAGCGGCGGGACGGGCTGCGGTCGGGCCCGGGCTGCGCGGCCTCCGCCGGGACGGCGGCCGTCGGCGACGGGGCCTGGGCCGAGGTGAGGGCCGCGCTGGGCCGGCCCTGAGCTGCGGCGGCCGCCCGCTTGGAGCGGTGCCTGCGGCCCTGCGCTGCTCCGAGCTCAGCGCCGTGCCCGGGGCGGGTGGCGGCCGGGGAGCCGCCCGTGGCTCGGGGCTCCGGCAGCCGCTGTGCCCCCGGGGCGGGTTTGGGTCAGCGGTGTAAAATAACAGCGATCGCTGGCGGCTTCAGGGAGCTTTTAGGAATTTGACCCCGGCCTGAGAAAAGGCGTTAAGTCTTTAGGAGAGGTCGCACCGTCCTAAAATTTTTAACTGTATGCCTAGTAGTTGAAATTGCTGTGGTGAGAGCAGAGCCGTGGGGGTTGTGGTTATTTTTCTGCCACCGGTAGTCACGGACCTTTCACTACTGCAGCTGACTGCACACGAATCCCATTCTAGTTTCAGCAGAGTTCACTCTGGTATCAGGAAAACGTGCAGTACACACACAGCCATACAAAAACCAGCGTCACATCTGGCTAGAGAGTTGCCCCCAGCTGAAAGGTGGGCCTCAAAAGGAGCAGCACCGGGGCTACTGGCCCCAGTCCTGTTGCGGTGTGCAGAGCTGAGCTGCTTCTGCTGGAGTGCTGCGGTGGTGCTCGTTCCCACTTGGAGCACTTTGCAGCCTTCCCTCAGCCAGGAGCAGCGTGGTCTGAGCAGGGCCTGGAGCTTAGAAACCTTCAACACTTAGGGTTTTACTTACAGTATCCAGCAGGTTGCTTTCACCAAGGAGGAGTCGTAACAAGCATAACTCTCCCTTTGCTTTTTATGAAATATCACACAGAATCACAGAATGGCCCAGACTGGAAGGATTATGAATCTCCAACCCCCCTGCCACATGCAGGGCCACCCAACTCCTCATTTAATACTAGACCAGGCTGCCCAGGGCCCCATCCAATCTGGCCTTGAACACCTCCAGGAACGGGGCATCCACAACCTCTCTAGGCAGCCTGTTCCAGCACCTCACCACTCTCATAAAGAGTAAAGAACTTCCCCCCGACATCCAACCTAAATCTTCCCTCGTATAATGTATGAAATAGCTACCTGTCTGCTTCTTTTACGAATGGTGTGTTAGATGGAGGGAGCAAAATGCCACAGGTATGTTTAGACAGTTAATGTTAAACTGCAGAAGAGGAACAGAGTATTCCATTGGGGGTTTCAGTGCTGGCTTCTATCTGATACTTTACCTCTCAGTAGTGATGGGCAATGTGTGAGAAAACACAGCAGGATGCCCACTGCATTTAGATGATGCACTGTGCAAGGGAACTAGATAACCATCTGTCTATTTGTTGTAACTGTTGTGCTGTCCCTGGAGAAATTCTTCCCAGTAGTCAAAGCACTTGCTTGTTTTTAACTATGAATGCTTATTTCATTTTAGGGTGTACTATGACTGGCTTCAGGCTCCCCATCACTGTGTTTAGAAAACTGAATGTTTGGGTTGGACTGTGGGAGAAATTCCCCTCTAATAAACTCTTTCCCTCTTGGAGAAGAAGCATTTTCTGTAGCTGTCAAGCAAGCACAATAAATGACCGAAGATGGTTTAGCTTTTCCCCAGTAAAACTCTGTGCACTAAGACTTTCTCCAGAGTATATCTCAGTACTCTCTCTGCGGAACAAAAGTAGCAAAAGCTCTAAGAGAAACAGACAAACTGTACAGGAGGAGGAGGAGGAAGAGGAGGAGGCAGATGAACAAGACAGTGATTTGGAAGATGAATTGGAAAATGACCCCAACGTAGTAAAAGATTACAAAGATCTTGAAAAAGTGGTGCAGTCTCTGCGATACGACGTGGTCATGAAAGCTGGCTTAGACATTGCAAGAAAGTAAGTATGAAAAAGAACCTGCTGGTGAGAGAGATGGCATGTAGATAACAGCTGAGGTTTGATACCCTTTATTGTTAGAATACCTACTTTTTTATGTAGCTGTTTTGAGTTGGCATGTCTGGGGTGTTGTTGTTTGTTTGGAGCATTTTCTATCAATTACCATGTATTTAAAATGAAGAAAACGTACTAAGTAATGCAAAAAGATCTAATTTGAGACAGAGGGAATAAATAACATGCTATTTAATGGCTGTAGAAATAGATGAGGGTAAGTGTAAATCTAATACACCAGGTCAGCCAGATGTATGTACACTCTACATCAATAAGTCTGATCTTGAACCTATAGAAGCCTTATGTTGCAGTGTTGTTAGTATAACCTGATCACTTAAAAACAACTGAACTGGCTGTGCAGGACACAGGACTTTATTTGTTGGGTATTCGGGAGACAACTCTTCAGAAACAGCTTTTTATTTCTTGCACCTGTAGCACAGAGCACCCACAGTCTACTATTTCATTTACCAGCTCTGAAAGATTTCTTCCAGTTCAAGACTGTCCTGTCCTAAAATAAGTAATCCTTTATGTGCAAATTAGAGTTGTGGAAATACGCCTTGCATGTGAATGGTTTTCTTGTGTTTTTGCAAATAAACAGTTGCATTTGTTCTGCTGCATACTTCAATGCAATAAAACCTTGTTTTTCTTCAGTAAAGTAGAAGATGCATTCTACAATAATGAACTCAGGCTGAATGGAGAAAAACTATGGAAGAAAAGCAGAACTGTAAGACTCTTTAACATTTAAATATTTTAATACAGTACAAGAAAATAACTAAACTGTGACCTCTTCTCCTTCCTTTTACTTGGGTTAGAAGAAGCAGCCGCTAAATGGCTCTGCAGAGGTGAAGGGCATTGCTAACACCACTTCCTGCTTTCTGTGTGTGTGACTATTATTCCTGGGGTACGGTGCTGCTCCCTAAGGCAGATGGGAGAACTGTGGTATTGAAATGGGCTGAAAGCAAGGAGAAGACAGGTGGCAGCAAGGACAGAGCTTTATGTGTTGCTGAAGGAAGCGATGATAGATACGAGGTTGATGGATTAGGAGTGATTAAATCTGAGGTATTAGTGGAGAAGGCACATGGTTAAAGTTTGATGATAGAAAGGGAATGAAACTGACGTAGCCTAGGAAGGGTTATTTTGTCTGTAAGAGAGCACACAACACACACACACAGCCAAAGGGTTGCAGGCCCAGCTGGCCATGTTCTTTCACAACAGAACTCACCCAAATGGTGACCAGCATACCTCTACATTCCCTTCAGGTGAGGGGAATCCAGGTGGCATTACTGTGGTGAAAAGGCAGTAAGGAGAGAAGTTTTAGTTCCCATTCTCCTCAAGTTAGGGCTTGTTTTTAAAAGCATACTGCTGTTGTGGATTTTGTGAGGGGGCACAAACTGTTGATCCCCATTGTTCTTTACAACATTTTAAGGCGTTCTAAAGGAAGGAGGGAGAATTTTGCATTTGGCTGCTTTGTGTCTGTATTGATAGAAGAAGATTGGCAGGAAACCCTATTTGGTAATAAACCTGAACGATACCTTTTCCAGAGTTAGGTGTTGGCTGTAATTCAGTAAGGGCAAAACTCCTGGCAGAGAAGGTCATGAGGAGACATTTAGTTGCTTATTGCCAGAGCTTTCCTAAAAGCTCACAGTGGGAGGACGGATCTGCAGTGGGTCTGGTGTAGCCTCCCCACTTCCTCCCCCCAGAGATTCAGGAGAACAAGTGGCACGAAAGGAGCAACACTAATGTGGCCCTGACTGCGGGAATTTGTTTTCTCCAGAGAGTGCTTACGATCGCTCATCTTCTCTTTCTATTTCCAGGTGAAAATTGGTGACACGCTGGATCTCTTAGTAGGTGAAGATAAAGAAACAGGAACTGCTGTAGTGATGCGGGTAGTCTTAAAAAAAGTATCTAATAAGACTGAGAGTGAAAAATACAGAGTAATTTTAAGACGTTGGAAAAACTTGAAGGTGCCCAAACAGGATGTACTGAAGTAGCAGGGAGTTGCATGTGGCAGCATGAGATTTGTTTTGCAGAAAACCATATTGTTTGTTGTTAAATACGAATTTTGGTTAAACAAAATGACAGTACCCTTTTTTAAGGGCTTGTGTTAGAAATATCTCCCTCTGCTATGTACATCAATGCTCTTGTGGTAAATGCTTGTCACTTCTTGCAGTTAGTTTTGTTTCATGATACTGTGGGATAAAATACTCTGCCCTCATATCTCCAGGCATTTTCCTTACAGATGTTACATATAATGACTCAATAAAGACGAATTTGATCACTGTTTAATTGCTGCCTGGTTTCTGCTAATCAGGTTATGTGAAAGCTGACGCCACAAGCAGCACTGCTTTCTTAGCTTTATTTCTGGATTTGTTACATAGTTTGTTTGTTTTTTTATATTATATATACGTATATGTAAAATTGCTTCCTTTTTAATTACTGATTTGATCCTGGTTAACAATGCCAACTCTGTGCTTTCAAACATGTTGATGCAATATAAAAAGATACTAATTGCAGCAGCTTATTCTTAGGCAGGAAACTTCACAATGACCGAGGATTTATCAAGGCAGAGATCCTCTCTCATGGAGAAGATAGTTCAGGCAGAAGACACACAGATAAGAAAATGAGATCTTGTTTTTTACTGCATACTGATGTCAGCGTGGCATTTAAAAGAGTATTTATCACTTAAGTGGCTGTAGAGATCTGACCAAAGATCAGACAACACTGTGATTAGAAGTACACGCCTGTATTACAGCAGGAAAGTGCTGCCTTGGAACTGGCGTCTCGAGTAATCACCTATGCTTGTAATGTTGAACATACTCTTCTTCCAACAGAAACAACAAACTCCATGAACTATGTGGCACAGACAGAATTTTTATGTTTATAGGTGTTTAACATCTACGCATCCAGGTGTGTGTGCGGGTGCAGGTGGGAGCATTCAT
Source organism: Chrysolophus pictus (assembly GCA_037305975.1). Classification (NCBI taxonomy): domain Eukaryota; kingdom Metazoa; phylum Chordata; class Aves; order Galliformes; family Phasianidae; genus Chrysolophus; species Chrysolophus pictus. The sequence continues at coordinate 43,255,693 of CM074578.1, forward strand.
TCAGCCCACATTCTGTTCTCTATCAAGTGAGAAGAGCCCAGAGGGGAGAACAGCCCAGATCAAGCAGCAGGAGCACACAGCAGGCTGCTTTTCCTTGCATGTTCCTGATATCTAAGTGGGCAGGCAAGAAGTTGTTGCTCACAAAGCAAATGTAAGGTATCAGACTATCAGATATATCTGGTATACAGTGATAAAGCAATGGCTGGATCCAATCCAGAAGGCTCTGCCTGGCATTGTCAGATTGCCCATACAGAACCATGGCACTGGCACGACACCAGGATGAGCTGATAGCTTTGCGTGCTTCTCACGCTGCAGTGTGTGCTGCAGGGAGGCCAGCCTGCCTTGCAGAGCAGGATTTGTGGTCATCCATGGGAAGACAGCAGGGACATGCTCACAGAACTGGGCTGCAGTTGGCAGAAGCAGTTCTAATGTCTACAGATCAACAGAGTGATTTGAATCACTCGTCTCCAACTTGCTCCACAAAAGAAAAGGCAATTATTTTTTCCAGAGGGACAAGAGTAGCACCGAAGCATTCCTGGTTTGTGTTAGCTTCTCCTGCAGTGGCACACCAGAACAGTTTACCTCCAGCTCCTGCAAAATAACTACAGTGCTCAACGTGATGGTTGGTCTGCAACAGCCCTCATGGGGAAAGGGGTGCAGAGAATCCTTGTGTATGGTAGGGAGAGCAGCACAAATGTGAGTACTGCTGAAACTTAAAAATCTACATCTCCAATTCTGGAGCATCCAGTGAACCTATAGACAAGAACACAGGTTTCTAAATTCTTGAGAGAACACAAGAGGAACAAGGGACAGCATTATCTGCCACAGAAAGAGACTCCTGGATTTTCCATACAAGGGGTAAAATCTCAGGAATAGGATGTGATCCTATCAAATGACTCACTCCTGCTGCTTCCACTCAGCATTTTCTTTTCACAGGAAACCTTTGCAGACCGTGCTAACACACCGCCTTGGAGCTACACACTCCTGAAAGTGTCATGATGGGAGGAACACTGCCTTCCAGGGAGCTTCAGCACCAAGGCACAACACCACAAAACGCGCCTGGAAATGGTGACAAACCGCTGTTTCAGTATAATGAGATTTGTGAAGGAAATGGGGAATGATTATCTGACATTTGTGTGTGTGGGGAGATATTAATGAGGTGATCTTCCTCCAACCTTTGACAATCAGCATTTGTTTTGCTTACATCTATTAATGCAAATCTTAGAACAACTGGACATGTGGTGATTTTGCCCATTTTTTAAACTGATCATGCTTTACTTTTTTTTTTTTTTTTTTTAACAGAAAATGATGAATTTTTTTTTTTTTAATTATTCACATTTATCTTGTGAGGGGGAAGACCAGGGCAGGGAAAATGTAGTATTCTTCAAAACAGCTTTATTTAATCTCTATTACAGCTTTTCCTTTCCATAAGAACTGAGGGCCTTTCAGCTTGCCATTAATGAAAAGAAAAATGCGCAGAGGGGACTGCAGCCACATCATGAAGTGAATCAGGAAAGAGAGCAAGCAGCAGCCTGCCCACACCACAGGATTCTCCCAGTGTGATCAATAACCAGCAGAGACACCATCCAGAGAAATGACAAAAATAAAAAGAGATATGCTGGATGGAAATGATACAGTGATACAGCATGGGGGTAATGCCCTGCTCATCAGACGAGCTACAAGGAAAGTATTCCAGATCTGATGGGATGCTGATTTGGAGTTTACTTCCAGCATTCTGCTGCAGGAGACCACCTCTCAGAGCAGTGCTTACACACAGATGAACCACGAGCATCGTGTAGCCCATAAGAAATTAAGACCGTCCCTATTGGTGGGAAGTTAACATGAACGATTTCTGTAACAGGGAGGCTAACAGCGAGGGCTTCAAAAGCACTGCAAATATTAGCTATTTGTCATTATTTCTGCTGGGACAAGAAATTAGATAGGAAGAACAAAGACTTCTGGATAGGAACTTATTTCTTTTTCTCAGCCTTACCAAGGACAACCCTAAGAGAGGGCACTAAAGCATCTCATTTCAGCAACTCATTTAAACAACTCCAAGCGCATTCTTTTTCCCCAGAATGTTAGCAAGGTAAAAAATAAACAAACATACCTGCATTGGCGCCAACTGAATGGCCAGAACAACCATAAGAAAACCCCACGAAGTCAAGCAGAGGAAGTGAAGAAGCTTTGGCAGCGACATTGGCAGAATTAGATTTACTCAGGAAAACCATAAATGTGAACCTGTGCTGTTGCCCTACCATAGATTTCAAATGCAATCAACAGAATTGTGCACCGTAAGTGAGAACACCTGTCAGCCAATGCCATTACCTCAGCACAGGCAAGCTCCAGACATTGCATTTTCCAGCTGTTTCACAACCCTTTAATTGCTGAAACAAAAGCTAAATAACCAACAAAGCCTGCACATTATTTTCTGTGTTTCCTGGGGCTGTAGAATTAATAGTGCTCCTTCCAGCATAAAACTAGCGTGCCTTTGTAGAGTATTGAGGATGCAGTTCTGTTTCCTACTGCTGTACGGAACTAACAATTCCCAAAGAGACGAATGACACTCAAAAATGTATCTATAAGTGTACTATATGTACCTGAGGACAGGAAAAAGAACAGGTGCAAACATTTTCTCGAACATGAAAGATTTGGTGGCTGTAATGTATAACAAAGTGGTTGACTTCCTAAGTAAGGATCCTTGTCATTTGAAACCTTGTTACCTAAGCCAGCTGAATGCAGTTAATAGGCAGAAAAGAAACGTGCTTCATCTCCCTTTTGATGTTTTGTTTTACATCTTCTACAGAGCTTCTAAGAAAAGGTTTTAATTTGTGCAGGCTAGGAAAGGCAGAAAAACGTAGAGGTGAGGTGTATTAACATTCCTTTCAGGAGGCTGTTAGAGGTGAGATATTCAGTGCTTACCAGAGGTGAGATATTTAAGCTGTATGTCAACAGGGACACGATACTCGCCTCAGCAGGGTGTACTGACCTGACAGGCAGAAGGCAACGCCGGTCTATAGGAAGTCAGTGTACGTACATTCTGGACATCTTTACACCTAGCAATCTTCCTGCTATTTTGAAGGGGGCAAGCTTGGTCCTTTTAACAAAAGCCATCTGAAAGGCAGAAAAAATGGCTGCAGCAAAGCAGGGAGTTTTCGTTTATGATTATCTTGGATCTTAGTTACAGCCTCTATAGGAAAAAGAACATGAATCTGTTCGTGTCACTGTACTCAGGAAATCACCAGACAACATTCCTCTTGTATAAAAATAATATACCTTTAATTTATTTACAGGACAGACCGACTGGATGAAGTGGCTGTACTTCAGATGCACTGCAGGAGCTTTTTTTTTTTTTTAAGTGATCCCATGTCACTATTTGTATGTCTCTATTTTCTTCACAAAGCATACAGTCAAATCATGGAAGATTGGGAACAGTGAGACAAAGGAATGTACACAGCCATTAGACATAAGAGAAAAAACAGCGAGGATCTTTCTGTACCCACTTTTGAAAATGCCATTTTAAAAGCTGAAAATCGCTTTTTCACTTATCAGTACGTAAGATAAACGGACTGATTTTTGACGTGTCAGGAGATATTGCAAAATGACAACATCTACAGTAGAACCCAGTACGTCTTAAATTCGCATGCTAGCTAGTAACACTTGCCAGTGGTACAACAGTTTAACGTTATCGACTTCTTTGGGAGCTTCAACATCACTTAGTGGTAAAACATGTATGACATCAAGATAAGAAAAAATAATTATAAAGGAAAGCCACACTCTGCATTTCTTGCCATCTGGTGGGGCATTCACAACAGGTTGTTGATATTGTCTGTGACTTTACATCTCCCATACAAATGGCATGTAAAAGACTTCACAGAGGCGCTTGGTAACACACAATTACATTAGAAGGTCTCAGTTTCTGGCACATTCAATTTGCTAAATTTATGCACTGAAATGAAAGATAAGATGCAGACATTGTTGTATCAGTTCTTTATCTTTGGCAAAACGTTTTCTTTTTATTTTAGCCATATCAGCTCCGATATCCATCTTCTGCACGGTCTGCTATTATTTAAACCAGCGGGAAACATTTAGATGGATACAAACAGTATCAGTGTATCGTTTAATACATTCATGACTTTCTTCATACATTCTTTGAGAATGTTGCCAGCATGTGGGGAAAATGAGCAAATGCAAATCTGTTATGATTTACTCCTGGTTTAACACACTATCCTTTTGCTAGTACTCGCCATTAGGAAAAAAATGTTATTTTGCTTTTTAAAGGGAGAGATCAATATGACTCTAAGAACAATAAATTCTAAAAATCTGAAGTAAAAATATCAAGTATTTTGTATTTTCTTACAAATGCTAAAATAGAAAATTACACTGGAACAGACTTCAAATTCAATACTATGACCCATTTAGGAACAATTAAAAAGGACCACAGAGAACATCAACAATTGCTCCGAGGCGTTCCAGTGATGGTCAGTACGCAGTCGCTGACTCTACTGACTCAAAAATACATATCTGACACTCTCTCATCATTTACATCGCCATTTAAAAAAGAAGAAAGCTGTTTTAAAGCTGTGCTCTCCAGTGATAAATCATATAGCAGAGTCACAGTGGGTGACTTATGTTATGTATGAACATATTATTGATGCAAACTTGACTTGAATCTAAGTTATACATACAAATTATGTCTCCAAATAGCTACTAATTACACTAAATCAATTTGGCTAAGTGAGCGAGCTCAATATCCCTACATCTGAAAAACCCAGACGGTGCCACGCTGATGCAAAGAATGAGTTACATTACCACAGCTCATTCGTGGGGACCCTGTAGCACTTCATTCCATCCCAAAACTAATCTTTGCAGGTACCTTTTATTTATGCAATTTGATCTTAATACTGGAAACCTTTGGAATCATCATTTTGATACAGTAAGATCTAAAAGTTTTTTAAAGTCCTTGTTGCTTATCTAGTTACTGTTGTTTTACAGAGAGGCAAGCAGGCAGGCAGGCAATGGCAATACATTCCACAGGTGCGGGCGTGGGTCTGTGCTGCTGGCTCTGCTCTCACATGCTACCCTCAGTCATGCCAACCGTGACACCGAGCAAAAAAGAAAACTCACAGGGGCATGATCAAGCTTGGGGTGCCAATGTAAAGAAACATTCACACTGTGTCTATGCTCACGTCTCAGCTCTTCAATTCTTCAATTCTTAGAATTTTTAGAAACGAAACATGAGTAACAGTCAAAAATGGAAATCACATCACTCTGACCCATTCTTGGACATGGCATTACTATTTTCAGTATCTCAGTATCAATAAGAACAAAACACATTAAAGCTGTGATTACTGTAGAAGCAAAGTCAGACATTCCAGTGATTTCAATGAATATGGCACTTTCAAAAAGCATTAGTTTTGTAGATTTTGATGAAGTTTAAATTTCAAACTCCAAATGAACTAACACAATTGTGTATAAGGGTGAAATGAAATACTGCCCCTGACGAGCACCACATTTAAAAAAAAAATCTTTATTATTAAAAAGTGTTAAAAAAGGAGGAAGCAGAAATGGGGAATGGCATAGTAGAGTTTCAATACACGTACTTGCACCAGTGAAAGCCATGCTCTTAATGAGTCATTAAGAGCTCTGTCACCAATGACTTAGGATCTTTACCCATGTACAAACCTAGTAAGCCACTTCCCACTGCTGCAGTGCCCACATAGATGCAACGCACACGTTAAAATGCAACAAACTTAGTGCCTAGTTCTCCCAGATGCTGAGCAGCCCCAGCCTGACAGGCCCTTCAGTCTAAAACAAAGCATAATCCTGACAATAATTTAGTGGTCAAAGTCTTCGGAATTCAAAGAGCCCGTCACTTCTTTGCTTTCTTTGCTTTTTTCAGTATGTCACACTTTTTTCTGTTAGGACGCCGGCATCTTTCATCAATGCTCGGTATACATTCATAATGCCACACTTCTTCCATTTTCTCCACGGGGTAAACCGCTTCCACGTAGTGGCGGATCAGTCTCAGTCTGATAGGGTCCAGCTGTTTTTTGTTACAAGCACCTGAATGGTTGTATTGCAGTCTGAGATTTTCGGGAGTAAAGAGTTCTGGGAAGAGTCTTACAAGAAGCCTGGCGGCGAAGTTTCCAACAGAAAGGCTCTGCTGTACGATCTCTCTTACCTCCTTATCAGTCAGCAAATACGGAGAAGGCACAGGGAAGTCTGGGTTAGGAATAACGAGTTCATCAAGTGGTATCTTGCAAAAATCCTTGCTGCTCCTTTCGGGTGGCAGTGGTGGCCCTTCAAACTCCTCTCGAAACCTTTCGGGGTTTATTGCATAGCTGAGGAACTCCCTCCTCTCGGGCCCTGGCATGTGGACCTTCCGCTGCTGCTGGTACGAGCGCCGCTGCTCTGTGTCCCTTCGCCGACACCTCTCATCGAGCTTCCCAACAAACTCCAACATCCACACTCTGTCATTCTTTGCCCTTGGGTACAGTATCTGCACGTAATGCCGAATTAATTTAATTCTAGTGGGATCAAGCTGCTTCTTGCCCAAAGACCCACTACAGTTGTATTGCTTCCGTAAGTTTTCATGAGTAAACAGCTCGGGAAACAAGAGAACAAGCAGCCGAGAGGCAAAGTTGCCTATGGAAAGACTGCTTTCATATATGTTTTTAATCTGTTCTTTGTTCAGTAGGTAATCGGGAACAGGGACATCAAAATCAGGAGGGGGAAAGTCAAGTTTGTCAAAGTCAATGGGCACAAGCCATATTTTTTTTGAGCGTCTACCTGGTTTTTCATATTCAAAACTGTCTTCCACTTTTATGATTGATACGTCATCCGGTAAACTAGAAGAGTCGTAACAGTCATCTCTCAGCTGATCACATTCACTTCCATCCATATATACATTTTCAAGTTCTTCATTTATTCGCTGAACGCATTGCTGCAACCAAGCTTCCTCCTCTTGTACATCCGGAAAGTAAATTTCAGTGTACCTACGGATTATCTGAAGCCGATGAGGATCCAGCAGTTGCTTCCCAGAGTCCCCATAGCAGCTGTACCTTTCAGCTAATTTTCTGTGGTCAAAGAGTTCTGGAAACAGTCTATGTAACAAAAAAACACAAAATTCCCCCGGAGAAGAAGCTTCATCTAAAAATTCATTGAGATCCTGAGCATCTAGAATGTAGTCTGAGGCAATGGCATTACTCCTGTCCAAGGACAAAGCTTCTTCTTGCTCTTTATCCTCAAGAAAATGAGAGGAATCCACCTGTTCAGTCTCATAAAAACTGGAGGACTGCACATTCTGTGGGTTATTTTCCAATTCCCTTTGAGCCCAAAACCTATTGAAAAAATCATTCAGTTGAGGCAAACACTCCACCTGCCACACGGCTGTACTCTTCACAGAAGGATAACAGACTTCCACATAGCTACGGATAAGCTGCAGATGGAGAGACTCCAGCTTCCTCTTGTTCGGAAAGCCACATGCACTGCAGTTCCTGTTGAACTCGTCGTCGCTGAAGAGCTCTGGGAAGAGCTGTACCAGTAAGCGACAGGCAAGGTCTCCACCTGACGTGCTTTGATCCATGAGCTGTTTGAGCTCAGCAGAAGTCAGCGTGTACTCAGGGGGAGGCTTGAAATCTGCCACACACTCCACTGGACTGACTTGCTTTTTAATTCTGCTCACCTCCAGAGACAGAAGGTCAACCTTATTGTGAAGCTGAGTCATATTGGAACTGAGAGTGTTAAGTGTGAAGAACATTTTCTGTATCAAAGAATATATATTTGGGTCAGACTCGACAGCAACAGCCGCTGCAGCGAGGGCTGCAGCAGAGTCCCTTTTGCGCTGGTCATTCAAAGTCCGAAGATGCGAGGGACTGCTGGGGCTGATTTTTTCATACAAGTCATAAGAGGCAAACTGCTCTGCTCCTGGTGCATTCTTCTTCTCTGTAATTTTGTGTGAGATGCCATACAGGGGTTTCTTGTAAGATGAAGTGGTTATGTCGCTGAAGGGTTCTTCCTCACAGAGCCACGTTATATTAGGATTCTTGTTCTTGCTTGGCTGCTCTGCATTTACCTGAGTGGGTGAGCCAGTATCTCTGTTCTTCATGTTTGAATTGGAGCCCTTTGAATGAATAAATATTGTATTAGTAAGACTGCTTTAAAAATATCAGTTATAGATGTTTCCCCCTTAAGCAGGCATTGTTACATAAAAGTGCAAGGTCAAACTGTCTCTAGAAGATTCAGCTGCGTTACATACATCAAATTAATAAATCCATTAGTAAAATAAAACAACAAAAATATAGTAAAGTATTTTTTTTTTTTTTAATTATTATTATTATTATTATTTTGTCTTGGCTCATGGCTTTCTCCACAGGCTAGAAATTAAATTATAATCCTTAGCACTCTTCTCCCACCGAGCTCTAAATACTCTCCCAAATTAAGTATCATTATGCTTATGTGTATGAGGATCTCGAGCTGCAGAGAACTCGGGTGGCAACAAGTCAGCAGGAGAGCCAAGAATAGAACCTAGATTTTCTGACTCTTCGTCCTGTGACCTTGCCACTGCTTCCACCACCTGCATTTAACATTCCTAGTGCTCTCCTTATGTTAGCTTTTGAAAAAGCCATGAAGGCTATAACTGAAACTCTCATTCTCTTCTTGCTGATTTTTTTAATCTTTACAGTGGTGCACAAATCTTAAAGTTCTAAGAATGAGTAAAATATTAAACATTCTTTAATGTAAATAATAAAAACCTTTTTCTTTATGTGAAAATTATCTTGACATCGCAATTTTTTTAAAAGGCAATTTTGTTTCTGAAAGGCAGAGAAGTTTAACTTCCAGTTTTCTAAATAATCTATACAAAATACAGCAATGAATTCTCAAGAAATTCCTGCTCTTGATAATCTCTATCTCTTCTTCCTTGCTTGAAACCTGAAGCAAACATTTTCATCTACTCATAGTAACTTGAGGATTGAGGTTTGGGGGTTTTTTTGGTTGACTTTTTTTTTTTTTTTTTGCAAACACATGGATATCGCAGATAATTCTTATAAAGTTAAGTAGATACAACAAAATCAAAATTCAACATACAGAATCCAAACGTGAGAAAACACTCACAGATTTTAGAAAAGACTGTACTGAAATATTTTGGCATGGCTTGTTCCACAATAGATCAATTTGGTTTAAAAAAAAATACAGAATTTGCATTCAAGGATTATAACAGATGGAATGCAGACTTCAGGTCTGAGCTGAGAACCGTAAGCAATTCGAAATGCTAGCAAAGATTCCAGCACATTCTACAATGAGGAGCTAGAATTAAGGTTCCTTTCTGAAAAGCAGAACAGTAACAGTCATTAAATTAACCTGGTCCCTAGGTGTCCTCCTACTTGGCATTTGCCAGCGACAAACTGAATCTAATTACTTTTCAATTTCTAAAGCAGTCAGTGCATGCTTAAACAGAACAAGCTGTTTTCTATTTCAAGTTTAGGAACCAGCAGACCCAATGAAATCGGAGTTGTTTCTGCTCTCATTCACATCATGCAGCCCTACACATGAAAACCTGTGCATACGTTCAAGGCTGTGTGGATGGACGGATGATAAATGAAAGCACAGTGTAAAAGTTCAAAGAATCCATGGCAGCAACGGTGCTTAGGACAGCTGACTTTCAGGTTCCATTTAGAAGACTGTACCTCCAATCCCACCCGTCTTTGAGCCCATTTGCTGTGGTGTAGCAGGAAGGCAGAGCTGCAGACCACCACCAGCATGTGGTACGACACACCCCACCTACATCAGCATCTCCATGACTTAAAACACACTGAAGCACCAGAGGCTGATCTGCAGACAGAGTGCCACTGCTCCCAGCTCCCGCAGTGGGGCTGTGGTTGGCACAGATGCCCTGTAGTTGTCAGTGGAGGAACAGAGGCACTTCCAACTGATAGTTTAGCTTCCCAAGCGGACATCACCTGGAAGCAGGTCATGGCAATCCTCCCAAACAGGGACCCATGGGTAGCTCTGCTCCCCAGTGAGACCCCAGTCTGAGCTAAAAAAACCTTTTTTTTTCCCATTTCAGATCAAAGGAGAAAACAAAGCTGCAATTCTGGAGAACCACAGAATCATAGAATGGCCTGCATTGAAAAGGACCGCAGAGATTATCTAGTTTCAACCCCCCTTGCCACGGGCAGAGTAGCTAGCCACTAGACCAGTCTGCCCAGAGCCACATCCAGCCTGGATGTGAATGTAGAATTTATTTTTTTTTATATAAAGTGAAATCTGCTACCTAAGCAGCTAGCCTTTTGGATAACATCCCCGTTCACAGAGAGTATTCCAAATATTCCCTCACATACAGAGTATGATTCATTCAGCTCCTTCTTTACTAAATAGCTTGCCAAGGTCACCAACAGTCTGCTAGTTCTCCTCAACAGCTCCTGTCGTTTTCTCCCTGTTTAATTATACAACAAAACTTGGCAATGTGAGGGTTCCTCCAATCAGTGCACACCTCACGCGCAGTGCCAGGACAAAGCAGGATTTGGATGTGTACCCAGCAGCACAGACTCACCGCCTTCAGTGTCTTATTGCACCCTCAGGCCTGGATGCAGTGTGCTGGGGGAAGGCAGTGCTCGTGCAGGAGCAGGGCTGGGCCCTGCCACCAACAGCTCAGCGCTGCCGGAGGGACCTGGGTATCTGCCTTGTAGAGAAATACATACTCAGCGTTTGAGTAACGGATGACAACAAGTTGGGGCCTCAGCACTCTCCACGTCAGAAGCTTTCTTGTCATCTTTCCCTTTTGCTTTGCTTTCCTGTTTTTATACAGGTTCCAGCTGGGAACAGCACTATTCACAGCGTAAACACAGGGCTTTGGGTACATTCTCCAATTAAGTCAGTATTCAATATATTTTTAACTATTTTTCTGCGATTTTTAAAGAAAAATCTTTAGTGGCAATTAGCGTATTTCAGAAGATGCAATCTGATTTAGGATGAACAATTTTAATGTACTATCAATAATACAAGTGAAGGAAATTTTTTGTAAGATTAAATATACATAATCTAGAGCTGTTTTTTATATTACATTTGCACAGCAAATTGTTGGACTCTATACATTCTTTGAAGATGTCCAAAATGCAGCGTTTTGGTAAACACTGATCAACACGATTGACTGTGAAATAATCTTCCACATTATCTCTCAGTGTCCTAACCCAAGTTTTAAAAGTTTAGTTATTGCTATCCTCAGTGCTAAAGTCCAGGCAATTTACGAGCTTTACCATGCTTTATACACAAAATCTCAATGCCCATAAGAATAAAGAACAATACATTCTAGCATATGAATAATGAAGAATAAATATGTCTAAGCAAGAAACACAGAAAACAATTCTATCAAATACTTGAGCTCGGAAATGTCTTGCATGGAAATTCTTAAAATTTACATTCTCCTACATGAGACTTCTCTAAAATTATTTTTAAAGAATGTAGGAAAACATTGATTTCTGGTTTATATCAGAATAATTTTTTTTTTAAAGTGAAATGTCTTCTGACAGGAAGTCGCTGAGTAATATAAACACCAGCCCAAGAGTACAATTATGTGATAGAAAAAGTACAGCTCTAATAATGTTATAGATAGATGCCTGTGTGAAATGTAACACAAACACAATGCTCTCAAAAATATTTTGTTCTCTGCTCAAGCAGAAATAGTTAATGAAGTCATCAACTAAAACAAAATATTTGTACTAGAAAAGCAGTACACTTTAAAAATGTTGTTAGGATTGAGGACTGGTTTTGGTTGGTTATTTAACTAAACATGCTGATTCACTGGGGTCAGCCGAGAGCGAGTTTTCACCACTGTAACTGGGTCACTTTCTGACATAATAAATTCAAGGTTAATTCATTTCAAATACATTTTTTAAATGTATTAAAAGCAACCAGCAAAACACAAAGAAAGCACAGTTCAGAGACCAGAAAGTAGCTCCTTTAAGATTTTGAATGTAAGTAAAATCATTGTAAAAAGTAGAAGAGAAAGGGAAAAAAAGAAAGAAAGTGTTATAAGATTAAAACCTACCTACCACAGGCACTCGGGAGAAAAAACAGAGCCCTGATTAGTCAGAGAGATGACAGGCAAGAAAAACAAATATGAAGAGCCACAGCTAGAAAGCAGAAACGAAATGCACAAATGCAACTCGGGATAACTGGCTAAGCGGCAGAACAGCAGAAAAGGATACGTGCATTAGAGTAGGTCATAAACTAAATATAACCCCAGGATTGAAGTTATTCGAAAGAGGTTGAATTTGAATCTAGGTTATTTTAAAGAAGTGCTGAGTGTGAAAAACAGGAGGTCATTATAGTGCTCTGGAGGGCGTTAGGAGAGATGTGACAATCCAACACTGAACACGACTCTTCTGGGAATCTCAAAGAGAACAACAAAAATATAAGGTGACTCCTGGAGAGGAGCTGAGGAAATAGAATTTTAGTACTAGGAAAAGAAGGGCCAAGCATGGATGGCACTACAACAATTTTTCCAAGATCAGAAGACTTTTTTTTTTTTTTTTTTTTTTAATTAAAAGGAACAGAAGGTCACCGCTCTCCCCACTGCAAAGAACAAGGGCAAAGAGAAACCTGTGCAGTTTTAGCAAAGATTAATGAAAACATCTCTGGTTATTAGGGAGGTGAAACACTAGAAGGGGATAACTGAAGAGATCTGGAACCTCCTTCACTGGCTGGACAAATGTATGGATTGCCGCAACTGGGATGCTGCAGAAGTTGCAATACATGCCATTCCAGGTGTGCTGAAGGGTTCTGAATCCCTGCGTTTTTATTTTTTGAGTAATATGCAAATTTATACATGTCACACTGACATCAAAATCTGTGTCATGGAAGGAAGAGAATTACAGCCCTGGTGCTACTGCCACTGAGGATCCAGCTGAAGGACTGTGTGACGTGAGAGAGGCTGTAATCACAGTCATACCGAGTTATGCCAAATCCCTACCTGCTCCTACGTTCTCTGAAAAACAACAAAAGTATACTTCAAATGAATGAATTAACCTATGAGTGTACGTCATTGATACAATTGCTCCCAAGTTAAAGAAATGCCCAGACAAATTTTGTGTGCAAACTGGGTTAAGAGAAGCCACATTTGACTCCAACTCATTACTAATGCAAATCTCATTAAATGACTTGCATTTTTGCTTATAACAGCACTGAATTTAGCCTATAAAATATGAACAGAAAAATCACACAGTCATGTATAGAGAAGTCACCTCTTGTGTAAAGCGTCTTTTCTTCACACTGGGTAAGACATCTTGCTGGCTCCCTGAACCATCACAACCAAGTGAGGTCTGTTTCCGTTTGTTGGAATCCTGTAGGCAAGTAACTGCGCCATCCACTGAGTGTTTCTCAGAAGATCTGGATGTTACCGAGCAGTCTAGAGCTTCATCTTCATTTTCTGTTTCTACTTTCACAATATTTTTTTTAGGAATTTTTACTGGAAAAAGAGAAGGTTTAGAAAGATAAAGCACTCTCTCCAGAAAACCATGACAGCCTTAATACAATCTTTTGTGTTTTGTTTCTTTTTATGAAAATGTGTTTTGAAGAACATCATAATTTTTTTTTTTATGACTTTCACAATAAGTGTATGCTGAGGCCACCCCAAAGTCAAGGTTTTATTATGCTAGGAACCATACAGTCATCCAGTAAATGACAGTTTCTTCCCCGAAGAAGAGTCTAAAGCATAAACAAAGTTACAGTAGGAAGATTTTTCTGGAGGGGAAGGAAGGATGCAGAGCAGAAAATACAATGAATAACAAAGACAATGGTGCATTTTAGATAGCTTTTCAGAAACTGTTAATGCAGTTTGTCCTGATCCAAGCACGTTCTTTATCAGATTATAAAGCTTCATTTCAACAGTCCTGATCAGAAATTACACAATGTATGATTTTTTACCTTCATCGTCATCAGTGATTTCAGCTGAATTCATCTTCTATCTCACTAAGGAACAAAACAAAAAACAGAGATATCAGCATCTTCTGGAAACGAGACACATCTACATGTGTTTTTGTAATTACTTTTACTCTGCAGCCGTTGGGCACTAACAGCCCACAGATAATTTCCAATCTCTAATTTTGGAGTCTCTAGCTATTTCCAATAAATTTCACAACAATCTACAGACCTGTAAACACACAACCTATACTGCAGACAACATACGATATAGTAGGAATGTACTGAAAATGACGCGTGCTTTTTCTGGTACAAAGAAAAGTGGAAGTTAGTTTACTTCTATTTATAAAGTATCTTGTCAGTACAGAAATGAAAGTTGACTGCATTAAGTTCTCAGCCTGTACTAAGTTGCCACATCTTAACACGTTCAAACGCTTTTATGTTGTTGTGGGTGACTCTGAGTCACAGAATGGAAAGTCACCATAAAGCAGAACACACGTATGTTGGAGCAAGTTTTCAATTAAAAACCCTTGATCTCTTGTTATGGACTGCATAAATTGGAATAGAGAATCTGCAGACCTGCAATAACTACTTTTCTTCCTACTGTAAAACAATAGCCTCTAATAACGTAAGAACGTTGCCGGGTTTCTTTGTAAGGATAAACAAATAATCCATAATATCCCAGCATAATTTCAGCATTATTTCCCATATCATAGAATGGCTTGGGTAGGGAGGGACCTTAAAGATGGAAGACTCAGCTGTATTTCTGTCTCCTTAGGAACTAATTCGGCAAATCACTTGGGATAAGCATCAGTCTGTGGATGTGTTCCTGAAAGATACTCTAAAGCCTTTGGAGATCTACAAAGCAAACAACCTAATCAGATCTCACTGCCCTTAGGAGGCACACAGCTGCAACCTGACACCCTTGACTTGTAAACCAGTGACTGAAGAGCTGTCACACATCTCTCATGATCACCTACTGTAGCCTCATGTTTAATTGGCCCCAGATTATAATTACTTTACATTTTCTGCAGTCAGATTCCTTTTTAATATGGCTGTCTTTCAACCTTTCCTGCATATCCCTTAACTGAGAGAGCAAGTGAATAAAGCAAACAGCCCATCAAAAGTTTATGTACAGCCCGAGAGAGGGAATTATAGAGAAATCTAAAACGAAACTGGAGTGGGGAGGGACAGAGTCTGCTTTAGAACAAAAAATAATCTTTACCTTACTTTCAAAGCACTGAAACTTTTTTTTCTTAAATAATCTCACAATATTGTTAAAAATTTGTGCAAACACTTGAATATCGCACCACTAGGCATTTTTGTCACCAACTGATGGCTGTTAATGATAAGCATGGGATCACACTCAGAGTAAGGTTTCGTACGATTGTAAAGCAGTGGGTGGCACACACACATCCAAACAAAAGATGCATGGAGTTATAATCTGCTCATCCTAGGCAACTTCTAAAGCATAGCATCCTCTGACACACTCGTCCTCAGCATGGCCCTTGTATGCAGCCCTGTAGAAAGCATCCTTAAGAAGAGAATGTCTTCATCTCATCACCAGAAAAACATATGCCTCAGCTATGCAGAGAGCTACACTATAAACCTTTTAGCTAGCTGCTGCTCTTACCATAATTTCAGAACTTGTGTTTGAGTTGATCCACATACAACTCACACCAGCTTAACGGTACTAAAATCACTGTGCTTACACTTCAGCAAACTCTGCAGAGACAAAATAGCACGAAATACACATGACCCACACCACCTGCTAAACCTCCTGCTAAGAACAAGTGAGAATTAATACCCAGTCTTAATAACTCAACAGCATTTGTGAAATCAGACAGCCACTACAGTTCCTTATGAAAAATCCTAAGACAGCATACTTAATATTACTGTACTTCACCAGTAAGCTATGTGAGACTTGAAGAAGAGCACATCATACTAAGCACCTGTATTTGCCCCGGTGTCCCAGATATGCTGACATTCAGTTTCCAGACCTTTCTTCTATGTTAGTTCACTGCAATAGGCTTAGCTTTAAGGGACATGGTACAAAACCAAAATGTGGACTTGCTGAAGAGCTGCGACACACAATCTTTTTGTCAGGGCCAGAGGTGAGAGGCAGCAAACACACTGACAGCACTGCAGCAGAGCATTCTGTAATGGAAATCAAAGTGCTGGAGCTTCCCAGCCCAATCCTGGACCATTCTGTTAGAGCAGAGCATTAACAGCTGGTATGTTGGTAAACACAGAGCCAGGACAAAAGGATGTAAAGGCAGTGCTGGGAGGAATGATGAAACATATTGAGGAGAGGATATACAGAATGATTTTTTTCCTGTAACTGTGACTCTAGCTGCTATTCAAACAGGAGACTGTGTTAGGAGAACTCTAGGAAAGCACTGGCAAATTGGATGTAGAAGATAAACAAGAATCTGAACGATCACTATTTAAAACTGGAAAAGAAGTAAAAACTGAATCAAAGCGCACACCCTGGTTAACAGTTAACTTTCTAAACATCAAGCAGGCCAAGCAATCCCCAGTTCGGGTCAAATAATGTTGAATCAGAACATTTTGTTCCTCATGTTTGAAACATAGTGCTGTAACTTAGTTTTAAATTACCTTTTGATCTGAAAATTGCCAGAATACAACTAAAAGCAGATAGTAAAAAGAACATCAGACTCAATGACTAGACTTATGTTTGAGCTCTTGGATATCAAACAAAGCACGAGCTCCAAACTGTTCCTTCTTGGGAGTCCTAGTGATCTCTCTCTCCTTATCTGGTTTCCTCTGTTATGACATTTGTAAGAACATGGGCATTACAAGAAAATTAACCACAGACAGCGGCTTCTATTGAGCGTGAGGAGTCAGCTGCCCCTGTAATTTCCTGCCACACAGCCCCACCTGCTTCCCGTCAGGCATGGCTGCTCACCTCATCCTCCACTGAGCTTCTTCAGCTTGATCAACTAACATAAAACAATTCACTTCTTTTTTTTTTTTTGATGGGTTGCTTTTCTTCTAATCCAGAGAGGCAATGGGTAAGGCAAGCAACCAGGCCTGGCTCCAAGCACACGTCAGGTCTGGAATGGGAAGGAGGAGCAGAAATCTCTCTCTGACACCAACACGTCACTGGCACGGTTCAACTACTCCACAAACCTCTTGCACGCCACCACCTCACTTCAAATGTAGGTTGCAGCTGACCCGTGAGCAAGGGGTGTGAAGACAGCAAGTAAAGCAGCACTGCTGCTAAAGGCCAGGAGGTCATATGGGGCAGACCCATCTGCAGGTACGTGTGCCTGCCCAGGCATGGCTAGCATCAGTCTGGCTGGGTGCTTCACGCTCTCCACAATGCTGTTTGCAAAGAGTGTATGGGAATAACAATTATTTCTTCAGTAGAAAAGGCATCATTCTGGTCCAGACTGTGCAAATAAAAAGGCTGGAGAAGAAAAGAGGAACGTGCGATGCAACAAGTGCAAGAAGTTATCATGAAAGAAAATCTTTCCTATCTAAACTGTTTTGATAGCGATTATACATAGCTGCAGAGATGCTTGTACCAAGCACAACTAGGTGTCATGAACCTGTACAATTTCAGCCCTCACCTTGGAAGACATAAGCACTCCTTTCAGCTCAGTCCTCTAGACTTTTGAAACAGTTAAAAAGCTGAACCTTACAGGAGTCTTCTGAAGGTGGTGACAGCTTTGTTTTTCCAAGAAACGTGAATATCTAAATTTGCAATCAGATAAAGACAAAACTATTTATTTTGTCCTAATATACGATTTGCAGAGAACTGATTCAATACGCAGTATCATGCCCTCCTGCTGCAAGTTCAAGCTACTTCAAACAAATAAACATGCATTACACTCAAACTCTAGACATTAATCTAAGCATTTTATATGCAATCTCGAGACTCGCACCAAGAAATCCCACTCAGCTACCAGAATCACACAATGGCCCACGTTAGAAGGGATCTCAAGGATCATGAAGCTTCAACTCCCCTGCCGCAGGCAAAGCCAACAACCGCCCTTTTTAATACTAGACCAGGCTGCCCAGGGGCCCATCCAACCTCACCTTGAACACCTCCAGGGACAGGGCATCCACAGCCTCTCTGGGCAGCCTGTTCCAGCACCTCACTGTTCTCATAGTAAAAAGCTTCCTTCTGACATCCAACCTAAATTTTCCCTCCTCCTTACAGCTTCTAGACATCAAGTTTCTGGTGGAGCATACACACAAAACCCTAAGAGTCCTGCATGAGGAATTACCCTGTTCAGATTCAGTAGGAAGACTTTGGTACTTCAGCACTCTCATGGAGGACAGCCACAAATGAGCACAAGGCATTTCACTTAACACAATGGTTAAAGACGTATTCGGGAGATTTTTATTTTCCTGCTACTGATTTCACACTGGAGACAAGACTCAGGTCCCCAGATATCAGACAACTGGCCTCATCACCAGGTGATGGACACGCAGGAGGGCAGGCTGGAAGGCAAGCTTGGGCATGAGGAAGTAAGCAAAGAAGGGGTTGTCCCGGGGTTCCAGCATGCCTTGGCTGCTACTGTCAGCCAGATCTCCCTCCCACAGACTCTGTCCTCATCATATCAGATCAGATTAGCCAAGGGAAAGGGACAATTTGATAAAGGAAAAGAACTTTATCTAATTCCACTCACATCACTTAGGCACATGACTCCATTTAGTAACATCCAACTGATAACACAGAATTACAGAAACATAGAGTTGGAAGGGACCCCTAAAGATCATCTAGGCCAACCCCCTGCTACAGCTGCAACCTACAGTAGCTTGCAGAGAAAAGTGTCCAGACAAGTTTTTAGTATCTCCAAAGATCTTTTTGGGCAGCCTATTCCAGTGCTCCATCACTCTCAAAGTAAAGTTTTTCCTCATGTTCATATGGAATTTCCTGTATTCCAGTTTGTGTCCACTACCCCTGGTCACTTGGCATCACCGAAAGGAGCCTGACCCCATCCACCTGAAACCCTTCCTTCAGATATTCATAACCATTGATAAGATCCCCTCTCAGTCTTCTCCAGGCTGAGCAGTCCCACGCCTCTCAGCCTCTCCTCACAAGCGAGATGCTTCAGACCTCTCATCATCTTTGTAGCCCTTCACTGGACTCTCTCCCCATTCCCCATCTTTCTTGGGCTCCTGTACACACTACTCCAGATGCAGCCTCACCAGGGCAGAGTAGAGGGGAAGGACCACCTCCCTCAACCTCCAGGATCCCATTGGCCTTCCTGGCCACCAGGGCACACTGCTGGCTCATGGCCAACCTGTTATCCACCAGGACACCCAGCTCCTTCTCTGCAGAGCTGACACCAGCAGGTCAGCTTCTAATCTGTACAGATGCAATCAGCTGGTCCTCTCCATTTGTAGGACTCTACACTTGCCCTTGCCAAACTTCATCAGGTTCCTCTCTGCCCACCTCTCCAGCCTGTCTAGGTCTTGCTGAATGGCAGCACAGCCTTCTGGTGTGTCAGCCACCCCTCACAGTTTCGTACCATCAGCAAACTTGCTGAAAGTGGACTCCATCCCTTCATCCAGGTCACTGATGAGGACATCAAACAATACCTGATCCAGTACTGACCTCTGGAGAACACCACTAGCTACATGTCTCTAAGCTCAGCCAGTCAGCCAGTTCTCAATCCATCTCACCGTCCACTCATCTACCCCAAATATCCCATCTATCATAGAGGGCTATCTGATTGGTTAAGCATCATTTCCTCTTTGGGAGCCCATGCTGTCTATTCCTAATAACCTTCATCCCTTGGAGATGACATCCAGAATAAGCTGCTCCGTCACCTTCCCAGGGATGGAGAAGAGGCTGATGGGCCAATACCTATTGCTAATAGAGAAGCTCCACACGTAGCTCAAAGTTGCAAGTTTGAGATAATGGAATAATGACTTTAAAAAAAAAAAAAAAGTTTTGGAATGTTAATGCTTGTCTGTCCTTTTAGAGGTAACTACTGCCCTGAAGCTGCTGTTGCAAATAGAGCTAAAAACATCATCTGTGTGTAAAAATTGTGCCTACTTGAAATATGCACAAAAGCCTTCAGGATTAAGAGCACGTAGGTAGAAAAGACCTTATGAACACAGTATAACATAAGCTTAACCTCCTCCTATGTATACCTAACAATTACTAATTTGTTGGCCTCAGAGTATTTTTTTTTCCTGTCTTATGTTTACAACCCTTACAAAAACCACAATGCAAAGAGAAAAGACCTTGCTGGTAATAGAAGATCAAGCCAATTCTCCGCCCTTGCAATCACTCTTAAAGAAAGCCAGATTGATCACCTTTAAGCTCTGACTTCAAAAATTAAAAAATGCTGCTGTTCAATCATTTATAACTAAGAAACAACTTATTACTCATTAAACATCCATACACAATCAAAGCCCTTACAATCGGGGAAAAAAACAAAAGCACAAAAAACATGAAAGACAGTACAAAAGTGCACAGATACTACATGTAATACTGATTTTATAACACAGGAAAATTATGATTACAAATTAAAATGGTTATCTTAACTAATATAATAATGACTGTTTCCAGTTCTATAGAAGTTAGTTGTTCACTAATTCAATCATTTGCAAAACACTGTACTGTTCAGTTCTTCATTGTATGGCCAGTGTGTAGATGCTGCTTCTCAAATGCACACAATCCTACTAAATATTTTAATACCTCCATGTAGGTTGGAGGTTTGTCTCCAAGTTTTCATTACTGATACGTTACCAATAACATAACATCATTTTTTTTAGACATTGTGTATTATGAGATGTTTATTCCTTCTAATGCCTCATGGTGGTACACTGCTTCATGCATAAAAGTCACAGGCTTTAATGAGAACTACTTGAGTTTTGTTTACATCCAAAGAGGTGAACTGTTATGTACATTTTGGTCAGAAGATAGGACACAGTGTTTGCTAGTCACATTAAGAATGTGTTTAAAAGCATATTTAAAGGATTTGTTCAACTTCCTTGCTTTCAGCATGCAGTGAAAGATGTAACACTAGCTAAGGAGCCGATATTGTAAGGAGGTAACATTGGCTACATTTTACAAGATGAGTACACAGAACTGATGTTATTTAACAGAGAAAAAGCTGCTGGCCTCACTGCAACAGCACTTGATCAAGTCAATGCTACATAACGACAGTGTGGTTTATCCAAAGCCAACCAAGGACAGTTTATTAGTTAAGAGACTTCTCGGACAATAAGGGGTCTGAGGTCCTGTTCCCTGTCTCTGGGTCTGTACTTCACATAAAGCATGTGTTATATAAAGCAATGCAAAAACTCACACACACACACAAACAGAGACATGGACAGAATGCAGAGTTCAAAGGAGTGCCACAAAAGTCTTCAAGGGGCTGGAGAAGTTGCTGCAGGAGGAAAGGCTGAAGGAGTTTTAGGCCCTTTCGAGCTGGGGAACAAAAGGCTCAGGGGAGCATCCCAGTACTTAACAGGTGGCCACAAAGAAGACAGAAGATCTCCCTTCACAAGGAGCCACATGGAGGGGATGAGGGGCAACGGATACGAGCTGTACCAGGAGAGGTTTCACCTTGATGTAAGGAAGAAATGTTTTACAGTGAGAACAACTGATCTCTGGAACAAGCTCCCAAGGGCCGTGGTAGAGTCCCCATCACTGGGGCTTTTCAAGACGGGTAGGTGGTGCTGGATCATCTCACCTAGGCTCCCTTCTCCAAGGAAGGCTGGGCCTGCTGAACTTCTGAGGTCCCTTCCAATCAGGGCTGTTCTGATCCTCCCTCGGAGGAGTCCACGAGCTAGGAAGCAGCTGGCTGGATGCAGTTCCATCCAGCTCAGTGTGGTTCTAACTACCCAAAGACAGTGAACACTCTGTCCTTTGTGATGTTTCAGAAGGATGAGGTCAGACTAGCTCTCTGAAAGGATAAGGGCTTCGGAAGCCTCACCTCTGGCTCAGGTGAGCCAGGAGCTGCCTCCCACTCAGGCACACTGCTCACCAGCTGCTGGGCAGCTCTTCTGCTGGAGCAACCTGACAGACTTCTGGCTTTGGCCACGTCATTCAGGTCTTTTGCTTCCTGCCTGCAGCACTGGGTTCTATGTGAAAGTATCTATATGCTACAATTATTCTTGGCGTGCATCTGATTCTTCCAATTTATAAAACAAAACAAACAAACAAACACCACTCAAATTCAGTTTAACAGAATTACATGGAAACACCACTCCAAAAATTTTTCAGTGCTTGCTTTCTGCTCAACAGGTCAGCAATTTGAGTTTAAACAAGGCAGAAATTTCTCAACACCTTTTCAAACAACAACAATAACGCAAGTATTTTACTCCGGGCTTTTTGGCATTTTCATTAATGTTTTAATTTCCTCTTTAAGTATTCTCCTGTTATTGAAAACCTCATCACCACACTCATTTGCATGATGTGGAGAATAAGCAAATAGCTGCAGCTCGCTGCCAGTACACCTCTACTTCACACATCTGAATTAATCATGTTAAAAGTTACAGCTAAAACCACCACCACAGACAGAAAGCAGAAATAAAGATAAAGGACTCTATATTTCTCGCTCTGAGCTGCACTTTGCATACGTTCAGTCAGGTTCCCTTATGAATTACTACATCTTTCTGAAGCAAATTTTGGAAAAGCACGGGAAGCCGCTCGAGCAGCAGGTTGAAGAAACAACTCCGATGCCCACAGCCACCTGAACTGAAAATGTTTATTATTTCACAGAATCACAGGGCTGTGGGGTGGGAAGGGGCCTCTGGGGATCACGCGGCCCAACCCCCTGCTGGAGCAGCATCCCTACAGGCTCCTATGAAACAGGACTCTTACATCTGTTATCCAAACAACGAGCAAAACGCAAACACGGGGAACACGGGAGCGTACTTGAAGCAGATGTTTTCTATTCCATCAATTTGCTGACAGCAGGGTGCTGCCGGTGACCCCAAAATGGAGGTTTGGAATACAATCTATTACTGATGCCCCAGCACTCAAAAACAGTATTCCAACAACACGAACGCGCTGCAACTACAGCTGCACGTACCGCAAGTTTAAAAACCACGAAACGGACAATTTTAAGAGGAGCTTTACCCTTAACGGGCAATACAACCCCCGCGCCGAGAGCAGTTCGGAAACCTCCTTCGCCACCCGGCGCAGGAGGACGGGATGCTCAAGGCTCCTCTGGAGCCAACCCGCAGCAGGGCGCGGCGCCAGCAGGCCCTGCACGGCACGTCCGCTCCGATCCGACCCTCCACCGAGGGCACGGGGACGGCCCCCCACCCGCCGGGGTCGGGTCCGCTCCGTTCCCCCAGCCCGCCCGGCTCCCGGCCGGTGCCGCCGCGGTGCCGGCGGGGAGGCGGCGGCCGCCACGTGGGAGCGGCGCGGCCCCGCCCCGAGGCGGAGGCTGCGGCGAGGCCGCCCCGCACACCCCGCACGCGGCGGCCGCGGCCGCTTCCGCGGTCAGACCCGCGAGCCCGGGCTGCGGCGGCGGTTGGCGCTTCCGGTCCGAACCCTGCCCGGGCGGATCTATGTGGCCGGTGCGCGCGGGGGGGAGGGGTGGGGGAGACGAGGTGAAGGCGGAGGCGACGGCGGAGCGGTCGCCTCCGCTCCCCTTCCTCCGGCCCGGCGCTCCCCGCGGCGCGGCGCGGCGCGGATGGAGGCGGCCCGGCCGGGCGCCGTGCGCCAAGGCGCCGTCGCGAGCGGCGAACAAAGAGCCCCCGCCCGCCGCGCTCCGTGCGGGGAGCGGGGCCCGGCCGCGGCGGGGCGAGGGGCCGCCTCACCCCCCCCCTCCCCCGGGCCTCCCGCCGTCCCCTCCCCGCTCCCCCTTCCCGCCCGGCTGCGGCGGCGGCACTTACCGAGGCGCGGCGAGGGGGCGCGGGGGCCCCGGGACGGCGGGGGCGGCTGGAGCGGCCGCCGCTGGTGCCCGCCTCTCCCCCCCGCTCTTTGTGTGCGAGGGTCCGCGCGCTGCGCTCTCGCGTGACGTGACGGGACCGTGTGTCATTTCCGCACAAGGACACCGAGCCCCGAGCCGCCGCGGCCAGCGCCACCCGCCGCCCCGGGGCAGGGGCAGAGGCGGGGGGGGCGGGGGTGGGAGGGGGGGGGGGGCGGGGAGGAGCGGGCCTCTCTTCCCCCGGTCCGCCCCCGCCCGCCCCGCCGGGGGCACGCGCCGCTCCCACCGGAGACCCCGCGCGCGGCCCCGCCACGCGCGCGCCCGCTGCCCGCCCGCGAGACCCGGCCGCACGTGGGCTGGCGCCGAGCACGTGGCCGCGGGGCGCCGCGCGCCGCCGTTGGGCGCCGTTATCGCGCCCTCCCCCCCCAAACTCTCCCTTCCTCCCTCCCTCTCCCTGCTGCCCTCAGCCGTCGCCTCGTGGCCGCCCCACGCGGGGCCCCGCGGCGGGCAGGGGGCCCTGAGGTGATCCCCGCGGCTCCGTGCGGGAGGGGAGGACCGGCAGCGGCCGGGGCCGGCCGCACGGAGCTGCGAAACGGGAAGTGCTCTCTGCTTTAATGAGTATCCGTGTCGATGTTATCTGTTTTGACAGCAACGCGTGGAACGTCAGTTCGACGAATCCTGCGCTTTCCTCTCAGAGCTTGCGGGAAAGCCCCAGAGATGAAACCGTACATCAACGTGACGAGGACGGTCCCGTCGGGCGGGCTGCGCCGCGGTACGCAGCGGGAGCGCTCCGAACGCCGCCGCTTCTCGCGGCGCTCCGTCGCGGCGGGCATCACGCGGCCGCCGCTCCCCGCGCGCAGATCCCGTGCACACGGCGGGCGCTCGCACTGCGCCGTCATTGTTTCACTTCTCCCGCAGCCGAAAGAACCGTGTCTCGTGTTACTGCGTTAAATGCAGTGTCAAGCAGTTGGGAAATGACTTTCCAGGAACGAAACCTCTCCGATAACCCGCTGCCCTATGAGTACTTCAGCCCTCCTCTAGGTACTCCCGCTTTCCCTAGGACTGAGTGATACAAAGAGTGAATCTTTAAAAAGCTCGTGATCTGAGGTGCTGCCGCTAGGAACAGCTCCCTAAATTTCTGTCTTCCGTTTGTGTGGCTCCTCTGAGTTTGGACTTTAGGGTTTGGGACATCCTCACAGTGACTACATGCTGCTCACAGACAATGCTTTGCTGACTTAACGTTGGCTGCTCTTTTTGTTCTTATTAAGGGACGGCTCTTACAGCAGCCCTTCCCAGCAAAGCTGCCAGCTTCCAGACTGCTCCGACGGAGCACTTAACGAGGATACGATTTATTAACGAGACAAGAATCTACAGCCAGCAATTCATTGACCCTTTAGCGATAAGGGCGCTTCCCGATAACTTTCCTGGGTCTGTTAGCACTACGAAGGTGAAATTTCCAGCGTGATTTGTCCTCTGCCTTGTTCACAGAGCTAACTGAAGGTTTCCTTAAAGGGTACAATGCTTTAGCACCTGGCCCAGCTGCTGAGTAGTGCTGTGTCCCACTTGGATTTCACTTGAGTCCCTTACTTAGTGGGATTGAGCAGGGGCAACCGTAAGGCAGGAGCATGCGGGTGGAATCCCAAACTCCATTTCAGAGCCCTTGAGAACACGCTCACCAGTCTGAACTCCGCCTCCTCCCTGCTCTGCCCGAGGCACTGCAGCTACCAGGGACCCAAGCCCAGGAGGAGACCCGAAGGGCCTCAGCTAAGCATAAAGAAACACAGCATATTGCTGCCATAACAGCACTCGCTGAGAGGGGAGCAGGCCGAGCTGTCTCCAGGCAATGCAGGGAGCAGAGTAGATTGGCTTCCTGGCCAGACAGCTCCCAGTTCCTTCACCATTTGAACTCGTGCTGAACAACTCATTTATTCAAATGTTCATTTATTTTCCTTCATGCCTTTGGCTCAAAAGCCACTCTGTGACACTGCAGCAATCTCTGGAAAATTCTGCTGGGAAGGGAAGCTCTGGTACTCCAACACGAGCACTCTTCAGGAAAAAAAATCACCATCACTCCTGAGTGCAAACAATGTACCATCGCTCACCCTGCCAAGCTGAAACAAGATTTCAGCCATCAGCATCAACCAAAACGCCAAAGCTGCCAACACTGATTGTCTTTCACAGAATCATAGAATGGCTTGGGTTGGGAAGGGCCCTTAAAGACCATTGAGCCCTAACCCTCTGCCATGGACTGCTTACCACCCCCCAGCTCAGCTGCCCAGGGCCCCATCCAACCTGGCCTTGAGCGCCTCCAGGGATGAGGCACCACAGCTTCCCTGAGCAGCTGTGCCAGCGCCTCACCACCACTGAGCAAAGAATTTCCCCTGAACATCTCGCCTAAATCCGCAGTGGCGGACTGGCAGTGATGGCACAGGTGGTGTCACCACTGCAGCAGGCATGAGAGAGGAGCTGGAGCAGCTCAGTGTGCTGAGGCCACAGCATGGTACAGTGACACGGAAAGAGAATGGCTACAAATGTAGAGGCCTCTCCACTCCTAGTCATGTACACTTGGCATGAATGAGGACCCAAACCTCCCGCACGGCTCCTTTCTTGCAGATTGCTGCAGTATTCTGCAGCACTGGGGAGGCAGTGTTGTGGCATGTGATGTTGAAAGTGCTCTCAGCACTAGTTATGGTAGTTTGGTTCAGTAAAATGTACCACTGTAGCACCAGTCAATCTCTTTTCTCCAATATGCATCTTGAATCTAAGCCACCCTGCACCCAGACCCAAGAGCCAGAAAGCAGAAGAGAAACAGCCTTAGTGTGCAGAGTGAGTTCCTTCCAAGTCATATGCATTTTGCACAAGACCTTAAGGTGGAATCAAGTCCCTTTCTTGTAGGAAGGCAAGCAGGGCCTCCTCCTGCCCGATGCCTGACTTCCTGCTGCCTGCAGGAGCAGGGCACCCTCTGCTCAATGTGCAGGTGCAGTGAGAGATGGAGCTGGAGGACAAAGCCTGGAGGATGGGGCCAGTGCTTGCTGCTGGAAGCCAGCACACTGCCAGGGCCAGGATTGCCCTCTAGTGCTTCCCATAAGTGCATGGGTGAAGTCAAGAGTCTGCACCGGCCTGCCAGAATTGGACAGGTGCATGAGAACGTCCCAAAATTAAAAAATAAAAATAAAAACTAGTCCAATTAACTCATTGAATCTACAGTAAAAGGTGGTCTGTGACTCAAAATTTATACAAGCCTGAAATATTCAATGGCAAATAAGGCAAGAACATCTGTCACATGGTGACCCACTTCACACTCCTCAGAACCTTTCACTGCCAGCCAAACTGAAGGGACATCCACGGACAAATAACACGTTTCTGCTTAGAGCCCACAGGCAGCAATGCTGAACAAGTAACGTGCTGCAGGCACTATCCAGACCACACTGCAACCTAGGGGTGGAGGAACTGCAGAAGACACCTGAGCTTCTTTTCTATTTGCAAACTTTCCATGGGTGCAAGCAGTGTTGGAGGCTCTGCCTATGACATCCTGCACTGATTGGGAAACAGTGGCTTGGAGAGCCAGCTAATGTAAGTGCAGGTTTCTTCTCAGAAACAAAATTAGTACGTGATACTTTTAAATTTCGTAGCAATGCTGCATCTTGTTCTTAAGTACGATGATAGCCGCTGTTGGAAGCCAGGCTTTGCAAATATGGGCAAGTATATTTATATACATATATATATTAGTATTGCTAGTTGAGGATGTCAAAATAGAGAATCCAAAATCATATCAAAACTGTAGTGGATGATGGGAGTAAGACAGAACAGTAACGGAGCTTCAAGAATAGAGTAACTGACCCAGAGAGCAACTGAAAATCTCCCTCTGTGCTGCAGCAGTTGATGCATACATCAGTTGCCTCCACAGCTGCTTAAAAATTGATGTGTCTGAGCAACTTCACTCTTGAAAGTGTAAGCCCCTTTTAACCTCTTGGCAATGAAATCGTTACATACAGAAAAAATGCTTTAGGCCTGTTGTGCAGTCTCATACCTCATTAAGATATCTGCATTCAAATATTTGCAGCAATATGTAAAAAATAGTGATAATTTGGCAAGCAATGTAGAAAACAGGGTTTTACTGAGAGCTCGTCTCATCTGTCTGATTTGCTGAGTAATTTTTTTTTTTAGCAAAGACTTCTCTTTTTTTTTTTAAGTGAGAGGAGCAGCATTCAGGTCACAGAAGTCTTTGTAGAAGGAACCCTCTTTACTTCAGAAGCAGCTTGAGATCTCCTCTTTTCATTCTTTGCCCCACTGCTATGGGAGAGCTGTTCAGTGGACAGGAACCTTTCCTTCTGGACGTGTATTTGTGTGCATTCCTGGTTCACAGCTATTAGATACTGCAACCCAAACTGCCACAGCAACTTGGAGAACAGTCATGTATTTGAAAGGTATTTGATGGTTGCACCGGATGATCTTGTAGGTCTTTTCCAACCTTGGTGATTCCGTGATTCTGCAAACGCTTTTTACCAAGCAGAAAATAAATCTGCCTTGGAAATTGGAAAATTTAACCTGCTGGTTTTTTTCTTTTCCCTCTTAAAAATGGAAGGTGCGGGGGCCTGCACTTCCAAGAACAGAAGAAATCCCATGTGTTTAATGGCTATTACTACAAGAAAATGTGATCAAAAGACATTCCTTTCCATAAAAGTTTAAGTAAGAAATACTCCCAGTCACTAGTAGCATGACTATTTGCAGCAGCACAGGTCTTTAAGAAACACTTGATATTTGAACTCCATTTATTTTCCTGCACAGATACCTTATCTCAGCGCATGGACATCTAAAAGCCATTTACAGCTCCTGAGCAGAGAAAGGGATAGTCATAGTTGTTGTAAATTGGTATAAAACTTTAACGCTTCACTTCCACAGGTTGACAAAAGCAATGCCATTGTTTTATTAAAATAAGTCTCAGTAATGCAGGCATTTTTCCTTTAGTGTTCTCCTGCCAGTGCTCTGTTGTACTTTCTTTATGTCGGTGCTGAAAATAACGATGCGAGCAACTAAGTGTAATTGTAGGAAATTATTGCTAGCGATTTGCATATGAAACACACACCTTTTACTGCCTCCAGTTTGCATTGTTCGACTGGGTTATAAATAGTACAGCTCGAGTGCCGCAAACAGAAAACAATTTTCAGCGGGCGCATGCAATGAATGAAGAAGTGCTCCGGCACAATGTGCAACTTGGAGAGCTTTCATCAGGATGGGCCAAGGGGGGAAAAGGCTTTCTCTCTTGATCATGCTCTGCTTTGGAGAAGCTGCTCACACAGCGAGCATCCCATCCCGCTCATCCGCAGAGTAAGGCTTTTCACAATCAGTGTTTATGTTTTTGTGGAGGAAAAAAAAATACTAATAACGTAATCTAATCTGCAGGCGGTTGTTTCAGATTCCACTAATTACTTCTAGATAACATTTCCTTTTTGTAATTTGACATTTAATAACTGCTAAAATATGAGCGCTGCCGTTGATTCGAGTAATTCGGTGTAAATGTCAAAGGCAGAAAAGGGGCTGGTTATAAGATGCTGGCTTTGGTGCAAGCAAAATGCTCACTTCTATGTACAATTAGAAAACTACAATGAAACTGATCATTATTCTACTAGCAAAGAATATTTTCAGTCCTTGATAGCTTGGGGAAGGAGCGAAAGGGAGGAAGACAAAGCGAAACAGGGAAAATGAAAATATTTTTGAGCAAAAATTTTATAACGCCGCTGCAGAACTGCAATTGCCCTTTGTAATCCTATACAGGAGAATATAGCGCTCAAATTAAATTGTACGAATAAATTCCATAGAAACCAGATAAATC
The DNA here is from genome assembly GCA_037305975.1 of Chrysolophus pictus. Classification (NCBI taxonomy): domain Eukaryota; kingdom Metazoa; phylum Chordata; class Aves; order Galliformes; family Phasianidae; genus Chrysolophus; species Chrysolophus pictus. The sequence continues at coordinate 43,285,321 of CM074578.1, forward strand.
TGGGAAATGCTGCTTTAATTATCATGGGCACACCTGTCACTGTTTGCCATGTCCTCGTGTGATGTGACCCCCCTGGGCAGACCAGTGATCCCATCATGTGAGGGGGTTCGCACCCCGCTCCGGGATGCTGCCTTCCCATTCAGCAAGGAGTCACCTCGCTGTTTCTGTTTTGGAGAAAAAAAGGTTCTTTTTCCACAGAGATGCACCTTGGCAAAAAACCATTCTGCAGACAGGGAGGAATGAAAGCCAACTTGCAGTGCTGCAGAGCGTGAGTCTCCTACACGCGGGGGAGCCAGAGCACTCCTCAGCTGGCACAGCACAGGGACCCGGTGATGCAGGGGCACGGCCATGCACGAGTGGCAGCACCTGGACGTGGGGACAGAGCGGGCAGCACCAAGCGCAGGGCATCCAGCATCTATTTGCTCATCACCCCCCTCCTCCTCTTCACAACCTACAGCAAGTGTTGTGCTTTGTGGCTCAGGTAATTCTAACGGCATTTGTCGGCTTGCTATCAAAAGTTGAGCTTAATGATGATTTTTAGAAAAACAGGTCAGATTTACCCCAGAAGAGAAACGTGTGAATGCTGGTTATGTAAATGATTAGTGCATTTTAGGGTTTGGTTTCTGAAAGGGGAAAAAAAAAAAGAATTTATTGCAAAGACTGTGAAAACAGATCACTTTCAGAATTGGACATTTTCTTTCCTTTGAATTGCTTTGGGAGACTGAGAAGCAGCAATGGAGAGATTTCAGCAATAGGTGAACCTCAGAACACCACAAGCTGGTACACCTGAACAACGTACCTGGGGCAAGAAGCATTCCCCAGTCATTCCACAGAATGCTCTCTCAATAGTTCCATGAGAGTAAAAAAAAACCTTTTCAATCCTTCAGCAATTTTAATCAATTCGGTTGCATGCTAAGTCATGCGTGCACCCTATTGCCAAGAGGGCAAAGCACATCCTGGGTTACAGTAGGAGCTTCACAGCCAGCTGATCAGGCCATCAAATCCATGCTGCCTACTTGCCTTTTCATCCACCTGACTGGAGGCAGGGCTCCTCTAGTCCTGGTCAGAGTATTAATTACCTGAGTCTTGTAAATTTAAACCAGAAATCCCTTCATTAGGGCCAGGACTACCATAGGATCATTTAGAACCATAGAATGGTTTGGTGATCTTTAAGGTCATCTAGTTCCAGCCCTCCCTGCTATAGGCAGGGCCACCTCCCTCTAGACCAGGTTGCTCCAAGCCCCATCCACAGAACCACAGAATCACAGAATGGCCAGGGTTGGAAGGGACCTCAAGGATCATGAAGCTCCAACCACCCTGCCACATGAAGGGTCACCAACCTCCCCATTTAATACAAGACCAGGCTGCCCAGGGCCCCATCCAATCTGGCCTTGAACACCTCCAGGGATGGGGCATCCACAACCTTTCTGAGCAGCCTGTTCCAGCACCTCACCACTCTCTCTGTAAAGAACTTCCCCCTGACATCCAACCTAAATCTTCCCTCCCAGCCTGGCCTTGAATGCTTCCAGGGACGAGACGTTCACAACCTCACTGGGCATCAGCTCTCCTTCTCTCCCTAAGGAATCAGCAACTGGAATGGTAATTTTACTGGATGGACTTTTTTTTGGCTACCATTTTTCCTCGCTGTTCATGTATCTGATCTTGTAGGTTCAAGGTGAGTTCATCACCCCGCTTCCCCATGTCCTCCTCTGGTCATGCAGATGCACCTATGGAACTTTCCTTTGAGCAGAGGAAAGCTGACTCTCAGCAACTGAGATGCTGGCCTATATGGTTGAGGACAATCTCTGAGTTACTGGAGCTGTTGGGACAGTCTCTCCACAGCCAAGATGCTGGCATGTAGGGTCAGGAAGAAGAGAGGTTCCCTTTGATTGCAAGAGCTGAACAACTGACCTGTCCATCACTGGTGCCTGCAAATCATCCAGATCATTGTAGCCAAGATGCTGGTGTATAATATCAGCTTGCTCAGCATAAACTTCTGCCACATGGCCCACATGCACTGGACTTAATCTGGATCTTTGGGTGCTTGGTTGACGTCCAGGTCGTGGCAGACCACCTCCACCATGGCTAATTCCATCAGTTACTGGATACCTTCCTCAGCAGTGGTCCACTGACCTCAGTAGTGTACAGGATCCTCCTTAAAGAGATACCTTTCCCATATGCTCAACTAGAGAAGCTGCCTCCAGAGGCTAAATGAGCTGACTTCTGCTTCTACTGTTTCTTTACTTGGCTGTAGCAATGACTGAGGGAACTGAGGTTGGGTCTCTGGCTTAGCTATTGGTCTCTTGGAGACCCTGTCTCACCGTGAAGGCACTGTGTAGTGGTCAGTAGGTGCAGACCAGGCCCCAGCACAGCCTGAGGAGTTGTATCCCTCTGGCATAGTCAGAGCACCGCTTCCTCAAATGCTCTACCCCATCTTTTGGGGTTTGGGGGTGAAATCCTATATTGCTGGATGGGAAAACTGCTCTTGGTGCCTGTTCTTATTCACTCACACACCTTGACATGCCTGACCACAGTGCCACAAGGTATGTTTTTCTGAGACATTCCTAAATAGTTGGTTAGCCTTAGGAAAAGCCAGAATCACATTTCTGAGGCAAGCACTCTGAGCAGCCCAGGACACTCAGGGTACTGGAAAGCTGTTGCAGCAAGGGAAGAAGCATCTGTCCTGCAGAAGCAGAAGGTGCCATTCTTTGTCTCCTTTACAAACTGGCTCTCAGAAAAATGGGAAAAGCTGCAGTTATTAGTTGTCTCCACGAGATGGTTCCCAAAGCACTGGGACAGCAGCAATGCAGGGCCCAAATACCAGATTAGGCTCGAGGCCAGTGCTTTTATCATAGCTCTCCCAGGCAAAGCACAAGCAGGTGCTGCAGAGCATAGTAAACCGCAAAAGGCAAGAACAGCCTTTAACAAGCTCTCAAATTTGATGTACAGCAAGAGAAGGAGCCTGGCATGGAGTAGGTAAGAAAACAAATAAATCAGCGGTGGGAACAAGTAAATAAACATTGTGACCAGCAACAGGCTTAACAGAAGCTCTCCCTCTAACATGCTCCATCTAAATCTGTCGCTACCTCTGCTCTGCCCCGAGTTGGGCACCAGAAAGGACTGTTGTGGGCTCACCCTGGAGGGCAGTGTGGCAGACTGTACAGCTGCTTATTCACACACATCACCTCCCACTTCCCAAGCAAGCTGGGGCAGAGAATCAGAAAAGCAAAAGAAAGAAAAGTTTTGAGTTGAGATAAAGACAATTTAGTAAGAGAGGAAAAAAAAAAAACAAAAAAACAAGTGATGCAGAAGCAATGACCCCAGCCAACTGATGCCTAACCAAACCCAAAACAGCAGCTCCTCTGGAAGACAGCCCAGCTTTTATTGCTGAGCGCAACGTTCCATGGCACAGATTATCCCTTTGGTGAGCTGCAGTCAGCTGTCCACCTGTCCCCAGCCTGCTCGCTGTGGGGGCAGAGTGAGATGCACAGAAAGCCTGGGTGCTGTGAAAGCTCTGTTCAGCTGAAGCATTGGTCCACTACCGATACTGCTGTGGTCACAAATCTAGAACACAGCACCATACAGGCTGCAATGATGAAAATCAGCTCCATCCCAGCTAGTTCCATCCAGTGCATCACAGTAAGTTTTTATTCTCCTCTCCACCATCCCCAGAGAGGCCATTCCTGAAGCGGCCTGTTTTGGGCTTGCAGCCCAACAAGCATAACATGAAAATGGCTTTGGTCCCTGCTGCTCAGGACATTGTAAGGATGGCCACCAGGAGGGGTTGATAGAGTTGGGGTTGCTTAGACCACTGAGAGCAGACTAACAGGCAACCAAACACCACCAGCCTACAAGTACAGGGTACGGAATTAAAGAGAGGGGAGCCAAATTCTTCTTAGTTGTGGCAGAAGTAATGAGCCATCACTACCAACTGTGGTGAGGAAGGACATCAGAAACTCCTTCACAAGAAGGTGGAGCAGCACTGGGACATGCTGCATGGGGAAACTGTAAGAAGTTTCCAAGTCTTGTTGTTGGCAACAATCCCACTGTGAACAGGAGATCTGAGTACGTGACCTTTAGCACTCCTCTTCCAGCCAACATTTCTAAGCTCCTATGTACTTTGTTTTCCAAACAATTAGAAGTTGAATTTTACAGCCTTCTTATACAACATTATCACAATTGTGAAGCTGGAAAAACCAGGCTGGAAGTTCCATTAGACACATATGAGACAGCCATTCTAACCACTGCAGCTGTGCTCTTTGCAGATGAATTCAGTTTGGTTTTATGAGCAATTGGGACCTTGTCCTATATTTTGCATAACCGTGGAATGATCCAGCAATACAAATCCTGGGATGAAGTTCAGAGGAGCAGCTGATAGGTGCTTCTGGTTGAGTCACTTGTGTTTTGGATCAGTGTACTGGTGGCAATTAAGAAAAGCAGACATAAACATTAGGTGCGATTTTCTGTGCCAAAGCCCTTCTGAAATGCAAGGGCATGGAAAGGAAATGGAATATGTCCTCAGCTTTGCTAAAAACCAAAATCAAACCTCAAACTCTTTAATTAATGTACATTCTAATAATTCTCTTGGTCATTAGAAAATTAAAAAAAAAACCAAACAACAAAAACATATGACCCTGAAAAGTTTTCTTTTTTTTTTTTTCACTCTTACAGATGATAATTTCACTATATATATACATGCACTATAAGACAGCTGAAGACAACACAGCTTCTGCCACCTGGATGGCTGAAGCAAATGTTATGAATTCCTTCTGCAGCCAGAACTCAGACCTCCCCTCCCCGACATCCTTATAGAAGTAGGTAGGGAAAGAAATTCAGGAGAATAAAAGCAGAATGATCTAAAGGTTCCACCACTGCTCAGCAATTGCATATGGTGTGGGTAACCTAATTAACGCACAGTTTAAGAGAGAGGTGTAATTCTTTGCTTGTGTTTTACCTGGATAAACCAAGGCAACAAAAATTTCTCAATAATTATAGACTATATCTATATATATATATAGATATATATATATATTCAAATATATTGAATATAAAATTACCCAATAACAGTGGTATGGACAACTCATTTTGACTTCTTTTTAAATTACTGTTAAGGAACAGTTTAAGAGCAAACAGAACTTTCTGGTAGTAAAAATACAAAACCATTCTCGATATTTTTGTTGATTTGCCTTTATTAGTAAAAAGTACAAATAAAAAAGATGTACTTCATGAAAAAATAAACCAGGTGTACACAGTTGTTTTGCATGTTTGATTTTTTTCTTCATATAACCGAGGTAAGATGGCTCAGAATATCTCCAGCAGACCCCAGTTTCTTGTAGCCTTTAATCATTTTGAAGCACTTAGCATAGATGTAAGATAAAGACAAGGTACGGCTTCTTCTATATGTAACCTGTAAAAATCAGGTCCAGAAAAGCTATCTGAAATACAACTGGGGTTGAATTTAAATATTTACTTTCAAGCCTGGTGCCTACATTAGCTAACCAGTGTACATTTGCACCCGTGAAGTTCCCTGAAGTTCTAAGGCAGATGCCCATGACTGCCATCACCTGTGTGCTCTTCTGCAGCCTCCAGCAACCTTCCTGCAGCAGCAGCACCAACACGGGCAGAAGTGCCCTGAGCTTGGGAAGACAGAAAATGCCAGGGCAGGCATGGAAAACAAAGTGCAAGCAAGAAGTGGTCTCATGCTGAAGACATTCTCCAAAATAAAACAAGTCCTGAGTTTTGGACACTGCTCCTGTACAAAGATTGTCTCAAGTGTCCTTATTATACATGCAGTATTACAGTATAATATAGACATATATTACATGGAATATTATGTACATTATGCAGGATGCATTTTCAGTATATTTTTAGAGGATACAGTTTGTATTGTATTTTGCACTCGGTGGAATGCAACACGCTGGTCTATGATAAATAAGCTGTGTGACAGAGCAGGGAGGAGTGCAGGGGGAGAAGGAGGGAGGAGAGAATTTAACAGAAATAACTCCACTTAGTGTTTGAGCGAACGATGTAATGAAATCTGTTTGCTGTGCTAGCTGTCTCCAGATCGGGCTGTAATTACACCACAGAAGGAAGAAAGGTAGCTGAGTCTCAATCTAGATCATTTATGTAAACTCAGCCTTCTTGTCAACGACGTTCTCAGATTGCATGCATGCAAACCACAGAAATCATCTCCTATGAACAAAACAGAGACAGTCTCGCATTGCAAGCTCCTGATACACCTCAAGCTTTCTGTAGTTGGACTTTAAAATTCAGAACACCGAGATTCAGAACTTCTCCAATGTTTTCTCCATTTTGTTCAGAGCCGCGAAAGACTGTGCTCACAGAAGAATTTCACACAGAATTTCTGTGTTCTTTTCTGCCCAAGCCTGACATCTAGCCTTACAAATTAACATTTATTCGGCTGAAACGAATACAAGCATCGCAATTCCAGGAAATTATTCTGTGTAAGGTTGTGCAGAAACAAACTGCTCGATCTTAGAGAAGGGTATTCCCTCAATTCCTTCAATTCTTTGACCCAGAGAAGCATATTCTGTATGCACAGTACAAAAACCAGGCAGCCACTTCCCTCAGCAGAGCCAAATTAATATTTGATTAAATATCTTAAAGCTCCTACTTACCATGCTTGACACATTTTCTCGGCAAGTTTCTCAGATAGGGAAAACATTAGACACAGGGCAACTTTACATTTCAATACATGAAAAGAGCGCGAGGAGCCACGGGCCGTGCAGACAGATAAAGGACTTTCCCCTGTTAATTCCCTGCCCTCCAGTCGGAGATGGGGTGCCTGCTGGCTGTGGCGGCCGGGGGCGTTTCGTGTGACACCCGCTCCCTCCGCACGCCCTCCCTGGGCAGGAAAACCACCGGCCTCCGCCCTGGCGCCGTCCCCGCCGGTGCCCAATCAATACGCACTTATTTCCTGTCCATTTGCTGAGGTCACGGAAACGGGCCTCATTAATTATTTCTGCCGGTGCAGCCTCAAGTGTGCTTCTGGCACGACAAGTGGATGCGTGACCTTTTTTTATCCCCCCCTCCCCCTTTCTTTTCCTTTTTCTCCCCCTTTTCCGAATTTTGCCTGTCATGGAGGGAGGCCAGGCGGGTCCCTGCCGACGGGCACCAGGCAGCTCCCACGAAGGCCTCAGGAGAACCGGGTCACGGCGTGGACGATGTTGGCCAGGGCGGCTCTGGCCTCCGAGGGAGGGAAGCTTTCCAGGGCTGCCAGCGCGCGGTTTCCATGGCAACGGCACAGGTCGATGGCAGAAGTCACACCTTTGCCAGCCTTGATCGCTTCTTGCAGCTGTTGGGAAACACAGGCATGGAGAGACTGCTCCGGCAGGGCCGGCGCACAGTTAGCTGTGATGGCGGCGCTTCCACCACCTTTTCCTGAGGTAAAGGCAATCACCAAAGCAATTAGAAACAGCTCTCAGAACGGTCTCAGGTGTACAGCTGCTCTATTCTGGCTCCAGACTACAATAAAACTGCAGGTGATTTAACACACATCGCCCACTCCTCCATCACTGAGACTTGCCAGCTCTCCAGCGGGCACAGAGCAATACGAGACTTCAAAACATCCGAGCATTTCCTACCCACGCCACTGTCTGAGAGCTGCTGTGTAGCAATGGCACACTTGCTCTCCTGTTTGCTGCTGTGAGAAGCTGGATTTTATAAATGCTCATTAAGGATGGCATGCATGGAGCTTTTGCCTTCTATACTACAGATTTCTATTAATACACTGCATGATTACATTTCTGACAGTGGACAAAAGCAAACTCTGACAGTAAAGGAAGGTTTATTCAACTTTATCATACTCAACTAAGTCTGGATAGAATAGCTTAGATTGGAGGGGACCTTACAGATCATCCAGCTGGGCCCCAGTTCAGCTGCCCGGGCTCCATCCAACCTGGCCTTGAACAGCTCCAGGGATGGGGCACCCACAGCTTCTATGGGTAGCCTGTGCCAGTGCCTCACAGCTCCCTGAATAAAGAATTTCCTCCCAGCAACTCTTTTAGTTTGAAGCTATTCCCCCTTGTCCTATCACTATCAGACTGTGTAAAAAGTCAGTCCTCCTCCTGCTTGTAAGTTCCCTTCAAGTATTGGAAGGCCACAGTGAAGTTTCCCTGGAGCCTTCATTTCTTCAAATTTAACTATCCCAGTTCCCTCAACCTTTCTTCAAGGGAAGGGTGCTCCAGCCCTCTGAGTATCTTTGTGGCTCTTCTCTGAACCTGCTCCAACAGCTCTGCATCTTTCTTGTCCTGGTGCCCCAAGGCTGGATGCAGAACTCCATATGGGGCCTCAGGAGGTCAGAGCTGAGGGGGATAATCACTTCCTTTGCCCTGTGGCAACCCCTCTTCTGACGCAGCCCAGGATATTGTTGGCCTTCCAGGCCATCCTCTCAGTAAGGACAGGCAAACTGAGAATGGTTCAGTGAAACACCCGATGAGGAAGTAAAATTCCCAGTGACATTCATAGCAAGCTGCTGGAAAGATCTGGTACCTAAAAAACTTGAGTAAATGACAGGTTAAATTTCCCACAAAATAATACAGACAATTATCCCTAAACCATGACAGCATTTCATCATCCTTAATATGTCCCACATGGCTTTCATTGTTCAGTTTCATCACGGTATCAGCTTTTTGTTTGTTTTTTTTTTTTTTTAAAAAGGCTTTTCTTGAACACAGGTGTCTACATTAACTAATTATGCAGGGTTCTATAAATTATGTTTCCCTCCAGCACATAGCACAATGCCCCAATTCATTTACAAACACATCACTATAACTGTAGCAACCTAGAATTAAATCATGTCAAAAATATCTAAGCCATGTTCAAACTGTAAAAGTCATCCATTTTACAGATACTTGCATTTAGTTAAAATGAATGATATTTCTTAATACAAACTGAAGTGGATTCATTATCTGTATTTAAAGACAAAATTAGTTGAAAGCATATTACAGCACTTGAGTGTTCAGGTCCCAGTTCATAAAAATTTTATTTTCCTTTCCAGTTAGAATCTTCCTGTGCTGTGCTTTGGAGAACTAACCTGGAGGCAAAACTGCACTGCATCGTTAATTCAACACATCTTTTAACGAACAGGACACAGCCGTACAGCACAGCTCTGCAGCAAAGGTGGTGACAGGTGAGAATGAGGAGGTACGTGAACAGCATGCAAAGGTATTTCCTCTCTACTTCCTTGAGTCATAAGTTTGAGAGATGGCAGAGCCCACACACTTGAAGCTAACTCGGCTGATTTGTTAAAGCTCACTAGAAATGTTTAAAGTACCTATTAGTGCTCATGTAAGTATATACTGAGACATAAACTGGAAAGAAATCAACTTCTAAAAAATCTTTAAAATCTGGAATGAGGGAGAATTCAAAAACTAACAGAAGGACACAACCTATTTATGTGCTTGTCTTGTGCAAACCTGTAGTTACAGTGCCTTGAAGACAAAACAATTGAAAAAAAAATCAGACTAATCTACTATTGAACGTTTGCAGGCAAAGTTCAAGGAACCTCTAAATGAAAAAAATCTCTGCCTATACGACAGGCTCCTTCCTCAGCTTGATACTCATGAACAATTTCACAGTCCTTAACAACTTTGTTTTGTGCTCCACTTGCAGAACCAGCCAGCCAATTCAAGTAAGTATACATACATTGAGGCAAACCAGCCTGGATTAATCAGAGTGAATGTTACCTCTGTCTCAGACACGGCTGTTAAAAAGGAAGGGGAAAAAAAGCACGAGTACAAATTGGGCTCCTTGTAGCAAGAAAGTTATTAAAGAAATTCAAGATGTAACTCCATAGGAAACCAGGCTTCAGTAGCCCTGCTTTACACAAAACAACTGATTTATGTCTTTAGCTGCACTGTTAGTTTTACTGGAGCTACACTTCCACACTTGCTCTCAATTTTTGAACTTCAGTGATTTCATGTAATGAACTTCACAAATTAAGTACATTAAAAAATCCACGTATCCAGTTTAGATATATTACTTCTATTATTTCATTTAGATAGGAACAGATAATTTTTTAGGCAAATTAATAGAAAAGAAAAACAAACTCTTTCAATTTATTACTTTATAAACTTCAATTAAGCTCCCTTGTTAATTTCTTCTAAACAAAGGGATCACATCTTCTGGTCTCTACTTACATGGCTTCATTTTGTGCTCACATATTTCCACTGGTAGGAACAATTTCATCTATCATTAAAATACAATCTACTTCACAGCAGCATTCAATAATTAAAACAGAATACAAGTCAAGATATAGATTACTTAGACTTTTTTTTTTTTTTTTGCCAGTTCAACTGCAAGATATGCTGAAATACTGCATTTTAAATTTTTGGCTTTTGTTCCAACCACTGGCAGTAAAGCCTTACTTCTTTCTAAAGGTGCCAAGCATGTGAAAGTTCACAGAAGGACTCTTGTTTCAATTCAGCTTTAAGAATAGTTTTAAAATAGCGCGGCCCAATTAAGATTCATAAGGGAAGCAATAACCCCTCCCAACAAACCAACACTGTTTTTCCTCAGCACCCTCAATCTATCCAGATGTTTACCAGGCTTAGTGGTTTTGCACTGTACACATGAAGCTCAGAAACACAAAGTTTTTTTGTCTGAAAGGTTGCTCTATGAGTCTAAAAAAAAGCAATGCAACAACAGAATCTTCAACTAGATTCAAATCAATAACCAACAGGTTGATAGGTCCCATTTCTCTCATGTTTGAACTATACTTTTTCCTTCACAGTTACCTATGCATCTTTTTTCTTGAAAGAGTGTGCCCTTGCAGCAAAGATCACCAACCACACCTCAGGCTGCAAACTGCTTGGTTTGGCTTAAGAGTAGAAGGCTGGAATTGCTGCCCCGACCATCTCAAGGACAAGTGCAAAGGAGTCACTGATCAAAGGTTTATGTGGAAAGGAGGAGAAGCATTGGGCTCAGGTAGCAGCATGGGAAATGCTGATGAGACTCAAGGAAATTTTTTTTCCACTGGGAGGAAAGTCAATCCAACAGGTTTCTCAGGCAGGTTGTAAAAACTCAAGTTCTTGCAGGTATGCAGAAATCAGTTAGACAAGGCTCTGAGCTAATCAATTCACAGTAGCTCTGCTTTGAGCAAAACGAGGGACCAGATGTTCCCCAGAGTTCCCTTCCAACTTCAATTACCATATCATCTTGTGACTAAAGCAGAGTTTTGAGCACTGTTTTCTAGTCTCCTTGTCTTAGAAGACAAAAAGAAAATTTAACACACAAATTACATATTTGCCTTCCAGAGCAACTGTTCTGGGCTCCTACTGGAGAAGACTGCTTGTCTGAGGGCAACAAAAGGACAAAAGGGCAAGGTAGGAACTGCTGGATTTTGGAGACTGAAGAATCAATGAAGGCAAAAAAACAGCAGGTGTTCAAGTATAAAGGAACAACTTCAAGTCTTCTGTGCTGATATATCTTTACCTTATTTCCCAGCCTAAGGAAAAACAAGATTCCTTTTAGACAGTTCTACCTACAGGGAGCAATACATTCTGCGAAGGGAAAGACTGTGAATATGTAGTAAATATTTTGATAGAACTAAATTTTATGTGCAAAGTGAGAAGAACACAGGAATTCCTTTTTCTTTTTTGTAATGATCAAACTTAGGATTAAGTGACAAGATAACAAGCAACTACAGAAAAAAAAAATGTATTTTTTGTTTGAATGGTCCTGAACACCTTAATTTCTTATATACTGAAATCTTCAAACACATGTATGAACTGAACTTGAACTATTCTAAATTTCTGAAACATACATTATTTACCAAAATAAGAACCCCCAAACACAAAATCTAAATTGTTTGTGGCTGAGTGACTGACTAATGCATTGTTTACAGTGCTCTGAACTAGCTTTTCTAAACCCATTCTCTCTTTGCCCAGTAAGAACTATATTACACTGCTGAAACATCACCTTGAAGCCTATTTTACAGCTAGTAGATCAATTTTTTTATTTTTTTCCTATATTTCTGAAGTACCTTGGGGTGTCTCAGCACTCACTTGCAGCCCTTGTGGCCAAGCACAGATTCATGCTCTTCCTTCTCAATCTAAGCTGAACAATCATTTAAGTGCATCACTTCATACTATCACTGAATACATTTTTTCAGTCTTTGTTGGTTATATGCAAAATAATATGCCATTTGAAAAAGGATTTTTTTTTTTAATATGTAAAAGGTAAAAAAAAAAAAATGCACCTTTGAAGAGCATAACAGCCATTAGTAGAATAGGATTTATTTTCCTTACTCATCTAACAAACAGCTGACATTTCTACTTCAAACTCAGACAATCCCTTTCTAGGAAGAGACCAAATCTGGAATGAGTCACCCCTAACAGTACAGGAAAGATGTCCTGTGTATAGGGAACACTTCTGCTCCAGCTGTTACGCAGTTACGGAAGGACACTTTGCCAAATTATTACAAGCCATCTTGAGCGTCTGACAGAATGTATAAAACTTTTACCTATTAGAGAAGATACTAACTCCTCTTCCTTATGCCTTTCCAGGTCTTTCATTGTGAACTTGACAAGACCTATGAGCTTTTAAATCTAAACAATGATAGGTGTATGATGAACCCAAAAGTGTAACATGCTCAGATCACAGTAACACAGGTAGCCATTACTAATTTGTCATCTTAGCAAACACAAGTAATTAATATGATATTTATGGAAAAAAAAAAAAAAGTGATATTGTTTGGTTTAATGAAACAAAAGTTATGTTGGATTCTCATCCTAAAAAAGCCATGGAAGACACCCACCAATTAAAAACAATGATACAGCTGATTTTTGGTATTGCATGTACACTTGAGTACTTCAGATAACTGTTACCTTTCTTTAGTTGAGTCAAAATCTAATTTCAAAAGAAACAAACACACAGACTCTCTCAGAAAACAAAACCTCCTAAATTTACTGCAAATAACAACATAACAGCATCCCCCATCTAACAAGTGATCATAGAATCACAGAATCTTAGAATCATCAGGGTTAGAAAAGACCTGCAAGATCATCTAGTCCAACCGTCCACCTACCACCAACGCTGCCCACTAAACCATGTCCCTGTGTACCACATCTACACATTTACTGAACGCCTCCAGGGACAGTAGCTCCACTACCTCCCTGGGCAGCCTTTTCCAGTGTCTCATCACTCTTTCTGAGAATAAGTTGCTCCTAATATCCAACCTGAACTTCCCCCAGTATAACTCGAAGCCATGCCCTCTCATCATATCAAATAATTTGGATGCTAACAAAAGATATATTTATTTCAGGGACAAAAGTGAACGCCAACGAGCAATAAGGGCCAACTGCTCCATAAAGGACAGGGAGCCATGTGAGATGACCTCCCAGCAGGGCATGAGACCAGGGTCCCATGAGGTGAGCATCATCCACTTTGAGATTTGGTTAATTCCAAAAGTGCAGTTAGCCGCTTCTCCTGAGAGGTTTTGTCTGCTTATATAATATTGCTAACACATCAAGAATATGTATACTCACTAACAACTGTTGTTTTAATATACAGAACAAAAGAAACTAATGGCAATGGCTGCAAACAAGAGAGATTTTAACAGAAAACTACCAGAAGTCATTACCATCTACAAATACCAATTCTGTTTTTAGCTCTTTGCTGCATTTCAGGAGCAGGACAGTAGCTAGTCTACTGCCTGTAGTCCCATGACACCTCTCACGATGATGCTCTGGCATTTAATTAATCAGAGCTGAGGGAGCACTGTCATTTACGTTGTGAGATGGTAAAACTGCTCCGCAGACAGCACCACAGTAGGACAAGTGCATTGACCACGGTAGTCAGGAGTGAGCTGGTCAAGCAGAGTCATATGCCCCTGCTGGTGCAGCTGGATGGCACTCTGTTATTGTTATTGCCACCAAAAAACCTCATTGTTTCCAGATCTGACCTTTCCCATTTTTCTTCTTTAGTTCTTTCCTTCCATATGTGAAGCCAAGACATTAGTGTCATGCAGCGTATGAATGGATCTACCACTTCTGACTCATATTACTGCCAATCCAGTATAAAATCAGCTCTGTTAAAATCTTGCGGTGGTTCTATACACAAACTATCAAAGTATATCACAGCACTGCTGACGTACCATATTTCCTGTGCCAGTTTGGATGAAAGGACTCCACAAGAAAGCAAGTGAGCACGCCTACATTAAAAAAATATTGTTTTGCCGTATCTTCTTTCACTTGACTTATCTTTTACAAATGCTACATTAAGAAAAACAACAAACCCTTTCCATGGTATGCTATCTGGATGCAAAATATAGGATGTTGCTTTAGTCTCGAAACTCTTCTAGAGCCTTGGCCAGTGAACAAGAATTATCCACTCCTGCTACTTTTTGTACCTATGTTACTCTCACTTAACAAGACTGCATAATGCCTAGCACCATTAAGTCTTGATTTCAGTGGAAGATTTTTAACCAAAATTATAAATAAATGATTCATTGAGGATCTCAATTTGTTTTTTGTAGAATTACAGCTTATCAGTGGCAAATAATTTGTAAAATGGACAAAGAAGCCTGAGATTTTTGTTGAAATTCAGCGTACTAATGAGGATGACAGGAAATCATATTTCAATGACACACAAGCTTTGTTTCTGCCATACATTAGGACTTTTATTGTTGTTATCTGAGAAACACCATTGAAGTAGAGCTTCAACTACTTTTTCATCTCTGTAAGAGTCTTTCAAACAACATAATGATGGATCAATAATTTGTCTGGATGCGGTGTGGCAGCAAAAAAATCAGAGTGAAACATTCAGATAATAATGCAAGAAAATAACAGTCCTTCTGATATCAAAGTCCTTCTGATGAGAAGATTGATATGCTGGGAGAAAAAAGTACTAATAATTTTGCAGAACAGTGACCTTATTGACATGATAGTCTCGGGGCTAATTAAATTAATGAAAAGTATTTCACTTCTGTTTTTATCTCAGAGCCCTAACTAAATTTACTAGCACCATCAAGATTTTTTTGTCAGTGGAAAAGCTCAGAAAGATCATTTTAATATAACATGCATCAAATGAACAGTTTAAAAGTTCTTGAGCAGCCTTTTAAGTAGTCACGTTGAATGGATACATCTCAATTTCTCATCTTTTCCTTAATTCATTATTTTAATTGAAATCTGCAGTGAATAAGGTGAAATATTCTTAAGCAGACAAAACAGCAAAAGGTCTTTATGTACATATTGTTATGAATTTAAATAAATGAACAGCATTTTTGCTTTGTGCAAATGGCATACTGAAGTTCATAGCAAAAATGAAGTTTTGCATCTAGATTTGGTGACCTTAGCTTTTTCAAAATGAAAGAGATGTTTCAGAGACTCAAAGAGAAGCAAGGCTCCGGATTTGATTAGAAATGTTAAAGTAATTCTAGCAACTGAATAGAGATGAGAGGAAACACTGATGTTGTGAAAAAAAAAAAAAAGACAGCAAATGTGCAAAATACTGACTCTGGTGGTACAGAAAAAGAGACATCACAGCAGAGAACAAAAAAGAAATACAAATTTGTGTGGCACAATGTGTACTCTAATTGGCTGTGTGCATGTACAGGTCAAACTACTACACTGAGGTGAGCTACAGGTTACTGAGCTTACTGAGCATGGATGTAACTAATGGCCACTTTTATTTTAAATGAAGAAACACAGAAGAGAGGGATGTGACACCAATTTTGAAACTGATGTTCACAAAAAACAAAGTTGATTATTGTTTGAGTGTGCAAAAGCAAAAAAGGAGAATTTTTCACTAATTAACTACTACTAGTTCTTCATTACTGAACTCAAAATATTTATGAGTATGTAAGAGATGATCAGCCAGAGCACTGAAATCATGTTTCCCAGCTGAAGTCAACTGCATGAAATAAAAAACTCGAGAAGGCTTTTTCCTTTCCCTTTCCTTTTCTTACATTCAAGTGTCCAAGTTGCACAGTCACACTAAGTTTTCCAACTTCATACGAAGGATTCAAAATATGAAATCATACAAGTCAAAATGTAGAATATAATAACAAATACATAATTCAGTAAAGCAATTTAGAAGCCTTTAGAAGACTTCCTCCCACCTCCCACATTTTTTTGTTTTAAACTATGGAAATGACACTGGACATGTCACAACTGTAACTCTTACAAGAAGGAAATCCATTCTATAGTTAGAAAAGCAAGTAGCGTCGTCTGAACATTCAAATAAGTGTTTCACACATTTGAGGAAAAGAATTTAGTTCTCTCAGCAATGATTTAGAAAGTGACAGTTGTATCAGTCTTTTTCTATTGTTAAAAACAAAACAACTCAAAACACCAAAACAAAATGAAGATGATTTTAAATAGTAAGTTAAAGTTGAGATCCTTTTCATGCTTGAACAAGAAGAAAAAATAATAATTCAAACTTTCTTAATATGGAATAATTACATTAGAAGTCTGACCTATATGCATACATGCTAGTTTACCATATTAGCAGCAAACATTCATAGCTGTAATGTTCTTTAAACTCTACTCCAAGAGGTGATTCTCAATTGTGTGAGAGCAGTAACTTCCCAGTGATGCTGGAGGAAGCTAGCTGGACCCTCATGATGTACTTAAGACTCAGAACAACTCAGCTTTGTGCTCAGTGAGTAACTTGGGGACAAATCTCATCTTCTACCTCCAGCACAGTTAAGCTGTTCTCCAGTACTGAAGCAGGGGAGCCTTATATACTATCTCCTGCACTTCTTTAAGAGCATTGTGATGCTCCAGCTACTTTCAGCTGATAAGCTAGTTAATTCACATCTGCTTTTATTATAGAGCAGTTGCATAGCAAAAGCCGTGGTGACTTAGCTCAAAGCTGTAACAGGAACTGAAAGAAAGACAAATTGTTATAAAACACCTGTGTGTAGGTGTGTGTATTTTTCTAAAGGAAACAGAGTACTAAGGTGAGATTAAGAAAAGAATAACAGTATATTCTATCAATAAGTAGAGATCACTGATGGCAGCTTAACCTGCAAACAACTGCAGAAAAGGAGACAGCAAAAGCTGACAAAAAGCTGATTTCAAAACTAAGTTTGGAGAATTAAATGGAATAAATAATGGCAAAAATGATTATTAAATGCCTGTGTTTGATACAGGATAGATAACTATTAGTGATTTTTCAAATCAAGTAATAGTACAAGCCATTCTCTCTCTTTTTCTCCCCATGTATACACGCATAAAGTGGTTTAAATAAGGAAGTTTCAACTGTCAAGAGTAACCTTGAAAATATCACATATAATATTAAAAAAAAAGCAGGTTTAAATGTGATTTACTGACCTTCTTGTAGTCCATCAAATTTCCTTTTCCTTGTGCCTTAAAGAGAAAGAGAGATTTTATATAAGACACTACCTACTATAGACTAGAGCACCAGGAGTATAAGATGCAATTAGAAGACCTACTACTTTAAACAGAATTGACTTTCTTTAGGAATCTGACGCAGAAAAAATACAACTGAAGGTATTACAGCTTATCCAACATAGTTCTGTTGCACAGAATCAGGTTTTTTAGTCTTAGTAATACCAGAAGAGGCGTGTTCAGCATGCCCTCTCCTAAATATAAGACGTTACAAGCAGCAGGAGTATTTTCTTATTCTCTGCTCTCAAACACTCAAGCCAACAGCAGTTACATTTCTCCAAGCAGCAGCCTTAGCTAATGTTTCCTAAGCTTTCTTTTTAGAATAGCACATATGCCCTTTTTTCCTTTCATCCTCACAGTAGTTTGCTCTTTGACTTTTACTGACCCTGATTTCAGACACAGACACTTTCTTCTTTTATGTAAGATTTCTGCATCTGGTTTAGCTTCCTCATAGGTGTAAAGACTGACTTGCAAAAGGTATGCCTTCTTGCCAAATTTGGGTAACTTTCCAGGTCTCGCTGCTTGGCTGTGCCAAGGCTTTTGGGAGTGCTAAGGTTCTGGGCCTCAAAGAAAAGGATCTGTGTACCAGCATGCTAAAGATACGAACAAATAACTCAGCTCAGCCTTCCTTCAGAATACCATGTGCCAGTAGTGAGGGACAATAACATTAGGACATTCTTCATCAATAATCAGGTGGTGTAAATTCAGCTCACCTTGCCAGGAAGAAAGATCCCTGAGTCCCCCATGAAATGACTCAAAATGGATCACATAAGCAGACCACAAGCAGACAGTTTATGACAAAGCTTTTGAAGCAGGTTTTCAGAACTAGTGGTTTTGAAGATTGACTTTTCTTTCTCAGATGAGATGACCCTCTTATGTACGTTCTTAAAACCTACGCTTCACAATACTTAACAAAGCATCTGATAAATCATCTACAACAAAGCATTTCAGATATGCTTTTCTTCTAGTTGTGATTTTTCAGAGAAGGCTCAGAAAGACA
The DNA here is from genome assembly GCA_037305975.1 of Chrysolophus pictus. Lineage (NCBI taxonomy): Eukaryota > Metazoa > Chordata > Aves > Galliformes > Phasianidae > Chrysolophus > Chrysolophus pictus. The sequence goes on from CM074578.1 coordinate 43,303,696, forward strand.
TGGTAAAAGGTACAAGGCCTAAGTGAGATTGTTTCTAACTTATTCTCTTATTGAATTAAAAATGTTGTGGGCTAAGATGAGTTCTAGACCTATTTGCTAGGGATTTTTTTTTAATTTTAAGAATACAAGGTTTTCCAAAATCTCAGCAGGACTGCATTTAGCAGCTATTTCAACACTTTTGTCTAGAGGTCAGCATTCAAGCATTTGTCTACAATGGTGTTTTCTGGAAACCATTCAGGGCTGGATTTAAGTTTATTGAAAAAAAGAAAAAAAAACTCCCCCCAAATAAACACATTTCAGGACTCTACTCCCCAGCCCATATTGCTTTTCAAATAAGACAGCTGACCATTCATTGGTCATTTTACTTTTAAATATAAAAAGTTGGAGGGGCTTGGTAGTAAAATCAGTGAGAATAGGTCTCTGGCCTTTGTGGATGATCATTCATTCATGTACGTATCTGTGTATGCATGCATAGACACACACACATATATACACATATATACACACATATATACATGCATTTACAACTTTTTTTCTCTCTTGTGACACAGCTTCCCTCTGTATGCATCCCAGTTTTCTTTTAAGGCAGTTTCTGAACTTCCAAATCTGAAGCTAATCTTCTCAAAATACATACATTCACAGTGCTGATGCAGCCTTCTACATGTGGTGATCTGGTGTGTTTTGCTCTTTCCAAATAAAGAAACAAGAGGGTTTTTAAAAGGTCTCCAGCTCAGCAGCAAGAAGGTGCATATGGCTGTCTCTATTCTAAAGCTGCTGTAGGAACAGCGCCTGTTTCTGGACTTGTGACAAGAGAAGTCTGGTGAAACAACGACAAAGAATCCTGGGCTCCACAGCATTTCAGGCATCCTTGATTGAGACACGAACGACAGGCAGTAAGTCCTGACCACATACTTTGTATTTAGCTAAAATAATAGTAAGTACAATACTTCTATACAGAGCATGTCACTTTTTTCCCCTTCAGCAAAAACTGCTTCATTGTTTCTATCATGCCCATTTTTGGTATAAGAATTAGCAAGGAGACAGACGGCACTCCTGGAATCCTGCAACCTCCTCTAGATTCTGCAGATGGGAAATGGTTTCAAAGCTTTTATAAAGTGCGCTGTGGTAATACCATTATTCTCCAACTGCAATCATCTAAATCCATTTACATTCAACTCACATCTGAGCCTTGTGTTGAGACTGCAGAATTTGAAATTTCACATCATACATTATGAACTATCATCCTCTAATTTCAAAATGACATAAAGCTTCTTTTGGTTCAAGATTCACACACACACTGCAACCTGGCCACCATAAATGGAGAATTAGGCAGAAGCTCAAACTTTACATCCTGTGATGTTGACTTCTGCTTTCAAACCAAGAAGGAAAGAAGCCATCAACAAGCATCTTAAAAGAATATATTTGCAGGGAGCTAGCTTATTATCAAAGGCAGCAGACTTTCTCCTGAAGAATCACTGTAACAACATCAGGAATTTCTGAACAGTACACATCACAGCTGTTTAGACAGGCAAAACATGTCTGTCTGATACAGAAACACAACAGAATACTTAATTCTGGTCATAATTTTTGTGTCTTCCCCTCTTTCTCCTCCTTGCTCTCCTGTACAGTTATCTATTTGTATTTCAGCACACAGGAAGTATTCATAGGCCTGAATGCCACAGTTCTACATGGTAATGTAAAACAGATATATGCTACACAGCTATCTTATTTTATATCCTTCCTTATGTGTTGGAGGAAAGATAATTGAATGAAGAGAACTGAGCATGAGGACATCAACCAGCTAGACCTCTCAAATACTTTGTAGTGGTCAGGAAGCCATGTCTCCCAGGTCTTTTCCCTCTGTTGAAAATCACAGATCCCAGAGAAAAGTTAGCTGAAGAAAATGTGTACTTACCTTCTGACCACTCTGGTGGCTTTACACTGCCACTGAAAGTAGGTTTAAGATAAGATATGGGGCTTTGCACAAATAGTAAGGGACATATGCTCCATGGAAGTGAATCTGCTTGTTACACTGACACACAGAAGTCTTAAAGAGCTCATTTGTCAGCTCCTCTGATTTCACCCTCTTGAAATAATGAAAGAGAGAGGTTTTAGGTGTTGGAGAGTAGAGGTAATAACCTTTGCATTATCTCATCTGAAGTCAGTTTCTGAGTTTCTCTGTAGGTTGAAAGCATAGACGGGAAGAGAGATGCAAATGACAGAAGTAGGCAGTTCTAAACAATGTTTTAATTTACCTCTCTGATCTGTTTAATCCATGCATCCCTTCCAAGGAATTCCTGATGAAGGACTGCAGGAGCACAATTCAAACTGAAGGCCATGGTATCACTAGAACTTTCTTTAACAAATGGCTGAAGGTCTGAATGTAGCTGAAAGAGAAGAACACCTTTTTTCAACTTCCAGAAGCAGACTATACATCCACATCTACCAATTCAAAGCCCGTATCCCAATTCTATAGCTACTTGCCATTTTCTGCTTCGACACTTACATACTTCAAGACTGGGGGAGGGAAAGGAAGAAGGAGAAGCACTGCAGTGGCAGAAAGTTGTGATAAAGACAACTACGTAAAATATCTCCAAATAAGTAGGTAAAGGACAGCTTGCAGAGCTGGGCAAGTGATGGGACAGTCAGGTAAGGAATTGTTGAATAGAAAGAAGTGGAAAAAACCATAAAAGAAAGAATGATTTAGTCTTTGTTGGGAAGATCAGTTTTTCATCTGTTAAGGGCAATGCATTCTATCTACTTCCAGTAATTGAAGAAGTTGATGCAGTACGACCTGTTTTCTGACAAAGGAAATATTACGCAGCTAATTGCCTTCTATGAAAATCATGTAATCCTTTATACACAGCCTTATCAGTCAGTAGAGAAAGAATTAATATTAAAGCATACACTAAATATATTAAAGCTATAATCTGAACTAGATGTAGTTTACTCTCAGAGTAGTACCTAGTAATAGCACATAGCAATATTTGTACGTCAATGACGTCCTGCTTTTGAAAACCACTTCCTTTTCCTGGAGGAACTAGAAACCACATAAACCAACTGAGTAGAAGCGGATGGGAGGTCTGTTTGCCTGTCTCAAGCAACATCTTCATTTACAAGTACTGCAATACAGATGGAGCGGTTATGTGAGGCAAAACAAGAGTGCTGAAGATCTGAATTTCCCTACCATATTTTGCTTTGTACTAGCTCTAGCTGTACAAAGACTGTGGACTGAAAGACTTTCAATGATTGAAGAAAATATTTCTGTCCAGTTTTCAGTGAAGAAAATGCATATGCTGGAATACTTTAACTCAAACATACGTTGACTAAGTGGATGCACTCCTGACTTGAACTGACATTGCCGGAGATACGCCTCTGTGTAAGGCCCACAGAGTTCCCACAGAGGACAAGTAGAAATCTTAAACCTGCACAGACATTTTGCAGTGACTGTCTCACTCTAGCATGAGGGAGGGTCAGACTTTTTCTGGGAAATCCTACTGCTGCAGAAGTTTATACTGCTACTGTCCTCATCTGGTTACCTCCCTTGCTGTGCATCATTACTACCTTTGGAAGCTAACTCCACAGCAGATTAACCAGAAGGGAACACGTGCAGGTACTTGAGCCACTGCAGCTCCTGTCTCAATCTCATGTGCTGCTGCAGGAAGCTGAACTCATTGGCACAAACATCTGCATGGAGGCAGCTTGGCACCCAACACCTGCTTCCAGCAATTCCTGCTGCTGGGACTGTGGCTTCAAGAAAAACACATAAGCACAGAAAGTAAAGCTTTAAGCTGCTACAGACAGACAAATTAGAGGGACTTTTAACAGAGCCTTGAATGAAATAAACCACAGCCAGAAAGCGTGATTTTTGCCAGTTCATAAGCACTGTTCATATATCAGCAGTTTCTGCAAACATTATACCAGGCAGTGGTCAAGTCTCTCAGTACCATTAAGCTGCTGACAAAGGTCTGTGGCATAGTGGTGTTACAGAACAGAGGTCAAGACCAACAAATCTCGCAAGTTTTTCCAATTTTAGAATCACAGACTGAAAGAAAAAGGTGTACCTTATGACTCATGGACATGTGCTTTCCATACCGAAATGCCATGTCCTGAATCTCAGTGCTATGCTTTGCTAATTCCATTGCAGCCTGGCAGCTCTTCGCCAGCAAGGCACTATGTGACAGGAAAACCTGTTCCTTCCACGTAGATATTCTGATGTCATCTGTAAGACAGTTCTGCAAATGAAAGAAAGGTGAAAATGAAAACACCAAAACTGCAACTGTGTCAGCTCATGGAAGTTAGCATTGTGGCAGAGGAAAATGCAACACGTGGTAAGTAACAAAACTCTGGATGCCAAGGTGCTAAAAATATGTTCTTCTGGGGATAGGTAGAGAAAAATACCAGAATAAATATGCCTGAAATTTCAACAAACAACATTTTCATTTTCTGCTCAAAAAGAACAACAAACAAAATATGTGGAGTTGTCAACAGATTCCACATAGATCCTTTTCTAAATGACTTTATTATTACCCTGAACATTAACAGTCAGTTATACTCCCTCTGAGGTACTGGGGAGAAAAAAGAAAGCAGAAAGCAAACTATGTCTGTATCTCAGCCTCTTGCCAGTAACTAAGAACCAGCAATTTCAAACAAACAGGATGCCATCCCAGAAGTCACTATCATTTCTTCTTTGCAGTTAAGAAAAAAAAACAAAAACAAACAACCAAAAAACTCATCCCACAACACTGGAGAAAGTATTAGAAAAGCATATAGAACTGCAATAGAAAGATGAAGGGGAGCAATGAAGGACCTCTACCTCCCCAGGAAAGACTGAAAGCATTTCAAAATAAATAAATAAAGCCATGTTTTAGAAAAGGTATTAACTTTTCCAGAGGACTGACAGAGATTGCAGTGATGTCTCTAGTGAACTTTATCACCTTGACTCTATAGTCAAAGATGTTTAACATTTCCCCAGATCCTCTATATCTAAAACATTAATTCGAATTACTTTCTACAAAATGGAAATGTGTTTTAATTAACATGAATCCCATCTTCTCTTCCCCAAACATAAATTCATTTGTGTTGGTATTTCACTATTTTACTAATAAGTTTCCAAAGCTAGATGCAACACGTAAACTTTCTCAGACATACACATCACTGTTACATCTGTAGGTTTTCTCCAAATAGGAAAAAAAAAAACAAAAAAAACCACAAATAAGCAGATTGTTTTGTTACAAAATCCTAAAATAAGAGAAACTCCAGAAAAAAAAATCAGGCATATACATGTTAAAAAGTTGGTAATTTCTCAGTTCAGTCAAATCTATAGCATACACTAAACGAAATATTCTTCAAAACAGTAATACAAAAATCTCCAACATAACAAACATTTTCCTACAAAGTGATGTCAATTAAGTTACTCAGCAATAAGCATGTAGTAATTCTGCGTGACCCTATAGTTTTCTCACAAGGTATTATCTGTCATGAAATTGGTAACAAATGAAATAGAATCCATTCATTCAGCACTAATTTTTCTCCCTTATGGATATCACCCAGAAGTGCTGTGTTACAAGGGAGAGGATAATTTGAGACTAATGGAAAAAGTAGGAGAATTCTTCAATGCCAAATAACACAGTGCTGTATCAAAATTCCATGGCTTTCCGACATACGATTAACTTATGCAAGGAATGTGAAGATCAGAGAAACCACATGTTTGCTATTATGTATTTGATAACTTACGAAGTCAAGCCTGAATTATCCTCGTGTTTCATTTTACTGTTGTAATTTTGTTTTAATATCTTGACTCAGCACAGAGCATGTGCAAATTCCCATCACTGGCAAAATGTCAAAATGAGCATTTAATTCAAGTAGTTTTCTATGTATCAAGTTATAGGTCCCTCCCTCCACCCCCCCAATCAGATACAGATCCATTTATTTTAAATTCAAAATCAGAAGCTCTTGGAAGATGCAACACAATCTTTTGCTTAACAACCAGTCTGCTCAGAGAAAGAACAGGATTTACTAAAATTTGCTGGATGATACTGGAAACTGGCAGTGATTTTTATAATTATTTGTTTAAATCCAACCAAGACAAAAATATTCTTAAGGTATCTTTAAACAGTTTATGAAGTTAAAACATCTTTCAGAACATCCACAAGTTGAACATTTTAGTTTGCCTGAGCCCTAGAAGAGTAAGAGAAATGCAGACTTCATCAAATAATGCAGGAACTGAAGCAGCTTAAACAGTCCTTCCAACTTGATACACATCAGGAAATTGATTCTACGATGTTTGGAAGTGATTGCACAAGAAGCTCCTGTCCACTAGAAGAGAACAATGTAAAGCTTCACACATCTAAAATGGACATATAACTTCCAAAAAATGGATGAGAATCTGAGACATTAGAAAATGTAGTACTGAAGTCTTAAGTATTGTGAATCCCTGGGTTACAGAAGCAAGGTCTAAAAATGAATTATGTTCATATGGATGGGACTCAGCATATAACTTTGCAAGCCAAAATATAGCTAATTTTAGTCACACACACTTGTGACCACATACTTTTAAAGCTTCTGCTTGTTAAGAGAACAGAGGCAAACGCAACCATTCTTCAGCAAAATTTTCCTACAAACAAAATGGCATTTTTTCCCAAAGATAAATTTCATGCTACACAACTATCTGCCAACAACACTGTAGTCCTACACAGCTACCTATGCTAACAGCTAAGCACGACTATAAAATATCAAGGAAGAAATGAAACTAGTTCTGGTTTCAAGATGTTGTGAAATCTGAAGTAATGATGATGTTTATTATCTTTACTAATTCTAGCTGTAGTGGACAGTGCTCAGACATCTGATGCCTACAGAGCGACCTCATTACAAAGTTATGCACTCAAGAAATGGATCCCCATCAACTCTCATGCTGTTTGTGTGCAGCAGAAGCTGGGTGAAGACAGCTGAATCCCTTGCCGTCCCTGAAAAAAAGCAGTCAATTCCAGGTCCAGATACACTTTGAGGAGTGCTGGCATGGGAGTACATGAAAATATCTGAAGCACCTTTGTCAATCCCCACTTCTACTCCAGATATGCTCAAGAAAAACGGTCCTCAAGGGTCTAACAGCAGGTTTGCTTTTCTTGTGAACATGTTTTGACAATTCACACTCACATTTTAAAAACTTCAAGAATCAGTGTTTTAAAAACTAATTTTTCAAAGCAGTAACTGGGAGAGGGAAATTAAGAACAGCTGAGGGTGCTCCCACTTTTATTAACATCAAGGTCAGTTACTGACTTGTGAGAAAGAAATTGGATAGCTGAGAGATTTTTTCTGTTAAACTATTTGTGTAATTTACAGTAAGTCTGAAACAATCATACCAGGCAACAGGAAAGGTAGAACTGTCAGAAAATGAGCTCGCAGGACAAAATATGCAGTCATAGAGGGGGAGGTCTTCGTAGTTACAGTAACAAGTATCCCCAGTGCAAAAGCGGTTTGATTTGTCACACCAGAGAAAATGGTAATATGCAGTTCAGCTGAAAACATATTCAGAGAAACATGAATGAAAATTGTTTCTTAGAAGTGCACGAAATCATATGCAAAAACAGGAAAGAGTAGAAGTCAGATATAGATCACATCAAGGGAAGCTTTATTTTAATCAATATGATGGCAGTTCTTTCTTAGCCATCTGGTGTCTCACAAAATGATCAAGATGTCTGAACCACTTTTATACCGAGCTTTATAGCTCAATTCTCAATATATAACTCATATAAATACAGAGAAATATTCTCAAATAGTTCTACCATTTAAAAGTTTTCCATTAGATAGTTGAAGAACGTCTATTTTACATAAGTAAAATCCAATACAGTTATGAATCTCTCTAACTACAGCAATATCTTGCAAAACATCTTGCACATGGTTCATACAAGCTTTAAACAGATGTATTCCTGCTTGCTGGACACAACAAGGCCTCTTTTATTGGTCTGTTAATATATACCTTCTGTATTTTTGGAGAGAGTCTGCAAATGGGTCAATAGAGCATGCCACTGATTACCTGACATTTCTTACTGTGACACAGTGTAAAAAAAAAAAAAAAAAAAAAGCTGAAAAATTATAGTAAATTAAAATCTCTCTTCACATCTGCTACTTTTAAATCTCTCTGGAAAAGCCAGGTATTTAAAGAACAAACGGAATAAACAAGTAGCATTGGTCTTCTTTCCAGCTATGCTTTCCCCCACTCTGACACATTCACCTACTCTTTTCACAGATGCTTTTTACTCAGATTCCATATTTTATCATTCCCTTTCGTCTTGCAAAAGAAACATATTTAAAAAAATAATAATAATAAAGTAAGAGCTCCAACAGCTGCCCTACTAAAAGGTGGTTAGCATGACTCGTAATTCATTTGATTTACCTTCTGTGGCAAAATTTATAAGCAAATCCATTACTTGCAACATATACCTATAGCATTCCAGTTGATGAACGCGTGCAGAATCCCAAAACACAGCTCCTCAAAGCAGGACTGGTGATCAAACATGAATGAAGAATGGGTACAGCTCACTGCATATAGCCTATGCTTTGCAGGAAAATAGGTTTCTGTTCCATATTAGTCTATGCCTGTTAACACTGATTAATTCTCTATCTGGTACAATGAGTACTTGCTACAAAGAGATTTATTTTTCATAATTGTTTTACATACTAATTCTACCCAATTTTCAAACAATTCAATTGAAAATTTCAAAAATACCTAACAGTCACCAAAAGAATATCTTTGAAAAAGTATTATCTTATGTAACAGTCTCATTCTGATACTAAAAATGAGGTTTGGCAACACACATCTAGCATCAGCTGGATAATTTGAAGGTGAGAAAAAAAAAAGAACACTACAGTTTCCCATGGAAATCCATAATACTTTAAAAAACAGTCTGCCAAATAACATACAAGATCCAACACACTCAAGTATTTGTTAAATGATCTCGGATATTAAGACAGAAGATTTCTGAAAGTACAAAAGTATTCTGTGAGCTAGCAAACATTTCAGAAGCCTTCAGTCTTCTAAAAGTAGGAATTAGAGATCCAGCACAATGTTTTCTGTTAAAAACAGACACTGTGATCATGAAGGAGGGCCATGTTAGGCAAATATAATCACTGCACTCACTAAGGGCATACACTTTTACTTCCAAATTAGAACTAGATGTAGGAGAGGCAGATGGGAAGCAGGAATGGTGTCCTTTAGTCACAGAATTTCGAGTTCTGATATGGGATTTAGTACAAAGCTGCGAAAAATTTATTGCACTGCCCCTTCCTGCTCCACTTTACAGTCCAGAACATTAGCTTAAGCCATTAATGCAATGTCTTCAACCACAACATCCATATACTACTTGCAACAAAAGTGACAGCCCTAATCTTTAGGTTGTGTTCGCAACCAAAGCCTACACTTTATAGGTAGAACTGCCACTGCAAAAAAAGATGAAAAGTTAAAACACTGAATCTTTATTTTCCCTCATTTTACACAGATCTAATGACCTACTGTGAAGATCCAATCAAGAACAACCAAGCAGAACATACTGCAATGGGACGGCTGCAGGTCTGCATGCAGTTTTACAGTGAGGGAAGTGGTAATGAGAGCTGTCGAATCATTATATTCGTTATACATCTTCAGTAGTAAATAAGGTCAGCCTTGTCAGGTCAAAAGATCCTTTTAATTTTCCCGTAAGGTCATCCAAATGAAGCAAGCTGAAAATACATTCTTGGATAAACATGAACTTAGGATCTCAAAGGGGAAAGGTGAATTTTGCTAAGTTATTTTTATCTGAAGTAAAAGACAAAAAGTATCTAGCAAAGCTCAAACAACTCAGTGCTGAGCAAGAAATGAGTCCATTTTATGCTACTGAAAAGTTTTATAACAATTGTGTTAAAGGCATATTTAACATAAGAACCACAACCTTTCTGCCTCGAAAAGGAAAAAAAAAAAAAGTGAGAAGACATCCTTCCACTTTTCTAAATTTAAGATATTCCCAGCAATGAAAATGTCATTACTAACATCCCTATGCCCTACCGTTAAAAGAAAGTAAGCTTGACATTTGAGGCTTAGTTGCAGAGTAGATTAAAGTATTTGTCTTACCTCCAGGAAATGTCATTCAAATTTTGGTTTTAGTCAAATTGCAGTTGGTGATGGAAGGAAGATGGACAAAAGGTACAAGTAAGACTAATAACTGACTTAAACCATTTTGCAATCTCTGCTAAAGAGACGGTCAGCATATGAATTCTGTCACAGCAGAATACCAAGAAAAACAGTAGGGATACAGCTAAATACACAACAAGAAGCTACATTTCATAAAGGACAAAATTAAAGAAGGAAAGATGCTACACTTCTTTGCTCTCAGTCTCAAGAGGCCACATACATTATAAAACTAAACTTCAGACACTATCATGTAATTCTCAGTATCTACTATGCCATCATACAAATTATGTTTTGAATTAACTGGATTTCTCCTAGGAAGGGGAAATGTACCTCCAGCTCTTGTTACACAGAATAAGTCACTAAAACAAAGTATTTTCTACTTGTAATTGGGCCAGGGTAGGCAAACACCATGCAGCTGTACTTAGTGTATCTCACACTTCTTCTGCAATCTGCATCTGGAGTGCTTCAGTACTGCAATAGAAAACAATTATTTTCAAGTTCCTCTAAGATGATGTAATTGTGTCAGAACTGTCAGCTCGGCACTTTGCCAAATGAAGAAAAAGAAGAGTTTGACCCACTGTGATGGCAGGATCCCAAAAGAGTCCTCAACACCTCTCATTTTTACAGTGCCCATTGTTAAAATACAGTCTCATTGATGATATCAACTAGTAGAGCTCCTATCCATAAAAGTAGCTGTTGCTCTTCTAAATGCAATGTATCTGGGGTTTAGTTGTATTTAGAAAACCTCCTGAACACAGAAAATAGTGTTTAACTTCTTTGCAAAGATCTCAAAGATACCATCTACTTTACTGTAGAACCCCCAGCGCCATCCTTGCAAGCAACCTACAGGCTGAAGTGCTGCTTACTCATAGATCTAACCCAGAAGATGCAGGAGCCCTGTGAAGTGCTCAGTGTTTCTCCCACACCTCCACCATGGAGAGGTGCCAGGAGATGGCTCCATGCACATTGTCCCTTGCCTGCAGCACCCAACACAGCTCTCTTGCTAGAGCCCCTCAGCTCCTCAGAGGGAATTGCTCAGTAGATCAGCGTGAGCACTCCCTGCTCACTGGTTTTAGCCAGAAGAAGACGGATAAGCTGAAGCAAGGTTGGTTGAAGTAACATGCTTTCATTGTATGCCACCTTCTGTGGCCCAGCTGCAGCACATCCACAGCTTGTCACTCTCTGCTTTGCCCACAGTGGTTTTGCCTGGTGTGGAGCTGCCAATGCAGGTGCCTACTGTGGCAGTAACCTGTATGAGCTGATGATTTATTCTGCTGCACAATGCAACACGGCAATAGAAAGCCTGAACAGCAATCTGAATACACAGCACATACAAATGTATTCATAAACTTCTGCCATCTTATACACTGAACAGTAAGATACAAGTGTATGAGGCAAACTAGGCACATGAGAAAACATCAGAAGAAATAAAACTATATCCTACAGTAGATTTTAAGATACATATTTACATACACACATTGCTGATCGTTGCCATACTGTGAAAACTTGCTATTTAAGACGTGCAGAGGTTATGACAATTTTAAAATATCAATTTTTGCACATGCTAAGATACAGGCAATACAAAATGGAACTCAGTTTTGCACCAACATCCTGCTCAAGCCAACTTATTTCATGTAAGTTTTCTGTATCTCTACAGATTTCCTTAAATATTCTACAAAAGACAAAAGCACCTAGATCTGATTTGATCTTCATTATGGTTCTTGCCACACAAATTAAAACACAGGACAGTGACACAAGACATCCACAATTGCCCTTGAAGAGAGAAATGATTCTTTGGTGTGAAACACTGACTATTGTCTCTGCCCACATGGACTCAGTAATACATGCACATGATCTACAGTGGAGAAAAGCGCAGTACTACATTTCTAACTCCTCAGCACAAAACAGATGTTCAAGTTATCAAACTTAAACACTGAAAAAAACCCACACTGAAGCATTTCTGGAAAGGCTCAGTGTTCACAGGTGCCACAGTGACGTTACTGCTGAACCTCACCATGACTGCAGCTCATTCTCTTCCTCCTCCTTCCTCTTCCGTTTCAGATTAAAAAGTTGCAGCATTTACTGTACTCACATTAATATCACCAAATGTCTTGAGTATGTAAAATTACTGAAATTCTTACCTCAGATGATCTTGAATTTTCATAGTAGATACCTTGAACTAAATCACCAATAGCACTTGATATGAGTTCCACAACCTGTAAAAGAAAAGGAGGAAAAAAAAAAGACAGGCTTACATCTTTACTAGTGAATTTAGACATAATTAAAGAAAAGCTACTGCCAGATTTCCAGAGAGGTGAATGGTTTACAACTTCCTTTGCAGAAAGCTAGATGTGAAGGACTGCAGGACTTACCAGGATATATTCTGCACAAGCATGATCCTGTCTTCCTGCTAAAGCCTGTACTGCTGTAACTTTTCTATCAAAGTAATATATAAAATCCAATATTAAAAAAAAAAAATTAAAAAAGGATAGTAATATATAAAATTCAGTATTTTTAAAGAAATATTTAAAAAAAAATGGATTAAAAAATTGAAGCATGAATGACAGAGTGTATTCACAGGACATTCACAGAGCTACTAAATCCCAGTTCATGAATATAAGACAATACCTCATCTGGGCTTAGTTTTGTTTTGTTGTTCTTTTTTCCTGCCGAGTAAATACTCCACAATACCTCTCATTGGGAGCTGTTAAAATTCTAATCTTCGTGGCTAATACAGAAAAGTCAGAATCCATCGAAAGGTAACCTTTCAAATGTGATCATTTGGTATTCGGGTGTCCTGGGAATGCACTGTGGATGTATTTAGCGCATGGCCTGAGGCTCAGCTGTACCACATACTCTGGAAGTCTGCAACACGGGAATGATTAAATCAGATTTATCAATCTGTATTATCTTCAGGGTTCAAACTTTTTATTTTATTCAAGTGAAGCCTAAAAATCTGAACCTGATCCAGAATGTAAAACAAGCATTCCATGGTCTCCCTGGAACTACTGTACAATTTAGAGCTGTGCACATGAACTGTCTTAATTGGAACAAAATACTCAGATTTACTGTAAAATTAAATGCAGGCATTTCAAATAAGCACACCTTAAGGCTACCCCTGTAGTTTTAATTTCTTGAATGCTTCATTTCCTATGCATATGATTCTATATCTGATTCCCCTTTTTGCTTCCTAAATTCAGCCTTGTTCTTATTGAATTAAAAGATTTAGTTTCAGTTTTTATCTTTCTTGTAACTGAACACAAGAAGTCAAATGATAAAACCCCTAACAGAAAGATATTTTAACATTTAGGCAGACTTTATTTGATAATAAAAACACATTTGCATGCTAGTTTTCAGTACGAGCAGAAAGGTTGTGGTTTTTTTTTTTTTTTTTTTAAAGGCTGGTTCGTATACATATTCATACATACAGAGCAAGCGCTAACTTTAGAAATGCTGCTGATTAAAAGTCATGTTTTTTCTTGCAATGCATATGGGTTAATTTGGAAGACCTATAAAAACAGCCTAAAAAAAATCACATTGCCCTTTAGGAAACTAGATACCTAAGAATTATTGTAGCAATATGAACTGCAGAGGAACTGAAAGGACAATGATCCTACAGTGTTACCAGATGTGTTGAGTTATTTAAGTGGGGAACAGAGAAAATGAAGGCTTTTTTCTTCTTCTTCTTTTTTTTCTTTCATTCTTTTTTTTTTTTTTTTTTTCAAAGGTATCAGATAAGCACTATTCCCAAATCCAGGAGGATTGAGTATCGCCAATAGGTCTATGAAAGTCTGTAACAAAATGCCCGAGATCAGATTGTATTACAGTTTATACAAGCAACATCCCAAGATTCTTCTGATGGCTAGGACACATAATACAGATCAATCACCCGCTAAAAAATGTTATGGTTTGTGAAACAGTCTGAGCTCAGAGACCTACACTGGTAATACGAAGAGGAATTTACAAAGACACTGAGTCCTACTCTAAATGTCAAAGTGATAGTATGAACTTTTAACAATGCATCTGGCTCTGGATAACCAGACCTTTTCCTCTCTCTCCTGAAACTCTAGACTGAGCAAGACCCTGTTTTGGGGTTTCTTCTTTCCATCTCTCCTCTCTTTTTAGTGCAACTCTACTCTCAAAGGCAATTTTAACTGACTTTAAAACAATCTCAGTGAAAACATTTGTGAACAATTGTACCTCTTCCTCTCATAGTTTATAAAACATCTTCAGAGAATTACACATTTATTAATTAGAAGATTCTATATATTAAACACCATTAGGCTTTCAGTGACATATTCTCACTAAATGTTAGAGTTTAATAACAGCAATACTTCCTTTCCTCCCAAATCTCTCCTTTTCTCTCATAAATTATTTTTCTAAGGTAAACTCAAGGCCACATAGATCATTACCAAGAATGAAGTTCCAGTTTCAAGAGCACAGTGGGATTCTTGCATGAGTCTCTGTTACTTCATCGCTCCTTAATCTGATCTATGAAAAGTATCTGCTACATAACATCAGTGGCCTGAGGTCTTGGGTGTGGGAGAACGCAATGAAAAATGTGGAAAACAGGTATTCTTCCCTTGTGTCCCAAACAGACAAAGAAGAAGAAAGATTATTACGGATTCAGTAGTACTCATGTGGGCAATGATACACTGACTTGTTCTTCTTTCAGATTATTCATCAGAAAATTTGAAAGCAATCAAAATCCACTGTAAAATTTATTTCCTCCTGTTTTATATAAGAGAAAAAGAACAATAGGGAATTGATTTTCCCCAAAGTCATGTAACATGCCAGTGAAAGAGCAGAAAACAGTATCCAGGTCGCCTCTATTCTCATCTGTGCTTTTGTCTGACCAGTGCCCTGCTCAACTCTTCGACATTTCTAAAACGCAATTTTGAAGAGTAGGAAAGGTAGATGAAAATCGCATGCTCCGAACTGTTTTCCTTCTGTTACCATTTGAAGGTTGAGCTCCATTTTGAAGAATTTCAAAGACTGGCAAAGAGAAGAAAGAACTGCCAGAACTAGTGCTTCAAAGCAGCAGGATCTCTAAAGACCAAAGACAGGCTATTCACAGTCTCTCTCCCCACTATTTTTCACTCCTCTATGCATTTCTGAGAAGCCTAGTCCCTCTTAGGTACTAGAGGTGTGGAGGAGTAGCTTCGTATTGATAGAATACAAATTTCCACTCCATATTTTGTTTTCCATTCTGCATCAGTATCACTGAAAGTGGTAGCGAGGAGGCCTAGTAGCAAACCAGGGGCTGGCCAAGGATTTGCAGGTGACAAGTTAAAGATCTCTTAGGTCATTTCACACTCTTTTAACACATTTTGTGCAACAATTTTTGTCAGTTCTTTTTTTTTCTTTTTGTTTTTTTCCCCTGAAGTAGAACCTAAGACATTTTGTAGACATGTGATGGTCATAGCTGGAGGGCTATAGTCAATGGCTCTATCTCCAGGTGGGGGCTGGTGACAAGTGATGTCCCTTGGGGACCTGTCTTGGGACCAGTGCTCTTCAATATCTTTATCAGCAACACAGACAGATGAATTTAGTGCACACTGTCCTGGTTTTATCAGTATTCCATATCATGACATTATGCAGCAAGCTGTTCGGTGCTGAAGCAAAGCACAGGGGAACTGCACTTCCTGGGTCTAAGCTCTGGCAGTCTCAGCTATTCTCACATGGGTTCCAGCTCTGTTACAGGTGGATACACTGAGAAGAGACAAACTAAAATTTCCCAGAAGTCTCCAGTATTCCCCACGTGATTTCTGAATCTGGGTGATGAGACAGAGCTCTCTGCCCTTCTAGGAGGCCAGTTGTGAGTGCCGGCCAATAAGGACTTGGACTCTCTCTCTTTCTGCCTGTTTTCGGTTCATTTGATTTATTATTCTTAATTACTCTGTATTATCTCACATTCCTTTTAATAAATTAGTTCCGTTATCTCTGACAAGTTGTTTTTTCCTATTTCCCCTCACTTGTCCCATGGGGAGGTAGGGATGTTGCGCGATTAACTCTTCAAGCCCGGACAGCACACTCAGCAAGACTAGACAAAAGTCTAGTCTAGTTAGTTGTCTGGTTAGACAAAACTAAGCTCAGTGGTATAGCTGACACAATAGAAGGAAAGAAATGGCCCCAGATCAGTCTAATAAGGTTCAACAAGGCCAAGTGCAATGTGTTGCACTTGGGTCAGGGCAATGCCAGATATGTATACAGACTGGGAAAAGAACTCTTTGAGAAAAGCCCTTCAGAGAAGGTCTTGGAGAGTATGGCTGATGAGAAGCTTGACACAGACCATCAGTTCACTATGGAAAAGAAATATATGGATAAAGTTAGAATATTCCCTACTATTTAGACAGAGAAAGACAAATTCTGGATGTAAGCATGAGATGCCTGATTTCATAGGAAAGTAGAGTTCACATTCTAACTTCTTTGATGCAAATATAAATAGGCTAGAAGTCTGTGCTGTGTTTCAAAACCAGAAGAGGTCTGTAGGTTTGAAGATGAAAGGTTTGGTGAAATGTATTTCGCCCTTTTTTTGGTACAGTAATTTATCTGTTAAAAAAGCATAGCTTTAGCTCTTCAAAGTTCTTAAAATTTACTTGAAGTTCTGTCCCTCAAGCTCAGATGTTGACTGAAAAAATACAACACAGTGCTTGTAATTTTCCCGGTAGTTCATAAAATGCTTGGGATGTTCCAACAACCGCACACTGAAACTCCTCTCTCCCTTTCCTGAGCTCAGACAAAATTTTTCCGATAGGTCACTTGTGATCAACTTAGAAGATAGATCGGGATCCATAATTCTCAAATAATTCTCTGTATGCAGTGACGAAGAACAGGGCCAAGTATTCATTGACACAGAGCAGCAGCCCAGTTCTTGCTTCCAGTGCCCACAAAAAACAGCCACATATTCTGATTAAAGTGAAATTTTAAAACAAGAATGAGTGCAGAATAAAAGACATTTTTTGACAGGACTAGAATGCTTTCTTCAAAAGTTAGTAGATGTGACAAACTTCTTCAAATATAGTAAAAAAAAAAAAAAAAAAAAAAAAAAAAAAAGGATCTTGAGCCATGCTCATTCTTCACAGGAGTTCTGAACACACTGGATGAAAGGAAGACATTACTGCCATCAGCTTAGCAACTCAAGCACTCATCTTTGAAATATTTTTTTCAAGTTCACTCCAACACAACACTGAATAGATATATTTTTCCCATTTCCCTAGTTTAAAGACAGAATGAATTTGAGTTCCATTCAATACGTGGTGTTTTTTAATTTTAGTTTCTCAAATTCAGCAGCCAAACTGAAATTGATTATACAGATTATTTAGAAGCAGCAGCATAGTATCTCTCCAGACTCAAACAGATATTTTCAAGGGGAATGTCAGGGAAAGGATGAATTTTTGGGGGAGAAATGGGATATACGTTCTCCCAGCAATAGGGAGAACACAACAACAGGTATGTCTTTGCTCCTCATCCTTTCCAATTTCTATTTGAAAAAATTCTGTAGCTTTGCCAAATTCCTTTCAAGAGGAGCCACGAGTTATTCTTTTCCTTCTTAGTCTCTCTCTCTCTCTCTTTGGGCTGCTGATCTTGAAATGATACTCTTTCCTTAGACATCTGCTGTGACAGACCCTACCCCTTGCTGCTGATGAACAAAATTGAAGACGTTGCAAGACTTCACCATCCAAGTGAATAAGAGAACTGCATAGTCAAGAAATGTTAAATATAAGGATAAAAGTTCCTTCAACTTACACTTGACTATATTGCTATTTTTTCTCCTCTCAAAAGAAGTTTTAATTTTTGGAAATATTTCACACACAAAAATTCAATGAAAAGTTCTTAAAATTGTATACTCTCCTGCATTTGACACAGACATACTGCCACACTAAGAAGCTACAGATGAAACTCAGTAAGCAGGTGAAATTGGATTTTGATTGTTCAATAATATCTAAAAAAAAAAAAGAGAGCAAAAACTCTAAGGAATGCCAAGAATACTGAAATTTAATTTTCTTTCCTGGTGATTTTCTGAAACGTCATTAGTCATACATGTAGAAACGCATGCCAGCTAAAAGATTTTATGTTATCTTCATTGTACCCTATTGGATTTACTATTTCAGCTTTTTTCTTTTTTTTTCTTCCTTCTTTTTATTTCTTTAAGCAGCCAATCTTCCTGTTGAAGCACATGAAAAGGACTCCTCACAGCAATCTACTTTCTAAACAAATTTTAAATGCTCTTTGAAAACAAATTTACAGTTTTTTTCACTCTATTAACAATGAAGGAAGAAAAATACAAGGTACAAAGTACACATATCACCCACACATACAACTTGATAAAAAAAGGTACTTCCTAGCCATAAGTATTTGCATTTATATTCATATTCAAAACAATATATAGATATTCAAAATAAATATCAGCAGTCAATTTGAACATTGTTAATATTTGTAATACATAACTTAGGTCAGTTTATCTTGAGGCTTTTTCACAATGTTAAGTGACTCCTTTTTATACTGATGTAACACTATCCACAGAAGGGGTCTACACAAGCACAAAGACTTTCAGTGATAATTCAGTTGTTTTCCTTAACAATAACAAAACTAATAGAAGAAATGTTGCTATCTCTTTCCTACCTTCAATTGGTTTCTTACACAGTATGCTAATATCTTCAGATATCTTTACATATCTTCGCACTGAAGCACTCAGCCATCTATTATTGAGTGACTCAGGTTAAAGTAGTATGTGATTCCTTCAACTTGACCTTTTTGGAAGGGGTATCTATTTCACTGCATGTCTTACATACAAAAACAGTGAACAAGGATGGTACTGGGACTACAGGGCACTGTAGCTATAAAACCCTGCTGATCAATAAAAGATGCAAGAGAGCATGGTTGAAAAAACACTATGCCCAGTCATGCTGAGGCAGACAACCATTCCAGCGGAGTGTTTTCACAAATAAACTGTGGATTAAACTAAACAAAAAAAAATTTTGATCAGCTTCAGGTTGACAAAAATGATTAACTGCAAGTGGTATTAACTATTTTGCATAGACTACGTCTGAATAAATGTGGATCAGCAGCAGTATCGTGTAGCATCTGACAGATGGAGTCAACTAAACCAAACTGCAGATGTTTGTTAAACTAGCAAATCAACAGCCTGCTCTGATGTACCAGGAGCAGAAATCAGATTCTAAACTTGAAGTAAAATGATGCTGAACTTCAAAATGCTATTATTAGCTAGCAGTTCCTGTCAATCCAAAAATTAAATCCTCTTGCTAGCCAACAGGAGCATTCTGTTTAAAAATACAATTAATTTATCTACAAAATTGCTATCATATTATGTGCTTAACTGCATTATTGCAGTAAAGCTCCTCCTGATATAAAGACACTAACCAAAAATTTCTTCACTCTGGGAAGGTCTGCTTCAAAGACTAACATTCCCGCAGTGCAAGAAGAGGGGAGGATACTTTATCTATCACCCTACTTACAACATACATTTTTTCCTAGCAGTACACTGTGTAAAAACATCTGCAGGGAAGGAATGAAGAAAACAGAGCTAAGTTCTTCTCAGTGGTGCCCACTGAAAGGATGAGGCAATGGGCACAAATTAAAACACATGAAATCCCATCTGGACACACGATAATGCTTTACAGTAAGGGCAGTCAAACACTGGAACAGGCTGCTCAAAGGGGCTGTCTCCATCAGGAGACAAAGCTCCAAACCCCAGCTGGACGTGGCTCTGCTGGGCGACCCACTCTGAGTGCCCCTGCTTGAGTCCAGGACTTGGTCTAGATGACCTCCACAGGTCCCTTTCAACTGCAACCACTCTGTGATAGTAGCAGCTGTCTGAGAAGGACCACAGCTGATTTTGCATACGACCTCTGCAGCACAAGTAATAATAAGAATTTTCTCTTCAAAGAAAGAAAACTAGCACTACAAAGCAGATGCTAAATACTCTCTTAGAGAACAGTAAATATTAGTGTATGCCCTGGGAAGAGATTTCCCTTCCATGAGCAGCCAGGCTCTTGGGAGATTAAGACATGCAATCCAGACAAATCTTAGATTTCTATCAGTATTTCTCAGTGTTGAATTGCAAATGAATCACCACAAAAATCTAATTTCACTTGTTAAAAGCATATTCTTTACTGAAGTTGTACTTCAGGTGGACAGCCAACTATACACTGTCACTTTCAGTTCTGCAAAATCATTTAACTGCGTTTTTAGAAAATAATACAAGTCCACCTCTGGAACAAATGTGTCCTAAGATCCCATCCAAAGAAAGATGAGTGTCAAAATGCATTAAGTCCTCAGTCAAAAAAGGCTCTTTGAGAAAATACTGTCAATACAGTATTTCACCACAAACAGATTTGATTGCTTTTCACCCTACTACATACTCTCAATATGAATCTTCTATTACGGTTAAGAAACAGGCTTTAAATAAAGCCAAGAAACAGAACTTGTGATATCCCACTGTTAGAGCTATAACAAGAACGGAGGTGATATGCAAATATCGCTGACTGAGGAGATCACCTCCTGCAATTTTATAAAAAATCTACTTTCATTTCATAATTTCTGTGTGAACTAAAACTTTTTAGCATTGAACTCGCCTGTGATGATTATTCATGGCGGTGGAGGAAAAGCTGCACTGAACATCCATGCTTTAAGAAACCTGGATGGTGACAGTATCATTTTAGTGCCAGTTCTCTTCACTGTTTTTATAAATGATCTGGATGTAGTACTCAAGTGCATACTAAGTAAGATTGCAGATGATAGTAAACTGGGAGGAGCTGCTGACTTCCCTGAGGGCTGAGAGGCCCTGTAGAGAGAGATCTTGACAAATTGGGGTGCTGGGCAAGCATCAACCACATGAAGTTTAACAAGAGCAAGTGCTGGATTCTGCAGCTGGGATGCAGCAACCCTTTTGGTACATTTTTGGCAAAGATTTTCAGTCTGAGACTTGATGATTCACAGCAAAGTCTATGAGAATGTACTTTGCTACCAGTTTCAGTTTCAGCCCTTCCACGTTCTGCAGCAGTCGCTCTGCTACAGGGCACTGGTTGTAAGTCATATGTATGTCCATAAGGGAAATCGTAGAATTTTCTCTTTTTCTATTTTTTAAACTAATTTTTCATGCAGAAGTGGGAGGACAGAAAACAGACTGAAATCTAAACACAAAATTTTCCAGCACTGCCATGGCCAAGAACCACAGGAAAATAAACTCTTTCAATAGAGACGTATTTTATAGAAGCAAACCTAATCCCAGTGGGGCCTAGTTTTGGAAAAGTTTATTGTAAGTATTAGCTTTAAAAATCAGTGCAGGTGCAAAAGGTTACTAAGGTAAGAAGAGACTTACAAGTAGAACGCACTGATTAGGAAGCAAAACCAAATTATGCAGTTGTAATCCCCAACCCCGTGTTCACTGCAATGCAAAAGAACTCTTTTACAGATCATCAAAAAGGAGACTGTTTCTAACCTATTACTGCAATTACAGATTAATTCTAATTTTTAGAATTTCAGTTAAATTAATAAGTTAATAAGCTGTGTCACCTAATCCTCCAATTTAACTTCTCCAAAAGATTACTTTTCAAATCACAGCCATTAAGGTAATGAAATTCTACAAGTATTTTATTACCAGTTACAGATAACAAAAGTGAAACAGAAAAAAAAATGTACAAGACTCAGAAAACTGAATGCCTCATTTGCTCATGAGTTATTTTAAGAGGCTATAAATTTACTTCTTGAAAACAAAGGCAAACGACGTGCTTGCTAAGAAAGTATTCCACTGACACAGACATGCAAAGGGGCAGTGGGGACGGCAGAAAGAACTAATTAAGAGATTCACAAGCATAATTCTACAATTTTATCATCATCACCATGAGAACTGTTACATCTACTGACAGCAGAAATGCTAGACAAAAGTTTTAAGGTAGTACCACGGGAGAAAAAAAACATTATCAAGTATCAATTCAAATAAATGTTAATCTTTTGACTTTAATATGCAGGATTTCAAATTCATTACTCAGAATGATGTGAATTACTAGATTCTGGTACACTCCAAGAATATTAAATAACTGTATTCTTAGTAGACTTATACATTTTTCAGTACTGAAAACTTCCCACATTCTCCAATAGAATTTATGATAAGCTGTATACTAATATTGAGATACTCTGAGATATAGACCTACTTTCTTAGAGTTGCCCAAACAAAGCTTTATTCTATAAGAACACTCAATCACGACAACTGTGTTGTCTTATCTCAGCTCATATTGGTTAAGTGTTCAAAACACTACATTTCTTACTTGGTTTCCTTCTCCTCCATTTCCCAGAGAAAACAGTGCTCCTTAACTGTAAATACCTTCGGAATTCTTCAACCCTACCTGCAATCTTCAGTAGTGTCTGCCTTTCAGACACACTTCCGTGGCACTCTTAAATACTAAATTATACTAAAACCACTTAGCAATATAGAAGCTGCCCTACTCCCCACTCAGTGCAGTATGCTGCCCTCAGATGAAGGTACAGCAAGACAGACATGCTAAGTTAGTTAATTCTGAAGTTCATTTTAATTCTTCTATTTTTTTCCCCTCTCAAAAATTCATTTCAAAAAGGGGAAACCCTGTATTCTTCACTGGTGACAAGGAATGAAGTCCCTCAAATTCAAAATCTATGCCC
The DNA here is from genome assembly GCA_037305975.1 of Chrysolophus pictus. Classification (NCBI taxonomy): domain Eukaryota; kingdom Metazoa; phylum Chordata; class Aves; order Galliformes; family Phasianidae; genus Chrysolophus; species Chrysolophus pictus. Next base: position 43,326,521 of record CM074578.1, read on the forward strand.
CTTGCCTCCACGTAGCACCACAAGTGATGCTATGTAAGTATAAACCAGAGCTCAAGACAAGCAGAACTCTTAGAAAGCAAAGTGCACATTCAGACTGTTTCAATAGAAGGATTTACGTGAATAACTTGTTAACATTTATGCTAACACAAGTCCTATCTTGTAAATAACACATGCATTTAGGAACACATAAACTTAACATAAGGAAATGCATCCACTATGTAAGTACTGCAACTGTGCTACTGTTCTATAAACAAATAATGCCTAATAAAACAGCACTCTGTAATGTGGTCTGCTGGCAGAGCTCTGCACTGACAGACAAGATTCCTGAACTCAATTCCAAGCTTTCAGGCTGCAGATTTGAAAGTGCTTTGGTGCAGTTCAATCATTCCAACAAAAGCTTGTTGAATTACAGAAGGAAGAACAGTGCCATTCCAAAAATTTCAGTAAGAAGTACAAAGAACACAACCCTTACAGGTATGTCAAAGTGCTTTGGATTAAGCTTTTTTTCTCCTTTTTTTTTTTTTTTTTTAAACTTCTAAAAGATATGCCTTCCTGTCTGTCTATGGTGATGCAAGCAATACATTTAGATTCTTTTATCATTTCTTTAGCCATCAATACATTACAGTAGGCACTGCACTAAAATGACTCATTTTATCCTTCTCGAGTTCTACGTGTCATTGCCTTCAGACTGTGGGAGCATCAAAACTGGTCATAGCTACATCTTTAATGCACTCTATTTATAGTTTGATAACAGAACTGACATTAGAGATGATCTAACAAGCTCCAGCTTTAAAGCTGCAACAAGTTTCATCCAACTCATCTGTAATATACCCTGAAAAAAAAACTTGACAATACCCTGGTCAATATCCATACATTACTTGTGTTAAAAATGTCCATACGACATTTCTTGCTAACAGATGGCAGAACTGCAATTAATGCCTGCTACGTTTGCTGCATTCACATTTGAACACCAGCCTACAATCATTATAAGAGGTTAAGGTTACTTAGGCAGAACTCAAAGACCAAACGAATACCTTTCACTAAAGAAGCACTTTCACACAACAAAATCTTGCTAGCAATTTCAACCCCCATCCATGGCTAAGCAAAGCAAGATAACATATGTTAAGGTCACATCACCTTCAGAAGGCAACAAAGAACCAACTGATTTTTCTTTAAGCACACTGGAGGTACTGTCATTTGTTAGGTAAGCATTATTTGTTTTTCTGTTTCTCCCACAATCTACATGTTTGCAATGACTTCTATAAATACTTCATCAAAATTCTAAAATCAAAACACCACAAAACGAGAAAACGTCTCAAGCAACCCCCTCCCACCATCCCAAATAAACACATTCCAGTCCAACAAACCAGCATATTACCAGATGTTACTGTGTAATTTTTAACTTGCAAAAAAACCCATCCTCTTCCTTGTTGAGGGCTAATAATTTCTAAAACCACAGCCAATACATCATCTACTAAAAAATCCCACCCAGATGCTCTTTGTGCTCAATTCAGTTTTAAAATCCAATGTCCAATCTATTGCAGGGTGCAGTTATGGAATAAGGTTATATCCATATTATCTTCAATCAACAACACAACTTGCCATGATAATCAGAAAGCCAAGAAAAGCCACTATCAAAAATACAAGCCAAGCAAAAAGGCAGTCAAAAAATTTACTTGAAAGAACAGAAAATATGCAATCTGATCAATGTAAGACTTTACAGCTGAAGAAATCACCATTCATTTTAACCAGATTTTATTATTCAAATCAACTGAGAACTTTGCTGTAATTTACACAAATATAGTACGCAGTTGCCCTTCTGTAGCTTTTTTTAAGACTCAATTAATGCCAACTTTGTAATCATAATTAATGTCTCGATTTCACAGAGTAGAAAATGAGAATGCTTTCTTCCAAATTATTGTGTGTGTTCAAACAACAAATTTTACATGACTTTACCGTAGCACAAAAACAGTATTTGTATTATAGGAGGCTGTACAGTTTCTGGCATCATAATTGACATTTCAAGAAATCCTGATTATTTGTAGCGCACACATAAAAAAAAACACCCAACCCCCACCCAAAAAAGCAACCCTCCACCTTAAAAATCTCCTTTTGCATAACATTAGCAAATATATGAATGAGAACTATGAGAATTTGTTTTAAAAAAAAGAAAAGCCCACATGAATGCTGTTAACATCAGTGCAGTTATATTCTACAGCACTAGCAAGAAGAGGAAAATTACTACAAATTAACAACAACAATTCCTATATTTAATGTTATTTAAAAATCAAAGTGTTACCTAAGGCAATTACCTTGCAGCCTTTTAATATCTACAGGGAAAAGCCTAAGGGAAAATAATTGACTTTGCTAATTTTACCCTTGGCAATTATAAAATAGCTCTGCATTTCATTACGACTACAGAATTTCACATCTAATTGTCAGCCCCGAGAGAAGCAAAGAGATAAATGCATCATACGCAAGCTTAGACAAGAGTTTAATGGCACAATAAAATTATCTTGGTAGCAGTGGTATCAGGTAATGTTCAAATCCCCTTTAAATTCTAGATGCTACAACAATTATGCATGCCTAAATAGAGGTTATAGTCTACCATGGTCAGCGCCGCGGACAATGCATGCTGCTCATTTCACCAGCCAATTTGCTGAGCTACCAAATGAGTGCTAGCAAAAAGCAGAACTGAGATTTTTACTTTTTCCATCAAAGAAAACAAAACATTATGAAGGAAAAAAGTCACAGTTATTTCACACTGCTGAAAAACAGATGCCAGATTTGAAAATTCATCATTTACAAAAGAATAAATACAGTATGTTTAAATCATTGCACCTGTCAAAAAATTTCTATAGCTTGTACTTCAATTTTTCTAACTTTGCTAGTAGGGTTAGACATATGAAAAAGAATAATTTACTAAGTCAATCAGTTCCCATAATGGCATCCCACTTATCGTATCTAGAAGCTATGAAAGTATTTAGATGTCAGAAAAATGAAAAAAGTGCTAAAATGTTTTGGCAGGATTTTTCAGACATACAATATGATTACTTCTTAAAAAATAGTAAGGAAAAAAAGGGGGGAAAATATTTCTTTGCACTTGTGTTTCATTTCACTGTAGGCTTGTTTCCTGGCAAGCCTTAAGGGAGTTGTTGCTGCAATACTTAATGATGTAATAAATGCAAAGTAATAGGCGCTGCATTTTATAAAATGTTTCCACAGAAGAGGAAACAACAACAACAAAAAATTAAGTAGAGTTAAATGCTTTGCTTTGTCTTGAGATTCTTATTATGTACTAAAAAAATTAATGGACACAGATCAACAATAATTATTAAAACTAATTACCACCCATTTTTATTATGGTATAACTAAAACTCTTAACAAAACTTCTAAAAAATATTTACGATCGGTTCTCCCTGTAACAGCTTAACCCAATATTCAAGCAGACTGACACCTAATCTTGTGCCCCTTCTGAACTTCAGCTCTACACTATGAAATGACACCACATTTGTGAGACATTGTCATAATGATGATCAAAGCAGTATGGAAATATTCAACTATAACCATCATGAGGAACTTCAGAAAAAGTTAAAAACTATGGACTCATTAAGCTAAGGATTAAACTGTGTTGATCACTGACAATCATGCACATGACATGTTTATTTTCCATTAAGATATGGCATCAATGTTCACATGAATTAAGGTTTCCCTGTCAAGAAGAACAGTTTTCAGTCCACAAAACTCCAGCCATACATGTTGTTTTACACTAGACTGCACAGGGATGCTCATGAATCTCTCCCCACCATGACAAATTTTAAGAAGAAGCTAGACAAAAAAATCAAGAATGATTTAGCGTAGCTGATTCTGTTTGGGGACAGGCAAACCAACTAGAAAGATGATTTCTCAGGTTTTCCATGAGATTCATTTTGTAAGATCACACATATACACAACTTGGTCATCATGAAAAACATTGCCTGTTAGGTTTGGTGGATTAGCTGAGTTGCAGATGCCTTTTGGAAGCCAGTACATCCACGTTAATTGGGCAATCCAATACTCAAGGGTGACCAAATGCCTAAGAAAATAATTTTATTACCTGAGAGCTGCATAGACAAGAGATTAAGTGTATTCCCTTATGAATTCTCTAAGACAGTCAAACTTTTCACAAAGCTGAAGGTGAAACAACAAACCAAAAGTGCCTTCAGATGGCAGCCTGTCAGAGGGGCTTTATTTCAAGGTGTCACAAGGATATAGCTAAAAACCACCAGACTAACCAATCATTTATCACTACCTATAGCTACACTGCTTCAGAACATCCACTGAAGCTGTCAACACAGCAATCCTACAGGACAGTGGTAGACGTTCACAGCAGTAGCATCCTGTTAATCCATTCACAGCTACAGTATAAGCATGCTGATTTATAAAGGATGTTCCATACATAAACAACACACCATAACTAAGCTGATTTTTTAATGGACTTCTGTTTTGGAAGACTTACTAATAGTTGCTTTGGCAGTAAAAGAATTTTTATTTTTTAATTTTACCTTGGTATTCTGTAACTGAGCAAGACTTGTGCAAGCATTTGCTAGCAGAAAATCTCCACTCAGAACAGCCATTTTATTCCCAAACTGCATATCCTTCAGCGGGCCATCACAGGACTTGAGCTCACCAATGTTCACTATGCCTCGATGCACCAGAAAGGCGGTGTGGATCAGTTCCGTAATCTCTGCAAGACTTCTTTGACTGAAAGTAAAGAAAAAGTACAATTACTTTGAAGCTATGAATAAAATAAAGATTTCAGGGGAAAAAAAAGGCCATGCTATATGCTAAGCAAATGTTTATTTATTTCCAGATGCAACATTAAGCTTAGAGAGAATCACATCACACCACCAAGCGTTTCCAGATAGGCTGCTGGTACCATTGGTTCTGTTTGGGGGAACACTGCCCTTTGTTTATATTCTCTTTGTTTGAAAACAAAGCTAAGTAATCAGTATGGTTCTCATCACATTTTCTTTTTAGTTTTGTCTTCAGAAGCTTGAGGGACAACAGCATGAAGAAATTAGAATAATAGAATCACAGAATCATTCAGGTTGGAAAAGACCCTCAAGATCATCAAGTCCAACCTCAACCTAACCACACTACCATAACTAACAACCCTCTGCTAAATCATGTCCCCGAGCACCACATCCAAATGGTTTTTAAACACATCAGGGACGGTGACTCAACCACCTCCCTATTCCAGGGAGCCTATTCCAGTGCTTAAATTGCCAAACAGAAAGTGTCAATGGGAATGAACAAAGGACAAGCAAGCTAAAGTGAACACTGTAAGAATACTACAGTAAGTGACCACTCAAATTAGAGTTAAATTAATAACAGGATACTTTGCAGTTCCATAACATCGAGGGAGGTGGGAGAGAGCCAGACATTTCATATGGTGCACTAGTGACATTTCACTAGTCAGAGGACACAGTGATTCTTGTTCAGCATAGGAACAGGTCAGATTTTATTTGGGTAGCTTCACAAATCGTTTCTCATTCCAGCACACAGTGTGCTACGCTCTGAATTCTGGAGCTTCATCCCTGTGAGAACACTCACACCAGGCACAATATTTTCACTTTCCTGAGACGAGACTTGCCCTCTATTTTCACTTTTTTTTTTTTGGAAAAGGCATGAGAAGAGTCAGGTAACCAGTTCTCTCTCCTCATCCTAATTTGGTGCTGTACCCTAGCTGACTGCTCCAGGGGCCCCAGGATGAGTCCCTCCCTTGCTCCCACCCACAGCAAGTGATGAGCTGACAGCAGGCAGAGACGAGGGAACAGAGCAGCAGGCAGCAGCACTTTGTCCTGCTGGTTCTGCTCAGCTAGATATGCACAGGGCTGCTCTGATGGAATCATCAGCGTGTTCACGTTTTTTCTGATTTAAGCAGTTCCCTCTGTGTCACAGAGACTTAATGTTATCAGCAAAAACATAATGTACATCCTTGATTGTAAGGTCTTTAAGTTGAATTGCAACCTAGTACAATAGTACTGGTGAGGCAGTGGCACAGGCTGCCCAGGGAGGTGGTGGAGTCACCACCCTTGGAGGTGTTCAGAATACACATAGATGTGGCGCTGAGGGACGTGGTTGTTAGTGGGCACAGTGGTGATGGGCTGGAGGTTGGACTAGCTGATCCTAGTGGTCTTTTCAATTTTAATGATTCTGTGATTCTATTAAGAGCACGGTGTGCTCCCTGTGCTTATTCCAAAGTGACCAAGCCCCGATTTACTGAGTAAATAAACTACCTCACACGTTCACGTATCCATATAGCTGCACATATGAATGTACAGGTTAGGTTCCGGATCAGCACTTGCAAAGCACTGAGTAAATCAGTATTTTTCCTCTGGCTGGTGCAGATGTGTTGCACTCACCTAAATGACCTGAATGTAACTAACCTCCTGCCTCAAATGACTGCAGACACAACGATGCCCAGCAGCACCTGCTTCGGGCCCGCAAGCTGTGGCAGCCAGCAGAACAAGAAACCAGCAAAGCCACGTGGGCTGCTGCAGCACAGCAGGGTGGCTGAGTGGGAAAAGGGGAAGCTGTAGTCCCCAGCATGTTTTGTCACACAGAAAGCAAAGTTGTTTTAAAAGTCACCATTTTTGCTTCATGTAAAGAAAATGTGAAAACAAAACAGCTGGCCATTCTCCCTTTAGACAGGAAAATTGGAGGTTGATAGTGTTTTTCAAAGAGGAAAAGCAGCCTCTACAGCCTTCATCCACAGAGCGGTACTGTAATCACTGCTGGCTTGTCTCTAACAAAGGGTTAACAGAATTGCCAGCTTGGAGGAAAAGACTAACAAGACATCCCAATGCTCCTGCTGTCACTGTCACAGCAGCCCTTGGAGGAAATGTCCCTATCAATTCGGTTTATCAGATGGACAGCTGATCAACATGAAACAGCTTTGCTCTGGGCAGACTGAGCCGAGCTACCTGGCATGAATAGCAATGAGGGCCCGCTGCCCGCAGCCAGCCCTGCCACCTCAGGCTGCGCAGATCCCGGGACATATGGGGATCCCTGGTGATGAGCACAGCGCTGTCGCCAGCTCCAGTGATGGTTCATTTCCCCCAGCTGAAAGCAGACATTAATATCCTGAGGAGACTGGGCCCGCCTCTGCGACCTCCAGCCATTGAAGCAAAGCAGCGATTGTCCCATTTCTTCCTTTAATAAGCTTTTAATGAAGGAAATCAAAATCTCCTCTTTGACTTCAGCATTGCTCTTCATGAAAAGGTTACGCAAATACATCAGTGTCATGCTTTCCAAATGCACAGGATCTAGATGTTTTCATTTCATTTTTTTATAATCCATTTGTTCTTGTAACGATACTTGTATTATTTGTGCTAACAAGAGAACCATATTATGGAGATAATCTGCATCTAATCCTGATCTTACACACTGCTCTGCTACTCTCTCTCTTGAGCCAGCTAAAGATAGAAGAAACAAAGCCACTGTAGAAATCCCAGGCAATGCCTTTCCTAACATCTTTCTGTGATAACACTCACAATACTGAGGCACTACAATGGACTCCACGGTGCTGCTATGGATACAAAGGAGGTCTTGACGTGACTTTGGAAAGTACAGCACCCAACAAACAAGCACACACACACAAAAAACAAACTAAAACAAATCAACGCACAACACTGTTATGAACTTGCTACTGAATGCCCGAAGCGATACTATACACAGCTTTCTCAATCTGAGGTACAATTCAGCGATTCAATAGTTCTGTATTTGAAAGCACATAATCCCCACATACAAAAAGCTAATGTTGGAAGAAATGCTGGACTTATGACAGAAATATCTGACAAGAGTACCAAGGCAGAACAATAGGGCAACCAGATTATGAAGTCCTGCTGCTTCCATTCTCATATAACAAAAAGTGAGTGCAGTAGCCACCAGAATCACTGACATCACAGGGTACTACCCAGAAAACAATCAGCTTTTTATATTTTTTTTCCAATATGCAAAGTCTGTGCATTGTTAAAACAGAAGCAGAAGTGCTTTTTCATCAAATGCCAACAAACTTCCATTTATCTTTCATGGCCTTTGCCACTAAAGCAAGGACACACTGCAAACCATCACCAACTGCCCCGAGATCCAAATTCTAGGCATCACACCGCAAGAGACTGTATTATTTCAAGCTCCACGAGTCACTCAATCTCTTCTTTCTCCCTTTCCAGAAAACGACCCAAATGCAGTGATGTAATTCCAGACAGGATGGTACAGAGGCTTGACAGAACATGGGGTACCTTAACAAGAAGTTTTGATGGGTCACAGTCAAACAGGCACAAGTTCCGCTGTTAGTTGCATTACCTAAGCGGAGTTAGGTGTGAAAAACAGTCCCCTTCCTCCACCTCAACTAAGAGAATCACAGGATGGGACTTCTGTACCCAACCAGCCCAACCCCTGCTCTAGCAGGGACACTCACAGCAGGGTGCCCAGGCCCACATCCTGGCAGCTTCTGAAGATCTCCATGGAGGAGAGAGCCTGTGGGCAGCCTGTGAGCAGGACAGAACATACTGGTTCATTAGCCTTTCAAGCCAATTACTGTCTACAGTTTCAGTGAATATCTATTTCCTCTCTTCCAGTCTTTAATAAGATCCTTGAGTTTGTTTATAGTTCTTTTCTTGCTCTACTCTTCATGTAAATCTCAATTCAGAGCCTTGTATTACCTGAGGCATATAAAATGGGGTAGCATCAACATTGTTTCTTGGTTGTTTTGCTCACTCCTTGTTCATGCAAGTTTAGAGCACCTGTAACTAACCTAAATGTGTGTAAAACAGCACCTCATGGCTGAAAATGTCCTGAAAAGTAGAAAGGAAACACTGATATTTGTAAGAGTCAGTAACACCTTCTCAGCAAGGTCTGCAACTACGCTGACTCTGGGACTGTGAAAAAGTAGCTTGAAGGAAAATACTAGGAAGACACAAAATTGAGTTACATAGAGTGTTGCATCCCACATCAGAATAAGGAGAGCTATTTCTGTTCTTCTTTGCTCCCTTGCCCCAGTAAATTCAACACAGACCTTTGGCATTCAAGTATGTTTTGGTGAAATTTGATAAACTGCTGAGCATACTTCAACAAATCCTTTAGATCTGCCCTTATAAACCGACCCAGGAGGTGCAACAGTGTGCTGCTGTGACACCATCAGTCCGGGGAAGACAGCTTCTGTATGAAAACCACACACAGATAGGCACCAGACCCATGGAGAAAAATAAGGCAAACACTTAGTTAATATGCTCTGACCTCAAAAAAAAAGGAAAAGAAAAAAAAAAAAAAAGAAGCTATGATGATATTATTACAAAGAGGAGTATCTCATGAAGGCTTCAACAAATTTGTTGAATCCTACACAAAACTGTACAAAATGACAAGATTGACTGGTAAAATATTGCAACAAAATTCTGTGAAAATAAAAATAGGTTTCTAAAACAAATTTCCCACGCAACTTTTAAAAACAAATTTTTCAGTGCTGAATTTCAGTGCTGTTTGTCGTCTGTGTTATCACAAAATACTTGCAGCTATGAAATCTTAGTGGGCATGATCTCTTCAGAAGTCCTTACAAGCAACTTCAGTCCCTAATTTCAAGTCCTACTCTAAAGAGAAAATAGCACTGTGCACAATATATAAAATAAAAACATTAAACAGCTTAATTGGTCTGCTGTGAACAAAGAAGCATTTCAAGTTGAATACTCTGCAGTATTTTGATGGAAACTCAAACTCTCAGTAACAGCTGTAAAGTATGAGTCAGTTTACCTTTCCTCATGAGCTAACTATCAGAAATATACTGCCCCTCTCAAAGGAAGATAGGTTACGCAAGGAGCCACTTAATAGATTAAAATTATGTTAATATTAAGGATAATATTTCACATAAATGGACCAAATAAACAAAGAATAATACTAGCTACTAAAACCCACATTCTGAATTTCTTAGCAATGAACACAACTGCTTAGAATGAAGACAATGCAGAATAGAGATTAAAAATTCTTTAAGAATTGTCATCATAGAACCTTTTATTAAAAGTTAACTAACACTGCACACCCAAGATTTGAAGATTCTGTCTGTGATTATCAATGCAATAGCTTCCTTCCCTTCCATACACAAAGGATTAATTTGAATGTACATCCTGCATTCAGGATTTTTTAAATAAATACACTAAAAAATATCAGCAGCTATTCCAGTTGAGTGAAAACTATAATAATCTATATATAAAAAATAATATATAAAGTAATACAATAATATATAATATATATAATAATCTATAACTAAGAAACTAAAAAACTATAAAAGCATTTAAGAAAGAATTAAAATTATAATTCTAACACTGACAATGTATTTTGGTAGAACCTGATATCTGATGCAATATTTGTGACCAATGAACAGAAAGAATAAAACATTTATAAGGACAAAACATTGCACAAGTTAAATTTAATTGATTTTGTTTGCTGTGGTCATAATGCTGCATCAACATAACACACTTATTCACACATTAAAAATGGGGGGGAGAGAATTTTACAGTTTTTTCCCCATTAACCTGTCAAAGCCAACACCACACTTAATAAAATCATTATTGAATTATTTAACATTACCAACATTATTTAACATTGGTTAAATTAGCTAACATGTATGGCAGGTGCTGTGGTTTCACTAGCAGGGAAAGACTTTAGGATGAAACAGAAGACTTAAGCCAAATATTCTGGCATGGCCACAGTTCATGCCCTTTTACCTGCAGAAAGTATCTATCCACTGTTATCCTTTAACAAGGTCAAAGACTAAGACCTCTGTGATTCCTCCTGTCTTGGTCTCTAGGCTATCGTCACCTTCCATCTGAGGGATAAATTAAGTTTAAATACATTGGTTCTATGAAGTTTATTAAGTATGCTGATAATTGCACTCCTGTTTATCAATTTATTTTCAGACTTGCTACCCACCTAACCTTACTCTTCTTTTTCCCATCTTAGCATCACAAAAAATTTTGAAGTACAACTTCTACCCATACTTGTCCATGTATTTTCTTTTATCCTTGCAAAGAGCTTTTATTCTTGTAAAGAGCTTTTTTTTCTGTATTTTGCCCACCTCTGAAATGCTGTTTCATTCTTGTTCCCCTCCAATTTACTTTAGCAAGCTCTTCCCTCATCCTTTTGTAGAATTTGAAAATGTTTTCTGATGTTTAAGTTGACTTGATGTTGACTTGAATTCAGTACAACTGTTTCCCCAAGCATTGTGCATGGACAGCATCCTGTTCCCGTTCTTCATACAGGAATCATGTACTATAATCCCCATTTTAAAATCAATGTGAGAAGAATGACGCTTCCAAAATGAATTACAGCTGTCAGATGCAGCATTGTTTTTTTACAAGGCAATTATCAAGCCTTAAACTTCTAGTAAATAAAAGACAAGTTGAAATTCTAGTTGCTACCTGCTGCAGATCATATCAAGAGCCACGCAGACCATATCAAGTGCAACAATCAAGTCATACCAAGAGCTGAAGTGTTTACTTCCTTGAAGAGCTACTTCCCTCATTTGGTAAATATATTACATGAGAATTTACTGATATTCAGTAATTTATACTGGCAATATAATGTATTGTCAATATCGTGTATTTCTAAAAGAAAATTTCCTATCTCAAGAAATGTTAGATTCAACTTGAATTCTCTGCTAAAACTTTAATTTGCTAAAAAGAATTCCTACCAGAACAAATAATATAGGTACAAGTGAATATGATCTAAACACATTTCTTATACAAAAACAATAATACAAGCATTATAAATATGATATGTAATATTCAGATGTATATAACATTATAAGTAAGTGTTATTTTCAAAGATAAAACAAGCTGAAACCAATAGATAAATTAGACAGTAAAACACAAACAGCTTTTGGATACTGTTCAAGAATATTTTGCTATATAACCAAAAAGCCACAATTCCCTAGTCAGGAAGACTAAGCTGATTAAAAGCAAAACAGAAAGCCAAAAAACTGTTGCCTAGACAAAGCCAAACCAGCTATAATTCCCTTCCTCTCTGTCTGAAACAAACTGAAAAATGGATGGAACAAATGCAAATCAGAGAAACTAGGCAAGGAACTGACAAAAGGAACAAGAAAATGTAAAGACGGGCATGAAACTAAGCAAAGGCAATTTAGAAATGATATACTAAAACCCCCTCAAAGTCAAAAGAATTTTAAGCATTGCATTTCCAGTCCATTAGGTTGGGTTTGGCAGAAACATAACAGAAAGGCACAGGGTTTTAGGAAGTCTGTTATATTTCTAAGTGTTACATTTACACAGCCAGGTACAAATATCTTCTAGACCAGTAGTGAATAATAATGCTCATAAACAGCAGTGGTTACAACTTTATAGTCAGTAGGTCCAGAGAAATTGCACTCTGGAGAGAAGACAAGAGGAAAGGAATGACATAGTGGGTAAACAGCAAGGAGAACGAATTGACCTCAATACAAAGTAAGCCAAGCTGGTTCAATATGCTTTTCTCAAGTCCTAAACACATTAGTAAAAGCAAATGAAACAAACAAACAAACGCCCACAGTCAAAAGATCTTAGGTAGAATTACAGAAGCAGACTATACACTTGCAGGACAAGGGACTGTTTTCAGAAGAAAACACTCCCAATCTGTGCACACTTAGGGGTTGGAAGTGTGGGAGGGAAGCAGAGGAAGAGACCATCTTAAATAATCAGCCAGATCTAACAGGATCACACAAGATACCACTGTAGTCAAAACAGGCTAATACAATACACAATGAATTAAGGTAAAAATTCCAGCAGAAGCAGTGTTTCTACCAACTCTTGGTTTCTGATACTAGTCAAATAATTACCGGGAAATTGCACTTCATTGAGGAGGAATTAGGGAAAGCCAAAAAAAGATTTTGGGGAAGAGTTCCACTAATAATCAGAGTAACATAAAACACATATTCCAATGAGAAACTCCATCGTTTAACATAAAGAGAAAGCTGGTATTGAATCTGTAGACCGATTTGTTCACAGCTATTTAAAGAAAATGTACATACCTAGACTTTAGAAACAAATTCAAGAGATGGAAATACCTGGATTATCATAGGATTGTTAGAATCATAGAATGGATTGGTTGGAAGCGACCACAAGGATCACCAAGTACCCTGCTGCAGGCAGGGTTGCCAACCACTAGATGAAGTACTAGTCAGGTTGTCCAGAGCCCCATTCAGCCTGGCCTTGAACCCCATGTTGTGGGGCATCCATAATCTCTCCAGGCAACTTATTCCAGTACCTCATCATCCTCAGTAAAAAAGTTCCCCCTGATACCTAATCTAAATCTTCCCTCCTTTAGTTTAAAACTGTTGTCCTCTCACTATTTACCCACGGAAAAGGTTGATTTCCCTCATGTTTATAAACTTCCTTTAAATATTGGAAGGCTGTAATGAGGTCTCCCCGAAGCCTTCTCTTCTACAGACTGAACAAGCCCAGCTCCTTCAACTTGTCTTCACAGGAGAGGTGCTCCAGCCCTCTGATCATCTTCATAGCCTTCCCCTGGACCCTTCTCCAAAAGCTCAACATTTTTCCAATGCAGTACTGCAGATGGGGCTTCATGAGGACAGAGGAGAGAGGGACAATCATCTTCCTTGCCCTGATGGCCACCCCTCTTCTGATGCAGCCCAGCATACCATTGGCCTTCTAGGCTGCAAGCACTGCTGGCTCATGTTATATTTTTCATCTACCAGGACCCCCAAGTTCTTCTCAGCAGGACTACTTTTAAGGAATTCTTCTTCCAGTCTGCATACATATCCAGGATTACCCTGACCCAAGTGCAAAACCTAGCACTTTGCTTTGATGAACCTCATTAAGCTCATATAGGGACACTTTTGGAGTTTTTCAAAGTGATGTTTCCCTTTTTCCAGTCACAAGGGACTTCACCTGGCAGTCACTACTTTTCAAATATGATGCAGAGTGGCTCCTTTAGGACCCAGGGATGCATGTCATCCAGCCTCATAGACTTGTACATACTCAGTTTCGTGAGGCACTTGCTCTGCTCTTGTGGTGGGGAGGGTGTTTGGTCCCCCAATTTCCACTGAGATTATCAGGCAAAGATAAAACACAATCCAGTAGCTTGAAACTAAGCAAATTCAGAAAAGAATAAGGTGAAGGTACTTTCCAAAAGGAGTACCAGGAGTAATGATGGACTCTACAACACTGGCAAAACTGAAGATGATGTTTCATGAAATCCCACTGAAGTATAAGGATTGGAGCTGATTAAAGTTGGGGAAATCCTATGACCAGTTTTGTATTGCAAGCTGATCTATGATGTCTGTTATTCATGTACTTCTGAACTGTAAATCCAAGGGAGGAAAACTTCAGAAAACAAGCAAACAACAACTAAGATTTGGCACCACTTAGCAGTTGTCCCTGTATTTAAAAATTTACTATTGGTGAGTAGCCTATTTTCTTTTAAGGATGCACAGACATTTTCAGGATTGGGATTTCTGAATGCATTTCAGCCACCTTGTTCGGCAGACTGCAAAAGCAGAACTACTTTGCTCAGTAGAGTTACCTTGCATTCACACTACAGGATCATCCAAAGCCACGAGCAGGCTGGGAACCTGTCCTGCTAACACAGCTTACTTCTACCTTGCTGTTGCAGACAATAAAAAAAAAAAGAAAAACATGTTCTATAACGGGAAACAACCTTTGTCCAGAATTCATGTTCATCTTCACACATTCAGGCACTCACATTGGTAACACGATGTATTTGGCATTGTACTCTCACAAAAAAAAAAAAAAAGCAACAAACAACAAACAAACGAGATAAAGCAAAACTGAGACCATCTACAAAATTATTTTATGTATATAAGGGTATATACTTTATCTAAGTATACATACTTTCTTTAATCACAATTTTTCATATAACCATTTGGGGGTTCTAGCCATGCAAGTCACATTTATTAAAGGCAGCATGTCAAATAAGAGTTGACAATTACAGGCTATATCAATACACATTATGCCAGATGGTAATGAGCCATACACAAAGGGCCAGCCATCCAAAATAATCACACCATTTTCCACAGAAACGTTGAAGAGGTTATGGTTTATTACACAGTGCTCATTAGATATACAGTGGCAGCATTAGCAATTTTTCCTTCATTTGTGTCTCATTTAAGACTCTGCCCCCGCAAGCCCATTCAAATTAGTACACAAGGTTAAAATCATTATGGTCAGAGGGAAAAAAACTAAACCACATTTTTATTTTATAGTAATGGTGGATCAAAAGTCCCTGGTATCTATTCTTCTCTGAATTATTATCTAACACAGGATTCTAAAAAGAGTAAAAGCCACTGTAAGCAGAGACTTGACATGAAGACAGATTATTTTAACTGAGCAAGCTCCACATAACACTTAGTGAAAACAACAGTTAAGTTGTGACACCATGTGACAAAAGTCATAAAACTAAAAAGTGAAACTGAACTTTCAGTTTTGAACATCCCTATCTGCATTTCAATTTGTTGCTTTGACAGCACAGAAAATTCAAGTGTCCAGAAGGCCACTTTCAGAGTAGGTTAGAAGCACAGTTGCCTGAAATAACAAGAGTGCCACCTTTGAGAAAAAAATTACAAGGTATGATTTAAAGCACCTTTCCACCCAGCTGCATGTGCTGATTCACAGCTAAAATTGTTTGCTGGAGACATTTTCCTGCCTGTCCAGTTTATAAAAGTACATGAGTGAAAAGATGTATTGAGGTCAATGCGAATATTTGCCAGCACTAAAAAGGATGAGTCTTATCAATTAAAAACATGCAGATGTTTCCAAGCCTCCAAGTGACAGTGAGTATTCAGAAGTCAAAAAAAAAAAAACAAAAAAAACCCCAAACTGTGGAAGAGATGGAAGAATTGAGCACAGCAAGCATCAGCTGACAACAGGAGTGAAGAGAATGGGCATTTTGGTCCATGCTCCTGAAGAACATCATACTTAACAAGGTCTTACAAATAAATAAATAAAATAAAAAAATCCATCTAAAACTAGTTTTAAACTTTCTTCCTGTCCTTATCTACATCTGCCTTACAACCTGTGCCTGCTGCCAGCCAGCTCCTATGCCAGCACACAGATTACCTCTTCAGACAGCCAGAGCACCCAAGCACGAAAGCCAGAGTTGTCTTCTGATATCCTCTGGACTAAGGGGATTGATGTTCTATTTTGCATGCCAACCCTCAGCCTTTCCAGAGAGGACTTTTCCTCTCCTGCCAATTAATCCACTTCTTCATTGCCAAAGGGATGTTAACTTCTGCAGAGATCATTCTAGACCACCTAGTAAAGCCAACAACCAAATTTCAGCACTGGACAAAAAACGTTTCCCTTGACTCTGCAGAGGAAATTTGTCTGTCAGAAGTCATAGCTTATGTATGCTATACAAATGCACTGGCTATACCTGCAGGTTCACCACTGGCCTCAGTGAATTTTATTTATTTGCATTTTTTACTCCTATAACAGAAACACGCCTCTAATATGAAATGGGCATTTTATGAAAACCACCAAACGAGGGATAGAGGGTGATGTTTCTGAAGCTGAAGACCTCTGCTCAACAATCAATGCTGTTGCTAATCTTGAAGAAAAAAAAGTACTGCTGTTCCCTTAAAACAGCTGTACAAACTTGGGAAAAATATGAAGATAAAAATGTTTAAACTTGATCAAATGCAAGAAGATCAAATCAAAAGGTGTATTTTAAAGGTGAGCTAGTATAAGGATCTTCTGGCTTACTGAAGGGAGTGAGTTGCACGTTTTATAACCAGGAGTCCAAAAAAAAGGGAAGATAGGAAGAGAACAAAAGCTTCAGCAACAGTCATGGTAGCATGAGAAAATTAGATACATGATGCAAGGGGAGAGAGTAAGACACAGAACTGAAAAAAGTATTGTGAAGAAAACACTCAAAAGATGAGGCATAAACTAAATAATTTGTGAATTGTATGACTGTGTTACCACTAAAACAGAAGTCAAATGGAACATGGCAATGAAGAAAATCAGGAATTTTGTTATGGAAATTCTCTTACAACAGCAGCATGGTCAGTCAGATTGCCTATGGAATGACTAAGCATCATCCAGTCTGTCTATCCATCCAAGATTAACTCAGATGTACTCTATAGACCCTCCACAACAAGCAGCCTTCAGTTACACCCCATACAACATCTATTACATAAATTTCACATCACAGATAAAAAAATACTATTCTTTTTAGCCAAAACATTTAAATACACAATAATTAAAGTGAAATAAGGTTGACATTTACAGATAAATGGAAGAAATAGGTTACTAACAACACGAGTCAGTGGTGTGCCTTGGCAGCTAAGGCATCAAACCACATTTTGGGGTACACAGCCAGCCAGTTAGAGGAAGTGATGCTCCCACTGTCTTCAGTGGTGGTGCAGGCTCACACTGAATGTTGTATGCTGTTCTGGATTCCAAAACATTAAAAGGACGTTAAGGTCCTTAAATGTGTCTAGTGGAGGGCAACAAA
This sequence comes from Chrysolophus pictus, assembly GCA_037305975.1. NCBI lineage: Eukaryota > Metazoa > Chordata > Aves > Galliformes > Phasianidae > Chrysolophus > Chrysolophus pictus. Next base: position 43,344,044 of record CM074578.1, read on the forward strand.
GCTGATAAAGGGACTGGAAGGCATATCCTGTGAGGAGAGGCTGCAGATGCTTGGGAACAGTGGGAACAGCACAGAGCTGTAGGAGAGGAGGCTCAGATTGGGCATTAGGAAAATTTACTTACTGTAAGGATGATCAGACACTGAAACAGGCTTCCTAGAGAGGTTTTTGACCTGCGTCTGTCAGCACTCAAGAGACATTTGGACAATGTCCTCAATAACAATACTGTAACTTTTGGTTAGCCCTGAAGCACTCAGAAAGGTCCCTTCAATGGAGCTATTCCAATTCTAATTTTATGACTGTATTTTCTCTTACTATATATTAGTTACTTCTCAATCCCCCAAGACTTTGAAGCATGAATACAATTTTATTTGCAGTGAGTACAGGGGACAGTTTGAAACAACATAACAGAAATTTCCATTCCTATGTACTGACAACTATGCAGATACCACCAGCAAATGCATAATGACTTATCACTCTAAGTGTCTCTCTGAAATATTGCTGAAGAGTTTGTCTATAATTGCATTCAATGTAGCTAGAAGTTAAAGTGCAGTAACCTTGACATTAAAGCTCTGCTACTAATGACACTTGAAATACATCGAACCTCTTTATACACGAGAAAAGAAGGTAACCTTTTTTATGCAGTGAAGAAAACCTGATAAATGAGCAGTCCTGTTAAGAGAATGGATGGTTCGCATGTCTAAATGCATAAGAAAAAGGCACTGGGGAAAAGAAACAAAATCCTCTGAATTACCAAAACATAGTTTACAAGGTAGTTACAGTTTTTTTATCATGCTTATATAAAATCATAACGTATATTCTGAAATGTCAACAAACATCCAACTCACAGAGGAAAAAAAAACCCACAAATTTACACAGCACAATCACAGAAACCTCATGTGAACAAGGAAAGCTGTCCTGTTCTGAGCATTTGTAACTGCGTTTTTATTACTCGGGAGTTAAACCTGTGGTTTGCACACCTGCTCTCCTCTCCATTCCTGAACTTTCCAATTTTATTGGAGAGGGACACTAATACCATACATTTAAATTGTTTACTATAGGAATGCTTTCACTTTTCACAGAGCAGAAATATTCAGCAGATGGGTATTGCCTGCAATGAACAGAGAGTGAGACAGATAGCCAAAGGGAGACTGGAGACTTTCTCAGAGACTTTGCCTCTTGGAGCAGGTGTGTTGACAGAAGCACCAGCAGGGAAATGATAATAAACCTTTGGGAGTAAGGCAATGACTGCTGCTTCTGGGGCCACATCAGTACAGAACAAGCATTTGGCACTACTGATATCTGCAAAGTTTTAGTAGTAGGAGGAGGAGTATATATTTTATGCAAACGAAGTATAATACAAGACTATGAAAATGTGTCTTTTGATGATCTAAACTACTTCCCATTACCCTACTGGCACAATTTCCATCTATTTTTACCTCATTTACATCAGTTCATTACAAATCTGAAAATCTCATTCTTTCATTCTTTGGCCTTTTCATCCCAAAACAATTCAATCTATACATTTTAATAAGTGTATTCAAAAATTATCAACTAATTCCAAGAACATTAACCCCAAGTAAGTACTGGTGGAGAGAGAGCTTTATGTTAATGAAACATCTCCAAGAGTAAATATTCTGCAAAATTCCTCTCTGAGTCCACAAAACAGGGCCTACTATTGCTTGCAGCTACTACTACATTCCTGATAACATTCAAGTAGTTGACTGAAACAGCACATGAAATTACACAAACTTTTTATATTGGTTTTGTGCGTAGTTTCAGAAGCCAGAATGAAATTTCAGCCACAAGTCTGAAGTAAGCTTTCCACAGAACACTGTTTTGATGAAACACAGTAATTATGTACAATATTTTACAATATCTGAAACTCAAGTTTTCCTCCTTTTCTGGAAATACTAGATGCATAATTTCCTTGGCTACATCTTCTCTTTCCACAAAAATTTACCAAAGTTTGGTCAGTCTTTAGAAAAATTAAAAACTCCAACTGCCAATACTATAATACACTTCCAGGTTTCGGCAGTTAAGCTCTCCCAGAATCTCATTACACTGAATATGCTCCATAATCATACCATCAGTGCCAATCAGAACTTTTCAACTGCTGCAAGCCTTAGGAAAAAACATCATCTGCCTTTCTGATTTCTTTTTTGACTGCCTAACCACCTTCTCAAACAACATGATTAAAATGCAGTCATGAAATCTCTATCCTTATTTTTCTAACTCCTTATTTCTCTTCTAAAATCACTAATGACTGTTATCAATCATATTTCTAGCAACTTAAACTCAGAATGCAACTACTATCTTCAAATTCTGGCTTGTTAGTCTTGTAATCCGCACATTCCTAAAATCTTGTATTAAGTAATAATTTAACTTTCCTCTTATTCTAATAATGGAGGTACAACATAACAAGGACTAACATTTTCTATTTTGATCTACTGAAGAACCATCTCAGATTCATCAAAAAAGTTTCTGCAAAGATGGCTCATTTCTTATTGATGAATCTTTTACATCACATTAATCTTTGCAATCATTCCACGGTATTTTCTCTTATCAAATATATCTTACATCAAATACAAACCACTTTGCTCGTGAAGATGAAGATCTACCAAATGATGATGTCAAGATGCATTGAAATAATGCATTGAAATAAACATGACCAATGTCTACTAAGAGGGAGTCAGCCAAACAAGTTGTTCTGCCTACCCATCTATCACCCACTGAAGAAAAAAGTAGGTCTCTGAATTAAGGACCTCCTTATTTCACATTCTCTTCAAGAATTTAATTTAAAATCCTTTCTTCCCATCTTTAAAAAGAAAAAACAAAACCCAAAACAAACAAAACCCAAAACACAAAATCCACCCGCATTTAGACACTCTGCACTTGCCTCTCTTCTTGTTTTTTTCTGGTGACATGGTCAGATAGAGAAAATCTTTTAAGGCCTTGAACAACCTGAGCTACAGTGCTACAATAACTGGTAACTTCTCTCTTTTTCCTTGAGTTTTCTTTATGTTCCTGCTCTCTGTATGGACTCAGTGATCTGGTTTTATATTGGAATGCAATTCAAGCAACCAAGCTTTGTCTAGCAAAAACGCTGTTTATACTGTTTATACTGACAAACTTACAGTGCAAATAAACTTTGTATTTTAGAGAAATTGTTAATTTCTAGTCAAAAGATAGAACATTCAGATGTATCTTCCCCTACAAAACAAAGTTGACATCCACCACAATATACTTTGATTTAGAAGCATCTCAGAGCCGTCAAACTCCACGTGAAAATCTACCACAAGTTTAAAACCAGATAACATTAAAGCATCAGAAAGATTCATTTACTTCATATATAACACAACCAGACTCTAAAACAACCCACTATTTCAAGTAGAAGGAAATGAACTAGAAAAGGCTACCTTTTCTGAGAGAGTATCATTTGTTAATAATCAGGGTTACTTGCACTTAAACTCCATCCCAAAGCAACCTGTTACCACAAGAGAAACTGCATATTCCTCATATATAGCCAAATACAGCAAAGACCCATGCATACTTTAGATTAAACTTGTGGGGTACGAGCACCTTCCCCTCAATTCCACACCATCAGTTGGAAAGTTTTGCAATATCTTCAGTTACATTATATCAATGTGCTGACTGAGACAAATAAGAAAACAAATTAATTGGTACAGCAACCTTTGTAATATTTAACTTTCCAATTTTCTGAGCACTGTGGAAATTAGTATTGAAACTTTGCAATTGCACTGTAAAATTAGAAAAGGGAAAAGTTAATGACTTGAGCACGAGAAAAGGAGAGCTGTTATTTTAGCATATGGGAAAGCATAAGAGACATCCTGGGATTGCAGGACAAATTAATTATAAACATACAGTTACTTCAAAACTTTGCTGCGATACAACTGGTCATATTGGCATCACACTAGTAGTTGTGAGTGACAAGCAGCTGCCATCTTAGGGCAGCTTTGCAGAGCTTTCATCACAGCATGGAGTTGCACTCACATGACAGAAGTTTCTCTTCACATAACTTATTTATTAAGAAAGCATAAATGTTCTTAAACGGAATTGTGAAGTGCACAGGTACATGGGGTGCTGTTTCCCAGGAAGGCTGTGCCAGGTCTTCCTGATCAACAGGTCACCTATTCTTTCTTTGAAGATCTCGCACTAGAATGAAGCAGAACTTGTTCCCATAGGTACTACTGACTCACTGTACAATTTCGGCAGTGCAGTTTGCTACATTGCAAACTTTGCAGTCCAGTACTCACTTCACAAGCAGTAGGAGGAGGAAGAACCAGAAATAGAGTGGACTGGAAAGACAGACAGCAGGCAGCACTGTATTTTCTCCAAGGTAAACCCTCTCTACTGTGAATATGAAAATTGCTTGTAGTATTCATATTGAGTTTACCTTGCTCTGTTATCTGGTGCTAAACAGACTTATTTTGAACAAGTTTCAAGTCCAAATTCCCCCACAGTCTTGGATTAGCTTTACTGCAGAGTATTCTGATTTATTCTATGCTGTGCAGAGAGGACCTTTTCTTATTCAACACAAAATTGTTGTATTTGCACATGCTGTGTATGCTGAAAACAATAAAAAGTTAATGAAGAAAAGTACTGCTTGTAATGAATTAGTAATATTGTTAAATTTGTATTTGGAGTTGATTCTTATTGTTGTGTATAGAAGATGATCAATAGGAATGTGTAATCAAGTTGTATGTGCTTTTCATCTCCTGAGACTCGTCTTGTAAATGAGATGAAGAATCTCACAGGGTTCATCCTGTAGAGCAAAAACTAAACAGAATAATTTAAAATAATCAGTTAGATTTCTTCTAACTAAAAGCTAAGAGAAAGCCACGAAGGTTTGGGAAACAAAACTGTACATTTCCTGAAGATTATAAAAGACATCACTACTTACATTTTGAGATGCTTTTCTCCTTTATCTTTCAAAGAAGTAATTTTGTCAAGAGCCTCACATTCCTTAAATACTTAGATACTGAATATTTTAGGACCATGCATTTTCCCTATCAGCTAATTAGCTAAGCTTCAAAAACATGGCAGTCAGGATACTGCACCTTCACTGAGAGCCAGCCTTGCAGAAGATAGGAATAAGACAAGTAACACCCAAAGGAAATATTTTTTATGATAAAGAGTCCTAATGTGTCCCAGTAAAGGTGAGGATTGATTGCTAAGGCCTATTGTTACTATAATTAGAAGTCAAACACCAATTAGCAGTTCCATTAATAAGATTAATCTCTGCAATATCTGCAGCTGAGACCCAGGGCTTGTACGCAATAAGGCAGAATGAATTTAAAGTGTAACAGCCATTCTGCAATAAAACTCTCAGTCTGCCTACTTAGACTAGACAAAAGAAAAAAAAGCTCTACCTTTTTAGAGTTTTGCATTCCTACATACACTTTTGATCTTGCAACATCTTTCTCACTTCTTATTTTTTTTAAAATGTGTTATGTAGTGATTTACACCATTCATGAGGACAGGAGCAATGCAGCATGAGGTCTTCCAAACTAATTCTCGGCCACTCCTACTGCGTTGCACCACATCAGGGTAAATCTAGTTTTGCTTTCCACTACTGATAGACAAGAAGCAATGAAAAAACCCAAAACCTTCTTGCAATTCTTTATGTACTCTCCAGGTGAAAGAAGTTCAAAATATAACTAAGCATCATTAATTTACTTCCAAACACAGAACTAAGAAACAGTGAAAGGCAATCTTCCATTTTAATATACAATATAGTTCAGAAAAACTGAGAGAAGCAAAAAGTCTGAAGGAGAGGTGAAAAGTCATGCTCTTATACTCTACATTTTTGTAGGTACCGAAGTCATCATTTTTATGGTGATTCTTTGATTTTATTTCATCTAAGTTTTGTCTTTTACAAGAAATCTCAAACAGAATTTGTTCACAGATAAATCTCCCCTGTTTTGACCATGAAGATAAAAGCTCATCTGGGCAAGGTAGAAAGAAGGCCACTTCAGAATCTGTGGCAAACAGATCAAGGAAACCTCTAAATGACACTTATATTGTAACAATACAACTGATCTCATCATCACCACAATTTACTAATGTTTGCCATTGCTTATTAATGAAGAGCTTTTGTAACAGACTTGCACTTTCCTCCTTTTAAAGTGAGTCCACCTGATTTCTTAGTATAGGGCTGTTGATAAAGTCATTATAGATTTACGTATAGGCATCCATATCTCAGATGGAACACATTTAAATAATTATTTAAAAATAAATTTAAAAAAAAAAAACAACAAACAACAATGTGACTTTTAAACTCTACAGTACTTTTAAAATCTACAGTAGAAAGAACAATTTGCTGGCAAAAATCTATTAATGAGAGATGATACAAAGCTCAAAAACAGCAGAAGGTGTCCTTCAGCCAGAGTAATTGTTACCTTTTGCTAAACCAGAAGTAGCCCTTTGCTACTGTAGTCATCTACTTCACTTGAGAGATGCGACAGCCCTCTGAGTCACAACTCTCATCTGTTTGGTTGCACTCAGAAGGACAGGTCAGAGGCTATTTATCAGTAATTAAAGCCCCCAGGGAATGCAGAGCCCAAGGTGCATATCCAGGCACATCAGTTATTCTGTTGATCACTCCAACTGGAACACATTTTATTTTCCTCAGTCTTCAGAGAAGATGTGCTCACACCTCAAATGCTATGATGCTAATTACTCAAAGAGGAATACTGCCATTTTGGTTTTCCCTCAACCGTAAAATCCCAATTCAACAGCAGTCCAGGACAGAGGAAGAAGTCAACAAACCAATGTCCATCTGTGTAAATCTGTGCAGAACATAGCTCTCAGAAATAAACAGAAGTAAGCTTACAACCACTACATCTTGGAGTATGCTAATTCTTATTTACCTGTGTAGTCTGAAGGAGTCCAAGTAACATCATCATTCACATAGCTTCAATTTCCTGGAGGCAGCCTGATTGCCTCTCATGCACACAGTTGCTAAAGACTGCTCCAACAAGCACAGCATCACTTCTTATGTCTGTCATGGCATTGGTTTTAGAGAAAAGACAGACAAATGGTGAACTGTTGGTGATGGTCAACTGTTACCTTTGAGAAACAAGAGATTCCTTCTATCTTCACTAACATGCAGGGATACCCCATCAGAAGTCATTAAGACTGATGATAACTTTACACTTGTGTTCTCATAATCAGCCTGGGAACGGCCCATACCACTAATATGGTAAATCTGGGTATAGAAAGTTTCTCTGTTTTCATATCTAGCAAAGAAAAGCTGGGAGTAAACTTCATGGAACCGCAAAGGGACAAAGCAGTAGAAGTCCTAACTTCACGAAACTGGAGAAACTTCCAGAGAAAGAACAACCAATGGATGAGCATCCTGGTCAAGACTTGGTAATTCCCAGAGACCTGTAGGTTGCAAATCAATATTCCTTTAGAGATGGTGAGGACAAGATGACTTGAGATATTTGTGATGACAAAGAGCATGTGAAATCAGATAGCGTGATCTGTTTGCATGTGTTGTGCCCCCCCCAAAAAAAAGAAAAAGAAAAAAGAAAAATGGTATCTGGGGCACTTAGTAAGAATTTGTACAGGAACCTGGTGATTGAAGGACTCGACACTATAAGAAGAACTAGTATCTGCTGTTAACTGCCACTTCATAGATTTTTGTTGGAAGCAGTATCAGTGCTGGTTCCAAAATCATTGCTGAAACACTCAGGAAAAGGAGTACATGTTCACACTGACTGTCACTACAGTTTCACTGCCACTATTTCAAGCACCAGAAAGGATTCAGAGAAAAGTTTAGGCGGTAAAAGCATGTAAGAAAGCGCGTTCGCCTTGCAAGAAATGAATTCCTGAGTTTCTAAAGGCCAGATGCATAATTCTGAGGGAGAACAGGCAGGGGCAGAGCCTAGTATTGAAAGCACTAATCCAGAAACCTGTAGTGATTCACTTACCAGTTCTTTGGTAAAACAGAACTTTCTGTGATCCATTCTACACACACACTTGCTGAGTTTGACAAGAAAAGGTCTCTTTACTTTCTCAGTGTCCATAGGATCTGACCTTGTGAATGCGTAGGTACACTTGGCTGAAAACATACCAAAAACCCAACAACTAGAAAAAACCTCTGACAGATGTCCAAAGGAATCTGCAGAGCTGAGGCAATGGGTATCAGTGCTAGAAGGTACTCCTGAACCTGGCACTAAAGGAAGAAGAAAAAAAAGATCGAAAACATGAAAGAGAGAAGAAAATAGCTTGCTATAGTAGAGCCAAGGATATTGGTGCCTGAAGAAATGGCATAAGTTTGTTCTTTGGCATCACTTACACTTTCAGCTCCAATATAGAGGCTACATGAGGAATTTGTTACACAGTATAAAGCCAAGGAGATTCCGCAGTCCCCAGCCAATGGTGTCTGCCAGTGTCAGACATCAACAGCAGAAGATACCCCTTTGGGTACACAGTGAGATAGCCCAAGCCCATCTTGGTATCTTCAGTTGTTATTTAGTTGTTGAATCTAGCTCCAGCTATGAAGCAGAAAGTTATAGGTGTTCAGAAACAGTATGATCCTGGAACATCTATTAAAAACCTTCAGCAGCAAAGACCAGCAAGCTGCAGACATGACTATTCAAGCAAGACTTGCTCTGAAAGAAGGCGACAAAAAGCAGTGTCTGTCTCTAACATAACCACAAGTTTGGAAATGGGTCTCAAACTCTTATGCAGCTCTTGGCTGCAGCATCACATCTAAGGTGTTCTCTGATACTATTAGCATGATAAACTATAATTAGCTAGATTCCACCTAAATGTAAATGTGAGTTCTGTGTTCTCTTCAGCAGAGAAAGAACACGAATGAGGTTGAATTGAATAAAGGATGACGCTTTGCTTGAGTATGGGCAATGACATCAATCCTTACATGACACTGCTTGCATAACTTGTTGTGAGTGCTGCTCTTCATCATAGCATTTGCCATGGTTCTGTAGCCATGGAAATATTTACCTAAATGGTAAGAGACCAGCAGGAAGTTTCAATTTTAGGAAATCTGTCCAGCAGGTGAAATAGGGCTGTTTATCATGTTGCCATTCCTTTTCTGCATTCTCTTTTAGGAGCACTGGTGCTGTGCTGGAAGTAATGTCAGGTTCCTTTCCCCGCCAATAGCAATGAAATTAGGTTGCTGGCAGCCTGACAGGGAGGTGGCAGTACAGAGAAAAGCACGCCAAGCAGACACTTGTAACACTTTCCTGTTTATCTTCCTCATGACTCATAAGGTAACCATCAGTTAGTATGATACCCCTGTGCACAATGGCTTGCAATTCGCCCCCAGCTGAACGTGGACAGTTCACATCTGCAAATTACAAAGTGCCAAGCTGGAAGCAGTGTCGGCAACAGGCAGCATCATATCACTACACCAACTCTGCTCCCTTAACTACCTAAATTGTAATCCTCATTATTCTGGAAAAAAGATTGCTCTCTAGTAGCAGGCACCAGTTTTGTTCCATTGTGTACCAGTAAAAACAGATGCAAGCTAAGTAGCTAGCTAATCTATTTTTATGCATTTGGGTCACTGACACATCTAGAGATTGGGAAAATAGGATAAAGGAAAAGCTGGCAGTTCCAAATTTAGTGTCCTTAAATTTTAATTATGGATACTGCATTCTTCATTTATACTGTGATTCAAGATATCAAAAAGGAAAAGAAGGTTATGCAGAACATGCCTCATCACAAATGAAAAGTCTTTTTGTTTTGTGATACAACAGATGTGATACAACCAGATACAACAGACTGATGTAACCTAGCTACCCACTGTGGGACAGAAGATTTCAACAGAGTACAAGAGCTGACTCCAACATAAACAGTAGGAAAAAAAAAAAACACTGGACTGTTGCAATCACTGACAAGTATTAGAACTTAACTCATGCTCAGATTTCAGAAACGCAATTAACCCCTACCAAGTACCCTAAAGTCAAGCAACCCATATCCCAGCTAATAGCCCACAATGCATTGTTCACAACATGTAAGTATCAGACAACGAAGATGCTGGTTACAGTGCCAGAAATAATATTTCCAGCAAAATATTATATGTAAAGATGAAGTAATTATATGGCATGGTAACAGAAAGAGCTGTATAGTTTACAGCTGAGATGAAACTCTGTAAGAATCAATTTCAAAAAAATACTTTCAAAGTTGGAGCAGAATATAAGCATTAAAGGATCAAGCACGTTTCTTCACTGCATATCACTGAGGAATACACTTTGCCTTTGCTATACAATTCTAATACACACACCATATATAACTACACTGTAACCAAGACAGCAGACAAAAATGTACTAAGGGAAAATGTCCTTTGGTACTTATTAAAGAGAAAGCAGTTTATAAAACATTATTTGTAATACATAAAACAATTGCAAAAGCCCTTTAAGTTCATGATTTTACAAGCTGCCACTTCTCTTTGCTTCTGTACAGAAATCAAAATGAGAAACAAGACAGGCATTGAAGAGTGCATTTGGAAAAGTACACAGCCACAAAATCATTAAAAAGAGGGAGAAAAATATAAAAAAAAAAAGAGTTCCAAGTCAAAGCTCAAAGTGACTTCAGTGGAAGGCAATACCTGGCTCACTACGCCACAAAATGAAATAAAGCACTGCCATTCTGCTAGTATGCATCAGTTTGCTCGTATCTGCTCCACAATACAGATCTCAGTTGACACTGAAAATTCATTTAAATTAATGATTCCATAGTTATCACTCTCACAGACAGTAATGAACCTTAAGTGAGCCAGTGCGGACGTATTCAAAGCTGCTTCATTTTTGGAATACCTTGGTAACTGTAATCTAGGTATTATAATGGCTATTGACTTGCTCAAACTTAGATTATTAGGCTAGATTTTCAGCTGGTTGAACTGGCATAGCTCCAATGATGTCCATTTACACCAACTGGCTCATTATTAATTCAAGGTCTTATTTGCTCCTCACTGAATACTTCCAATAGTCATCTTCCCAGTGGCAGCTTGAAATGCTCACAAGTTACCTCCACAGTCAGAATCATCATACTCAAAAAGTTGGTTATAAAAACATAATGCTTTTTCTCTCCTTTTATGAGACACACTTAATGAAAACTTTCAAAATCATTTACAGAATCAACTAAAATACTTTCTGTACCATAATTAACTAAATAGAATTATGCTCTCATACAGCATCATTTGCATATAAATATAAAAACATTACAACCCTAAGGGGACATTAAGGACAAAACCAAACAAGAATGGAATTATAAACAGCTAAAGGGGCATCACAGCCTTAACAAGCTTCCTATATCTGTCTTTTTTCTTACTTAATGTCATTTCTGTCCTTCCCTATTCATATTTATTTTCCTTCTCTATTCTGTTGCTTTAAGATTTTATATGTATTTTAAGGATGTTATTTGTTTTGGTCTTTTCAGTTTTGAAATGCTATTTGTGCCCTTATATAAAGAATTAGGATACAAACCTGTCACTAAGTTTGCGTATCTCCCTTTAATACCCTACAGAGGCCAGAAGCAGAATTAGCTGAAAATACAACAGTTTCCTCACCCATTGGCACTCAAGTCTTCAAAAGGACTTCAAAAATTTTAATTTTACAGTTTTTCAAGCAGAACTTTTTAACATCACTTATTATTTCACAGGAACAGTTAACTGTCAAACACACACACAAAAAAACAACCACTATTTCTAATTACTGTTGTTACTAGTATTAAATAATTTACTTTAAATGCTTAAAAAGATATTTAGGAACTGGATGAAACCAGATTATATCAGTGAGGCCCTGAGGTACCCTAGTGACAGACTCAGTAATTCAGCTCACATGTGGGAGGTAAGGAACTTTATTCTACACTACAGTGTCAGGGGAAAATATCCTTCAAAGTGACTGTAATAAAAATGATTTGCTCAGTGAAACAAACTGGTATTCCACACAACTGTCAATCTGACTCTGACACTTCTAGTAAGTATGAGTACCTAAATTACATTTGAGTAACTCAGTAAAATTCCACTCAATTAATGTATGTACATATTTGATTCTGAGTACCTTTTAACATAAACTTTCGAATACCTAACTTGATTCAAATCTTTTTGATTTAACTGTACCAAGAAACGCCAATTAAGACTTAGGCATGGTTATTATATGAGCTACACAACTGGCAGGAAATGCTTTTTCACCGTGGAAAGCTTATAATAATCCTGTGGAATAAGGATTTATAATTAGGCAAGTATTGATTTTTTCCTTAACAGCTGAGCAGGCCACTAGGATGTTCTGAAATCACCATGACATTGCCAATCAAATGCATCTGTGTGTATCTTGCTAAAGAAAGTTACCACGTACCTGGAATAAATCCCACTGACCATGTTGTGCTGGAAAGAGAGCTCTGCTGTGCTGGGTCCAGCAGCTTTGGAAATAAGCAATACAACCAAACCTCGCATCTGTAAATTATTTCGACTATCATACACAAAACCCCTGAAAAAAAAAAAAAATTAAAAAGCACATTATTTACAATCAATTTTCACTGCTTATAACAAAACAGAAATAAAGACTCAGATCTTGAGCTCCCCTCATTTCTCTAAGTCTTTAATAATCATGTTTGCATGAAAATAAGCTGTAAGTATTAATCACAAGCTTTTGTAACCCTTCACCTGTTTACTATGAAATATTACTACTGCAGAGCAAATTGAGTATTCAGGATTAAATGCCGTTTATTTCCAAAGGGTAACACATGTCCTGCACTTCATGTCGCAAAATGAGTATATCAAAGTAATGTCCAAGCATTTCAGGGACAGATTTTGTCGACGCTGATGAAATAGTAAAAGAAAAGTCAAAATAATAGAAGGTCAATGAAGTAGAGACAGACTGTTCTAAACAAAGGAACTGCTTCAGATGCTGCACCCTTAAATTTGGGGTTAGAAGGAAGCCTGTACTGTTTGCTCCCAGAACTATCTGTTGAAAGCAATTCCAAATGACCCCTTACATGCATCATTTCAGAATTTTGCTTATTTTGAAGCAAGCTCTGCTTTCCTTTTTGACCACATCGTCCAGTATTTCAAATTACATTCTTTCTGTCCTTGTCAAAGTTGCGTTCTACTTCCTATGATCATCAATAAGGCTAAATAGCTACAAAAAAAAAAAGGATAATATATCCCAGATGCTATTAAATCTGTAAACTGCTTTCCAGAAAGAGCCCTTATCTCCAATATAATTTAAATATTTGCTGAATAGATAAGAACTACATCACAGATTACTAAGAGCTCCAACTCACTTTGTCCCATTGTGTAATTTTAGCTCTAATCACTGAAGGAAATCAATCCAGACCAGTCTGTAAAGCAGCTAACTGAAAGGTTAGGATGCCTATCTTGGAAGTGCATTTTAATAAGCAAAACACTGCATGCAAGCTAAAGGTCCATTTGGATTTTTTTCTCATTACATTTACACCACTTCACAACACAATAATATCTTCAGTACACTATTTCACTTATGCAGGCATGTAAATATTTAAAAAAAATGTAATTTAAATATCCTTCCACATGAAAGTTCATGTGCTACTGCAGATAACCGCTCTACTTCTTTTATCAGTCTTTTTAACTATTCCCACAGTGACAGAGCAGACCACGTGCCTCCAAAACATCAGTGGAGAACAAGCTGGCTCAGGTGGCTGGTGCTGGGTGAGCCCAGCCCCACATAGCCATGTTCGCAGCACCGTGCACAGCTGTGGTGTGAGGGAAGGCTTCCAAGAGGAATGCACACGGTTATGGCTTGAGACAGCTACAGAGTTTGGTTCAACTGAGTTTTAAGAACCAAGTGGATGTCAAACATTTACAGTCGCAGCTGAAACTTGGCCAGGTGCAAGCATCAGCCACCAGTCTTAATCTGCAACAGTGCAATTACAAGTTAGCCTCTTAAAAGGGCAATAAAATGAAAATAGCAGTTCACACAACTGTAAAGATGGTGAAAGATCTAGCAATGTAAGATATGTGAGGGGTGGCTGCAGTCCCTGGGTTTGCTCAGCCCAGAGCAGAGGAGCTGAGGGGAGCCCTCACGGCGGCTGCAGCTCCTCACAGGGACGGAGGGCAGCGCTGAGCTCTGCTCTGTGTGGCAGCGACAGGGCCCGAGGGAACGGCATGGAGCTGTGTCAGGGGAGGGGCAGTGGGGTTAGGAAGAGGTTCTTCACCAAAGGGCGGTGGGCATGGCCCTGAGTGAAAGGAACACTGGGACAGTGCTCTTAGAAGTAGGGTTTGATTTTGGGTGGTGCTGCGTGGAGCCAACAGTTGGACTTGGTGGTCCTTGTGGGTCTCTTCCAACTTGGGACATTCCGTGATTCTATGAACACGTTACCTTGCTACCTTATAGCAAATCACAAACTAATCAAAATGTTTCTGTGAATTAGGAGAACATGGGTAATCAGTATTTCTGTGGGAGACTAAATTCAGCACAGACGTCATTATTTAACACAAGACTCAACCTTCTGAGGAAAAGCCACGTCACAGCCATCAGCTCTCACTTCTTCCATCCACAAAGACCCTTTTGAATACAGCAGTGTAACAACTGCTGAAAGGAAGATGCTGTACAGCTTCCCAGAGCAGACAACGATTTCTCTTTGTAAACCACTCACGCAGTGCTTCCCAACCATTGAAAGCCAGGAAAGCTTACACAGCTCAGATCAGTTCCTAAGACACAGAGTGATACTGCAAAAAAACAAAACTTTGTTTTGCTCACCAGGTGTGAATGGGGAGGGATTTCAAAGGGGAGGAGAAAGCTGCTTACCATTAGCATCCTGTGAATTTTCACCTTACATACTTTCATTCCCGTTAAGCACACAAAGGGATGGCTATTCTTACCACACTCAAATATGTAGCTTCTCTGGCTTGAGCTTCAGCTGACCACATTACTTACAAGCAAACAAGTTACACAGCTGATACAACTAAGTACAAATACAGTCCTTATATTTCCTCAACACTTACTACAATTCCATCGCTTTAAAAAAAAAAAAAAAAAAGTGATTTCAGGAAAATAAATATACATATATTTTTTTACCCACATACATATACTGGTAAAACAAAAGTGCCTGACACAATATATCCAGGATCCCAAGAGAAAAGAGTAGTGTTGTTTTGTTTTTTTAAACAAAACAGAACAAATTTTGCTGACTTTAAGTCAGAATGCTTTGGTTTTCCATGCTCAGCGCTCCATGGTTTTCCAACAGGCACATTATTACAGAAAGAAGAAAACTGTCCAGACCACCGCAAGACTTTAAAGCACCAATCTTTAAACAAGGCACTGCCCAAAGGGACACTGGTGGAAATGAAGTGCTGCAGCGCTTTTAACTTAATAAGGCTTAAGTGAGGAACGAGAGAAAATTACCTGTACTGAAAATACTTGAACAAATTCATAGCAATAAGGAAAACAATTGCTTTAGAGCTGTTCTGGGGGGTTGCAACCGTGCTCAAAAGAATGCCTTGCATTTTTAGCAGAATGTTATTAATGAGAACTGCAGATGTGGGTGGGGGAAGAACAGGACATAAAAATTACATAGTGTAACAGTAAGGAGCAACACGTCTGTCATTTCTACACCTAGTCATATAGACTAAATCCAAATCCATATGGTTTGGATGCAATTTTAGACAGAATTTTCTATGAATTACCAGAACCACATTCAAAGTCTAATTCCCTTCAAAACATGACTGAAGCTGTGTTACTGACATGTAACATATCCGTACTAAAGCAAACCGCATGAGACTTGAAACAAATAAAGCCTACGGTGATCATCCTTTAGAGGCTGGAAACTACTGCAGCTACTTGACATGGCTTCAGGGGTCACATTCACATTCAGAATTAAGCTCCCAAGAGATATTCTGCACAAGTAACAGCTACACAAAAGTCTTCCAGATGGTGCAATTAGTCTTGATGGGTATGTGGCAGGAGACAGGTGCCTCTAGGGAAAAAAAGTGAACTAAAAGCAACCCAAGTGAAATTGTGCACACAGGAAAAAAAGATGCTTCAAGCTCAGACTCTTTTAGAAAACCTGTGCTGAACACAAGTGTTCATGTACATGCACAGCGTAACTTCCCCCTCCCACATCCCCCTCCCAAAGAAAAAACAAAACAAAAAAAAAATCCGAGGAGTGTAATTTTGCTTGCTTGCTGTGGAGTTACAAGCTGGGTATCTTGCAAATAAATATTACATCTTCAGGGGACCTCATGTCAAAAGAAGTAGGTAAGTCAAACGCTGCGACAATTCAGTTTTGCAAAACATTGTGAATTTTAGGGGAGGTGTGGAGCAAGCATTTACTCGAGCTATTATCCACGTGACAGAATAACCCGTCTGAAAACGCAGATTCACGGTTTTAAACACGGTTTTAAACACAAGAGTACTGTTCACAAAAATTTAATCTGAAAGCACAGGGGAGAAGAGCCCAGCTCTGAAACATGCGCAGTGTGACACCGTACAGACACAAGAGACTCACACCACCCACTCAAGCAATGACACTGGCTAATAGCTAATGTGCTGCAAATTACACCTCCTACTACCAGAGTCCTCTGCTGCAGCGAATAAATCAAGCAAACACAAGCATTTCCCTTAATGCTTTGTGTATTTTTCCACATGTGCAGCCATTTCAGTACATTCTGCAGTTAAAATACTAACCTCCAATAAGTGTCAGGCTTAACTCCTGCATTAATTTCCGTTTCTATAAATAAAGAAATAAGTAATAAACAGAGTACTGATTGCAAGCTCCACTCCTACTTTCGAGCAATGTTGATTAAATACCATGAAGATTTAAAGTTATTTACATTATAGCAGGTCCTCAGACAAATACAGCTTATGTTCTTACCATTTTTTTTCATTACATCATACCCAGAATTTAAACTATAATAAACATGCAAAATAGAGTGGTGACTGTAAAGAAGAGATGGATATGGGTGAAATATGGGAGGGGAAAAAAGCCACAGCCAACTATAAAGTCAACTGAATGAATGTGGATGTATAAGAGATCAAATCTATATGCAGGAGTGCTAGTTCCAATTTAACGCTAAGAACGCAGGAAAAAAAGATCTAATTAAAACAGATATGACAAGGTATTTTACAGTGGTCAGAAAGAGAGTTGTTAAGTGTTCAGTCAAACATTTTTTCTGTTTTCCAAATGTTCTGCTCATTGCCAATGCAAAAAGGCAAGGCTCGGCCTGCAGCCCTCCCATTAGTTACCCAGCAGGCCCCCAGGGTGACCTTCTCTCACAGCCCAGGTGGGTGCTCCAATCAGTGCCCTGATGGCTAGGGGCTAAGTGAACAAATGGCTGTTCTTCTCTTCTCTTTTGGTGATTCTGCCCTTTCCACACATTTTATTGATGGTGTCCCACTGACAGAATCGTTCATTTTGGTTTGGGTCATGCATGAGATCTGTTTATTTACAAGGGGATGAAAACCAGGGAAAGATACTGGGTGCTGAGCAGCCATTCCTCCACACAGATGTTGAACAAAAGGAGGGGAAAAAATCACCTGTTTACACAGCACTAATAAAAAGCAACGGGAAAGGACTGTAACAACCAAAATCAATTATGCTGATAAAAAAAGATTTATAAACCTGGGATAATGTCTTTGAAAAACACAGGCTAGTATTAAGCTGAAATAAAAACTGTTCTGAAAAAGAAACATCTCAATTCTACCTGACAATCTCAGATGTGACAATATAAACACAGTTTAAATCTGTAAAACCTAGGGAAAGTAACACCTATTTTGTCCAAGACAGAATGATTATCAGAATGTGCACACGGTTACAGGTGCAACTACATTTAAAAAACACATTTTTTCAAAATTAGTCAAATTAATTAATTTTAATTAATTATAACTGATGATTCTATATGTAGTGCCAGAAGCAAATCACAGGCTATTTGGTGAGAATACTGGCTACTTTATTGGAAATGTAAGAGTCCTACTAGCCTCAGGGCTTTTATCCAATTTGCTTTATTAATGACTAGTCAGAAGTAAATAAGAGAAAACTCTCCTGACATTCATTTTCTTAACGGATGCTAAACCACTCTATTACAGATGCACTTATTTGAATCACAAGACTGACCATATGACCACACTCAAACAGGCATACACCATTTAATTATATATTTTGTTTATGTTAACAGCCGTCTATAGCAACTTATTTTCACCTACTGAAGTTTCAAGTATATATTAAATAACCCTCTACACAACATATCTTCAAACGCATTAAAAATACTTGTCAATTTCAAAAAAAGAAAAAAAAAGAAAAAAAAAAGCTTTATCATGTTTTGAGTATAGTTATCACAGAATGGCTCAGGTTGGAAGAGACCTTAAAGCCCACCCAGTCCCACCCATGACATGGGCAGGGCTGCCACCCCTGTCAGCTGCCCAGGGCCCATTCAACCTGGCTCTGAGTCCCTCCAGGGATGGGGCAGCCACAGCTTCTCCCAGCAGCCTGGTCACACAGATGGGGAGACCAACTAAAGAACATTCAACATACATTAAAATTACAGCTTATAGGAAGTGTAGGTGTTTAAGCTGGAATTGGACTCAATTATCTGTGTTGGTCCCTTCCAGCTCAGAGTATTTTATAATTCTTTCTGGAGCGGTTACTTACACCTATTTCTTCTGGCTTCAGTATATATCCCATATACTGTAGTACTTTCACAAATAAAATTCCAACAACACCTTTTTAAGCACAGCAATGATCACAAATAATGGAACCTTCTAGAAAACTCTAGAAATCAAAAGTTTAAATAAATTTGTGGAGATTCAAATGGGCAAGGCCTCACAAAAGTCAAATGCCATTAAAAAAATAATAATTTTAAAAGCTACAGGTTTGGGGGGCAAATGCAAAGCAAATAGTGATACTTGATGATGGCTAATTGGCATTTTGCTGTCTTTGAACGTTTATGGCTCCTACAAACTGATACAGCATTGGAATTGTTAAAAGATTTTTTTTTTCTTGGAGCCTTTATAACTCCATTCAAACGTAAGTATCAGTCTGCCATCCACTGCTACTGGACTTAGTGGGCTGTCCAAAGGCAGAAGTTACGTGAATCATTACCATGAAGACATACTTGTGTACTGTTTTTGTTTGGGTTTTTTTTAAAAGTTTCTGATATACTGACTTCATTTACAATAGGTTACCCCCAAACATCAATGGGAAGAATTCTTGTTAAAAACAAACAAAACCAAATAGTTCTGGGCTCCTAATTTTCCACAAAATTTATTAGCAGCTGAGTACCAAGACGATAGAGCTTTACTAGGTAAGAAGAAGACAACTAGATTTTTTCATAAGTTGAAAAAAACACAGCACTCAGTTAACTAAAGTTTCGGTAGAACTGGCTGCAGGTTGCGTGGTCATTTAAGATCAGAAAACAACCTACACTGAAAAAGAAGATCCTGCAATAAAAACATCAGGCAGCTACAATCACACATTATCTGAAAGATATTAATTACTCAGAAAAAGTTTTCATTATAGATTTGTTATAAGAATATGACCTGCCCCCCATCAGATGAGTATTAGAGGTGTGCAAAAGCACTACCTTAAGGTTGACATTAAGACACCAAAAGGGGGAAAAAAAAAAAAAAAGTAGTATTTTTAAGCCAACTGCCAACCTTTGCTGGTTTTCCTGGTCAGTGTTGGCTTGATCTTGGAATGTGATGTGGATAACAGGCAAGCTAATACCACAAAAAGCAGTCAGTGTCTGAGTGCAATTACTCTGACCAGCAGTTGCTTGCAGGTCTGGCACCCCTATTTTTTCTAACCACAAATACTTAGACAGAAGCCTAATTTTTGTGTGTCTGATTTCTCCGTCAATATTTACTTTATTTAAACTCAGTGGGAGGTACAGCATAGCACCCCACTGCCAACCAGTATCAACAAATCTACTCAAGCACAAGGCTACCTTTTTGAAAAGATGCAAGAATATTCTACTAAGTGAAAGGAATATAAATACTTTGAATGACAGAAATATCATTAGCTTCACAACGCTAATGATTTCAGACACCTCTGGTGGCCCAGTGTCACCTCGACAGTAAGGCCTGTCATAAAGATGTATTTTGTTTTAAATAAACTCTACTAGGAAAATGCAACAATGAAATAGGTCAGCTCCTGGCCATTATCTCACAATGAAAATGCTCGTAATGTGTTTTACAGATGTAGGAAATAGAAAAAGACAAAACTGTTGAAACACGCGTTGTCTTGATAGAATGATCTAAAAAGTTCTTATAACCTTTTGTACTCAGCAATATTTCTAAACAACTTAACTGATCTTCTGCACTATTTAGATGGATTACAGATATGTAATCTCTAAAAGCACTGACAGCTCTTCAGTAGCAGTGAACACGACATTCAAGCTCTGTGCTTCAGAAGATTTTTTTCACTTAGTCCAAGTAGCTTAACCCAAATTCACCAAGAACCCTGTAAATACAGATCTTCCTTTTAAATAGAAAGAAACAGAAGTTGTTTTAAGTGGTTGAAAACCAACCGGCACCAATAATCTGACTGCAGCACCTTTTCTAAAGGCTTTACATTTGTCACTACCTACTGAAGTTAAGTGCTTATACACAGTAAAAGCCTCTCACAAACTTGAAAGGAAGCAGAATAACAACAAAAACAACGTAAACCACAGCAGAGAGCTAGGATAGAATGCAAGGCAGCAACACATACACACAGTTAGAAAAAGGAAGAAAAAGAAATATTCTGAGATATTATAGTAAATGTATATTCTTCCAAATACCACATATTGAGGGCTTCTCAGTGGCTTCTTTCATAATTTTAATTGAAAAACAATTTTAAGCCAACAGTAGAGAACACAAACCCAGACCATAACTCTTACTAGTATTATCTTAATTACATTTTTTCTCTAGATTACTCATTCTAGAGGGTCACTTTTCAGTGAGACCCGAGTAGGCAACTGTGATCATTGATTTTTTTTTTTTAATCCAGTAATAAAAATTCTTAATTTGACCTTTACCCAAATTCTGTAGGATCACTCCACACTGTCAATACCACAATGAGGATTGTTCACGTGAACAGGAAAAACTCATTTGACAAAGATAAACACGACACATGACAAATATCTGCCTTCTTTTCCTGGATCATTGCTAAGCTTCAAATGGAGTCATTAAGTTACAAATGGCACTCCTTAAATTTATGAAGTGATGAAACAAGATACAGTGCAAAAATGCTGAAAGCATATTACAGCAAAGCAATTGTTAGGAAAAAGAGAATCACTGGAGAACTTTAGAGATTTCCTATTATTTCTCCTTCAGAAAAGACAAGACTTTAGAAAGCTTGAGAATTTAAGCAAACACTTGTGGTTTTGGAAATGCTGGTTTCCATGGCAACCAGTAAGGTCTTCTTTATATAGCATTATAAACAGATGGTAAAGACTGGTCATGTTTGCTTCTTTGCCAGCATATCAATAGAACTGCTGTGCTACTCGATCTAACGTATTAGAGTTATTAAGTAACTTGGGTATTTGAGCAACAAAATCTACAAATCAGACATGCTTAACTAGTGCCTTTTTCTTCCATAAACACATGAAGAGCCTCAACAGTAAAGTCACTGTAGTCTATACAGTCAGACTTCTTTGGCAAAGCTTTCTATAAATGTTTTCTCAGCACTTGCCATGCAGGGTACGTTACTACCACAAATATGTATCTGACAGGGATTAAAATAATGAATTTGAACAGGAAATAAAAGTGTCACTGTATTTACACCTACTGGTAGTAAAGTGTGCTTTCGAATTATGTTCTTGTTATATTACATTTGGATTTGCTCAGAGAAGACATAGCAAACTGTAAACTTGCCTTCCTTATGTCTCAATAAGCAGAGGTTATTCTGGCAGGTGATTTGTAAAATACAAAGAATCACATTTCTTTATATTTCAATCCTTCAGTTGTAGCTACAGTATATAACATGCAAGTGTTTTTGTTTTACAGATGGCTGGAAGTATCAAGAGAATTTGACTTGGTACTGAATCTGATTTGGTACCTCTCTGGGAAAGTCTGAAGCAGTAGCTACCAGCAGTGCATGCTAACAGAGATTCTTGCCATTGCATTCAGCTTATTCTTCCTGTGTTTTGGCTGTGTAACATGTCTCGTGCCTTAACTCAGGGGAAAAAAAAAAAAAAAAAGAAATCAGAAAAAAAAGGGAGATGTAGAACTCCTGTGGTGCACTGATCATTTCAGGAGTCCAACACAGACATTTTAGATCAAAGTATTACCTGTAACCAGATTAAAAAATACTTTATAAACAAATTATTTTTAAAAAATGGATCCAGTTACCACTGAAATAAAGCAGACTCATGTCGTTTTGCAATTTCAATCAGTGCTTGCACAGGAAGTTCTCATAAAACAGTTAAAAATAAATAGAATTTTTGAAGCCTAATTTTTTCCCACTAAGCAGTGGCTTAATGAAAGGACAAGAAGCAATGGGCAGAAGCTGAAAGAGAAGAAATTTCATTTGCATATAAGAACTTATATTTGCTAATTCTGAGTGTGATCTTACACCGGAACAAGCTGCCCAACTCAAAATCCCACAGGTCACAACTATGAGCAATCTGTTCTAGGGGACTGTGCTTTGAGCATGGGGTGCATGCTGAACTAGCTGGTCTACAGAAGGCTCTTCCAAAGTCAGTGACTTTATGCTTTTATTTACAATGCAAACATTTACTATTTGACCCACTTATGTGCATTAACCATAAAACTGAATAACAAGGGCGTACGTGTTTTGAAAGTTTGGTGAGAATGCATAAGAGTGTGCAACTGTTGGAAAGAAGAAACAGGCCTACTGGGATGAGAGTCAGCATCTACTGGAAAAAATATTAAGTGCTAGAGCATTGCTCTCCTATTCAATAGCCATACAATTTAAAATTTTAATGAGTGCTATGCTTATGAAGGAAAAAAAATGGAAATTTAAATCCCATTCTTTCTTGAGTGAAGAGAAAAAAAGGTATGTGCATTACAGTGCATCTGAATAGCAGTTTCAGAGTGAAAAGGTACACTGGTCCTAGATAGAAGGACTATTGAAATTGAGCACAAGCTTTTACATTCATTCTATGTTATACTGCCTACTACTTAGCTATTTTTTTCTAAATACTTTAATGCCCATTTTTGAAAAATCTAAGATTTCTATAGCTGACAGAGACTAGAAGAAGAACTTTATTATCAACAGAAGTGCATTAATTGTGACCTCACATGCATTCAGCTCCTGGGCTCAAAGCATAAGAAAGACTTGGACTTGTTGGTGCGAGTCCAGAGATGAAGAGCATGTTTAGAGGGCTGGAGACATCAGATAAATGGCCTACAAGAATTACAAATAAAGACTTTTGACAAGGTCATGTAGCAACAGGTCAAGGAGGAATAGCTTTAAACTAAAAGAGGGGAGATTTAGGTTAGCTTTTAGTAGGAAATTCTTTACTCAGAGGGCAGT
Source organism: Chrysolophus pictus (assembly GCA_037305975.1). Lineage (NCBI taxonomy): Eukaryota > Metazoa > Chordata > Aves > Galliformes > Phasianidae > Chrysolophus > Chrysolophus pictus. The sequence continues at coordinate 43,367,487 of CM074578.1, forward strand.
GAGGCACTGGCACAGCTGCCCAGAAAAGCTGTGGTGCCCCATCCCTGGAGGTGTTCAAGGCCAGATTGGATGGGGCCCTGGGCAGCTGAGCTGGTGGGAGGCAGCCTTGACCATGGCAGAGGGTGGGACTGGGTGGGCTTTGAGGTTCCTTCCAATCCAAACCATTCCATGATTCTAAGTGTCACTTCTTGTTGTATGTGAAAACATGCATTAAAGAAAAACAAAACAACAACAACAGGTGGAGGTACAAAGATAAAACCTTTATGAACTCCAAATCAGTGGGATTTCAATTTAGCAAATTAAAATTCAAAATCTTTTAAAAACCCAAACAGTCAGCCGAGTTTTTAAAAAGCAAAATAAAATTAGGAGCAGAATATGGAGTGGAGGGCAAAAACATGGCTTGTGTTATTCAGAAGGATTCCAGGCTTCACATGCAAGAGATGACACAACCTAACCCTTACACTGACTACTTTATTTACAGAAGACATGACACAAAAAGAACAACTTAAAAACAGTATACTGACACCAAGAGATGAACTTCTGTAATAGAGCTATGCAGTTATTCTGGAAAGGCACTAGTGGTGCTGATCACCTTAAATTTTCCTGGACTGCCTGTTGCCAGAGTCTGAAGGACAAAGTTAAGGATCGTAGTCTAGCGGAATTACTGGAGTCCATGAGAAAAAAAAAAAAAAAAAGGCAAGAGAAAACAAGGCAGGAATGCGAAGCAGGAACCTCATTTCTCTCCACTGGAGTGACCTCGGTTGCATGGCAAACGTGGAAAACAACACTGCTAACAGTGAAAAGAGCTACAGCAGAGCTGCCACAGAAGGAGTGGCACTTTACTAAAATGTTATTCTTGGAGAAGAATCAAGAAAAATGAAAAAAAAAATGAATGACATGCTAGACTTGTCACTTTGCTTTAAAGAGACCCATTTACTACTTCAGGTGCCTACAGAACAAGGAAAACTGTTATTCACTACAGAGCCAGGCAACCTTGGAAAAACTTCCAAGACAAATATCCTAAGATAAAAGGTAAAATAGAGGAATCTTCTTCAGGCTTCTTCTGAAAAATCAAGATTTTCCAAGGTCCATCACCTAGGGGAAACTCCAGCTCTAGAGAGCTACAGGTAAAGCTGCCAGAAAGAAAACTACTCCATAATTAAAAGTAAGTCTCAAGGAAAGAAATTGAAAGTTGCTGATTTGATCCTGCCTCCGAGACATAGAGGGGCAAACAAAAAACAAAGGTTCTGACAAAGGAGTACAGCACTGATGTTAAATCTTTCCTGAGACAAAAGATAAAATGGGAATGAGGAGACAGAAATTTCTGGCTGTGATTTCCAAGGAAGATAACCAACATTTTTACACAGTTTATAAAAATATGGAGATTATCCAAGCACACCTGGAATTTTATTCTGACACGGCACTCATTTTGCCATGTAGCTCTAAACAACACTAAAAGTTCCCATTATCAGCAACCCAGAATAGAATTGGCATTTTTAGCAGTAGCTTATCTTCAGCAAAAGACAAAATTTATCTTGCATGAAAAATGCAGCCTCAAATTCCAATATGAAGTTCAGCATATTTTGAAGAATACCTATTTCTTCTTTGAAGATCTGAAAGACTGTTTCTGCTTAATACTTTCATTTATAAAAAATGCAACTCAACACTGTGATAAAAAATATCTGAACTCTCTTATCTTAGGAAAAAAGAACCTAATTGGCTTGGAGCAAAGATCAACAAGACGTACCTTGTACCTGTACAGTGTGATGTTACCCAAACCAACATCTTACCATCCAACCATCACCTTACTGACAGAACATACCAAATGCTTCTGAAAGCAAACACAATGATGACAAGACATTTTTCTTTTTTTTTTTTTTGTTTTGTTTGTTTGTTTGTTATATAAATCACTACTGGAATGAAGAAAAAAATAAAAACAGCACCAACAAAAATGTTCCAGAAAACTTTTCACAACTTCTGCACAGAAGCAGCAGTGCTGCATCTCATCTGTAGAAAAAGTTGCATGAAAACTGAATTCCAGATTTCAGGATCTTTCTTAAACGTCTATCCCAGAAATAGAAGCCTCTGTGCAACAGTATTTCACAAATTACTCATCAACATTAGTAGAATGCTGGCTTGCAGAAAAAATAAGGCCCTGCTTTCCTCTTAACATTGATTTTCCCTGCTCTAGTTGTCCAGCTGTTAATTCAGCTTAACACCAACTAAGTCTGATCTCACTTATTCCACATGAGACTGAGGAAAACAAAAAAAAATCCTGATGTACACACTCTTTGATGTGGCTTGACCTGATTAACCACCACAACACAACTACTGTTCAACTACATTCTGGTTATGACCTGCAACTGCACACTTTCCTGTAAGAAAACCTGAGTGAATTTCAGGAGAAAGCTAACATCTCTGCAGAACCAAACAGCCCTGAAACCCTCACATCACTTTCTACTTCATTCAGTCAGATTTTGGAAATGGCCATTTTATACTAATCATACATAAAATTATTCAACTACTTGAGGAGCTTGAGCTTCATACCATGAATGACACACTCTAAAAAACTTCAGTCCAGGGGAAAAAAAAAAAAAAAAAACAGTAATGTTCCATGCTCAAAATTTTAAATTTGTGATCAGTGCTAGCCTGATCTATTCTTCTATACTGCTATCCTTGAAACAAAACCATGCATTCAAACAAAACTTCCTCACTGCTACACTGCACATAATGGTATTTCTTACTTCCAGCATAATAGAAGTCACTATGAAAGTGATGCCTCCTCTTTATTTCCATAAAAAATACAACATTTAAAAAAGAGCACAATTATGCTACTTGATAGAGCAAATTTTCAGCTACAAAACACTCTTTTACAACAGAGTCACCACCATTACCTATGCATTTTCCACCAATGGTGATCAAAAACCTGCATGCCACCCTTGTCAAAATCTGCACCAGTGGTGGTGAACCACTGTTTCACAGCTGTCATGACAATGTCATTGCAAGAAGAATGCTGCCCAAGTTAACCTTTCATCAGCCTGAACAAATGAAACTCAGAATGTACTAAATCTGGACTACACAGTGGGTGCAGCAGGACAGTCCAGTCAAGACTGGCAATGTTTTTCATAGTCTTCAAAGTGGTACGGGGCCCAGCGTTACTGTATTGCAAGAGAAAGGGTGCCTTCTTCTCTGACCTGACTCTGGAAGCTCAAGCATTCAGCTTAGTCATTAGTTGTGATGCAGTGGTCAAAGTTGGTTTGTCCTGATTCCAGGAAATCCAGAAAGATCACACTCTTCCTATCCCAAAAGACAGTGCACATCACCTTACCTGCTGAGGACTGGCTCTTGAACTTCTTCGATGGAGAATTCACACATTGCCACTCTAGGGATGGCTGTTTTGACTCTGGTTCATAGTGGTGACACCACACGTCATCATCGGTAATGATGCAATCCAAGAAACTGTCACCTTCAGCCTCATATTGATTCAATAGCCCCTGACAAATTCACACATGGTGAACATTCATAGGACCCACCTCATGCAAACTCCGTGACATTCCAGTGTTGCCACCATCTCTTCCAGTGCACTGAAGCTGATATTCAGTTCTATACACAGTTCTTTGACTGTAATCTGTGGATGAGCTGATTGAGATGCTCTTTATTTTGTGGTGGGACAACTGTGCATAGTTGCCTTTCATGCTGTTGTCACCTCTGCTGAAACGCACCACCCACTGCCTCGCTGTGCTCATATCCACTGTTTGGTCTCCATCAGTGTTCAGCATGTCAGTGTCAATCGGTGTCATTTTTTCTGCACGAAGGAATTTGGTGACACACCTTTGCTGTATACACAATGTCAGACACCATTTTGTCAGACTGCTCCTCTGCTGCCATCAGTCACAAGGCAACAACATGTAATGGGATGCTGGCAGGAAGGTTCAACCTCTACTGCCATACTACCACCATCTACCTCTAACATCATGGAACAACATAAAAAAAATAGAGCATATTACTTTCAGAGCAGCCCTCACAGATCTGAAATTTTCTTTTAGAAGACAAATATTTTAGACAAAAATCCTACAAGGTACCTGACCTAGAAAAATAAAACTACATATTTATGAAAAAATTAAGAGAGAGAACCTGACTAAGGGGCACTAAGTTTAAAGAAGTTTTTGTGTTTTTTTCTTCCTACGTTATCCTACATTGGAAGGATAGAATCTAACTTTGGATCACAGTCAAAGTGCTTTGGCAAACTTGCTAACCTTCCACCAAAAAACCAACAGTCCAGTTATACTTTAACTGTAGTATGCTGGCAAGTTCTTTAGTATAACAAAACGTGTTCTCTACCATGCCAACAGCGGGATACATTTTAATACTTCAAGGAACCATATGCACTTCCCTTGGGATTTGTTAGCACAAGAAAAAAAGGAAAAGGTCGTTCTCATAAGTGAGCCTAATTTGCACATACACATTTGCAGCCAAGGAATATGTTTGTGTGCTACAAACTTTTTCCCCATCCCACTAAACATTTTTTCTTCCTTACTCAAGTTAAGCACACTTCATCTGTGATTTCAATTTGCCATTGAAAAAAGTGTATGCGAAATGAGCTGCAAAATTACAGGATCATAAAACGATGTTGATTTAAATGTCAAAATGTAAATGAAAAACGTACAGATATCTTAAAAGCATGTCACTAGAACTATATATTAAAGCTTTTTTTTTTTTTTTTAATTTATTAAAAAAAAAAGTACCACTACAATTATAATACAGCATTTTCAACAATTTTCTTTACCTATGAACTATGCTCCTGCTAGTTGGAAAATACTCCTTTTAGCATTGTTAGATGCCATGCCAAAAAAAATTTGGAGATTTCGTTCACTCTCTTTATTAGACTATGAAGCAGCCAGTTAGAATGCTACAGCTTTCTAGTGCCTCTGTGTTTGTGCTCACATGTCTCCTTTCTGCTGATGAGGTCAGCCACAGCGGATCTTGAGATTTCTAAAATGAAACACGATTTTGTGGTGAAATATCAATGATCAGAAATAAAGAAAAGGCAGAAAATACAGAAACTGGATTCTCCCTGACAAAAACGGTATCAGATTCAGTGTCTTGTTGTTTTTTCCCCTCTATTCTAGCTACTCATTCCCCGAATATAATAATAAAAATTAAAAATTAAAGATTTATAAGGGCCTTCCTTCTTATTACAAATTTTAGCAAGACATGAAACCCTGCTATCAGGAAACTGAAAACACTTACTCTACTGAAAAATATAAAGTAGAAACTATTCAAAAATCTCCAGATATAATGTAGTCTGACCCAGAGGCAAGAAATAATGCAGATAAATGGCCTATGTGTACACTTCCGTCCATCTACGCTTATTCTTAGCAGCAAACCTCAGAAGGGGTCTCCTGCCACAAATATTACTCAGTCTCACAAAAGGAAAAACAAACAAAAACAAAACAAAGAAATAAACAAAACCACCAAGAACACACATGTTATATTTTATAACCAATGTATAGGTAAACCTGCAAAAGCAAGTGATAAAAAAGGCCATTAAAAATACCCATTCAGGCTGAGACCAACTCTTCAGTTCAATCTGATGGGCAGGCTTTCAGTTTACCCCCAAAATAAGAGAAAGTATTCAAGTACAACCTCAATTACAGGCTGATAGCACTATAACTGTCAGCAGCAAACTGCTAGTTGCATTACACAAAATGTTGCCAGTAGGTCAAGAGATGATTCTTCCCCCCCACTGTTGAGTTTGTGAGGCCCCACCTGGAGTACTGTTCAATTCTTGGCTCCCCACACAAGAGAGACCACTAACACGCTGATGGGACTGGAGCACCTCTGCTGTGAGGAGAGGCTGAGAAAGCTGAGCCTGCTCAGCCTGGAGAAGAGGAGGCTCAGAGGAATCTCATTAATGTGTAGAAATACTCAGAGAAGGTGCAATGTGGACAGAGCCAGGCTCTTCTCAGTGGTACCCAGTGCCAGGGCAAGAGAATGGGCACAAACAGGAACAGAGGAGGCTCCCTCTGAGCACCAGGCAGCACTGCTTTGCTGTGCAAGTGACAGAGCACTGGCACCAATTGCCCAGAGGCTGTGGGATCTCCTCCATGGAGATCTTCAAAAGCTGCCTGGAAGTGGGCCTGGGAACTCTGCTCAGGGTGTTCCTGTTGAAACAGGGGTTGGGCCCTGTCAACCTCAGTCACTGTGATTCTGTGAAAACTTTCTTCTACATCTTATGCTTACTATTCTCCTTAACTTGTCCATATTTCACCAAAATCAATTCTTCACAGACATGCTCACTCGAAACGAATCCCAATTCCAAAGCAAACTTACAAGAGCTTTGCCATATAGGCAGACCAGGCACAAGCTCAGTCTCATCAAGCTATCCAGCACACTTCCTCTTTCACCACATTATTAACTACAGAAGGACAGACTCTTAAGTAGCAAGCCACTAAAAAAAATGAATGAATGAATGAATAAAAGAAAGAAAGAAAAAAAAAATCCAAACCCCACACGCTAAACCTCAAAAATAGGTTATGAGGCAAGCTTTCTATTCTTTCAGGACTAAGAGTACGAGAACGAAACAGATAAAAATCAAACATTATCCTTCAGGTCCATGTTAAAATTCACCTGCTTTTGGAAGACCACCATCCTTTTTGCAGAAATACAATTCTACAAAGCAGAGAAACAGTACCACAGTGACATTTCTCAACAAGCTGAGTATCTCCCAAAAGCAACAACTTTAGAGAAATTCTCAGTTTTCTTCATCTTGGACAGACAATAAACTTCAAACTACTAACAGCCTATTATCTCTCAGATAAGACTACATGGTTTCATCAACATGCGCAGAGCAAAAATACAGAGAATGAAAAATTTCACATCCTCAACCAATGCAAATACATACAGTTGTACCCATTCATGAGAAGTCCTTCATCTTCACATACTGAAGTCACTGTTTTGAAAACACAGCAACTGAGGGTGCTTCAAGTCTTTCCCTGTGGCAAGATTTAGAATGTTTCATGTAACTGAGTTTACTTACAACAGTAACAACTAGTTCTATTCATTATACAGAACTTAGACAGACTACAAACTTTGGTTTGATCTTGAGTTCTCCAGTTTGAGTGACTGAAACTGACAATTCAACTTTCAGGGGTGCACCAGAAAGTTATAGATAAGTCAGAAATCTAAAAATAAGAACTCGAAAATGTTAATAGACTGTATACAGAAAAATGTCAATCCTGGTGCAAACTCTCAACAAGTAAAGTTTAATTAGCTTCCCTTACTGACCTTTTTAGAATAGAATCCACTGAGGCCACTGTGATAAAAAACACAGTCTATTCTGTCTTAGTACTGGTGACTTTGTCAGAGGACGCTGTTAATGCCATCTAGAGACTTGAATGACAATGTCATGAGTTAACATAAATGCTTCTTTCAGGCAATAAAAAACATGCTAATTCTTGGGCTGCTTCATCAAGTAACTTTAATATTAAATTTATTTCAATGTGCTGTCCTTGATGAGTGTCCCAGTGCATAGGTAATCCCTCTTTCAAAGTCTATGTATTGAGATAATCCCAATATCCTACTGTCCCTAAATTATACTTGCAAGTTCTTCATAATGTGTGACAATGATTTTGTAGTATAGGTGTTCTAGTCTTCTCTGACCTATTATGCCTGCAGCAGTAGTAAAATACAAAATGTCAACACATTCTTGATGTAAAATAATATAATACTAGAGCTGTATGACAGCACTTATATGAGGTAACACTTAAACATGGAACATCAAAATACTTTTTCATAAGTCAATAATGCTGCTTCAGATTCAACAACCATCTTCAAAATCCACAAAACTAAGACTTAAGAATTTATTACATTTCAGTTTAGCTCTGAAGCAGAGCAGCATCTCAGTGCATCAAGCAGGGAAATTCCAAAGTTAGCAGGTACAAATGACAACTAACATATGTATCGTATAATTCTAGGTATATAGAAGGTTATTTACATGTCAGATTGTGATGACTTACAACAATCTATAACACAGCCCAAAGCCTTTCTCTTTTAGTCATCCAGGAATTACACAGTACTTTTATGTTTACAGAGGTCATGTTCATAATATACAAATATAATGGTCCTATGAACACAGATGCTCAGAATAGAATACCCCTGTATTATATTCTGATATTAAAATCACTGTAGTCAACATACAATACACTAAGGCAATAGGAAGTTACCTTGAAATAATTCTTTGAGTCATGATCTTCCATCAGTTTCATGTGAAAAAATGGTTTGCAGTGAATACTAATTACTCAATTTTAGGATTCTGTATCTAAGGTTCTTCTGACAATCTCTTAGAATTATATCCTCTTAGGGAAGTTCTCAACATAACTCACGAGATGGGCAGACAGGAACAAATCCTCCCTTGCTAATTTTGTAATTCCTTTCAATTCTGCAGGAAGAATAGCTGCATCCTGTAGCTCTAAGAGAGTGATGAAGACTGGACAATTGTACTTTTTTGCAGGACTGATTTAATGAAAGGATAAAGTATTGTTTATAAAAAATGACCTCTTATTTCAGATAGCATAGACATAGTGCTTCTAGTATACTCACTCATCCTCGGGGTTCTGCTATTATCCTACCATTAAATTGCAGCTAAAAAGAAAACCACAAACATCTTTTGCTTTTTAATCTTTTACCTAATAGCGTACCATGACTTCTCAAAGCATACAAGAGGAAGCTTTATTTTCCTCTTCCAGCATAAAACATGTACAAGACTACAAATACATCAGCACTTCCTGAATTTTGAAGGTCTGGCCATGCTTCTTACTGTTTGCTCCTTCCTAAACAACATTCTCACAAAATTTTATTGAAGGTCAAGACGGTGGAGAAAGGAGATGAATAACTTGTCAAAGTAGACACACCACCAGGATGTTTGTTCTTGTAAGTGACACACAATGAAACACACAGCCACTCAAATGAGAGCTCTCTTAATAAAATCTACAAGTAACAAAAGAATCTTTTTTTTTTAAATTCAGAATATTAAAATAAAAAACATAGCCAGTGCAAGAGTATATACACAATGACACAATATAGCATGACTGAGCCATTGAAAAGAGGCTGGGGAATGCAAGTCAGTGTCTAACTGAGGCGAGATTCTGTTTGTTATTTCTTTGGTGCCTTTTGTTTTGTTTTTAACTTGGAATTTAACTTAGCTTTAAACTTAAGTTGGAATTATTTTCTGTCGTCACTATCCTTCACTCCCATAAAGAAATACAACATAGTTTGAAGTTAACATTTTAACCTAGATTACAAGTTTTTGGAGGCTCTTGAAAAACACAGCTTGTGGTGGTAAAATCTTGGCAGTTTCTGTGGCTGGAGAACTCTGAGCTATGCCCATGCTCTCATCCTACAGTGCTGGCTCCTGACCACCTCTTTCCTGCCCTACATGATGCTACCTCTCTTTCCTCTCCTACATATCCAAAAGCTCCTACTCAAGGAGAAAGGGAAGAACTGAAAGGAAAGCAGAAAAAAGGGACAGAGCTAGGTTGTGTCACAGTTCTGTGGCAGCTGCTCCTTCTGTGGCTGAGGTTACTTGCAGGTGGATTCATAACAAGCAGCTTCTTCTTCAGGAAAAGGTGTGAATGGAGGAGGAGTAGATGGGCTGCTGAAGCAGCCCTGAAGAAGCTATCTCATCTAGAAGCGGCAATTCACCAGCCTTTGTTAATCCAATTTAATCTTATGGTCCTAGGGATTCTATCGAATATATATGGAAGTGAAAAGCACTGCACATGGGGAAAAGTAAAAGAAAAATTTTCAGTGGCTCTTAAATTTGTGTTATTCTCTTCTAAATATCCTAGGATATATATGACAACTTCTTGTCTCTTGTCACAAGAAACTATCAAAACTTTGTATTGGAATATATTTGGTCTCTGGCATCTGATATATTTTAGGGTAAAACTCAGCCTGAAAAAGCTTTATTTTCCTCTTCCAATTACTATAACTTGCTTTCAACAGATTTAGAGGGAAGATTTCCTCATTGGCTGCTGGAATATCATGGTTATTAATATTCTTTCAAGGAAGGATCTGTCTAAGAAAGGTTTCAGTATTATCTAGGGCCAATAAAATTCCAAAATTTGCCTAAATCTCTTCTGGTATTCAAGTCCCAAAAGATCAGAGCAAGAGGACTTTGGCTAACAATACTTGGTTTCTATTTTCACATATCTATTGTGAAAATGTGGTTACATTATCCCAGAAGAGCTCAGAAGCTGTCACTGGAGTGCCCATAGCAGGGGAGTAACAGTTATACCATTATGCTCTGTTCTGCTGAAGGAAGATCAGAGCCATGAGAAGAAGTGTGAGAGATCTCCTCCTCATATACCACCACAGGCAAACTGTTGTCCATATGGACAGATACAAGCACTATCAGCACTGTGTTCTTTCATGATTTCACAGCCATTCAATCATTTTGAACACTTCTTTAAATGTGTCTTCTTCTAAACCTGAGGGTAATGAAGTACGCAACATTGCTGGCTAATGTTACCCAATCCTGCAGGTTAGCGATCAGCACCTCCATTTCTGTGCAAAATCATTAGAATTATAGAGACTGGGCAGGAATTAAATGAGTTTTAAGAGTCCTTAAGCTCCAGTGGTGGCAAGTGAAATGAGGTAATCTATTGCACTGCTCAAGGAGTCAGGCAAACACATTTCTTTTAGAGGAAGATGAAAACACCCATTACCAGAGGGCACAGCCGTCGCTCAGCAGCTCTCCTTGCTTTCTTCCTCAAGAAGAGGCCTGAGCACTTCTCACAGACTCCTCCACTCCAGGCTTCCTATACGATAGCAGCCATACGATTCAGTTAAGTGTAGTGCTCTATTCATCATATTCTGAGCATTACCAGACAGCTGAAAAGATGACAACTGTTTTCTCTCTTACAAGAAAACAAATAAAATTAAGAATGAAGTTTACGAGCAAGCGCCAAGGAGCAGTGATACAAATCATTTGCTAACCCAGTGAAAATGTTCTTGCAAGCTGGCCTACAGCGTTGTCACAGAGACTCGATCTCTACATCAACACAGCAATGGCAGTGTCAGCTCTGACTTTTCCTTTTCTAGATCTACAAACAGTCGCAGAAGCAAGATGTTCACTAGATGCAGCTTGGGAACCACTATTACAGGTCTTTAAATTACTCATGTTAGCAACTACAGGTGAACACCACAGCATAAAGTGATTTTAAATAACACTGTCCAGATGAGGCAACTACTGTTTTGGAATAAAGCCATTTCCATTCTGTAAGAGACTCTACATGGGGAGTTATTCCAGAAAAGCTTCTTGCACAACAGTTGTGCCAATCAACTTATTTGCAGAGAGAAAGAAAGCATCTTTGAAGGATAGGTTCCAACCAAAAACCAAAAATCCAACGCCAACAAAACACATGGTCTATACTGTGTTAATTTTATGTCCTAAAAAATAAAATTTCTTTTCTTATTCAACTTAAAGGGAGACGTTTTCAGAGAAGTTTTGGGGGTGGGCTTTGTGAGTGTGTTGGTTATTAACTTAAGAGATGAATAGGAAAATCCTTCTTTTTCCTGAATGAACAGCAAACTACTGCATACTAGTAGATGCACAGCTCTACTAGTGTAGACAATTGCAAAACACAGCACATATTTTTCCCAGTGTCAATAACAATGAGCAGAATTCAGCTCAATGTTATACATATACCCTGCTCAAGAAACTCTGAAAATACTTTCAAGTAAACCCATTTCAGATGGAAGCAGAGAGAGCCGGGTTTCGAGTTAAAAGGAAAAAAATGCAACGAAGTTGCAAACATGCCATCATTGAGTCTCTGTCCTTTTCTCTACAGAGAAATTCTTTTCTACAGAGACATTTTTTTACAGGTTAAAAGTGGTTGTTTTCCAGACCAAAACTATTTTTTCGAAGTAAAGCCTGAAAACGGGATAAAATGGAAGAGAGCCGTAATCTCAACGAGAAAGAAAAGAGCACTGTTTCTTTAAAATAAAGCTGGAATATTTTCCCGAGTCTTCTCAACAATTCATCAGGGACAACATAGCTGCTGCATGAACGGTAAGCGTAGCACTAAATTGTTCATATCCTGTCACGAAAAGACTTGTACATCTCAAGAAACACAACATTTCCAAATGCCTTATGGCAAAGCTGCTAACATAGTTAGTTAGCAGTGCAATTCATTAGTCAAGACTTCCCCATCTCGCTTCTCATTTTGCTATGGCCACATTAAAAGCTATGGCATAAATCCATTCCCTTTTGAAAGCTGCTTCTCTGGTATATTTTTTCCTAGCTACAAAAGCTAGACTGAAGTGTTTGAGATTTTAAACTACATTCAAATTAAAGGCATAAACACATTGAGAATACCTGGCACATACCATCACAAACTTAGTTTGTTTCTAAGTGTGGGTTTTTGATGCTTTATACAGTGACTTTTGTATCTCTATATCTCCTGTGAAATAGAATGTCATGCTGAGCTATACGGCACTTGACAAATCCAGTATGTAGCAGTACCATTCTCAGTTTTGTTACCTTACACATTAATTGCAGAGAGGTAGTGAAATTTCTGGGGTTTCTAGTTAAACTATATGATTTTAGCGGAGGGTTGTTAGGGTAGTATGGTTAGGCTGTGGTTGGACTTGATGATCTTTAAGGTCTTTTCCAACCTGAGCAATTCTATGACTCTATGATTCTACTGGCACAAATACAAACTTCAAAAATTTGCATCAAACTCTGGCAGTGACTTGATAGTAAAAGCTATACATTTTTCAACTGATATCTCAAGTTGCAGTGACAAAGACCTTAAAAAATTACAAAGAGTAATGGAAGTATTTGATATTCAAAAACAAATAAACAAAAGAGCTCCCACTGGTGTTTTGGGAGAGAAAGTTCCGATATCTGTGGTGAAATGCACCAGCTCAGTCAGCACATAGCCAATAGCTTACCTCATTAACACCACATAGGGTATTTTCAAAGTGAGATGCAAAAAATATAATTTACTGGAGCACAAGAGATGGTTCAGATGTTACATTTGGAGTCTGAGGTGAAAATACATCTTTGAAATGAAACCACCTTCATAACTGTTAATAAAAATGACACAAGCTTAACGATACAAATGTGATACTTAAAAAGCTTCTCCTCCACTACTGCAAGTCCCCCCACTCCAAATTACATTCGAGAACTTTGCTTTAGACATTTGTATAAATTTCAGCCCTGCACACTTACAATTCAGCTGCATTTTGTGAATTACGTCAAAAAAGAAGAATAATATATATGTATTTTTAAATAAGTGCTGCTGCAATTTTCAGGGTTGTTCCTAATACTCTTTGGATTGTAAGCTACTGAAACATCTACCACAACACCCATCAGGCAGGGACCCGAACTTCAGTTAACACTTCCAGCAAGCTCCTGGAACCGCTGCTACAAGCACTTTTGGTTTGTTCCTTTTTGTTCTGCCCCAAATTCCTCGCCTCACCCCTAGCAGCATAGGATGTAAACACAAAAGCAAGTTAGGAAGAGTTAAACAGTTACTACTCAGCCAAGCTGTGATTCCTGTCCACTTCTAGCCTGAGGCAAATCCGAGATAATTAGACTCAGGTTAACCTGCCATGAGAAAAGGTCAAGCTACATTGCATTATTTTGCATTTGCTTTGGGCTAGGTGAATACACATTATTCAGTGTTTACAGCTCATTTTATGAGCAGTGACCTGACTGCACATCCATTATAAACAAGTATCTTTTAAAGATCAGTGTTGAGATACAGTTGCAGCATGCTACCACTAGCAACACAAAAGACTGAGCCTGAAAATTCAGCACACTGCTGGGGCGGGGGGAGGGAGGGGGAATGGGGGTATCACTTGCGCAGCTGGATGCGCCACAAAGCAAAGAAAGGAATATACAGAATTTTCATTGTAAGGGCTACTGCTGGTCTGTGTTTAATATTTACCCAACTCTTCTCTTGTAGGATTTTGAATCCTTTTTATAAACGGAATAGAAACATGACGCCCTTTTTGGAAGTGTCGATTATCACTTGAAGTGGTATTCCTACAACCTACACCCAAAGGAACACCAAAATTAATTTTGAGAGAGCTTGGAATGTTCCGATTTAAGACAGAGAACGGAAATGTTTCCCTAAAAGCATCCTTCAGCTGCTCATTTTCTAAGTGTTTTAATGGACCCATAAATGTCTTCAGAGTTCCCAAGATAAGCACAGTAGTCCACAACCCGGGAAATCTCTGCTCCTGATCAGAGCTCCTCTCTTTTCCCTTACATAAGATTCTTCAGAAACAATCTGAACAACATGTAACTGTTTACTAGTGGACTGTATAAAAGAAAACGGTGAGGAGAGAGCAAAGGTCTCCTACTAGAATCGAGTCTTCCTCTCCACATGGCGCTTGACTTCATATGGATGTGGTCTCTTTTCCCGGGACTGCAGTAAAATATCCTACCACCAGGTCACAGCTCTGAGAATGCGAAGTGCCTTAATTCACATCTGAACTGGAAAACCACACCACTGAAATGCCCTCTTTTCTCTGGCTCGAGAGCTCTTCCCTAGTTAGTTTTTTCTTTAACAAGGACAAGGAGAGAAGTTCTCCAAGAAGCTGGGAGATGAGATCAAAATTCTGGACTCGAGGTTTTCATGGTCCAGACAGGCTCACTCACTGCCAAAAAAGAGAGAATTCATCAAATTACCTTGGAAGATTTCCTCTTTAACCCTTCCATCTTCCTCTAGGCTATTCCTTTTGAATAAAAATATCCAAATGGTGACTGGTCAGGTTGCAAGGACATAAACACTCTATTGGACGGATTTTTTAAATGTTGCCTCATTCATTGAAATCCAAGCACAGCGCAGAACAAGAAATTATCGTAAGTGGAGAGTCAATTTAAAAATACTAATTATTGAACCCAATAACTTCAGCCTTCACACACAAAGGGTAGAATATTCAGTTCCCACACATAAAGGGTCCTAGAAAGTAAAAAATTCACACGTATACTTTAAGATAAACTTGGTGCCCTGCTAATATCAAAGTTCCCAACATCTGTAAAAAACACTATCCTGCGAACTGCTTTAAGTATTGCCTTTGCTGGGCCCGGTAGGTTCATAGCTTAATAACTGCAGCGATGTGACAGCCATTCAGCGCCATGCGCGAGGATTTGGCGAAGCAGCTCCCTTTGTTAGCAGCAACGCTTTGTTACAGGGCCGCACTGCGCTGAAAACGCTCCCCACAGTGCCATTGTGAGGGACTTAAAACCGAGAGGAAATCTCTTCTAATCGAGGATCAACTTTGGCATCTGCTTTTACTCTTTCATGCTAATGGTAACCTTCCCTTTTCTGTGCGTGCATTCAGAGGCAAATTCTTTGTGAAGAAAATCATTCAAATCCCAAATTAGAGCAGAACTTGGGCCAAAAGCGCACCCACGTTCTTTGCAAGAACTTGTGGGTGAATTATTCTTATCCACAGCCCTTTGGAAATCAGTTACTGAGAGAAAGTTACATCCATGGAAGTTCGGCTAAACAAGGGCGCGCAGCACTTCTTTCGGCATCCATAATGAAACATCTTCTGCTCTGCCCAAACCGCTCCGCTGAGCTCCTACATATGACTCCTACTTATAAGCAGCAGCAAACAAGTACTGATTTATTTCACATTAAAAAATATACTAACGATCAGGGTTTTTCGGAATGAAAAACTGATGCCACGTACTATAAACTACTATTTGAGAAATTACCTCTGAATGTTTTCTTAACACCAATAATATTCTATCCTAAGATGTAATCAAAATAACACAGTAACAAAGAAAACCAGTATCCTACAGGTTAAAAGTACTACTGTCAAAAGAAATCCTTCTGTATCCAAACATCTCAATCTAGGTACTCCCTTATGAGCAGATACTTGCCTTTCAAATTTGCAGAATGAGTAAGTGCCCAATGGCAACTTTCCCATAATTTATTCATTTACTATCAGCATCATTTCCATACTTTGCTTTTTCATAATGACTGATCTACATCTGAGGTTCACTTTCATGTTTTATTTTTCATCAAAAAGGACAGAGTAAAAAAGACAGAATTCCCACAACTCAAAGCAAGGAGCCAACCTGTTTAATCTGCACTTTGACAAAAACTGTGTACTTAAAACTGCAACTAAGGTTTTCTATTTGTTTTCTTTCCTCCGAGGGCTTATAGGAACAATAATTTACTTCAAAATTTTGTTTTTTGTCAGGTCTGAGGGAAGAAGTGCTTCAGAAATTGCAAACTTCTTACAATCTTGAAAGATAATGCCAGGTAAACCCAGCCAGAGAAGCACTGTCTTTCAAACATGTGCACAAATACTACAGTTTTTTGGGGTGGGGGGTGGGGGAATGAGGGGAAGAGAAACTTACTTGCATGGTCCTCTGACAGTGAGGAACTGATGTGCTTCTTTCTTGCTTTCAGAAGATCAGGAGAACAGCCTCATGAGTAAAGATATCATTCAGTATTGAAGCTGCTTTAGTAAGCCAATTCCTGTTAGTGACACTTTGGCGCCCTTTCTGTGGTACTGCATGTATTTGGGACAAATTTGATTTCCTGGGATTAAAAGAATCTCTCAATTCAGGACTTAACAAGATGAAAGTACAGGATCAACTGTACATCTGACACCATCATTACATGGTCTGATCTCCAATTCTGCAGCAGTAAAGTCCTCAGTGGATCTCAGATCTCACTCAGGAACCTTTTCTCTCCACACCCGCTCCCTTACACTGATTCAAGGGCTCCTTCAAATAAAATGGCTGGTGAGTTTCACATATTCGTATAGTTTTAGCTGAAGTAGGAATGTCAGTAATCCTGAGGCACTGCTGGCATCATTACTCAATTCCATTTTGCACACCTCCTCAGAAAAAAATCCAACAGACTTTCTCTAGTAACACAGCACAGGATGCTTTTTGAAACATTCATTTCCCTGTGCTCATTATTAAAAGCAATACATAACCTCAGATACAGACATTGACATGGAAAAAAATTAACTCCTAACACACATGTAAGCTCACAAGCATGAGATGTGGATCCCAAGTCAAGATGCTCCAATGACCTACACCACTAACTTGCTGTATTCAGCAGACACCCATCAGGAAACTACCCAACACAGATTGAAAAGGTCTCTAGTCCCAGGGGAGAATTACTTCTTTGGCAACAAATTAGTTGCATAAAAAGTTCTGCCAAGCAGGACTTTCAGCTTCCCCTTGGACCTTCCTGCAGATTTTCATGCATCCTGAACCTTGAATGCTAATATTAAGGGCCAATACCTTAACCTGCACTTCTGCAGGAAGTCAACATGGAAAGGCAGCTCAGGTTCAACTCACAGCCACTGCAGCTGAGTCGGCACACAAGGCTAACACCCTCCTCCCCTCTTTCCTGCCCTTCTAAAACCACAGCTTTTGGTTATTAACCTTTCACATAGACATCATTTGCCTACAGCTAGCAACTCGTATCTGTGCTCCGCTTGCCTACTCGTCTGTGGTAGTTCTCTTCTAATATCACAAAAAATGGACTTAGCAGGCAAGCCACACATTTAATTCATTATTTCCAAAAGATGTGTTTACAGGAATGATGATGGGAATAGTATTAGGAAAATATTTAAGATCTGTTACTTCTGTCAGAGAAAACAGCTTTCTAAAAGGAAGCAGAGCCAAAGGGCCACTTATCCCAAATATGGCTTGTTGTGGAAGTACACTTTTAAATAAATGATATTTCTCTCAAGAAACCTAAAGAAGAAGCCACCTGCTATTGCAGAAGTAGAAAACAAGATACGTGCAGAAACTTTACGAGGCGGTGTACATCCTACCTAACAAACCCACAAACTGAAAATGAGTTGATATAAAGGCTATAAGCTTGTTTCTTCAGGTTTTCTTGGAGGTGATACTTTATTTCTTTATCAGTCACCGTAAACTGCCATTCAAATTTCTGTTCCTCTATGTTCCCAGTCTGTTCCAGTGATATCCTGCAGATGGCAATAGTGGATTAGTATTTTTTTTAATATATTTTTCATGTCGGAGGCTTTTTAAATTTCATTCATTTCATGTTAATTGATGGTACTGTAGAAACCAGCATTTAAACTGCTTGATTGTTTCAAATTTATAAAACTTGCCCAGTCCTCCTGCCACGCTTTTCAGATCTCTTCATAAGTTTTATAAATCTCTATTCATCAAATTCAAGGCATTTAACATCTAACAAGAAATAATAAGTGGCACGTATTGTTGATTTTAAGAAAATGATGCATTTTACACAAGAGAGAACACCAATTATCTGCACCCAAGGCTGAGGAACAACGAATTAATGTAGCGGTCAAAAACATTCAGGATGGTACGATTCTGCTCCTTTGAGGTACCAGAAGCTGAATCCATTCAAACTTCAGCTTTCTATGTCTTTTATGAAACTACTGCTATAAAATTTAAAATTCACTGCTCCCATAATCATCTGTGACTTGATTATCTCTCAGGATGCAGTAGACTCATCTGAATTGGAAACACGCTTTTCTTCTTGCTCAGTGTACCTTTTTCAGCTAGACAGATGGTAAAGCCGTTTCAGAGCAGAGTTAAATATCTGACAAACAGCTGGAAGATTTTAAGCATCCCACTTACCCCATCAGGGAGGGCAGCCATTCTCATCTGAGCTTATCTGCGATTTCTTCTGATAAGGTTTTCAGAAAATAACATTTCAACACAGTTACTTCCTAAGGCAAATTAAATTTCAGAAAATGCATAAAGGTGCCTGGGCATGACCTTGGCTATCCTTAAGAGGGAAAGAGATCCTTTTTATTTAATCATTCAGGCAAAACCAGTAGTTAAAATATTCAAGGCATATTTGACACCTACTCACCTCAGAAGGCTAGACAGCTCACGAAAGACAAACACCCTTTCCTACATTGTATTCTGTATTAAAATGAAATTATCGTGAAATAGAAAAGGATCACTTCTGGTAGATGGGAACAAGGAATGTCAACGTTTGCACTCCCTTCTACTACTACACAGATCCTGCAGTAAAGATGCAAACAGAGAAAATCTAGATATGTACCTGCCTTGATACTATTTGGTGTCAGTTAGTAGAACTAAGCTAGGTAATGAAACTAACTTTAGTAGCAGCAGTAAAAGACACCTACAACATTTGAGGTCATTCTTACATGTATTGGAATCAAGAAGAAAAACTGAGAATTGTTAAAACTTTCTTTGTTTTCAGCTAAAGGAGGAGTTGGTACAGCACCAGATGTGCCACAGAGTTCGGAAGCTCATCTGCTACTTCAGACACCGGGGTGCAAAGGTGCCCATAAAGACTGCTAACAAAAAACAGAAGCAGCAACTTCCCAGACAGCAGAGCCTTGCTAAAGGACTAAACATGCACTGCAAGAGAATGAACATCATGCTGCTTCTACCAGTGAACCAGATCAGCCCAAGAGAAAATGAACCCAAACTGAAAAAAGCCACCTGCCTTTCTTTTTTTTCCTCAAGTTAACAAATTAGATCAGTTCACAGAAAGACCAGAAAAGCACCAAAGCCAACACATGTGAGTAGTAAACCTGCACAGCAAGGGCAGGGAGAGTGTGCCACAGTTCCTTCCAGCTGCCATAGGCCTCAGACCTGCTCAGCTGCTCATGAAACCACAGTCCAAGGCCCCTCCAGCCAATTCTGCTTCCTTTCAAGTTCTTCTTCCACTCAACGCAACTGCCTCAGGCCACTTGTTAAAGTTCTCCTAACTGCATCACTTAGCAGCCAAGCAAGGCAAAAAGATTTCTCGCGTGCTTTCTAAACTATTCAGTAAATACAGAAAGATGATTTTCAATTACAGTAATAAAACCACTTTATCTGCAAGTAGTTTTCCCTGCATGGTTACCAATTCAAATATCTAAAAGTTCACAAAAGTATTTCTTGTTTTCTTGTGGATGCAAAGATCCCTCACCTTGTAAAACCTTCTTTCACAAAACAGGCAATTAAAACTCAAATAGCAGTAACACAGCAAAAAAGAAACATACCTTAGGTACTAATCCTGCGCTGAACAAATGCTCTGGACACTAATCTGAGAAAAGGGAAAAAAGATAGAGCTTCATTTATTTCTGAACTCGGTGACTGTATGGCTTTACACTTTCTGATAAAGTACTCGGATACAGCCAAACCTCATTTTCTACAATTTTCTCAATTTCAATGCAGCTTTTATTTGTCCTCCAGAAAAAGGAGATTCTCCTTTCTTAGGGATTTTTTTGCACTCTTCCATTCTGTTACACTTTTTTTCTGCTATACAAGTCTTTTAAACCAAAAGGTACAGAAGCAAGAATGCAATGACTAAGGCAATAGGAATAAACTTTTCAGCATCTACTGTACTTGAATAAGGGACTAACTTCAGAGTTGTAATATCTCGACCCATGGCTATTGCATAGATTCAAAATGCAAGAGCTGTTCACATTCATACAAGATTTCAGATGAACTAATAAATCCTTCAGCAGATCATGAAACTAAAATTGAAGTTACTTCACTACATAATTGAAAGCTCTTCTACTTAATATTTGTAAGTCCCAGCTGAATAGGAAAGCATTTCCTACTCTTCAGCATCCAAATTCATTTGCAATAAAGCAATGATTTGTCACTTGTGTTCTCAAACATCATTACTTCTGCGTTATGTCAAAGTTCTAATTAATAAAGATTATTCTTCCTCACAGTTCTTCTAGAACATTATTCACACACCTCCTCAATTAAGAAAAGTCACAATACATTCCTCTGCATATCATGATCTTCTCTGAAGATTAGAATGAAAAATGCTAAATATTTCTATTTCTACATGTCAGGTACACACCGAGGCTGAAAAAGGCTGTCAGACTGGTATGAACAACACAGACATGCACTGCAAGATAAATAAAGTTCATGAACTGCTGTCCATAAGGGGAGCTGTTAGTCTGCTGAACTGCATCTTTCCATTGTTTTCAATTTAAAGTGATGAAAAGGGCATACACAGTAGTTGGCTTTTAAAAGCACTATGCAGACGAAAACATCTGGAAACCACAGGAATGCCTTGGATGCAAACCGGAACTGTTCTATACGTATCTCAGACAACCTCCCCATGATGAGCCCTGAGCACACACACTCCAGCTGCCTCCTCCTTAACCTCACTGCTTTAATGTACTTCCCAGATTTTTTCTTAGACTTCTTGACTTCTTTCTGTCTCATTAGGTGTTTCTCTAATAATTCACTGGCAACACTTCTCTGCCCCACTTGCTAGGAAGTCTGTCAGGATCTTCATTCCTTTCCCTGAAAAGCTACCTTGCCCCTGGCTTGGCACACATCACCCAAAATGCCTGGCCTTCTTCTTGCCACTATCAGGTAATCAACTGAATCTTAGTTTTGCCAAAATTATCCTTCAAACCTCCTTCCCAGAAGTACTTATACCTCTCTTCATATTCTTCAAAAGATTTCAGATGTTGATTGACTTGAGCATAATTAAAAGCAAATTAAAAAAAATGAAGACTTTCACAAAACAAAACGAAAGGAAGCAGTGAAATCCTGCTCCTTTTCAACACTTTCATCAGCAAACAGAAGTGTCTGCACCTAGCGCATTCAGACCGCTAGCCTCAGGCGAGCAAGACCTCTGCATGGTATGTCATCATTATTTTGTGCTTTAAAAATCATCAGTAGGACATACATACTTAAAATAGCACTGAATATTGTTACTTGGAGATTACTTTCTGCCTCAGTCTAAAAATGTGTTAGGACTAGCTGTGTGTGAAGCAAAAATAAATAAATTAGGTTTCAGATAAACTTTAAATATAAACTAACCAAAAAATTATAGAATCATAGAATGGTTTGGGTTGGAAGGAACCTTTAAGATCATTTAGTTCCAATCCCCCTGCTATAGGCAGGGACCCCTCCCTCTAGACCAGGTTGCTCACAGCCCCATCCAGCCTGGCCTTGAGTGCTTCCAGGCAGGAGGCATCCACAACCTCTCTGGGCAACCTGTTCCAGTGTCTCACTACCATCACAGTCAAGAATTTCTTCCCAACATCTAGTCTAAATCAACACTCTTCCATTTAGTTCGTATCATGGATTGCAATATTTTCTGTAAACATTGTTTTAGCTATTTGACATCACAAATTATTGCCAGGTTTTAACAGTAATAACTTACAATTATGTTAATTTGTAACAAGCAATCTTACATCATCTTACATTGTCTAAAGTAAAAAAGAAGCATTTTCCAAGTTAACTTCAAGTACCATTTGAATGAAATAGTCTCCAACATATTTTGGCAAAAAAAAAGGGAAAAAGATAAAAGAAAAAAGAACTGTAGTATCTCAGTTGCACAACCTAATGGGCAAGTTTAAGCTTTTCAACTACTTGTATCCTAAGGTTTTCATCTACACAAACACATTAAAAAAAAAAAAAAAAAAAAACAATCCCACAAATCTTACAAAATGCAATTATGCAATTACACATGAATTTCATACAGCTTAACATGGCCAAGCACAAGGTCCTGCACCTGAGTAGGGGCAATCCTAAGCACAAATATCAGGTGGGCAGAGAATCAGTTGAGAGCAGCCCTGTGGAAAAGGACTTGGGAGTTCTAGTGGAGAAGAAGCTTGATATATGGCCAATTCTATCCTGGGATGCATCAAAAGAGGATGCAGCAAGGCAAGGGAGGTGACTGTCCCCCTCTATTCTGCCTTCATGAGGCCCCATCTTGGTACTCTGTCCAGGTATGGAGTACCCAGCATAAGAAGGATGTGGAGCAGCTGGAGCAGGTCCAGAGGAGCAACATGGGAGCAGGTCCAGAGGACGGACAGGCAGGTGATCACAAGGCTGGATCATCTCTTCTATGAAGAAAAGTTGAGGGAGCTGGGCTTGTTCAGCTTGGAATAGAAGTCTCTGAGGAGACCTCACTGCAACCTTCCAGTACATTAAGGGGCCTATGGATGCTCCATCCCCGAAGGAGCTCAAGGCCAGATGGATGGGGCCTTGGGCAGCTTCAGCTGGTGGGTGGCAGCCCTGCCCATGGCTGGGAGTTGGAACTGAATGGGCTTTAAGGTCCCTTCCAATCCAAACCATTCCATGATTCTACCCACAATTCAATTTTTCACAAACTTGTTTATGCTCCAGCTCTTGCATCCTGGGAAGCCACAGTCACCAGACAGAGCAGCCTTTCTATCTCCTCAGAGAGATCTCCACTGCACATGGGAGTGCATGAGAAGCAGCGCATACGCACGTGATCTATCCTCAAGTGCCTTTTTCAGACTGCCTCTGCTTCTCCTGCCTTTTTGGGATACCAGGCTAGCTCAGGAAAATAAGGAACTAATATAACATCTGAAGACTGAGAGGCAGTGGTGGTAGTATGCTTCTGAGCCCAATTCCAAACACTGATGTACACATACAGTTGCCATAATTTGCCCAGAAAAAGACTCACTGACAGTCATATAGGCAGTATAAAGAACCCAATCTGGGCCTCTTAAGAGAGAAGAATTTTAAAAAAAAAAAAAAAAAAAAAGTAAAACACCCACAGAGGGCACCAGAACAACTAAATCCACCTAGCTTAGCATCTTCACCTCCTCAACATGCACAAAAAAAAGAAAATATATGAGAAAAATCACAATTTTAGGACAAGCACTTTGCTCTCTAACATTAGCTGCAGGCATGGCAGTACAGTATTCTGGAATATTAAAAAACAGAAATATTAAGATACTAAAGAAAAAAAGTATGAAGCAGGGAAATTTTAAAAGAGACCCTTTTCGTGATCTCTATCCTACAAGTTACTGTAAGAATGTTCTCATAAAAGAAAAAAAAATAAAGATTTTGCTTAAGGCTATTTTCCTTCCTCTTTGATTCTGCTCTTCAACTAGCCTCTAAGATAATTCTTTGAAGTAATTAACATAGCTAAAGGTGCAATGATGAAAGCTAACTTAAAAGAAAAAAAAAGGTTTAATGACTGAACTCTTTACCGTACTTTATTTCATGCATGTATCTTTTATTGTAACTTAACATAGTACAAAATAAATTGCAGTTTGGCTGCAAAACTCACACAAGGGAAAATATAATGTAGGTTTGTTACCTCTTTTTCATAAATCAGTCTCAGGCTAATTTTAAATGCATGCCAAATATGACCTAAATTTGTCACATCTTCAACAAGTAATCATACTCCAGAACAGGAAAATAAGCATTGCTTCAGTCCCCACAGCCCAACAACCCACAAGTAACAGATAAAGTTACCATTTTATGATTGTATATAGTTATAAACACATAAAAAAATAGTTTAAAAAGCAAGGGGAATATTTCCTGAAATAATGATAGGAAATTAACACCAATAAACCTGTCCCTATATTTTGTCCATCTTCTACGAAGACTTCATATATTTGCTTACCAGTACCTCATTTAGTTTTACATTAGATTTCTACAATCCTTAACAATTTCCCAAAGCAACAGATATCAACGGGGCTCACTCTTCTCTTTTACAGTTAAAAGGAAAATATGTTTCTGGTGATATCTTCTAACCATCCAAGTTGTTCCCTGAAAAGCTGGACACAGACCAGAAATCAAAAGCAAAGCAACAGTCTTGTTCAACTGAGCAACACACAACAGCCCATTAGAGAACTATGCAGCAAGAATTATCCTTTTCCACTGCTAACATAGTAAAAGCTCTTCAGGGAAGAGCTGAGCTCACCTGTAACTTAATTTAAAGATTTAAAACCCCAAGTAATTCATTAAAATAACCTAGATTTCTTGTGAAAGAATCATTCAACATTCACAGGGGAGGGAAGAATGTAGAATTATTTGTATCAACAAACGATGACATTTCGAGATAAGCTAACACAAATTTCTATTTTGAAACAATCATATACAGAATCACAACATGCTAAGCACAGTAAGTACCTTTCATTTGCCATAACCAGCCTGCAGGCATCTGCCTTTTGTGTCTCCATAGTAAAAATAAATGGTTTGTGAATTCATGAAAATCATAAACAGAATTTAGAGCTACAGAAAAGCTACTTCTCTCGCTTTCCCTAGTTCTTTTTCTAGAGCTAGTCCAGCTCTAAATGGTTTATTTAGCCCTTGGTGAAGAAAGAAAGCACTTCCCATTCTTGATATAAAGACATAAAACCATCTCCAAAATATGCATAATGAGGCGAGGGTTAAATGTATACAAGGTTTTATCATCTGCTCTCTTAACAATACACTTCTGGAAGCAGAAAAGTCTGAAAATGGAAAACTGCTACTTGCATACTTGCACATCATCGCTTCCCAAAGGCTGTGGGGTTTGGGTTTTTCTTGTTAAATGTGAAGTGTGAAGTGTACAACTACTCTCTTTCAGCAATTAGCAACACTAGCTGCAGGTTTAATATGCCTGCATTACACTCTATATAGTGCAGCAACATTCATTCCATGTAGACTTGAAGCAGTAACAGATATCTTTATCCTCTTCAATGTATTTTCTTGCTTCTCCAATAATTATATGTGTAAGAAGGACTTAGATTTGTTTGTCTCCAGATTTCGTACCTGGCCTACAAATCTTTCAAGCATAAAGGATACTGTTTCATACAGCACAGACTTTTGCTTTCAAATTCCTTTGAAAAACAAAACGAAAAACGCTTAATGAGGTCTGGTGACAGTAGTTGGTAAGCATTTAAATTATTTGTGAACTCACACGAAATTTCTTCAGTCTCAACACTCATTACTTATTCCTCACAGTAACACCCTCTAATATAGTTCCTGGTCTACCACTCCATTTATCATGGCCAGAGAAAATCAGGACCACGAAGGCTTAAACAGTAGATTTCCTAAGGCATACCAGTGTGTACACACCTCCCAAACTGTTCAGTAAATAAGACTTGTTTATACAGAGCTTCACCACTGGAGAATATGAAAACAGCTTTCAATATTTAATGCCTACATGCACACCAAGGTAATCCAAAGCAGCGCTATCACCCAGCTCTATCACCCAGGGACAATACATTAACCCAAACCTGGTATTTCTGGCAAGTGAGTCGCCGGCATTTACAGCATAAGAGGGAGGGAGAGGGATTCTAACTGTGAAGACCCCTCAGCTTTGGGTTGTAATGTATGTTCAGTTCTTAATAGCCGGATGAAACAAACAAACAAACAAAAACACTGGACAAATTAACTAGCAGGAAGATGGTACATCAGAAAGAATGCTGTGGACTGAGGAGGAGATATGTTAGAATTAAAAATGAAAGCTCTCAAAAGAAAATATTTAAAGCAGCCAACTGTGTGCACCAATCTTATATAGCATAACATCTGCAGGAGGAGCAGAAAGGGAGCCTGCTTTGTCCTCCTGTGTGGCTTCTAGAAGCTGGGAGCCCAGTGTGCACACCAGACTGCACAGACACACGTACCTATAGCTATGTGAGCCTCACCTCTGCTCTCAGAGCTGGTGAAACTTCACACTGTAGGCTGGCATCTGCCAATAGCATCATGCTTGTCGTAATTCAAAAAATATATACATCTCAAATTTTTGTTTGTAACATTCTGCTAGTGAAGCTTAATTGTTCTCTGACAAGCCATGGTGAGAGGACCAAAAGATTCAAGGGAGCTCTTAAAGACTTAAAAGTAGAAAAGAAAATGAGAAGATGAATATTCAGCAAATATTTTATTTGAGGGAAATTTTGAAAGAGCAAAACCTAACAAAACTTCAGCTCTTCTGAAGTGTGACAGAAACAAGGATTGCCAAAATATGTTCTCCCCAAGAATACACATTATGTTAGGACATAATCTTCCTCTAAAAAGAAAAGAAAAATGAAAGAAAAAAATCCACCAGCAGCAATATGATCCCAAGCGATTCACAAACAAAAAATAAGCCTATGTTTCTGTTGCTATAACATAACATAGAATGCTCTTTTTTTCCTCTGATGTCATTTTTATAACCTTATTTTGGAATTTGACTATTTTAAAACTTGGTTGCTATGACACATTACAGTCATTACACAGATTCATTTCCTACTTTCCTGCTGGCAAGATAATTTGATTCAGTTTTATGAAGTTATATTATGGACAAAAGACACATAAAATATACTGTAAATTCCAATACTAGAAACTCCTTCAATGTGTTCCGTTCCTTAAATAAATATGTATTAGAACAAGGGCTTCCCCACAACTACCTTGCGGGTCTCTGCATTTCCAGCTTCCTTGAGTCCTCTGAACCTTATTTCTGAAAACAGCTTTTTCAGGTAATTACTCGTACCAATACATGAAATCTGATTTCTTGCAGAGCCTATTAACAACCTCCCATACTATCTAAACTTACGGATTCTCAGAAAGTGGCAAAATCTTCCTGTGAACAATGGAACACGGAGTGCACACCTTCCATGGTATTTCTGGCTCTAGCAACCAGGAATCAAGAACAGATATGCTGAACTGATCTCTTGTATTTTTATACTTCAGCTTCACATCCACAGGACAATAAAGGTTTGGGGAAAATATGTTTTTTTCCTGTAGATCCATTTTTAATTATTCAAAGATGTCGAACCAGTGAGATTCACATTCAGAAGTCTATTTTTAAAAGCATGATCCAAATATGAGCTTCATAGTGTTGCATTAACATCACTGCAATTATTTTTAAATATGCACACAGGGTATCTTCAAACAAACCACATTAAATCAAAAGCAGCTGGGATCAGAGACAGGAGAGCCAAAAATCTCCCCCTGTATAACATGCATGCATGCAAGAACTGATATATTGCAGGTACTTTTACTTACTAGTCGGTGAAAATATATGAATTTTCATAATGTGAAAACATGGTCACTACACCATACTCAGTCTCAAAACTCACCACTAGTTTAACTGGGAACACAGTGTTGCACCTTCAGGCAAAAACAATCACTAACAAACACACACTCTCTAGCACAACCATTTTACAAATGCTTGAGAGATGAGTTTCCAGATGTGATCACAAAGCTTTGTGATTTATGTACTCGACCCAGCAAGTCGTAAATTCCATTTAGCTTTTAACAACTTGAACTATCTGTTCAGTTTGATTAGAAGCAATCTTACCAAATCAACTCATGATGGTGCTTCTGCTACTGGCTAATCATTCAGATGACAACCAGACACAAAGCGTGCTGGCATGGGCCATTAGCCTCACACTGCCTTAATGAGGACAACGCACTGGTAGGATGGCTTTACACAAGCACATGCTGTTGCCAGACAAGACTGACTTGTGACTGAAAGAAAGTTGTTTTTTAGTTTAGTTTTGTTTTGTTTTGAAGTGCAACATATAAGACAGAAAAGAACATATGACATAAGACAGAAAAGGAGAAAAGAAGAAACAACTAGTGTTATTTTCAAAAAGGGAAATGGAAGAGAAGGAAGGCAAAAAGCGAACAACCATCACTTGTAATTTAAGTGAAAATGAATGAGAAGGGCAAATGCAAGAGGTGGAGCAAACCTGGTGCTTCTTTATAGAAATAGCTGAGGATTAAAGAAAAATGACTGTGGCTCACCTGAAGAACCTTCAGCAGGCTGAACCGTTCCTGGAGTTTCTTCGATAACTCAGGTTTAGAGTCAAATTTCTAAGCCCTACACATCATTACAAGTACAATCTAGCTGTTTCACAGCACATTTCTGATAAAAGCTCACGCATAATGAGTCACATCAGTTTTCCTATATGATCAGTTCTCCTTCCCTTACATGAATCTTTCACAAAGCGAGAAGGGAGAAGAAAAATTAAGCAAAAATGACTGTCAATGCCACAGAACTGGCAGGGACAATTCAAGGACAGTAAAGCATCTGCTACAGAATTTAAACAAATTTTGAAATAGATCCGATTTTTAAATTCATGGTGTTCCTTTATAGTCTGTCAGGTTTGTCTCCTGCGGTAGTTCCTTTAGGGCAAGTGCTGTAGACAGTCTGCCTACCCTGAGGGAAACTAAGAGAGTCAGAAGTGGGGTAAAGGAAGGTTATTAATAATTTAAACCAATGGTCTTCCACCCCCGGGAGAAAACAGTGGCATGAGCACAGAAATATCTAGATACTTGCTTGTATTTGTGCTTTTCCAGCTTGGTATCTATTCAGGAAAATACAAAGTACTGTAGAGGACACGGTGTTATACATATGGTTCTCTGGACCTCTGAAAGGGATCACCAGAATTAGTTAACAGGGCTTCCCGAGGCCACAAGGGGCAGAGTCAAACTGGGAGGCGGCATCAAAAACTACAGCGTGGCAGAGGGAAAATATCTTGAGTAAGAGAAAATACTTCTTGCAAGCTACAACATACAGATGCCAAAAAGAGTAAGAGACCACAGAAAGTACTTTCGCCCCTAAAATTTTAAAAGGCGAGTTAAGTTTTTGAAAAAGAAGATTCATTGAGTGAAAATTGTTTCCAGTGATCCAAATACGAATCCTGATTACTCTATGACCTCAGCTCTCATTTGTGCTTTCTATAATGGCATACTTGGTAACCATCTTCTGGGTTACAGAAAGAATGATTTTGAAAATATTCCCACTTATTCAGTACTCTTTTCCTGCACAGTGCAAACATTGATATCACAATCATTCGCCGGTGCATTAAACTTGTGGGCATTACAAATCATTTGTATTTGAACGTAGAAAAGAACAGATGTAAACTCCAATAATTACCTTTATTTGAAAAAAGCTCCTCAGACTGCTGTGCACATAATGTAGAAGCAGGTATGTTATGGGCCTGTTCAGCATTAGTCAGTCCACCCTGATTTTGGATACATCCCCTGCCTTTGTTTATTTGTATTTTTTGCTCTCTATAACTTCCTGAAGGGAGGTTGTAGTGAGCTGGGAGTTGGCCTCTTCTCTCGTGTAACTGGTGATAGAAATAGAGGGAATGGCTTCAAGCTGTGCCAGGGGAGATTTAGGTTGGATGTTAGGAAATGCTACTTTTCTGAAAGAGTGGTCAGGCACTGGAATGGGCTGCCCAGGGAAGTGGTGGAGTCACTGACCCTGGAGGCGTTCAAGGAACGTTTGGATTTTGTGTTGAGGGACATGGTTTAGTGAGAACTATTGGTGATAGGTGGATGGTTGGACTGGATGATCTTGAAGGTCTTTTCTAACCTTGGTGATTCTGTGATACTGTGATTTTTATTTTAGGGAAACATTACTTGCTACCATAATAAACTGCTTTATTACTTATACCGTGTCCTTTAAAGACTGACCAGAACTTGAATCTGTTTATTATGTATTCAGCTTCTCTTTCACACACTGGAAGCCCAAACTTAAGAAATCACGAAGTTTTTCATTCAATTAGAATGAGTCATACACGAATTTCTGCTGAAATCTTCAGACTTGGAAGAAATGAATTACTACATAATTAATCAGCACAAGGCAGACACTCCTACAGGTACACACATTCCCTAAAAAAAAGTAGAAATTATCAGTATCAGGGCAACTTATTCGTTCTCATCGAAAAAAGATTCTATTAGCACATCCCAAGCAGCATTTTCACCTGAATACATTTAATTTATCAAAACAACCCTACATTGGTGAAATAACACATTCCTCTTAAGTACAGAAACGTAGATTCAAAATAAATATTCAAATGAGAACCACTGTAAAGAATACTATTGAAATGAAAGAAAAATTAATTTGCAGCCTAACTTTTACACATCCGTGCTGCAAACTTGCTACTTGATCAGACTTTGCTTATGGTGGCACAACATTCAGCAAAAGTCGGTACTGTTCCACACAGCTAAACATCCTTTGCATCCTTAAGCACACACTTCCAAAAACATCCCATCAGGGAATGACAAGAGCTCAGCATCATTTCAGCTGAAAACAACATGTTTGTTCAATAGTTCAGCTTCTCTCAGCATCTCTGGCAAATCCATGGCCATGAGAATGACTGTCTTTACCTTCTTGACCTCTGCTTTAGGAACACTTGTCAACATTCGTTTGGATAATGTGCTTTACCTTCAGGAATAAGATTCTCACTGCCAAACCCAGCAAAAAGCATGTTTTATTAAAATAAAGTGTAACAAAAAAGTTAAGACCCTTAAACATGAACTGTGAACCTCAAACACAAGTGTACAAGTTCTGATGCAATTCTTATCTTCTTGATCCTACTGACAGCTCTTCAAAAGAGCAGAAATAACTACTGGGCACAAGCATTTGTGTATGTGAAGGTAATGCCACTGGTGGAGAAAACTGATAAAAAAAAACTTGCATTGATAAAATGTGCAAGAAGAGAGACAAAAAGTAGAATTTGGGGGGGCGGAAAAACAAGTAGCACTTATTTATTCATCCAGTTCCATCTTACTAAGGTATAAAGGATGAGTGTGACATGCAGAAATGCATTCTTCTTTCCCCTTAACTGGGTGAGCAGTATTTAATGGCTAACTGAAAATAACAGTGCAGTCCATAAATACAATGAAAAAAAGAAGGAATCAGATGCAGAAGGAAATTTCAATCTGCATGTGAACCCACAAATGATTTAATTTCCTCTATGTCTTTTCACCTGCCAAAGTTTTCAGTGATAGCTCTTCGAGAGATCATCCAGCCAAAATGCAGGAAAAAACAGATTTTTGGGGGCAAAGAATTGTTTGTTTCCAATTAACAGAAATGCCTATGGAGCATCAGCATTTATAAGAGACGTAACGTGACAAAATTTTTTTGCAGCTACTGCTCAAGCCTACCAAAACAGATTGAAAGATATTCACAGAAGTTGATTTATTCAGGAGAGAGCGGTCTTTCCAGAAAGAGAGAGGCTTCTCGACATGGCAAAGCCACAATTGCACTCCAGTGCTTCAGCTGCTGCTCTCCTGAGAGCACCGCTGCTTCTATCAGCTATGCAGAATGCTTCAGGGAATAGTTTTGCCGGAGTAAAGCTAACCTGGTTATTACCATCAGCATTCCAGTAATCTGGCAATTAGGAACAAATATTTAGAGCAGGAAGACATCTGCATTTCTGACATCACCACAAAGACTTTCTGAGGAGGTGCACTGCATGTTAGCTTTAGTGAACAGTGCTTCCAGACCTCCCAAACCAACAGACTTCTGCAGTAAACACAGGAAATTACACACCTGCTACCTCATAGCTAACATCTAACAGCATTCTGACCACAGCTATAAAAATCACATCTCTACATCACAAAAACGTTTTTTATAAAGCATTCCAGAGGCTGAAGAAAAGCCAATAAAATGCAGTGAATGCAAATTCATTTTGACTTCTGATCCAGCAACAGCAGGAGAGGGACGTCATACCCCATCCCCAAGGCCCTTTGCAGATGCGGGACCTCAGTACAACTCTGAAGACTACAGCAAGTTGGAGCTTTAGAAAGCTTCGTACAGGCAAAAGCCCTCAGCTGAGCAGAGCCTCTGCTCATGGCTGCTGGTTGTGCGCAGTTACCCCACTAGCCACAGCCAAGCACATGGACACCTTTGTTTTAATAGCCCAGAAGGAAAAAAAAAACATTTGGAGGATGTAGCAACAAAGCTACTCACAGTCAGTCACAGCACACGCAATTATGAATAAGAGTAGTTGTAAGGTCACCTTTCTGTGAGACAAAATACAAATTGGCCACAACAATTCCACACCGCAGGGCTGGAACAAGTCCCTGTATCTGTGCTGCAGACACTCAGTCATCCACACAGGAGGACAAATGTATGCTGCATCTAAAGTGACAAGATACAAGTCACCAAGCACAGCCATTCCAAGCTGACAGAGAAACACAACCATCAGGAATGCAATGTTATCGGACATTTTAACCCAAAAGCAGACCACCTTCAAGCTACTCTGGATTGCACGCTACACTCAGTGCTTAGAGCAGCTACAGACCAACCTGTGGCAGGCTGCAGCAGAACATATCCTGTTTGATCAGGCTTTTTTATTTCTGCAATAATCTAGGAAAACT
Source organism: Chrysolophus pictus (assembly GCA_037305975.1). Lineage (NCBI taxonomy): Eukaryota > Metazoa > Chordata > Aves > Galliformes > Phasianidae > Chrysolophus > Chrysolophus pictus. The sequence goes on from CM074578.1 coordinate 43,400,326, forward strand.
GTAACTAACTCTACACAAGGATTTGTCATCAACAAACAATTCTGTCAGAACTAAAATATAATCATTCCTCCCACATACTAATGATGGAATGACTAGAGCTAAATGGTGCCCCATAATAATTTTACGTGTATGAAGTGTTCCATTTCATTTACTGATATTATAAAAGTGATGCATTGGCCATAACGTTTACTGTTTACAATCTGCAATAAGCTATATCCTTCTCAGGGGAGATTAAATAATCAAGAAAATGTTATTCGCGCTATGTATTTGAGAAAAGTAGATCGTGGTGCCAATTACAGATTCTTTCCTATATTAAAAAGGATGTATGTTAGCCTAGGAAGGCGCGGGAAGCGAAGAGAGAGGACTGGAGATTTATTTTCTTCCCATCTGAAAAGAAGTTCACATGCTCACTGCCGGAAAAAAATTCTTTTGTTCAACAAAGCCTGAAGAGCAAAAGAATGCTAATGTTAGTTTTCGGTAGTTGCTGAAAACACTTCATTATAGGGCAAGAAAAATGAAAGCTCTGATGGACCGTCCTGTGGCTCAGAGGCTACAAAGAAAGATCCAGTGGCAGTTAGCATGCAATTCTATTTCCAGAGTATCTGTTAGAGGTGAATATTTTAATGACAGCATTTGTTTAATGTATTCTTTATTAATATTGTTTATACATCATTTTCCACTGAAAGATCACGGCAATCAATGCGGGCTAAAATGAACTAAGTGTAATACCTCCAGAAAACAGATGCTGCATTATTCATTTTACAGATAAGTACAAGCAAGTATGAAAAATTAAGTGACTTCTCTGCTCAGAGTGCCAGAAGCACAGCTGTGAATATAATCCAGATACCCCAACTTCCAATGATCTGTTAACCACTAAACATTAGCCTTTCTAAAATGAAATTCAACCTTCCCTCCCATTTCACTCTCCTTCTGACAAGTCTGGCAACACCAGTATCGAGGATGTTCGCTTCATGTGGCCGACTCAGGAAACCAAAGCTTAACAAAAAAATCAACAAAAGACAGTTGGCCTTACCACATGGTAATTCCAAAATCCCTTGTTGTAGGGGTCAGTTACCCGTCACTCCGCCCCAGCTGCACAGTCAGCAATAGCTCATGAATTTAAGGCTGCTGGCCAGAAGCAGTCTGGGTCGGAGGCATCGGGGGTCGAGCATCACCCCAGAACACCTGCTGCAGGCCTGATTCATGGCAGGCACTGAAACCCATGAGCTGCCACTGCTGCATCCAACGAGGGGAAGGAATGGATAGGATCATCAGAGAAATGTATACTGTCCTGACAGCTGCTCTTCCACATGCCCTGTCTCACACGGACTGTTATCTTTAAGCTGCCTTCCCTAAGGCTCTCAGCACTGGGCTACGTGCCACAGCAGCCTGCTGATCCAAAACACGGCAAAAGGTTAAAAACGCTCATCAGCATTCCACTTACACTGCATGTTTTCAGTGCTGTAGCAGAGATGCTCTATGCTGCCTCAGTTCAGAACTTATGCTCCTCAAAGCCAAGGGTTTTTTACCAATGCTTAAGAAATCCATTACGGTCTAAGGAAGACGTCAAGAAGCAGGCTGCCCAGAGAGGTTGTGGATGCCCCGGCCCTGGAGGTGTTCAAGGCCAGGTTGGATGGGGCCCTGGGTCTAGTATTAAAAAGGGAAGTTGTTGGCCCTGCCTGTGGCGGGGGGGTTGGAGCTTCATGATCCTTGAGGTCCCTTCCAACCCAGGCCATTCTGTGATTCTGTGTGCAGCAAAGAATTTAGACAGGAAGAGAAAGGAGGGAGGGAGGGAGGAAGGGAGGGAGACCAACTTTTCACGGTCTGATAATAATAGGACAAGGAGGAAAGCTTTAAACTAAAAGAGGGAAGATTTGGATTGGATATTAAGAGGAACTTCTTCACTCAGCGGGCGGTGAGGCACTGGCACAGCTGCCCAGTGAAGCTGTGGGTGCCCCATCCCTGGCGGTGCTCAAGGCCAGGTTGGATGGGGCCCTGGGCAGCTGATCTGGGGGGTGGCAACCCTGCCCACGGCAGGGGTGGGACTGGGTGGGCTTTGAGGACCCTTCCAACCCAAACCATTCTATGATTCTATGATTCCACAAAGGAAGAAACAAAGGAAAAAAGCACTGAAAAGAAAATTCTATTGGTCAAAGAAGTTAAAGAAATTTAACACAGCTTAGAAATGACAATAAGCAATCATAATTTGATTGTCAACACCTACAATATACAACCTCAAAAACACAGTAGGAAGTAGAAACTTTAGAAATGAGTGGAATTAATCAATTTTAAGCAGTTTTCAGATGGTCACAAAAAAGAAAAATCTCGCCGAGTATTTGAGTACTTAATGGACGTGAACATTTTTGCATTCATAATCCTTAAGGTTAGAATTGAACAACATCACACTCAAAAGCTCTTCTTTTTTCACCAAAGAACATATTTCGGATATTTATGCTTTAAAACATTCGCATGAACACACAATAAAACTATGCTGGTTCATATGCGTGGGCAAAAATCAAAACTTCTTTCCTCAATAACTATGGTCAGACCACAGATCCCAGACTCCTCACATTAATAGATTACAGTAACACTCGAACATACAACAACCAAATTTCAGCAATTTGTTAAGAATCAACAGACTCAAGATTCACATTACTGAAAAGTTATACCATCAAACACAGGAACATACAAATTGTGCATTGTTCCAAGTGTACTAAAACTTGACAGCATGAAATCAACTCTTATATATTAAAGTCAAGACCACTGGAAATGCATGCGCATCAAGGCTTTGGAAATATCATGAGGTAGATCAGGAACATGCCAAATAAATGCACAAGCTTTTACACAAGTAAATACTGAGTACTGTTTTTTTTTTTAGAATTTTAAAGAAATGAGCAGAGTCAGTTCTCCAGGCCGTGTGCCAAACTGTATTCCTGATAGCGTTCCACAAGCAATAGGCTCAGAGACTCAAGTCCAAAGTAGCCCATGAGCATCACTTCAAAAAAAACATCACAGCTCTCTCCTGAAATATTCATCCAGGTCACAAAGCACAGGGTTCAGCCTCATCCATAAACAAACCAGCAGCCACTACACACTGAGCAGGCTCTCAGACACACACTGACGTCCAGTTTTAGCACTGGGGGACTCTGATGCTCCTACAGCTATAATGACAACTGAAGAACGTGTGGTGATCCAGTCCTCCTGTTTGCTGCATTCTACCAACCAATCTTGAAAACAGATCCAAAGGCAGAAAAACGTTCCCTCCCTGTCCCTCCCTTCACACAAGCACATCAGAAAATCACAACCTTTTCTATAGAGCTTATCATAATACTGCAACCTGTTGGCACAAATGTTCCCTCCCCTCTCCCCCCCCCACCAAAAAAAAATAAAAAATAAAAAATAAAATCTCCAGCAGTATTTTCTGAAGCCAGGTATTTTCCACTTATTTTCCACTTTTCCTAACAAGTTGATTTGTTTCTTCTGGATGTGCTATCTTAAATTCACTATTTAAATTCCACCTCCCTGGAAAAGCCCCATTTGTCCCCCTGTACTCCTCTTTGTTCAGCTCAAAAACCTCAGATTTGCAGACACAGACCTTGAAAAACGCATCTTGGTTTGGACAGTATTACAGCATCACTGCAGAGACGCCGAGGGCCACCACACAGCTACATTTTTAAATCTCGAAAAGCAGTGTAGAAACCGATGTGAGTAAGTACTAATTTGTGGTTTACACCTGTTGACAGATATTTTGCATAGCAACCTCGCGTTCTCTTAGCTATTGCGTTTTCAGCCACAGCGATTCAGACCGATCGGTTTCCCGGCCGTCCCGCGGTCTCCCCACAACACAGACCCAAAAGCCGCGGGTGCGGCGAGGCCAGCCCCGCTCCTCCCCGCCAGCAGGGCAGCTCCCGAGGCGCTGCCGCCCGCCCCCCAGCACGGCCGCGGGCGCTCACCGGGCGGTGTCGAGCAGCGGGTGCTTGGTGCCCACCAGCTTGCGGACCTGCATGGCGATGTTGCTGAGCTCGTCACTCAGCAGGCACCGCAGGCTCATGAAGGACGTCGGGTACCCCACGATCTTCTCGGCTTCCGACACCACCTGGCTCCAGGGCGCGGCCGAAGGCGGGCCGCCCCCCGAGAGCCCCCGCCGGCCTCCGCCGAGGCCCCCCCGCCGCAGCAGGGCCCCCCACATCCCGCCCCGCGCCGCTGCTCGGCCCGGCTCAGCCTCGGGCGGCGGACCGGCGCGGCCTCATCGCGCCCTGGGGGCAGCCATCTTGCGCGTCGCAAACGGGCCGTAAAGTGAGGCGGCGCCGCTCTACCTTCCCGCTTCGCCCGTCTTCCGCGCCTGACGGCCTCTCGCGGCATCCCCGCGTTGAGGGTCACACAGTGCTCCAGCGGTACCCCCAGCTCCGCACAGCGCCACACAAAATTCATTCCCTGTGTCCCAGCGCTCCTTGATCTCCAGCACTCGGGGCCGTGCCCACCGCCCTCTGGTGCGGAACCTCTTCCTAACAGCCACGTCTGAGCTCTGCTGCTTAGAGGCAGAATTCTGATGAGAGAACAGCCCCACTGACTGCGTTCTTGTGAAAAACGGGGCATTACGTTTCTTACCTTTCTAAATACGGAGAACATCTCACTTTGTGTTGCTCCACGTGATTAAAGAGCTACATTGAAGGATACTGTGAAAAGAGGTGCAAACAGAACACAATTCCGTCACAAAACTAAAAATGAAGTGCAGTCCAGGAAAGCACAAACAAATAGATGTTCGTGAAATGATAGCGCGAAAACACCGTTAGCTGTTTCCAAGGGTAACACGAAGGGGTTCACTGTTCACTTGTCTCTTCTCACACCTGAGACAAGACTCAAAACAGACACCAACAGTTTATAAGTCAGTGCCCTACGCAAAAGGGTTTGACTGGAGCTGATAGCATCAGGACTTGTCTGTAATGAGCAACCTCCCCCAGACCTGAGAGAGAGCAGCTGCAATGTAGAGAGCCTGCAAAGTCTGCTTTCTGTGCAGTGTGTCTCTGGGAGAGTCAACCATAACTCTGTGAGAGCTACCATTGAGTTGGCTTAGCTACTGTCACTGAGCAAACTGGTGCTAAATAGTGAGTTCCAGCTTATAAACACTGTCTGCAAATGACAGAATGTGATGGTTTTCTGCTTCTGTGCAGAAAGACTGAGTTAATGAAAAATGCCAGAGGGATGCACTTAAGAGGAGCTAACAAGGCACCTCAGCCTATAGCAGTGACAAATTCCTTGATCCATTTCCCGAGCCTTGTATGTTCTTGCACTTAATGTGGTAAGTGTTCTGTGAAAAACTAACATGATTATTCAATTACAGTCTACTTAAAATAATACATATAAACGGCAAGGAGAATTAGAGTTCTATGGGCAGTAAACCTACCGTCTCCTAATGTGTGAGACTTTAGCTTTTCAAAACTGCTGTTCTTCATGTTATTCTAAGAAACCAAACACCTCTGCTCTTTTTATGTGCAAACGGTTTAGAAGTAGGGCAAGAAGCTTCATAACCACAACGCAGCATGCTGCTGCTATAGCTTCCTCAGGATTCATGAGTATCAACAGTAGGTTGGCATTCTTAAACAGCTTTTTTTTTTTTTATCTCTTTTTTTTTTAAATTTATTTGTTTATTTTACTACAGAATAATCTTTGAAAGCATTATATCGTAATACTCAAGGACCTTCTTCCTCATGCTATCAGCCCAGTGCCTTAATCCAAGCCATACTTCCATGCCCATTTTTGACCCCTGGTCCTAGTGCATGGTTTCACCCTGCAAACCTTCTCACTTCTTCGCTTCAGTGCAGCACAACATCCTTACTGGCATTTTTTTCTCATTCTTGTGACAGCTTCCTCATCTTTTTCTCATTAAGTTCCAGTCATCCTCATGTCTGCACAGCCTGCATCCTAATCATGGGCTCTTCTTTTCATATGCATTTATGGGTGTGGTTTGTGGGGAGAAGCACAAAAGCCCTCTCTCTGCTCTTGTGCTGAGCTCTATAACACCCCTACTTCTGTGAAAAGCAATTGAAGTCCAGGTAAGCCTAATGGAGATGTCCATTGCTGTTGGACTTTCCAGGCAGCAGAAAGTGGAAATGCCATTCTGATGAAGTGTAGTTATTTACACTTTTTAAATGTAAAAACTAGGAAATTCCTCACCTATCAAATCTCCTGCAAATCCTGTACCAAATTTCTATTTTAGAAAATGGAGATGCAAGAGTTTCTCAGTTATATAGGCCAATAGTATTTTTAATGTGAGCAAAATAGTGTATTTTTCACCAACCTTCTTTTGCAAACTGACCGAACTGTTTTAAAAATCAGCTTCATGCTGAAACACCAATCATAGAAAAAATCGTTACACATTAGTAAAAATTTTACAGTTACAAGCATTAAAATCCAGTCTTACAAAGGGTAATGATAGACAATCCTACCCAGAGGTATTGCTGTTTGTACTGCCTATAATACTGAGTTTCTCCGTTTTTTTTCTTCTCTCTTCCTCTCAGAATACAAATAAATAAACAAAACAGAAGCAAAAGTGTGATGTACTTACCATATTTTAAGTTGTGGACACAACAGTATGTTTGCTTGCTTGCTTGCTTGCTTTCGGCTTGGTTCATTTCCCCTCAGGGATCAATAGAAAAAGCCACACTATTTCAAGGGCTTCAGTATGTGTACAATATATGTGTCTATTTCTTTAGAGTCTTAAGTAGAGAAGGAAATGGTAGGTCTTTCTTTTTTTTTCCTATCAATTGACTTTGTTAAGCCTTCCCAGGAAGAGAAAGAAGCCACTGCAGGGGGCCAGTATCAAAGTTGAAGAACAAAGAGGAGAGGTGAAGGGACGTTTCTGTTTACAGCAGCATGCTCTGGACTCTATACCACAGATACATCAAAGCCAGCATTAATCCCAGCTCTGGATCTCTTTTAACAAATGAAATGTAGAAATATTTTCCTGATTGCCATCTAAAGCAAAACTTTTGCAAAGCACTTACACTTGGTTGTGGAACAGCTGACCGTTCATAGTTACTCTGGCCCTATGCAAAATAAATTATGTCCATAGGAGAATGAAGCTAGAAATATTTTTATTTTATAATATCTATACACCACATAACCAAAAATTGTTTTGGACATTGTTTAAGTTTTTAATATGTTAAAACATTGGGTGCACTCCACAAACACCTACAAAAATGAAAACCAACATGAATGTGTCTTTGTTTTCCAAAGTACCCAGGTAGTCTCCCCACCACACATACATACATACAGTGAATCAGTGTACTTCACAACATCCTGGAGAAGTAGGCAGTTATGATAATTTCCATTTTGAAAGTCAGAAGGTTTAAACTTAGAAGTTATGTGATTTGTCCGAGGCTTCACAAAAGCCCTAAGGCAAACTAAGAAAAGAATTCTCTTCTCTTGACCTGGCTGTCTGTGCCTTGTCTGCAAGGCTGCCTGTCTTTCTACTAGCCTATAGCCTACAGAGAAGTATGAATGCTTATTGATCCTTTAGTTACACACACACACACAAAAAAGCCAGTATAATTCAATGTCAGGTAATTTCAGTAGGAGCCACATGCTCTGGATAGAATTTGGCAAGAAAATATGTTAATTTTTAAATCTAAATATACCTATTGAGATACCAATATCAGAAAATGATTTGTTGCTGGTTAATGAATGATAATTAATGCATAATTATTTTGATTTCCTTACCAAGTAAATAAATACAGCTGTGATATATAGAGATGCTTTGTGTGAGTAGGAGTATGTTACCATTTTTCCTTTGCACACAAAACACAGCGCTTGGGTCAATAGTCAGTGCACAGCGTGGATCAGGAGCCAAAGCACCCAGTAGCTCTTGGCAGCACTGTGCAGGCAACGAGGCGAGCCCTTCTGTGCTGCATGCTTACTGCACACAGCTCCATTCACACTTGCTCACCAGCCTGCACTGCAAGAAAACAAAATCAATTGAAATCCCTCCATTTCAGCAAGCTGAGGAGGAATAGTAGCAGAGCAATGTGCAGCTGATAACACCCTTTCTTCAGAAAGTCACATTTTTTTCACCTCCCAGCCCAATTTTAATTGTAAGGCAGCCTCTTAGGTTGTCTTAAATGACTGGCACTGCTCCACTCGGGGGAATTTAGGCAGGGACTCATAAAACAGCAGTGCTTTAGAGCTGAGTAATCTATCGAAGAAACAGGAGGAAGATAAGCACAATGTTAATTCTGGTCGTATGCAATCGAAGCTGACAAAGCATCCATCACCCTGTACAATATTAGCCTTTACATATTCAGCTTTATCAATTTCCCCATTCCTAATCCATCATTAACAACCCCATGAAGCCTCAGCTAATTAGCCCCACCTCTGCAACTCGGCAACCTATTAACTATTTATTATTTCTATTTAGTTGCACTCCAGTAGCAGTGAAAAACTCCAACCAGACACATTTTAGTACTGCAACAAAGGAGATGGTCCCCTGCTTATGGAGTTCATGGTCGGGATGAGGGTGAAAGCAGCAGAGTAAATGACAGCCATGCTGAACAAAGGCTTACTCACGCACACTCTGTTAAACACTCCATCCCACATATCTATAGATTTTGTATGGATTTTATTTATTTATTTATTTATTTCCATCACAGCGTCCTTTGAAACCACAGAATGTGGTACAATTTAGAAGGGTCCAGCAAGAAGAAATAAGCAGGATTTAGTCTTTTAGGGGAAAAATTGATTGAAAAACCATCTAAACCTTTTCACGATTAGTGAGTAGGAGATAAAATGCAGTGATTAAAGTCACAGTATATCAGGATCCTGGCTAACATACAGAATGTGTACATTTTCTATGGATTTAATAAATAAATCCAAGCGTTTCTCAGTTAAAATACTTGTATCACAGGGACTAAATAGTAATTTATGAAGTGTTATGTATATTTTGCAGTTTGCTATTCACATGCATAATCAAAACATAGATAGAATATTAAATGTTCTTTTTTTTTTTTTTCCTACCAACAATGCTCAGTTTGAGAGGAGACCTGCGTACCTTTTTGTCTTTGTCTCTCTCCCCCCCCCCCTTTTTTTAAACACTTACATGGGTACAATCCACCAAGGCTGGCTTGGTTTTTCTATTGAAGTAAATTTTGCAAAAGTCACTGGTGCCTTTTTTTTTATCTCCCCCTTGGTTTTTGTACCTTCTTATTTATGACTCTCTTTAGAAGGGTGCCTGAAAGATCCGGTTTCTGAAAAACCCACTGCCCACTGGCTGAAGAGTGTGGCACAGTGTGAGCACCAGAGGCTTGGCTCTAGCTTTCTGTTTACTGATGAACTTTAACGCACAAAACATTTGAACATGTTATTATCCAAAGGGCTGCTCTCATGCCATACCTGCTCACTGCTTTACGAACACAAAGGCAGTAATGTTTTTCTGGGAACAAGGTCTGTGTATACAAAAGTTGACCTAGATGATGAAGAAAATGGTTTAAAAATTGTTTTAGATGACATAGAGAAAATAATTTGAATCTGTCCTTTTAATTCTGTGTCTGAACAAAGGAATGTATTTTAAATAGAACCTGACTAAATGGCTTTGGGAAAATTAGAACAAAAGTATTCCTTTATTATATACTGTACTATCAATACATTTCTCCCCCGTTTAGGTAAACCCTTCTGTTCAGTAAAGGTGTTTTTCAGTATGATTTCCTCTGCTTTTGAAATTGTCCCTCTGCCAATTGATTGGAGACAAAGAATAGTGACCATCATGGTACGAGGCGAGACGCATTCATTTTTATCTAGCTCTATTCTCACTGCATCTGTTCTTCTTTTAACCTCTGTAATTAAAATGCCTGCCTTCCTCTTCAATACATGCTCTAAAATGATTAAAATTTTAACAGCATGGCAGTCATAGTTGTTGCTGCTGTACACGAGGAGGGACGATTGATACAGGCCAACACAAATGGAAGCTATGGTCGGAAAACTATGAGCAGCAAATGCAAAATGGAATGTGAGAGTATTGTGTCTCTGATAAGCACTGGTTTAAAATGCTTAGTGGAAGAGAATGAGAAATCAGTCAACTACAAGGAAGTATTTCATGTGGCATGTCCACTCAGATTCCATCTGTCTGTATTTTAGAGGTTTCTTAGATGCTCTATCAAGCCTCTCATGTTGAACAAACCAAAATGGATGTATTTTCCCAAATGTTCAGATCTGGCTCTTCTAAATTCTCTGAAACTGTTTAGGCTTTTGTTCCTCAGAACACCCTATGGACAGGCGTTCTGCACTTATTTTACACATTATATTGGAAAAAAATCCCTACTTCATTATGTTTATTTTAAGGTTCCCAATGAACAGTTTGCACTTAAGGCCAATGAGGTATGCCCAAGTTAGTCTTGAATTAGGCTTGAACAACACCCCCATCTCTTTCTTTCTTAATTCCCCCCATCTTGCTTCTTTTCTCTCTCCTTTCCACTTAATTTTATCCTCATATTATCCCTGGAGAGTTTATGAGTTATACAGGCATCTGTATTAAAAACGTTCATCCACTACATCCCAAAATTTGAATGACCAGAAGAGTGGCACTCCTTCAGAGAAGCACTCTTCCACAGAGATGTCAATCACTTGTAAGTTTAGTTTTAAACTTCATCACCTCATATCATTTGAGAGCTGCCAAGTGACAGTGACCTGGTTTTTGGAGGTGCTCGGCACCCACCACCTCCCAGGGGGAGCTGCAGGCGCTCAGCACGCACGAGAGAAGACTTTTATGCAAAGTGCCTGCCTCACTCTGGGCACTCGAGTATTAAATTGGTATTCCGGATTCAGCTTCGCTGCATTGTAACACAGGAAATAGTCAGCCTCGCAGTGAAATTAAGAACCTTAGGGCTGGTGATGCAGTCGCTACTTACAGTGACTTAAGGTAAGCTGTCCTCTTGAATTAAATATTAGTAACTGGGAATCTTTTCTTTTTTTTTTTCAGAATTGATGACAAATGCTACAGAGGACAATCATCTTACAGATTCTGAATAATACAAACATCCAGAACACTGCTGCATCAGAAGTCCTTGGACATCTGATTTTCAGATTTCTATCTGTTTCCATAGTAAAACACACTTTCAAACTTTAGTGTTCACATTTACCTGCACAGTTATCCAACAGATAAACTTTCCATCTGCCCTATATTTTTTCCTTCTTTTTCTGTTCCTCTCTCACTTTTGGAATTTGCTCAGACCTATTCTCTAGCCAAATTTCTCTTTTTTTTTTTTTTTTTTTTTCCTTCAGTATATTCCTCTTTACATTTCTTTTTGCTTTCTCACCACCTTTCTATGTGTCAGCCTTGTTCCAGTTCTTCTCCCCAATGGCATTCAGAACTCCTGCTACTTTCATATACTCTCACCATTTCAAGTCGCTTTCCCACATGCTCTCTTTCACGGAACACCTTCCTTCCACTGATTTCTGAAGCACAGATGCTTGTTCGCTTTCCATGATGGCAACAACAGCTCTAAAAGAAACATATAATTTCCCCTCTTGCAATTCATGCACAAATGACTGGCATGTTCTGCTTGGAGAAAGCCTTTCGAGTTTCCTTGCTTTTGTGGAATCTGTGAAAAAGTCTGATAAATTACAGCTTTAGCAGTTATTTCAAATAACTTTATTTGCAGCCAAATGGGGAAAAATCTGTCAGTGGTGCCATCTTTGTGTTCTTTCAAAGGTCATTGGTGTTTCATGAGTGAGCTCAAAGTCAAGCTAGTTCAAAGAGAGACTCACTTTTTTTCCCTCAACAAAAATTTTTATCATTACATGTTCCAGCAGTGTCAGGGCTGTCCTAGAAGACATAAGAACTGGGTCCTAGTTCAGACTGTGACATTCTTCAAGTATCACAGCATCACACAATCACAGAACCACGGGGACTGGAAGGAAGCTTTGGAGATCGTCTAGTGCAAAGCCACTGTTAAAGCTGTTTCCCTTGAGCAGATTGGATGTAAGTTGTTCCATCACCTTCCCAGGGATGGAGGTGAGGCTGACTGGCCTGTAGTTTCACAGGTTCTCCTTCTTGCCCTTTTTGAAGACTTTTTTTTTGGAGTGACATCGGTTTTTCTCCAGTCTTCAGACACCTCTCCCATTCTCCATGATCTCCTTTCAAAAATGATAGAGGGTAGTCTGGCAGTCTCTTCTGCCAGCATCCTCAGCCCTTGTGGGTGCATCCTATCAGAGTGAAGTACGTATGTTTTGCTACCTTGTGTCTCTTCCTATGATTACTTACCTGTGAAATATCTGTAACACAACATGATAGCTGTTATATTAATCAACAACAGATAAAAAGGTCCCAACTTGTAATATGAGAGTCTGTGTTTTGAAACTTGCCTTAGCCCTGGCTTTGGTATTAGTTCAGATAAAGCCAATAAAGATAAAGCCTGCATCTCTTCACACTGGAACTGTGTGTAAGAAGTCATTCCTCTCATTTTCCTGAGAGGTGAGAGGAACTCTTGACCCTCATCTCCCTGAAGTTACCCAAAGCTGAAATCCTGTAGCAAGCCTTCCACATGAGAGCAGGATGGAATGGAATTTGTTTGTAATCATCTCCCATCAGGATCCTCTGGTGACGTGAAAAGGTGTGGTGAGGGCATCAATTCTGCTTTAGGTATAGCTTTGTGAAAAGAAATAAATAACCAAATGCAGCTTCAGGATTCTTTAATTGAGGTAGACACATATATTGGTCCAGTTCTAAGGAAAAAAAAATCTTACCTGTGCCAAGAAGGATTCTTAGGAGTGTCTTTAAGGAAAATTCATTTTTGGTTATGGCAGTATGAGACATAGATTATTATCATTAATGTTACATGCACAGTTTAATTAGAAAAAGCTACACAGTTCAGGCAATCAAAATCTTTCCGGATAATAGTTAGACTAATTGCTTAAAAGTTTATAAATCAAAGCAAATTGAATAAATTGCAGGAGAAGAGGGCCAACAAGAATCTTCTGAAGTTCAACAAAGCAACGCAAAGTCATGCACCTGAAAGGGAGTAACCTTACAGCAGTACAGGTGGGAGACCAACTAGAAAGCAACTTTGCAGAGCAGGCCCTGGGGTGCTGGCATCCAACCAGCTGAACATTAGCCAACAATGCACCCTTGCAGCAAAGGCTTGGGCTGTGTTAGGAAAAGCATTGCCAGCAGGTCACATTAGGTGATCCTTCCACTCCGCTCAGCTCTGGTGAGACATGTCTGGGGTGCTGGGTCCAGTTCTGGGCTCTGCAAAACCAAATAGACAGGGATGCACTGCAACAAGTGCAGCACAGCAATACGGAAATAATTTACAGACTGGAGCATCTGATGTGAGAGAAGAGGCTCAGAATTCCAAGTCTGTTAATCCTGGAGGAGGCTCAGGGGGGATTTCATCAGTGTGTTGAAAAATCTGATGAGAGAGAGAGAAAAGATGGAGCCACACTCTTCTCAGTGACAAGTCAAGGAACAATGGGCACAAATTGAAATGCAGCAAATTCCATTTTAATGTAACGTAAACCCTTTTTACTGTGAAAGTGGACAAACTCTGGAGCAGGTTGCCTTGAGATGCTGTGGTTGCCTTGGAGATATTTGAAACATTACTGAACACAGCCATAAGCAACACTCTAACCGTTGAGGAGGGAAGTTAGGTTCCTCTCCACCAGAGCCTTCCAATCTCTGTTATTCTTTGATTCTAGGACAAAGAATGTTTTCCTGTGCTGAAAATATATGACATGTTCTAGTCCTGAATATATTTGTTACGTATTCTCACAATGTGTTTTGGATTTTAACAGACTTTTAGCCACAGCAATGTGAATGCATTGCCATTTTATATTAGGGCGTGTAAAACTCATGTAAATCTAATCGAGAAGATCAAGAGATTGAATCACTTGTCATGTAGAATTCTGGTGAGATGCCAGCAGGAAAGCAAGCATTGCAATAGAAGAGTAATTGTCAAATAATGACAATCAAAGTCCAACTTTAACCAGGTCTAAAACATTTAGTACATGTGACTATAGATAATTTGATGTGTTTCTTTGGGTCCAGGGAAGAAATTAATAACCTACTGTATCTAGTATAAGCAATGCAGGGGGTAATTTGGACAAAATGATGTAATGTTTTTGAAAGCATGACAAGAAAATTAAGGATGAAGAAACTCCAGAATGACTTTTATGAATGAAAAGAACCTGTAATTGTTTTCCATCCCTTGACAGATGTTACTTAAACTGACATACTATATCATGCAACAAAGCTCACAGGGGAAATACAGAATTATGAGAAAATGTATAAACCACTATCTTTATTGTAAAAAAATCTTCTATTCTTCACAAAAAGACAAAGAGAGGAGGGATGCTTTTTAGGAAGAACTTGATGTAGACTGCTATAATAACATTTTCAGGAGTGTATAAGCTCAAATGATCTATTTTAAAGAAAGAAATAATTTTAAAATAATGGAGAAATTCCCATCATATCCCAACCACACACAACTTCTCTGCACCTCCTCCTGCCATTGTAATGTCTGTGAGACCCATTTATTAAAGCAAAACCAAGAAAACTCTCTCCTGCCTTCTTCTGTGTGGAGAAGTAGAAGATTGACAAGGACTGGAACTGGCTGTTGTTGAAAAATGGCAGGTGAAGAAATGAGTTTTCTATCGTTGTACATATTCTCAGAGGGAGCTTTATGCTATGGGAAGCTGCAAAGAATGCAGGTGTCCACTCCTCATCATCTTTGCTTCTGAGTTTGACAGTTCCTTGATTTCAAGGTGTGTGAAGAACGTGGAATGGAGGCATAGAGAGCAGGTAGGTCTCTCAGGTACCCCAGACCTGCCTACTACCATAGCGCAGCATTTTAGGTTTCAGTCAAAATGAATGACAAGATCTCAGGAAAGCAGGGCTTTTACCAACTTGTTTTACAAAACAGGTGGAGCATTATATTGAACAAATGGAATTTTAGAGAAGGCTCACAGGTTTCATTCTGAGGTACAGTCCTTTAAAGGAATGAGGACTAGAATGTATGTTTTTCCATCTCCAAATTCAAGTCTTGTTTCATGTGTGCCACTCCCTGATCTTTGGCTTCATGTTAAGTATAAAACTGTCACCACAGAGTTACTGAGTAATGGTGGTGAATAGGCAGAGTGTAGCAGCAGACAGATGATAAAGCATTTTCCCCAAAGTCAAAACTGGTGTCCAGGGCACACTTTACCAATTTGGCTTTACATACATTGCTGATACCTTTTCAAAGGTTTAATCTCAACTGTTTTTGAGTGGTGTGGGTGCTCTTTCATGCTGAAGAAGGAAAAGACATCCCCTTGCTTACTTTTGCTGTAGGAGACATTAGATAATAAAGTAAAAGAAGGGCACTTTAATAGAAGATTCAGAAGTATAAATATTTCTTTCTGTTTATCAATATTTGCTTTTTGATGAATTATGTGAACTTCTGGGCAAAGAGCGATCATTAATGGCAATAAGTTGTTCAGCATTTGCCAGAACTTTGACAGACACAAATGGTATTAGGGCTCTATCTTGCCATTAATCCACACAGATTTGACACTGATACACTGAAGCAACAGAAAAAAATTCTGAAATATTCATCAATATTAAAATCCCTCCAAACATTTCCAGACCTTCATATTTGGAATGCTGCCACGACTCCCATTTCAACCACCATACCGTGTTGGCTTCGGAGAGGCTGCGTATTGACATTTTGCAGAACAGCCTCTAATCGTCTGAGGAAGCTCTGGATTGAGATTAGTATCCACAGCAGACAGGGATCTACAGACACTGCTGTGGGTGAGTAATGCTGCGGGCGCTCGTCCCAGTTCAGGAATGAGTGGAATGCGCCCCTTCTGCAAGGTGTGGGTGAAATAACATCACTGGTGTGGAAGTGGGGAGCTGAAGGAGCTGACTGCAGGGAGAAGTTCACAGGCATGTTTCTGTATGCATGAAATGGCTGGTTGGACTGGAAAAAGGAAAGAAGGAAAGAAGGGAAAGAAGGGAAAGAAGGGAAAGAAGGGAAAGAAGGGAAGGAAGGGAAAGGAAGGGAAGGAAGGGGAGGAAGGGGAGGAAGGGGAGGAAGGGGAGGAAGGGGAGGAAGGGGAGGAAGGGGAGGAAGGGGAGGAAGGGAAGGAAGGGAAGGAAGGGAAGGAAGGGAAGGAAGGGAAGGAAGGGAAGGAAGGGAAGGAAGGGAAGGAAGGAAGGAAGGAAGGAAGGAAGGAAGGAAGGAAGGAAGGAAGGAAGGAAGGAAGGAAGGAAGGAAGGAAGGAAGGAAGGAAGGAAGGAAGGAAGGAGAAAAAGGATTGGGAGCAGATATTTTAATTCATTAGTGCATTTATTTGCTTCTGTTGGCATAAATAATCACCTTATTGCATCATACAGAAAGTCAGAGGAACAGCTATGAGCCAAATGAAAAAACTCAACAGCAATTTTCTATGAGCACTCATAATGAATTTCTTTGCTTAATGAACACTTCAGCAAACCAAATGCCCGAATTTAAATTTCTGCTTATCACGGGCTCACCTCAGATACAGCTGAAACAAGAACGAGTTGGTTAACGACAGACCGCACAAGACAAAGGTACATTTCCGTAACGACCGGCATCACCGAGGGCTGGGAGCGATCCGCTGAGTTCTCCGTGGAGGGGCCGGGGGCCGCGTCCCTCCTCACGCTGCCTGCCGCCGTTCAGCCCCGTCGGGGCGGCCGGGCGCAGGTGTGACGGCAGGCCGCGCCTGGCGCCAGGAGGGGGAGCTCCGCTCGGTTCCCGCGGGCGGCACCTGGCAGCCCGCGCGCCCCCGAGCCCCGCAACCCGTGCCAGAGCTTTGAGGGCTGCAAGCTTATGGGCTGACTGGAAAACTGGGCCTTCTCACTCGTCTCGGCCGTGCCAGTAGGCAACAATGAGGAGAAACGCGTGGCTGATAATATCAAAGAGTTACGCATTAATAAAGACCAGACGGAAGAACTTTGTTACGGCTAAGCATAGCTTTAAAAAGCCCTTTTGAAAGAGCGCCCTTTAAAAACATGTAAATACTAATAAATCGGAATATGAATAATAAAATATAAATTAAAGGTGGAGCAATTTAATTAAGGCAACTTGTTCACACCTGTCACTCGATATTTGTTTTCCAGAAGTCCACATTACTGTGCTTGAAAAAATTCAAGTGCAAATTTAGAGCTGGGAATGCAAAGCCTCAATAGGATGAAACCATCCAGCTTGGCAAACCGCCGTGTCATGGAACACTGATTTGGGCAGTGGAAGAAAAAGCTCAGGCTTTTCTGGGACTCAGACGCAGCAGGGACCTGGATTTCAGCCTCACAGGTGTCTTAGTGTCCGCCAAAAGTCAGATCACATCACTTCTTTTTCTTCCCAGCTTTGAAAGTAACCAGTGATCTAAGCAAAAAACCCACAAAACTCTTCAGCGGATAAAGTAGTGAGAGACTATGGACAGCACTGCAACTGGGGCTCATTGTGGGAAGCCTGAGGTTCCCAGCCTCTTTAAAGATGAGTTACAATAAGGAGTATTATCTTATTTTCCTCCTCACTTTGAAAAATCTTAGTTTTGCTTCAAAAAATGGAAATGTATTTGGAAAACCTTACTGTTTGGGTTTTTTTTTTTTTTTTTTTTCCAAGAAAATGGAATTCTTTCTTTCCAATCTACACTAAATAATAGAATCGACAAAAAAATCCCCTTGAATATTTCACCAGGGAAAAAACCTTCACCGATTTCCACAGGGTCAGGATTTTATCTCTGCTAATATCTGCCTACTGATCCCACATTGCTCTGTACCTCTGCCTGGTAGAACAAACGAAAGCTGTGCTACCGATCCAATCAGCCACCCTTATTGACCTCTTTAAGATGTTATCCAGAATCCATATTGAGCACTGCTGAACCAGGTTTCTTTATCAAAAACATAGGCTTTCACACAAGAAATGTGTGCTGTCACAGTTCAGTAGATGTATTTAACGTTAGGGTCTCTGTAATGTAAACACCAGATTTATTTTTCTTAACTTTTTGGAGATGTTCAGATCAATGCCACCCTATGACTGAAATATTTATGGCTTCTGCAGATTCTGATATTCTGCTCTCCCTTACGAGTTCATGATTTACCACACTACAACATAAAAGCCTCCCTTTTTTAGTCTTTGCCTCCCCGTTAACACACAAAACAATTAGACAGCTTCCAAATCTTATTTCAGTACCTACAAGTGTCAGATAGTGTCTAAGCATTCTGAATGCATGAACTTCTTTCTTGACAGTTGATGGTCCTCCATATGTTGCCACTGGAAGAACAACTTTCCAAGAACATGTAGTACAATAATATGTAATATGAAAAGGTAATAACAGCTCCAGAAAATTAGGAGATGTGACAGCTGCAGAAATAATGTGCTATCAAATGGAGAGATCTGGACCCAGTGAGGTAGAATGTTTGTACCCATCCAAAGTCTGTAGTAGATACCAAGAAGAGGATTCACTGAGACCGTGGCTTTTAGCCAGTTGTTGATGAGGTTTTGAGGGACTGTGGGCTGTTTTTAGGAGCTTACTAAAAGTAGCTGAGAAAACTGAGCCTATTGTCAGGAGGCACGAATCAACATCTGCATTCAAAAGCCTTTGCGGTGAGCATTTGGGAAAAGAAGTCTGGAAGTGAGGATCAGAATTCAGAACTGGTAGCAAGGGCTGTGAGTGGTGTTCAGCAGTCAATTACCAACTGTTAGTCAGGAAAAGGAATGTCAGATTTGATCCTAAAAACGCTCTCTGTAACCTGCTGAAACCCATTCACAGCATTTGGGCTGGCAGTTACAAAGTCTCTTCTGATATTAAAGGAAATTCTGTTTACGCTGGGAGTTTAGGATTAATCTTTCTGTCGAAGTATCAAGTCAGACTGTTAAACTGATGCAGCGAAATGGCACTTTATTACAATATCTATAGCAAGCATTGCAAACAAATAGTCTATTATGTGTTTTCAGATGTTTCACTAAACAACAAGCATTTAGGGGAACATGGCTATTCTGTGTAGCAAAAGATCCAAGATTTTCATTAAAGGTGTGTTATCAGCTCTACAGAGAAACCAGTGATGTGTCCCTAATGCAAAAATTCATTTTGTCTTCTTCCTGAGAGTGATTTCATGAATCAGCGAGGTGCTGGTGATTCAAAGCAGGAAGGTTCTCTGAGGTTGACTCTCAGAGGTTTCAAACCTGCAGTTCTGACGCTACATGACGGTGCTTATAAGCAACTTCCCCTTATGCTGCCTATCCTGTCCCTGCCACGAGAGAGATGCTGAGATCCTGGAGCACCTCTTGCATTTGATGAGAGGTCGGCTGCACCGACTCATTTGTAACAGAATCCTGTGAATAGAAAAGATAGATGTGATTGCTGCTGGTGGTGCGGTGCAGCAGGAGGAAGCAGCGTATTTTTGGAGCTTTCCTGTGAAGCTGCGAGTTAGGTTCCAAAAAATTCAGAACTCGTTGCATTTTAAAAATACAACAAGCAAGAAAAGACTAATCTTGCACATGAAGGGACCTGGTTTTCCCAGCTTCGGATTCTCTCTGGCTGCCAGGGGAGAGGCAGCGCCTTGCCTGGCAGCGGCCGTGACCCCGCTGCTCTGGACCCCGCTGGGATTCCTCAGTGGGCTGAGGGCTGCTGCTTCCTCGTCCGTGATGCTCGCTGCTCTCGCAGCTCAGGCCACACAAAATCCCGCTTTCTTCCCATTCCCGGTGTCACGGGGGGGTTGTGCTCCGTGTCCCTCCTCAGTGTGCCCCGGCAAGCGAGGATCGCTTCAGCCCTGAAGCGATCAAAGGAGTTTTGCCGAGTGCTGCGCTCAGAAAACCACCAGCTATTTTGCCAAGTGTAAACGAGACGTTCTTGCACGCAACACCAACTTATTTCTGTTAGACTCAGCCGGGATTTAGCGAGGAGCCTGTTCATCCCCACGTGGAACCCCTCTACCCATCTTTCGGCCGCTTTTCCTCGAAAACGCACCGTTTCACGCCGCGGCGCGACCCGCCCGTACGATCGCAACGCCGACCGCGGGCACCCCGGCCGGGCAGGGAGCGCCTCCCTCGAGCGGGAGATCCACGCGCGCCCGCGGGTTCGCGGCTCCCCATCCCACCTCCGAGCAGGGGCGGGGGTCCGCCCGCGCTCCGCCCCACGCTGGGCGCGTCGCCCCCCCGGCTGCATGGCGGGCAGCGGCGGCCGATTCGGTGGCGGCAAGCCCCGCCCGCCGCCGGGCCGAGGCCGGCCTCCCGTCCCCGCCGCCGCCCCCTCCGCGGCAGCCCGCCAGCAGCGCCACAGCAGGCGCGGGGCCGGCTCTCTCCGCGCTGCCTCCGCACGCCCGCGCCGCCGCCGCCGCCGCCCGCCCCGCCGCGCCGCTCCCATGCGGGCCGGCGGCGAGGCAGAAGATGGCTGACTCGCCGGGGCACCCGCGCCCCTGCCCGCCCGCGCCCCCCGCCCGCCCGCCGCCGCCGCCGCCGCCGCCGCGCTCCCCCCGGGCCCTCCGCGGCGCCGCCTGGCAGCGCTGAGAGCCGCCGTCGCTCCCCGATCCCCTCCCCAACCCCCCCGCGCCCCTCCCGGCCCCCCCAGAGCACCAGCAGCCATTTCATCTCCGGCTCCAAGTAGGCGCAAAAAATGGCAGAAATGGAGAAAGAAGGGAGACCTCCCGAAAATAAAAGGAGCAGGAAGCCGGCGCACCCGGTGAAGCGGGAGATCAACGAGGAGATGAAGGTAGGTGCTGTGATGGGGAAGGGAGCGGGGTCCCCCCCCGCCCCCCCGCCGCCGTCGTGCATGGAAATGGAATAAGAAAGGATCTTCTGTCATTTTTTTTTTTTTTGTAGGATGCACTGAATGTGTTTCAACTCCGCCTCCTGGGCTGAAAACAGAGACGAATTCACAGGCTGCAAATCCTGTTCATTGACCAGCTCTGATTTATTTATTTCTTAAAAAACTCTCCCCTGTTGGGCTCTTCAGCTCCCGGGGTGGCAGAGATGAGCCTTTCCTTCCCCACCCCAGCCCCCCTCAAACCCTCCCTTTTTTTTTTTAATAGCCAACCCCTGCGGGGGAAGCCCTAAAGTTAGAAAAGAAAGGACCCTCTTTTCATCCCCCTATTTCTTTCCATTCCAGTAGCCTGCTGCAACTGTGTAATTAAATTGTCAAAGTGAAATGCGGCGCTCCGAGCCGCGCATCCTCCGTGCGCTGAGCCCCGGGCTCCTTCCTCCCCGCTCTGCTCCCGGCCGAGGTGCACCGAGAGGTGCCCGCCCGGAGCCGATTATGGGAGCCTTTACGGGTGGCCCCGTCCAGCTGTGCTCGGAAGGCAGCTGCTCCAGATGTTGGAGTGGTTGCGATTGCACACAAATTGGCATTTCTTTCGTCCGTAGGTCACTGCTCCGGGCTTGACCGGCCCCCAGGTTTTTGTGCCTGTTTTCCATGCCTGTGCCACCTCTGTTTGTTTTACGTCTCTGATTCCCCAAAGTTGGGAGCAGCGTAGTAGGAGACTCCAGTTGAACTTGTTGTTGTTTAAGGCACGTATGAAGTGATGAAAGCGGCGTGCCCTGCTTATGGGATAAAACCCCTGTCATTTCCTTTGAATATGTCATTTATTAAAAGACGGATTGTAGGTGTAGGGCTGCCTGGAAAATGTCATATGTTTGCATAGTATGTGTACTATATAGGCAAGTGTATAAATATGCATGATGTCTAATGAAAATACCTCTGCTTTCTGGAAGGCTGATCTCCCCATGCAAAATGAAGCAGGGTGCGTGATCCCCTCCCCTCTGCACAGCGCTGATTTCCGAGGGGGCAGGCGCACAGAGCTGCACACACATCAGCTGCAAACAGGGACGGGAGCAGCAGCATCCGTGCCACAAACAAAATAACGCGTCACCTCTTTGGGAACAAACCAGTTTCAGCTCCCGAGGAGCGTTGTTCCTCTTTGCGAGATGTATGGCACGTCCTATTTTCGGAGAGCGCTCTGTAAGAGTCCTCGCTCATTGTGCTCCTTGCACAGTCCGGAGGGCTGTGGGGATGCATGGTGCAGGGCACTGGCCCTCAGAATGTTGCTTAATGCCATCTATACGGATTGCAGCTTTTAAGTTTCATAGGTTCTAGAATTACAAATTAGCTAATTTTAATCAAAACATGTGAAATGTTATCCTGGCTGGATATAAAGGCTGACTGTGCTGGATCCTCTGGGTTTGTTTTGTTTACTTTGGCTGCAGGCGCACTCGGTGGTTTGGGAGATAGTTGTTCTTCTGCAGTATAACAGATGTTTGTCTGAAGGAGTGAGGAAGAAACAAAAACAACATTGTGTGAAGGAGAAAAATTACACAATTTTAAGCTAATGCTTTGGTATTAAGCACTGGCATTAGCTTTCGTGTAGAGAGTTTCTCTTTTTTAATCACTGATAGCTGCTTAGGGCTGCAGATCTCGGGATTTCAGCTGGCTCGGTAATTAAAGGCAGATAGAAACGGCGCTTTGAACCGATAGGATTTGTAGTGGGAAGGGAGCTGGCCGGTGGCAGAACCTCTCGCACACCGCAGGCCACCTTACAGAGCGGGCTGTGCTGCCATGCCATTGTGCTGAGCTGGGCAACCACGTCTTGAGCAGGACAGTTGGCTGCTGTGATCCAAAGGGGAGAGAGAGAAGGGGAGGGGGAAATAGTAGCTTGAATTTTTGGCTCGTAGAAGAAGTTGAAATCCCGTGAAGATCGTTTGTGCTTTCTGTGCACTGAGGAGTTAAGACGTCGAGTTGTTCTCCATAAACCCGAGGAGTACAATAATGTAACAAATTGGTTGCATTGTGCAAAATGTGTGCGGCAAAATGACAGAGGGAACACAATGTGCCCTTGTGTAGGGCCGTATCTGTAATGTTCAAACGGTCTGGCTGTTTCCCTTCATCTGAACTGCTTTCATCTGGACCAGTGTAAAATAAGCTCTGGTAAGTAATCACGGCAGAGCAGAAAGAAAGGAATGTATACAGCAATAGACAGCCTAAGCTGTAAAAACTGTAACCTGAGTATCAGCAGCAGATCAGATATCAAGGCTTGAAGGTAGGGGAAATGAAAGAGATGAAGGGGAGGAAAAGACGAGAGAGGGAATGGAAAAGTCAGCCTGAAAAGTGAAGGAGAAGTAGGAGGGCCCCCTCAGGGAAATTTGGCTCAGGGATTAGGGAATTTTATCATGGTGTACAGTGACCTACTCAGGTTTCAGCCCACGTTGGATCAGATTGCCTCCCTTTGCTAGCAGAAAGAAAAAGGGCTGGTGTGGATGTGTCTTTTTTTTTTTTTTTTTTCTTTGAGTAATAAAAAGGCCATTGGTACAAGTGTCTATTTTAAGTACTGCAAATGCAAGGCACTATGAATGAGCCATAAAATTCCTTCAAGATTTGCTGTTTGATATGGTCAGATATTTACTCCAGCCGAATGACAAAACCCAGCGCTCGCCTGGTGTGCTCCAGCACTGTGCCACTGCTCGGTCTGAGCGCCGCTGGGTATTCACTGCTGCCTTGTGCCTGAGATTGAGTTACATTTTTGTTATCGCTAACCCCCTGTACACCATGGTTATAACAAATTTTAATTTGATACAGTGTTGTGTGCTAAGAGTACATGACTCTGCACAGTTTTCTGATATTATGTTTCAATGCAAAATATCTTCAGGGGAACTGGTTTTGTTTCTTTGTGACCTTCAGTCACAGCCCTCCTTTCTGCTGGTGTTCCTTATTTTGTCCCTCTTCCTTCTTAGCGTTATAATCTCCATCTCCCAGCCCGAGGTAGCACTGTTCATCTCGTGCTCTGCAAGAAGGGCAGACAGCTGCTCTGAAATTCAGTGGTGTCATTCCTCATGTGCTGGTGAATAGCAGGACACCCAATGGTTCCAAAGCCAGCAAAATCAGGGAACCTGGCACTATTTCAAATCTAAAATAGGTTTTTTGTTTGTTTGTTTTGTTTTGTTCTGGTGTGTGTGTGTAGTTTAATCGATGGAAGCATTTGTGGAGGCTCAGTGGTGGCTTCACATTCTCCTCCCAGTTTATTCCTCTTTTTCTCCCTGCTGTCAGGCAGTAATGCTGCTCAAGAGCAGCATTCAGGTACCCCCAAATCCTGTGAGATGTGCTGGAATTGATGTGAGGAGTTGCAGCAAGTAAGTCGTACTGGAAGTTCTCCTGAACAAACAAGTCAGTGTCTTCACATGTTCGGAGTCTCTGTCAGTTGTAAAGCTAACAGCTAATTTGTGCTGTAATTTCACAGAGCTGCTCCATGCGCCCAAGGAGTTTACCATCTATAAATATTCTCAATAACGAATTTGGATCTAAAATTGGGCTCCGTTCCTGATGCCTAGAGCTTAAGGCAGCCCCATCTGTTATAGCTTAATAGTAAACTCATCAGAAGATATTTCAGTTTAGTGTTTTAATATTCCCCATTTGGCATTTAAAAGTACTACTGTCAGAACCAGGAGAGCGGTGGAAGAGGCAGAGCTGTGCTGTGCTCGCAGTGAGCCAGAGACCTGCAAACGTTAAAAAGATTTCAAGGAAACTCCTCCCTTCTCTCCTGAAAAGCAAAAAGTGTGGAAGTGGAAAAGCAGACAGACTCTACCCGTCGTGCTGTTTTGGGATTGCGAGGCGAGGTTTTTCCACAGAGCCTGCGTGGAAGTGGGGTGGCGGCTGAGGGAAGATGAGTCCACGATGTGTCCTCTCTCTGTGTGTTGTGAGGGGGGCTCAGCGTGGCGCTGAGGCCTGCATCTCAAAGCTAGCCCTGTGTATGGTGGGACATGGGAACTAAAGCGCCCTGAGAACTGGCCCTTGTGTGAAGGTCTGACTGTGATGTTCAACATGGCGACAACGTAAATAAATGAGGAAAGGGAGGGCTAGCAAAAAAAAAAATGACACCAAGTTTATATCGTGAATACAGACACAGTATTATTTCCTCCGTGCGGCAAAAGCGAAAAGTGAATTTGTGGGGCTCTACACCTGGCGGGCCGTGCGTGCGGGGAAATGGAAAGGAGCCACCGTGCTTCCTCCAAGATCTGAAATAAACATTCAGCAGTAAAACCTAGAAGAAAATGAGTCTGACAGACTCGTTCTCCTGTGCGCTTCCTGCCTCCGCGCTTGCCAGGCTGGCTGTGCGGGGCCAGGCCGTGCCCCCTGTGGGTAGGGCTTGTGGAGGAGGAGAGACGGGAGCTATGAGGTGAGAAGAGAAGCGCAGGTTAGCTTCAGAGGGTTCTGATTAGTGAAAATTTGAGAAAACGATGCACTGCAATGTAAAAAGTCAAGCCATAGGTGTACTGTTACGACGAAATGAATGCTGAAGCGGAAATGAATGTGATTATATTTTTACTGCCTCACATATAAGTCAGCCCCATGAAGGAGAGAAACTGCAGGCAGAGCAAATTACTACACTTTTCTTTGTCTTTCCAATGAATAGGAAGCAAATTCAAGACAAAATGCCAACGAGGGTAACAGCTAGCCTGGAGCTTCTGGAGGAGAGGGCATTTCTGCCTAGTACAAGAATAGAGCAACCATACTCACACATTGCCCTGCAGGAGTGAGGAGTGGTTTGGGGCCTAACAGGGGGTGGAAAGAGGGATTGGTGAGAAAGGGGACCTTCTGGCAAGGTGCAGTGAGGTTTGGTGCTGTCATTTCACTGGGAAGCCTTGAGTCTGGATTCTAGGTTTCAGCTGAGCAGCGGGGTTTCTGTAAAGGGATTTGGAGATGATGGACAAGCTTTCTGCCAGCGTGCTGGTCCTTCGTGGTGTCTCAGCCCTGTGGCAGGGCTGTAGAGTTCAGCTGGCAGCCTCCATCCTGCAGACCCTCTGCATCCTTTTGGGGAGTGTGTCTGAAAGCAAGCATGGGCTAGGTTTGTGTTTGTGCCTTTGCTGTCCTGGTGCACAGAAGCTTGGAATTGCAACTCCATGCGTATGCTCCATCCTATCATCCACACTTGTCCTCACTTCGCATTCCAATTTGGCAGGTCCATCATGTCTCAGTTCAGACAGTTCCCTTCTAGTGTGTTCCATCACTGCTTCTTCCCCTCTCCTACTCCAATGTCAGGTCCCTCATTCTTGCTTTTCTAAGCAAGCACCATGTTTACAATCATCACCCTTCCTTTCACTAAGCCTTTGAAGCTTGATCTTTCATTAAGCTTCCGCTCTGCAGATACAAGTTGTGTATTAATTGTTTTGCTCCCTTTCTTCTACTTCATCAACAAATGAAGCTTTTTTTCCTCCTGCATTCACACAGAGAAAAATTTTCTCACTTCATTACTTGTATTTTGATTATTGCCACCACACTAGTCTTCGCACATTCCTTACTGTTACCGTATATTGAATGCACTTGGTCTGGGCCTACTGTTGAAATGGAAAGAAAGAGTGCATGGTAACGGTGACATGATAGTGGTCAGCTTCAGGGCGATAGCTTCAGTGAGCATGTGCATGACTGTTATCTGGACAGACAAGATATTACATATCCCCACAGATAGCTATTTTAATCAGCGGTCTGAGGGAAGGTGATTCTGTAGGTCTGTGGATGCTCATCTATGCATGGCAGTTAGTGTGGAAAAACCATTTCTCAGCTTTGACCGTTAGTTTGTCAAGGATAGGTGCTTTCTCTTGGTTTGCTATGTACAGAGTGCTCTGTAATGAAGCCCTGGCTGCTAGCAACTGAGAGAACAGCATTAAGGATAATAACTGTCACGGTAATAGGCAAGGCAAACTATGAAGGAAAATGGCTTAACAGTGCGGTTGGTTTTTCATTTTTATTTTTTAATTCAAACATCCTTGTTGAGGAATCGCTGTGTTAAAAAGATACCTTTGTTACCACTGATATGTGGTAACCTCCTTCTATTCTGGCTGAAGTTAATTGCAAAGACCCTGGCAACTCATCTATTTATTTTCTTAAGGAGTCAAGTCTCTGTTATGACTCATTTCAAAATCAAGTATATCTTTTTGTTGTTGTGACTGTTCATTTTTGTGCACGGCTCATCATGAGCAGTAAAATGTGACTTGAAAGGTACTCAAGCTTTGTGCCATTGCAAACCCAACAATCATTCTGACTAGATTCTGAGGAGGGAGAGTACTTTGTTGCAGAAGAGTATAAACACACACGGCCTTGCTTACATATTCCTTGACAAGTAATTAAAAATTACTCATCTCCTGAGTTGATCAACAGTGCAAATAAAACACAAAGCATCCACAGGAGGTAAATTCAGAACTACTCGGTTAATTGGGCTGTGTGGCATTTTAGTCAGGCAGCCTTTTGTCACTTAGCCTCCACCTTGCTGCATTCATCTCTGGGGTTGTGCCTCTGTAACTGAAATGTGGCAAAGCGAGGGAAGGTGCTGGAGCTTTCTTTTGGCACTCTGTGGATTCTGTCGGATTGTTCCTATTACATCTCCAGGACATTTCCATGTTGGAGTCTCACGGGCTGGAGAAGGGGAAGTTGTATTTGCATTTTCAGCAACAAGAGAAGAGTTTTCTAAAAAGTCAAAAATCCCCAAAACTTTAGAAAAAAATTCACAAACACTTCTCTTATTGTTTAAAATGCTCACAAAATGGCATTGTTCATGTGAGAATTTAAATATATGTTTTAGAAATACGGGCAGGTATTAACCACGTTACACTGCAGAGTGTTCTTTGTTGCAAAATGTAAGATTGACTTAGTTGAGGCATAATGGACTGTCATAGGCATAATGCTGGACCTAGGCATAGACATGGAGCAATGACATTTTCTGGCCATTTGGGGCTGCACGGGAGAGCAGAGAATCGAGACTTCCAGCAGGAGGTCAAGTGGAAGGGGAAAAAGCAGGGAAACTGATGCTCCACAGGTCTGCTGTGAGCTTTTGTCTTGGTCTCCCTTTTTCTGGAGTGTGTGTTTGTAGCACAAGCGCCACAGGGGATACTCCTGTAGGGGTACAAATGACCTGAGCGTGTTGTGTACGGTCTCTCTCCAGCTCTCCCCGAATGGCAGGAACACCTCTGTGATCTGCTGTGATGGATGAGCCGGCAACAGTGCGGCTCGGCTGTTCTGGGGCAGGGTGCCTGCTGCAGCTTGGGATTCGGAAGCAATTAGGATCTGATTAATTTTATTTATTTATTTAAATGACTCGAGAATTGCTATGTTCCATCATTAGCCTCGCTCCCACTCAAAAACCGAGCTACTGCAGTCGCTAGAGGAAATCTTGCAACCCATATGCCATTTATTTTGAATGGGTGTCGTGTTCTGCTTTTTTTCTTTACTGGTAGCCAGTCACAGGAAGATTGCTTATCAGGATCGTTATTTTAGATGTCAAGATCTTATGGTGAAATCAAGTTGGAAGGCCTTATAGACGTGATAATAAAATAAAAGTAAAAATGAAGAGTCCAAACTGAAAGGCTTTGTTTGTGGCTGTTTCTTTTCATTTTACATTTGCCGTCTTACTTTAAGCTGACCTCTGCAGTGACAATGATTCATTAGCTGTTCTCCTCCAGGAGTTTCCTAAACATATAAGCCATGGTTCTGTGGCACCGTCCGGTCTCACAAAGCTTTGTTGCCTGGCTGCAGGGCTCTTGACTTATTCCACTAAATCTCCTGGCCCAGTAATGAGCCTTTCCTACAGAAGTGTTGTTGACACATGACCTGGACGTGGCTTGTAGTAGAGACTGAGAGTTATGACAACCATGTTCCATATTTTGCATTTCCATACAAACATAAAATATAACCACACTGCTGCTTGGAAATTGTTTTAAGAATAAATATGTCAAAGCAGAGAAAAGGCATTCTTAAAAAAATCAGGGAGATTTTTACAGTAAATTGCTTTCATGGTAAAGAGTTCTTAAGTGCTTTGGCTGAGCAGAGGTTTGTAACTGAGGAAAAATGTCTTCACTGTGATTTTATTTCATTTGGTTCACGTGCACCTTAAGGAACTGTAATTGTGTCAGTGACCTACTCCAGCTGAAAGGGCTGTAGTGCAGTGAGATTGATTAACTGCTGCCTGAAAAAATCATAGTTTTCTGTTACCTTCTTGCTCCAGTCTTAAATGTTTTATGGGAATACAGACAAATTTTTGTGACGAATGTATGGTAAAATATTTCTGACGTCGAATGCCGGAGCAAAAATCATAAATAACTCTCCCTTTCATTTCCTTTGAATTACGGATGTGTGAGTCTTTGTCATAATTACATGTGCCAGTCTGAGATTTAAACGCATTACACTTTATACAGTTGACTTATGAAATGCGCATTAGTCTTTGAGGAGGTGGGACAAACCTGACACTTCCTCATGTAGCACAGATACCGTTCGATTTATGCAGTCCTCCCTTCATTCCAGATGGTTATTGATTACATAAATAAGTAGGTAATTTTTCTCTTTCAGAACTTCGCAGAAAACACTATGAATGAGCTCCTTGGCTGGTATGGTTATGATAAGGTTGAACTGAAAGATGGAGAAGATATTGAATTCAGGAACTACTCTGCAGATGGGGAAAGCCGCCAGCACATTTCTGTTCTCAAAGGTAATGAGACTTAATGTTTCTGTATTCGTGCAAAGAAGGATTAATATCTTGACCTGTCTGAATTGGCATTGGCTGGGAAGCGTGTTCTGCTGCTTGCTTTGTGGTTGATTTATGAAAATTTCTGAGAGTGTCTCCTAGTAAGAGGAAGCCAATAGGGTATGGGAAAAATCACTTAACTAAGTTGCTGTTAGTAGGCACTTAGTAACACATTTTCACAAATAATACCTTTTGTTAGTCAGGTGAAAGTCATGTACCAGTAAGCTGCTCACCGCTGGATAAAGAGAGAGTGTCTTCTTAGTGGTTTGGATTTAAGGAAAAAAACCTTTTGCTTTCAAAACAAAGGCTTTGGCCCAAAGCTTTTTAAAATGCCCATAGGTGTAGAGCTGGGATATTCAGAATGCATGCAAGAATCATCATCAACACTCGTAACAGGCTCCTTAGCTGTGTTTGTAATAGGCTGTGTTCTGTGAGTGCTTAGAAGTTCTCAATTTGGGATACTGCTGGATCTTGCCTCAATGCAACACGAAATTACTCAACGTGCAAATTATGGGACTCAACTTTCTGTTGAGCAGTTCAGCTGCTGCCTTCTGATGCCTCAGCCCCAGCCAGTGGATAGGGAGTTGTGGTCAGAGGGAAAAGGAGAGCAGGATGTTGCTGGATCTTGGTTTTCCCAATCGGATTTTCTCACAGATGGGGTGAAGAGAGGAAATGGCGGAAGCTGTTATGCTTTTGGAGCTCCAGTTGTCACTGTGTTTGTAGCTGGCAGTGTATGGGCTTGCTTTCTGGTGACAAGTAGCAGCACAGTATTCAGTGAGTGCAGCAATTAGTGCTGTGACCAGAGCGACCAGCTCTGAAGGCGAAAACAAAGGTGGAAATTAGAGGTATGGCAAACCAGTCTAACTATGTTAAAGGTGAAAATTCACATCTTGTTAGCTGTACAGTTATACTGGTGATCAATATTTCTATTTCATTGAAAATACACTGTCGTTGAGCCACCTTCAAAGAAACTTGTTCCTACGGAGAGGATTCATTTGTTTATGCTTTAATCAATAAATCTTTTATTGAATTATTTGTGGCTCCAATCTATGCCTAATGAAATCTGTGACATACTTTTCTTTATAGGCATATGATACAAATCATATGTTTTATGTACCAAACAAAGATGTCGAATGGCTGTGCCAGGTAGAGATTTTCGATGTATGCAGTCTGTCAGAGAGAAAAAAAGCATGTTTCTTTCTGTGAGGGATGGGATGAGAAGACAGTGATAAGAATTAAGTCCTACCCCACAGATACCTGAGGCGCATCAGAGGAATTCCTACAAATACGAATGCAAGGATGCTTTGGGATTAAAGAATTAGAACTATAACTGTCATCATTTCATGCACACTTTATTTTAAATTCAATATTCCTTTCTTTAAAACCTTTCCACTGCTGCTACTCATCATTTTCTAGAGAGAGAAATAGGAATTATTTTATTTTTCAATCTATGGTGAAGTGACAACATGCTAAGTGCTGAGTTAGATATGACAAAATAATTTCACCTCTTAAAAAAAATACATAGTTGTGTTTAATGTGAGTTTGATTTTAAAAAATGTTAAAAAAGGATCATTTCTGAGAAATACTGAAAAGTATCCATTTGTTTAAGGGGAAAGTATCAGTTGTTTTTTTAGATTTTTCTTTCCTGTGGTCTTCTTGTACTAGGGTAATTTAGTGAACAGGTTAGTGAATGTGTGTAGGGGCATCTAAGAAATATATTTGTCATACTGTACAATTTGTTTTTTGTGTTTTACAGAAAATTCTTTGCCAAAACCAAAATTACCTGAGGACAGTGTTATTTCACCATACAATATAAACACAAGCTACCCAGGGCTTGCCACGGGAAATGGACTTTCAGACTCACCAGCAGGGTCAAAGGATCACGGGAATGTACCTATTATTGTCCCATTAATTCCGCCACCTTTCATAAAGCCACCAGCAGGTAAATCCTCCTGAACATTTAAAAATGTTGGTTGTCATTGACACGGGTCCTGAGATTGCTAGGTTATGGCTTATTTGTAAGAGTGCTCTAGTAACCAGTTGCTGTGAACTTCAAGAAAGACTGGGGGATGCTGTGCTTTGATAGTATTCTTGAAAAACAATTGCAACTGCAGTGCCAACAGACAATCTCTCCTGCTGCTTGTGACAGTCTGCATGCCGGATTGTACTTCCTCAGCACTTGAGCAACATCTGCTTTAAAAAAAATGATATTGTTTTGATGAGTAATGCCTTTAAGTAAATTAATGAACGATGATTAAATAAAAAATAGGCTCTGGAGGGAAACGGTGAAAGAGACAAAGTCATCAAATCAATATTGTGTCTTTCTTTATATCAGGTTAACAAGCTTATCCTGGGAAAACTGTCTCTTGCTTCCCATTGAAGTCTCTGACCATCGTCTCTTGAGGGTTTATTATGATCTTAACTCTGCCCAGGAGACTGCACCAAAATGTTTTACATTTTCATTAGACTTTTATCAGGAGTGATTTCATAACATGCCATTCCTCAGAGTTTGTGTGAGAGATGATTTATTCTCCTCAGCATGCTGCTTACCATAATCTGTGAAAGTAACTTGTAGAGCTCCACTAGGGTGATTAATTGCCACGTTATTGTCTGCCATCGTACACGGCACAGTAATTGCTTAAATTAGGTAGCAGTGGGCTCAGTCCTTCTTCTGCAGATGTTCCTGGGTGTCTGAGTACTCAGGGGTGAGCAAGGTGACCTGCGGCACCCACTGGAGGTGCTGGCATGCAGGGAGCAGCTTTGTGGCAGTGTCCCACTGGCTGTGAGGGCATTTCTCTAGAGGCAAAGCTGTGTGCAGGGCTTGGTGCCATGCACTAGGTGGTTGGTAATGGTAAAATATTGGTGGGGCCAACAAAGGCTTGCCTGTTGATAGTGACATGACAGATACAGTGGCCCCTCCCACGTTATTTTGATGCCATTGAGTTTTTTTCTCTAAAGAAGTATACTAATATGCTCTGAGTAATTTTCAGATGTTACCCAATATGCACTCTCTGCCAAAGACTTTTCATCTATTTTATATGATATTTGCTAATTACTAAAGCTATTTGGGCCCATTCCTGCAGCCTTTACGCTGCTAAAGATCTCGGGCCATATGGGCTGGATCCTCAGCTGTTGCTGATTTGGCCCAAAAGCTTTAATCAAGGGCTTGTATCATCCCAAACTATTTTCTCCCTCCAATCTGAGTCATGAACAAATCCAGAATGTTGAATTTGTGGTATATGGATGCAAGGCTGTAACATGCATTGTGCAAACTGTCACAGAGACTGGAGTTTTGTGACATCAAATAGGCAGGAGGAGATGGAACAATGAAGTAGAAAAACAAATTACTGCAACAGTAGTTAAGTGGGCATGGGAACCTTATCCAAGTCAACTGCCTTCTGTTCTTTGCCCATCCGTGTACCACGTGTGATCCTGTGTTCAGATGTACCAGTAAAGGTAGCACACGTACAAAGCTTTTCATTAGTATTTTCCATCTTTAGGTTTTTACTTCTTTAGTTCATAAAGAAAATAATTGTTTTGCTCACATAAAGGATGTGAATGCATAATTTCTGCCTCCTCTGATTTTATCCCCATGATTAGTAATGAGTGCTAGATTACCACAACTTCTGAGTAAATGAACATATTTATCTCACCTTTGTTTTAGAGAGCAGAGTTTGGAAGGTTTGGAGGGGGAGGAGAACCACAGCCTTTGTGGGTTTTACAGTAAGCACCAGTAGTAATTGTGGTGTTTTATCTTAGGGCGTAGGAGTCCTAGTCATGATCACCCCAAAGAGCCTGCAGTACAGTGTCAGGCAAGAAGCAACGGGTGAATACAAGCAGAAAAGGGAGTACAAAGGAGGTAGGAGAGCCTGTGTGCAAGGCAGTAGTGTTGGCACCACACTTTGACACCGTTTTTTGGGCACTACATCAAAGCAGAGAACTTCAGAGTGATGCAAAGCCAGGCAAGAATAACTGTGGGGATGTTTTCCCCCCTTTTCTAGCATATGGGACAAACTAGGGAGCAGCACAAAGGTGCTTATTTGAATCGTGTCGGGAAATGAAAAGGAATGTTGTCAGTGATTGCTAAAGCTGAAAGTCAGCATTTTCAGTGTGGCTGGGGCTGTCTGTGAGTGACCTGCTGAAAGAACAGGCACAGCTTATATTGGTGGAGTTAATAAAGAAAGAAAGGGAACAGAAGGGAGCAGGCAGAAAAATTCTGAGAGAAGACTTCAAGCTTAAAATACTGGGCAGAGAAAGGGATCTTTGCAGCATGTTTTGCAAGGATAGGCTTAGTGCAGTGGTACATGATGGAACAGAGAGAAAAATAGGTTGTGGTACAGTGAAGTGACTGAGACATGAGATGCTGAGAATTGGGATGAGCTCAATCCTTGTGGATGAATGGGGAAAGTTTTGGATGTTGTTCAGGGAAAAAGTTAACGAGATTAAAATCTAGTTCAAAAGAGAGTGCCCACAGATGAAAATGATATCTAAAGTGTAAACCTGAAGGACAGGAAAGATGATGGTGCAATCCACCGCTACTAAGCAAATAATACGGAGTGAACACTCAGGGAAAAATTATTAAGACTTTAATTCTTGCCATATTGATTTTGAACTGAAGGGTCAGTGCCCGTAAAGAAGTGTCAGAGAGGCAGGCAGAGGCAGTCATTTGGACAGCAGAGCAATGATCTGGAGAGGATAAGCAGATCCAAGAAATATCCACAATGAGTTATTAGTTGAATAATTTTTGAAGATAAGATTCTAAGAGGTAAGAAGGAGAAGAGAAAGAGCAAAGCACTGGAGATGCTCACAGGAGCCTGAAGGGAGAAAGAAGAAACATACTCTGTGAGGTGCACTGATGTAGCAATTGCAAAGGTAGAAAAATCACTGGGGGAAGATATATCTTTCCAAAGAGACGGGTAAGATTCTTAGTATCAGCAACAGCTACCAGCTGAGGAAGGAGTACTTGTGCTGATCTACATCTGGGAAGCAGTCAGCAAAGATTTCAGCAGATTAGATCTTCCTTGAGCCTGCTGGAAACCACCGAGTAGTATCCCATTTACATTCCTGTTTTAAATGAACAGGCTAGAACTTCAAATAGGTAACAAAATTACCTTTTTTCCCTCCTGTTTATTTTACAGGGTGTTTTTTTTTCTTTTGAAAACCAGATGATTTCAAGCAGCATGACTACATTACATGACTACAATACATCTCCAGACAATGTTGCATTTTCTGTTTCAGCCAAATGACATGTTATTTTGCTTATACAATCCTTGGAAACATTAGAGTGTCACCTGACCAAATATAAACAGCTATAAATATAAAGGTGCTGTCTCTTTGCAGTACCCCAAGATTATACCCAAATAAGCTGAGTTGAATGCACGGGTCCTGTGTGATGCATGAAACATCTACAGGCTAAGGTTGCGGCCCGTGTGTGGAGGTTAGAAGTTCCTCTTTGATGGAGCTGCTGACGCCACCAGGCAGGTAGGCCGTGCTCAGGCAGAAGTCAGATTAAAACAGGCTTTGTCAGTCAACATCAGCCATCTGACTTGCATTTGGAAGTAGATACGGAACCAGTGCAGCCTCCAGAACGTTGGTTTAATGAATAGTCTTCTGGTGGCTGATCGCCGATCCTCCTTGCTGCCTCCGCTAGTTGCAGCAGGTTCTGTGTAATCTTCAGGGGTTGATCTCAAGCACAGTCCATTGCAGCAAATTGATATTTCTTCTTGGTGTTAGAAGAATCTTGCTTTCTGCAGAGCAGCCTAAAGAAAATATTGTTTTTGTTAGACAAAAATGGCAAGGAAAAGACACGCAGTAGCCAGGAACGATCTGGAAATAAAAATACCTCCACAGCTGTGCAGGATATATGATCATAGTAATCAGTACCAACCATCCTAACTTGTGTTCTACGGTCCTCAATGCCAGGGAGGAAATCTGTGAGGGTGCTGGGTGACTCTGCCCATTTGATCAACAAGTGTGGCTGTCTGTTTTGGATGCAGGACAGCTAAGATCTAGTCTTCTTGATTTTAGAAGAATGCAAAAGAAGAATGCAAGAAGCTCTTTAAATGCAGTAAAGAGTGTGCTTCTACCTTCCTGGCACCTGCTGCAGGATGTGATGTCTCCATTTCCTGGTCCTTGGTTTATTTTTCCTTGAGAGCCTTGTGGCAATGCTTTGGTAGAGGAGGATGACTGCTGTTTGACCTGGCTTTTGAGAAAAGGCATCAAGCAGAAGTGTTCCCTCCCCCTTGTAGGTGCAATGTACAAATTACATCTGTTATCCACAGTGCTGCAAATGAGCCTCAGCTCCCCGCTGTGCAGCACGGCCAGGGGGTCACTGCCAGAAGTATTTCCAGTACTGCATCCCTTATAATACAGGCAAGGAAACGGCACGTTCAAAGACTAAAATGAGTAATGAGGTGCTTTATAGAAAGGAATGAGTGATTTTCTACGTTACAGCTTAACATAATGTTAGAACCAAGGTTTACAATCCTTTGTACACATAGGTGCACATGAATAACTTGGTGCATCAGCCGTACAACACGTGGGATTCAGCGGAGTCCCTTCCTGAAGAATGCTCTGGAGCTGCATGCCGTAAACTCTATCAATATTTAAGTTATATTGGAGGGATCTAAAGCATAAAGGATTTTTAAATGGTAGTTAGCAGGGCAGTAAAGCTGAATCCCATGATTGTCTGTCTGAATTCACTGAGGAATTGGTTCTATGACTGCATTACCAAGAAGTCTTATTCCAGGCAGAACCCAGTGGCAATTTCCCTTAAATAAAGACTATATTATCAGATCTAATTAAGCCTATATATTGAGGAGACTTTCATTTTACTGCACTCTAGATCCTTTTTCAGTATTTTCCAAATCTTATTCCAGTTTACAATTTCTGTAACTGCAGGCTTAGCTCTCTAATAAAGATGACCACAACCCAACAGTTACAGTCACTACTCTTTGAACACTTTCTCTTGTTTTTGGTTTGAAACATCATCAAATTTATACTGATTGTAGAGTTTTAGTGCCTGTGTTTTAAGATGTCAGTATTTGCTCATAAGCCTGTCCTATATATAGCCCATTGTTGATGCCTTTTTCTCTCTGTGGAAGGTGTGAGTCCCTACCTGGTGTAGGGAACATGCTTTGCAGGGGGGTTGGACTCGATGATCTCTGGAGGTCCCTTCCAACCCCTACGATTCTGTGATTCTGTGGAGGAGAAAGCTTTTCCTTTGTGCTATAAGGAAAATCACAAAGTATACTTGTACTTTATGCACATACTTTAGTAGCATATTTTAAATATGCACAGGGAATTCTACATCCATAAGCTGAAATATGTGCTTTTTTCTTTGCGTGTTTCAAACCTGCCTTAAAGACAATTTTTATTTGGTTCTGTGTTCAGTTCTTACTGAACTGTGCATGAAAATACACCTCAACACAGACGTAGAAAACATAGGCAAGTCGTGGTTCCCCCAAAGGGTTTTTTTAAAAGAGATGGGACATTTGACTTTTTCAGTAGCGTAGCAAACTTTAAAAGACTCTTCTTTCTTTTATAGACCTCCTGAGATATTTCTGTGGCTATGGCTGCAAAAAGCTTTCTGTTGTAAGCCCTATTTTTTTTAATCTTCCTCTCACAATTACTTTTTCCAAAGAACTTTTTAATGCCTTGAGTTTGTCACAAACCCTACTTACTTAGAGGATCAGCTGAAGTACTGTAACAAAGGGTTCTGTGGAACTGTTGTATGAGTTACATTTGTTCATTTTTAAAATTTAAGTTTAATCAGATAAAGCATCTCGGATATAAAAAAAAAAAAAGATGAGAACAGTGCTTCTGACTCTCTCGGGAACATCTGCCTCAGGAACTCCTTTGGGTTAACAAAATCTGAACATTGTGTTACTTGGTCTCCGTCAGTGAACAGTAAGAGTTTCAGGAGAGCCAATTGATAACTCAGAGCTAACCATTATGAAATCCTGGCCTATCACTGTGGAAACCGCAAACACTTTTTGTTGATGCTACAGACGATAAGATCTAATTTCTTTGAAAAGGGAGTTTTTCATTTGAAAGTAGTAATGAAAAGAGCTATAAAATTTGAAGATGTGTGCTGATGGATTGAACATAGTGCCCAGCATGGGGCTAAGGGCCATTCTAGTGGATTCTTTAAGCTTCCCTCCAGAAAATCATAAAATCATAGAATGGCTTGGGTTTGAAAGGACCTTAAGTATCGTCTGCTTCCAAAGCCCCTGCCACAGTCAGAGTTGCCAACAACTAAATAAGGCATTAGATCAAGCTGCCCAGGGACTGATCTTGAACACCTCCAGGGATGGGATGTCCACAGCTTCTCTGGGCAGCCTGTGCCAGTGCTTCACCGCCCTCTGAGTGAAAAATTTCATGCTAACATCTCATCTAAATCTCCTGTCTTTTATTTTAAAGCTGTTCTCCCTTGTTCTGTCGTTGTCAGACTGTGTAAAAAATGTTTCCCTCCTGTTTGTATGCTCCATTTAAATACTGGAAGGCTGTCTCTGTACAGCCTTCTTTTCTCCGGGCTGAACAAGACCAGCTTCCTCAACCTGACTTCACAGGAGAGGTGCTCCAGCCCTTTGATCATCTTCATGGTCCTTCTCTGGACCCACTCCAACTGCTCTACATCTTATGCTGGGGCCACCAGGCCTGGATGCAATACTTCAGATGCAATCTCACCAGGGCAGAGCAGAAGGGGAGAATTCCCTCCTTCTCTGTGTTGACCACCTACCCAGACAGCAAGAGTGCATTGCTGGCCGTCTAGCTTTTCATCCACCAGAACCCCCAAGTCCTTCTCTGCTGGGCTGCTCTCAAGGAGTTCTTCCACTGTGTATACATATCTGGGATTGCCCGAATCCAAATGCAACACCTTACACTTAGCCTTTTTTTTGAACCTCGTTAGGTTCATTTGGGCCTGCTTTTCAAGCTTGTCCAGGTCCCTTTGGATTGTCCCTTCCTTCAATTGTGTCAGCTCTACCATTCGGCTTTGTGTTGTCTACAGCCTTGCTGAGTCTGCACTCTATTCAACTATCTATGCTGTTGATAAAGGTGTTACAGAGCGCTAGGCCTCTAGGGCAACTGTTAGGTCATGGTGATTGAGCACCTGGTGAAGGGCTGTGTTTGACCCAGGGAGCACAGGAAAATTGCATGCATCTGTGCTCCCCACATGACCACAAGAGGTAGACCCAGAGTGGAGCCACCTTGGACTATATATAAGAGCGGGCCTGGACCTATGCTGTTTCTTGTGAAGGAGTGCTGTGTAGTCAGAGACCCCTTTCACCAGTTGGGTGAGTTTAATTCTTCTTTCTGTATGTGACTGTTGCGAATACTTTACCTGATATCACCACGAATCTGTCAGAAGCAATTTCGCTTCTTCATAAGCAGAGCAGGTCCTAAGACTGATCTCTGAGGGATGCCATTCAAGGCTGGTCTCCAACTGGATGTAGAACTACTGACTACAACCCTCTGGCTGTGACCATCCAACCAGTTCTTTATGCAATAATCCACCCTTCAAATCCATTTCTTTCTCAATTTTGAGATGAGGATGAGGTCTTGCCTTTGACATCAGTTGCCCTTCGTCCACTGATGCCACCACTGTCATAGAAGGCCACCAGGTTGATCAGGCATGATCTTCCCTAGGTGAAGCCATGCTGACTGCCATAGGTCACTTCCTTATCTCAGATGAGCCTTAACATAGCATCCAGAGGATAACTGGGATCCAAACTCCTGCTGTCAAGTGGCATACAGTGGGGTGGAAACACACAATTTAAAAAAAAGAAAAGAAAAAGAAGCAGTAGTGGTGATGCCTGGCTCTGATAGCTGCAGAAGAAGAAGAAAACTCATGTGCCAGGAGGAGTTGGGCTGTAGGGAGACATCCAGGAGGATAAGCTGCTGAAATATTTCTATATTGAGTGACAAACACAACTGCAGCCAAGGACAGATTCCATGCAGATTCACTTGCTTTGAGATCTCTGTCCCAGACCCTGCATCCTTGTGGTCTTTCTTCTGCTCGCCATCACTGTTTCAGTACTGTGGGTGGGCACCTTCAGGAGTAATTTTTTCTTGTCAGAACAATTGAACATCTCTTGCTGAATTTCTTGCAAGTAAATACAGAAAGTAAGATTTAGGAACACCTGTCCAGGGATCATCATAATTTCTAGAATGAGAGCTCTGTCTGCATTTATTGTTTCTGGATTTGTTAAACTAGAATTAAAGTTGAAAATGCATATCAGAGAGTTCAAAACAGTATTAGCAGAATGCTGCAGTCTTAAAGTTAGTAAACTGATTGGGACTTAACTCCAGAATTGCAGGGATTTTAGGATCAGCCTTCTAAGCACTGCAGGCCGTGCTTGTTTGCCTAGATAAAGGACAGAGCTATCCATGATGGATTTGCTCTATTGTACTCTTCGCCTTCCTCCCCTTCTCTCCACCTCTCCAAATTATGGTTCCATATAAGATCGATTAGTCTAAACTGCTGCTCATTGGCTTTAAGAGGAACAATTTTCTGCAGCTCCTTTACACTGGTTGGAAGGAAAAAAAAACACCAAACATTCTGCTTAATTAAGACCTAAAGAGGCGGTGCAAACTTTTGATGATTAATTGGAGCATGCTTTAGACTGATGCATATTTAGTTATTATAATGTGATAATTTTATCTTGTTATACAAACTGCTCCCTTTGGGAACATGATTTAACACTGCAAACACACCATGTTTATTGCATTGTTCATTATGAAAAATACACAGGCAAAAAACCACAAGGAGATGTATCTGAATAGTATCTGTGCAGTGGGTGCAGGGAGTGCTTCTTCCACCTGTAATGACACAACCCAGAGGCACTAAAAGCAAGGCATTTCAACTCCCACAATAGCTCTTCTTACAATGCTTCGTATGAAGAGTGGAGAACTCACAAAAGGAGAGGCTGGAAATTCAGGTCTTGTGCTGCATGTAAAAGGAATGTGTCTTTCTATTACCTGATGTGATTATAGGGAGTAGCCGTGTGGATATTCTGCTGAAAGCTCTCCCGTTACTATTCAGTGTCAGTATGCCAGCTCCTCTTCGTCCTATCTCTCATAGGTGTGACAAATCTGAGAACATACTCAGCATAGTACAAGAGCAGTTCAAAAAGTTGCAAGCCCACAGGGGAAAAAAAAAATGGGGTTGGTTAAGAAAAATTTGCTTTCACTTCAAAATGATCATAGAATCATAGAATGGCTTGGGTTGGAGGGGGTCATCAAGTTCCAGCCTCCTTGCTGCAGGCAGGGTTGCCAACCGCTGGATCAAGCACTAGATCAGATTGCCCAGGGCCCCATCCAACCTGCCCTTGAGCACCTCCAGGGATGGGGAATCCACAGCCCCTTTGGGCATCCCATTCCAGCACCTCACTACCCTCTCAAATCTGTCCTAAGACTTGCAGATGTTATTTTTGTACTTTAAACCATGTGTCAGCCTAGCTATGTGAGTCCTGAAAGTGATGCTGAATGATCTTCATCAGCAGAGCTGCTCCACCGAGCTTGTATGATGGATGTGGGCATGCTGTTGGGGTGAGCTCATGTCACTCAAGTTGATAAGCACAGTGAGGCTACCAGCAAAGTTTGTCTGTGTACACAAGAGAGCATTGCCAATGTAGTACACCAATGCAATTATTGTGAATCAGCTTTCTTAATGCAGACCTGGCCTAAAAGAGTTTAGAAGAAGGATCCAAGATGCAGTCTCAAGCTACTCAGTTTGAAATTCCCTGCTGCCCTGCATTCTTGTCCTGAGTTTTTCTTGCTGAGTGTTGCAGATATTGGGATTTGATAGATTTTCCTGAAAGGATGAGAGTCTGGTAAAGTGATTTTTAAAGAATTTGGCCATATGAGACAAAGGTCTGTGAAAAAGTGAGAGTAGTCTTGAATGGTAGATTTGAATTACTGAGTTTGGATTATTCCAGTTTGTGTTTAGAAAGATTGCAATTAAATCACTCGCCTTTGGCTTTCCTTATTTCACACAATCTTAATGGATTTTTAAGCTTATTGCTTCTCAGAGCTGTGGATTGCAATAGTAGAAATACATGGACTATTACTTTTCTGTTAACGTAGCAGTCCTCTTTTCCGGTCACTAAGCTTAATGCTCTGTAGTCAAACATCCCTCAAGTGCTTTCACAGCTTCTGCTCAGATCCTTGCTGCAACCAGTGTCAAGAAGGAAAGCCCACTGCCTGATCTGGACCGTTATGGTTGTCCACAGCTGTCACCCACACACCCTGCTGTGTCAGCCATGGGGCATGGCTCTGTACCCGTTGGGAGTGGGCAATTTAGTCTGCTGTTTGCAGCTTCACTGGAAGTTAAAAGAAAGGTTTTATAGCAAATTCTTCCCTCCCAGGCTGCACAGAACTTTTGTTGACAGCCCATGGAGAATTAGTCACATGATATTGGAAGTTTTCCTTTTTCACCTGGTGCATTGCATTACAAGAAGATGCAGTTGCATCAAAAATTTGCATGTCCTCTACCCCCTTCTGAAGTACTGCTATTTGCTGGCTGCTTTACACGGCTATATGCAGTTCATCCTCATGTGGCAGTGTTTCTATGCCTTATTAATGGAAGAGGCATCTACTTTTATTATTGCTGTTACTATGAAAAGGACTATATGGCATGTGACTATTTTTTGATGGTGGAGGGAGAAAGGAATGGAATAGAGAAATAATTGAAGTTCTTTGTATTTAGGCAGGCTCTTTCCCTCACTTTCACCTTTTTCCTTTTCAAAACAATGAACGTTTTGATTAATATTGATGATGCCTTCTGGATATCAGCTGTCTTTTCCTGGAGGTGCATGCAGCAGCTAGAGGTAGATGATGGGCCACTTTCTGCTGTTTTATTGACTGTCAGCTCCATGGATCACACATTAAGTGATGCTGCTTCAAAGGGCTCCCCTTGAGGTAGTAACAAACTTCTGCAGGGCACGAGGAGACCATAGTTTGACCAAACAGGTTCCTCTGCCTGCCACTGCTGTTCTTGCCTGGGTCTGTATTGAAGGGAGCCTTTGGTAAAAGGAGGTGGGCTGAGTTTTACTCTCCTGCATAACCTAATGCAGGGAAGTTGTAATGTAGCCTTTCCCTTTAAACAGTTGCTGCTGGGATGCTCTTTAATTGAAACTGAACAATTTTGTGATCGTTCTGATCATCCACAGGAGGCAGTCAGTGTGTGTCAGTGGTCTGGAGTTGAATGGTAGCTTACGTATCTCCCCTGATAAGTTGTGCATGAAAACTCCTGGAAAATCCCAGTGTCAGAGCTCTGTGCTTCTCCTTTAGGTCTATGCCCATGACGAGCCAGCCTACTTCAAAACAAGTTTCTCCAGCACCTACTTAGGCAGTGAATTCTCTTTCAGCTCCGTAATTTTCTTTCCTTATTAATGACAGTTATTCTCACCAGTAACAAGGCTGTTATAAAGTTATCTCTGGTAGATCTTCCACTTTCTGGAGATAAAATACTTCTTTCAGTAGGAGAATATATGTTGCTGTTATCTGAAACAAGGGGTTGCTGGCTGTTTCCTTTGGCTCATGGGAATTTCACTTGTCATGGTGTATTCAAAGAGTAAGTTCAGTCTGTGAGGAATGGCTTTATTTTGGTGCAAACACAGCTGAATCAGGGCTCCTTTGTGAAAGCTTGGTCAAGATAAGAATGGAGAGAAATGCTGCTGTGCCCTGGTGGGATAGTTAGCTCCAAGCTGGTGCAGGCAGGTGCTTGCAGACCTCTTTATCCTCTGTATAGCTGGTGGTTATCCTGTCCAAATTGTTGTGATTTCCCTTGATGTTCAATATATTACAGCATTTATAATATTGGCAAATCCTGCTCTAAAGAGTAAATGATAAAATGCATTAAGCACAAATCTATGTTACAACTTAGCCTTAAATACAGCTTCAAAGGTAGACAGTCTGATTAAAACTAAAAGGTCATTTTTTTTTAACGTTGTACAATTTTATTTGTAGCTATAAATCATAACACAATTTGCAGAAGGAAAAAAAGTTATTAAACTGGCAGTATTTATTCCGTTAAGGTGGAATAAAATGCGGCACGTAGTTCTGAGTTATGAGAGCTGGGGAAAGGAGCCAAATCACTCCGCTAAAAATTAGTTTGCCAATAATTTTACAGAACGATGACAGCGTAGCTTCGAAAACAAATCCTTTATAGGGAAATGGGATGGCTGCATGACAGACTCTCTGAGCCATGAATTCTCTGCTGCTCAGGGACGAGGCACTGCTTTAACAATTAGTCTTCGGGGATTTTTTTTTTCCAGCAGTCAGACAATGGCAGCTGCCTGTAACTGAAAGGTCACGCTGTACAATAGACTGGACATCAGAACTGAAGAATTCTGGGATTTAAGTCAAAAGATTCCTGCTAACTTGCGGCAGTCATCTGCCTAAGAGGCTTAACTATTCCCTGCCTGTGAAGTGGGGTGAAGTTGATGAATGCACAAGAACCTTGTTAGGACTTTTGCAGTATTTCAGTTGTACATCTCAAAAGGCATATACCTCATATTTGTAGCACGTGATTGAGAGGAGCTTGAAAGAGGTTCGATGGCTCTGGATTCAGATTTGGCCGATGAGCACAAAGACAGAGAAGTAACCTGGCAGATCTCACCAGTGTTGCATCTCCCTTCTTGCTCAAGTGCAGGTTTTGGTGACTGCTATATTCCAATGATAGCTCTCATTTTCTACATCAGTCATTATTTCAAAACAACACTGCAACAGGATGTTTCATTTCTTATTTAACAGAGAGCTTTTGTTAGAGACCTGCTTTGGTGCAATACCACCCAGATACTTTTTGTCACCAGCTTGCTGAGCAGAGTATGTGAACCGCTCACTGCACAGGGCTGTAAGCAACAAGAGTGAGGCAGCAGGACTTACTAAGCCTCTATTCTGGGTTGCTTATTTAATAAAGACTTGTGCACCCTTATACATGCAAAAAAGCTTCTGAGGCTTCCAGAGCTTTTCAGCAATGCACCATTTTTAAGCTAATAATCTTTTCCAGCCATCCTAGAAGCTCTGCTAATCTACTGAGCCAGGTTGGCACAGGTCATCAGCTGCCTGTGAACCAGCTGGTAGTGGCAGGCAGGCACATTTCTGTTCTCAAATGGTAAGGAGGTTAGAAATAAGATGAGGCGGTGCA
Source organism: Chrysolophus pictus (assembly GCA_037305975.1). NCBI lineage: Eukaryota > Metazoa > Chordata > Aves > Galliformes > Phasianidae > Chrysolophus > Chrysolophus pictus. The sequence continues at coordinate 43,444,959 of CM074578.1, forward strand.
GGTTGCGCTAAGAGTAAGTGTGCAGATGTCTGAGGAAGGTGTTTTCATCTCATGTAAACATTGTTCTTATATTTTTGTTGTAGAAGATGATGTGTCAAATGTACAAATAATGTGTGCCTGGTGCCAGAAAGTTGGAATCAAGCGCTATTCCCTGAGTATGGGAAGTGAAGTGAAATGCTTCTGCAGCGAGAAGTGCTTTGCAGCTTGCCGAAGAGCATATTTCAAGAGAAACAAGGTAAGAGAAATAAGGAAAGATGTAACCTGCATAGACATAGCTTTAACTGGCCCAGCCTGGGTCTCATTTAGCATCTAACAGAACCTCTTTTCTTTTGTTTTCTGTTTCACCCAGTCCCTCACTTTCCATCTGTATTGTCTGTTGGACTGTCAGCCCTTTACTAACCTTGTTTCTTTCAGTTCCCTTCAGCTAGACGCTTGGGTTTTTTAGAGAATCAGAGAGCTTAGATAAACATCAACAGGAGCATACCAGTCCCACTTTGGCCTTAGGGTTTCAGGATGGTTGCTGCACACACACTGCTAATTTGCATCATGCAAATATAGGAGAGGGTGGCTGTGTGTGACAGCTTCAGCCTTACCAGGCAGTGGGAGCTGTGTCACCAAGTCCCATGGCAGTGAGATCATGGCTGTGCTTTTAAAGCCTAAGTCTGAGTCCCACTGTGGCAGAGGATGTCTCTGTGATGCTAGTGAGCTATAGTTTTTATCTTTTCAAGTACTGTGGCTCATAACATCATCATGGCTGCAAAATTCAGACACTATACATTTTTGGTTTGAGGTAAGCAATACTAGAACATCTAAAGTACCATGAAAACCCCTCCTACTCAATTTAAATTTAACTTTGCCTAAAATTAGAATGTAATCCTAATATTGAATGCCTGCAAAAATTGCTGTAATCGCTGAAGTACAGTGCTTGAAAATGCCCTCTAGGTTGCTTCAGCAGCTGTCTTTCTTCAGCAGTATGTGCTAAATGCCATTTAAAGAAAAATAACATAGGAATGCTCCAGCATTTGTAGTTGTTGAAAAAGTAACAGTGGCCTTTTGTGACTTATTAGTGCAAGAGGAGTCTTTGGATAGTCTTTATGGTCTTACAAATATTTATTATTCAAAAAATCCTTCAAATTTTGGCTTTCTGAATGATACTGTTTTCCCTAATGCTACAAAACATTCAAAGCCTGCCAAGTTGCAACAAAATTCAGTTCTCCAAGTCTAGTATTATAAATATGTGGGAATAACATGTAAGTACATATAGATCCTAGAATCAAGATGTAATGTTACAGCAAATTACCCTCCTTTAGAAATTTGGGTCACATCATCCTGCCGAAACAACAACAAAAAAAAGTGCCTGAAGAATTAGGTTGCAAAAATCAGTAGAGTGGAATTTCAGTGGCAGTCCTGGAGAATCAAGCTCATAATGTCTACTGAAGCAGACAGGCAAGTTAAAGTCACGTGAATCCTTCTGCCAGGAGTGGACCTTACGTCCTTCTTTCTAGAGATATAGAAGAGGGAAATACATGCTCTTAGGATGCTTCTCATTTCAGAACAAGCTCCCATGTACGTACACACATGTAGATGCATGCATATGCAGTTCAGTGTCTCTTAAAGTGTGTAAGACACTGTCATGTAACAGGATCTGGATCACACTCAGATGATGTGCCCGTGACTCTGAGTCACAAATTGGCATGAGTTAGATACTTAGGTTGCTCTGAAAGTAATGCCTCCTATTTATTTCCATGGAAACTACAACAGATACAAAGAGCATGTTAACACTGTTTAATAGAGGAAATTCTCAGCTATGAAATGCTCTTTTTCAACATAGTCACCACCATTAACTATGCATTTTTGCCAGCCATGAGCAAGAACATGTATGCCATGCTCATAAAAATCTGCATGGCTGTCTGGAATGGGCCTTGTCTTTCATGTTGCTGTTGCCACTGCTGAAACGCGCCACCACTTCACTGTGCTCACATCCATTGCTTGATCTCCATCAGTGTTCAGCAAGCATCAACGAATGTCAGTGGGTGCAAGTTTTTCTGCATGGCGGAATTCAGTGACGTGCCTTTGCTTTATACACACTTCCATGTTAGACACCATTGTGTCAGACTGCCCTTCTGCTGCCATCTGTCACATGGCAACAACATGGGATATTAGTGGGAAGGTTCACCCTCTACTGCCATACAACCGACATCCATCTCTGACATTTTGGACCAACATAATACAATAGGAGGTATTACTTTCAGAGCAGCCCTCATAGATTTTAAGAGCGAAGGTTTTGCAAGTGATCCTGCTTAGATGGTCCTATGTGTACTGCAGTGATGAGCACCAGATAACTCAGGAAACCTTGAGAAAGTACAACCAGTTGATGGTGTGTTATCTCTAATCTCATAGCCTAGGCCCCAAAATAGAAGGTTTAGGTCCCCTACTAAAATAAATACGTATTAATATAAAGCATAGGTGTAGTTAAACCTGTTACTAAGTCTGGAGCAGTAGGAATCAGTAGTAGTAGTCTATCGCCATGATTTCAATCACTCAGGCATCACACTGAAAAAGTTCCTCATTATCTAGTTAAAATTTATTACCTGTGTTCTCTGCTGGATGCCTTCTTGTCCTTGTATTTTAATGAGAGACAACTAAGAGCATCTTATTCCCACTGGTTTCCTTTCCTACACCTCTATTAACTTCTGGAAGTTAAGCAGTTCTAGATATTTTCAGCATTTTTTATCCAGAAATGCATAGCATTTATTATTTTTTTGTATACAACTAACAACAAGACAACATAGAATTGATAATGTTGGTTGATATATTGTCTCTGCTTCAAAGAAAGCTACTGAATCAAATTTTCTCCCTCTTTGCACTTGTGATATCAATAACTGTACAGAATCTGACCTAGCAAGGGAAATCCATAGCTACCCACTGCATATGTATTGATGTCATTAAATGATCAGGGGACAGAATATTTGGGAAATGCTGCCATTAAATTAAAGGAGTGGGAGAATTCAGCAGACTCGCATGCTGCTTATTTTGCACTTGACCTGTTAGTAATAGAGCAGAGTGCTGAGGAACAAGATTGAAAGAACAAGGTTGCAATCGTTTCGGATTTAACCGCTGACCTTTAATCTGTTATTGCTAGTCCAACAGCATACCTGTCTCCTCCATGAGCCTAATGCTTATTTATGTGTTCGAGAAGTTACACCGCTCCACACTTTCTCATTTTTCAAACAGAGGAGTGAAATAGTCACGTTTCACCTGCCTTATGTGTGTTTTAAACAGCAGACCTCTGCAACAATATGGGGTTGTATTACGTTAAATATGTACAGCTGCTACATTTCAGGGAGCTGATAGAACTTTGTGGTCACTTGGTTTAAGGCTTGAATTTCCTAATGGAGCATGCTGAGCAGTGCTCCCTCTCTTCCCCAGACGAGAAGTGCTGTGATAAGCACTTACTTACAATGATAGAACTATTTAAACAGTAAAGAATAAATCATTGCTGGTGTCTCAAAATGCCACTAAGTAACGCTGCCAATTACATATTCCTGAATGCCAATTACAGTGTTCAAAATTAGGGTTTTTGTAATCACCCTATTAACAGGCAGGAACAATGCACACCAGCGTGAGATCGCCTTGAAGCACCCCCAGAGAGCAGCATAGGTGCCCCCAAAGCCCCAGCCTGGGTGGAAAACGGCTGCACCCAGCCTGTGCTTCCTTCCCCAGTCCTCTCACACCACAGGCATTGTAGCAGTGCACTGGGCTAAGCTAGCAGCTGACTAGCCCTGGAGATGTGCATTCGTCCCCCGCGCCTTGTCATGGCAGAGCTGTGCCACTCATGCCCCAGGCCTGTAAGAGAAAGGCTTGTGTGATTGGAAGTTGCTTTTCTCATAAGAAATGCAAATTCTGTCCAGGGTATCCTGCAGTCATGACCATTTAAAATTATCTGTATTAGCAACCATGCCTTGCAAGAATAGAAATATATATATTTTTGCAATTATAATGGGTCTCCCCACAGACTGTAATTTTATCTAAATTACTAGAAATAAATGAAGAAAAAATTGATTTTTTCATCCCTTTAGGCAGAGAGTGAAGTGTTTAGACTATATCTAATGTAGAAAAACCTCCAACTACCAGCAGCGCTACTAAAAAAAAATAACCAAAATCTAAATTCCTGTTCCTGTTTGGTCTAGTGTGCGTAGTCAAATATAGATAATGAACTAGCACACAAACCCATTGTGCATAATAATACCAACTAAAAGCAAGTAATTCGGGAAAGGGAGCATTTCATACTAATGTTTGTAATTGAGTAGATTTAAGATTAGGAGTCATTATGATGCTCTCTTCCTAAGATATTTAATTTTATAGGCCAACTAATATAAAGGTAAGTACCGAAGAGGCACATAAGGGCAAAAAGCGTTAGACCACCAAGTTTCAGAATATTAATTTTAAGAGGAACTATTGGATTCATAATTGGATCCAGTGAGTTTGAAGCCTGAAAAGATTAATTTTGAAATTAAGTTTATTGAATCAATGGGTCAGAAAACAAATTTATTATGACCAAATGGCCAAACCTACCATGAGGACTGAATTCGTAAAGGTTATAAACTCTGTTCACAGACACATTGTAGCATAACTTACTTGATTTGACTAAGACCTTGGATAGGAAGTGGTTGCAAGGTTGTCAGCCAGTGTTTTATTCTTGGCCTTGTCCCTGATGTGCACTGCCTTACCATCAAGAAAAAAAGATGATAGATGTTTGGTGCAGCCAAATTTCACTTATAGGAATAAACAGAAAGGTGTAAATCAAAAAGCAAAAGCAAATTGCTGTTCAGTGGCATGAAAATTTAAATGGCGGGGCCATTTCCTCTGTACAAGATGGAGATCCATGACACCTACTGTGGCTGGCTTTGCACAGGGAGAACTACTTCCTCCTGATGCAGCTTGGATGCAGGCTTGGCCAGGCATCCTTGATGCAGGCCATCTGCAAAGACGGCATCTGGCTTTGCTCTCCTAAGCAGCAAGCTGTATTTCCACCTCAGAGGTGGGGATGAAATCCCGAGGAGGGTATGTTTTCTGCTTTTCTGGCCCAGCTGTGCAGCAGGGATGAGGGTGAGCGATCAAGTGGGGCTGTAGTAGATCATACACATTTATTTAGCTCTCTGTTCTGTTACAGCAGATGATTACTAACTCTTTCAAATTGTATTTCAAGACAATAATCTGTGCACAGCATCATAAAGCCTTAGTACTCTTGCCTGAACTGTTTTTTCGGCTAATTAATATATATTATACAATGTGATTACTATGAGCTTGTATATACAAACATATCCTGAATACTGGGAGTAAACAGAAGCTATCATTCCCCAGAATTATTACTGAGGATTGTCATAGAAAGTTCTCTTGATTTCAAGCTTAATTATGCAGCCTAACAGCGCATAAGAAATATTTAACAATCTCTCTGTTAAGTCAATGAGTAATGGCAAAAAATGTTTCTTTTGTCTCTTTCTCAGGCACCTGCGAAATTTAATTTGTAAAATGATCATCATTCATGAAAATTTGGAAAATTGCTTAACACATCTTGATGCAAATAGTGCCCCTGCCAAAAAAAAAAAAAAAAGCTTAGCTGTTATGTCTTCCTTTGCGCTCCTTTTCCATAATAAGCTTTGAAACACATGGGGCTCTGAATAGAAAATCTATTTCTCCTAGAGATTTAACTTGTATTAATTAGGTGTTCAGAAAGGTCAGTGCTGAGCAGGTGTTCTACTTGGTTTGCATGCAAGTGTCTGTGTTTGGCTTTACGGAGTGGTAGAGAAGTGAGGTTTAATGAACAGCTCGCAGAGTCACTCGTTCTGGTGCGGGTTTATGCAGGATGCGTGTGTGCATCCTTGTGTCTGCTTGGGTCTGTGTGCACATTGCAGGTGCAAATATGCATATTTGCTAAAGAAACCAATTAATAAGGTTTCTTGCTAAGGCTTGAAGGTGGAAGGGGAAAAGATGATAAACATTTCCATAGCTGTGATTGCTGTGTTAAGATATAAATGAGTGCTGATGAATGAATGCAGATGAGACGCTGAGTGAGCAGAGGAAAGAGTTTGAGTGTGGGGCGCAGTTGCAAACTTCTTCGAGGAATTATCTGGAGAAGGAAAGGGAAAGAAAGCATTATCCCTCAGAGGATGATGTTAAATTATGTGGGCAGAAGGTAAAAGGCCACAGGCTGTGACCAATAATCTGGAACAGTCACAGATATAAAGCAAATCCTGAGCTATGAAAAAGATGGCCAGCATTAGTCAAAAAGAGTAGATGTCATTGTTGAGCTGTTATCAGCTGGCCTTTTTGCTTACTGCGTACTGGGGCCAGAATTCTCATAAAACTCCTTACTTAAACCAGAGGGAAGATTTTCTGTGGTTAGAAGAGGAAATTGAAATTCCAAGCTAACCTGCAGGGACCAGTGGTCAGAATATCTCACTGCTCACCCGCACCAAAGCAAAACATATTAACATTGCTAATGATGAAATGCATCAGCACCTGACTGATGCCACCAAAGGCTTAATGAAGGGATCTGGCGAACCAGCATGCTTGTCAGTTTGCAAACTCAGTGGACATTTTACTGTCCATCTGCTGCCATTTAATACTATAAATTTGAATCAAATTCCCATTGTCTGAATTACTAGCAGGTATCCAATCCAATTAAAAGGCGTGTTCACTTTAATTTTAACCACCATGTCACATTACATCAGTCGTGTCTCATTCTGGCTACTTTGGCTTTATCAAGATGAATGTGCTAATTAGGACCTGAGAATCTGCTACCTCTTGGACAGCAGGCATTTGATTCAAATGAATCGACCAGCTTACACGAGGTGTCTTCGCATCAATTCTGGACAGCTTCAGCAGTGGCATCTCTCCTTGGTGCCAGAAATAGATTTTGTTTACGTGCAGACATTACAACACAATACCACTAATCACATTAGGACTTGACTAGAAATACTTTGAAGGTACACAGCTCAGACCAATGACTTGGATTTAAGTAGAGAGATGCTATGACACATTGGTATTGAAGATGTGTAAGAAGCTCCTCTCTACTGAATACATCCTCAGAGTTATTGAAGAAGGATTGCTGGTAGCTATTTTTCTGAAAAAAATAAGGTTTTTTTTTACTGAAGTCTTAAATCACTTAGATGAATTTTTGGAGGGGAGAAGGAGATGCGAGGGGAAAAATAGGCATTTTACTTTGTTAAAAATTTTGGCAAGATGTGCTTCACAATCTGTGTCCAGTACATTTTTGCATTACCAAGAGATTTTTGATTAAAGCGTTTTAGATGTGTAACAATGATGCATTCAGAAAATGAGCAGATACAATACACTTGGGTGCTTACTTTACCTCTAAACCTCTTTGGCTCCAGTGTATGCAAGCTAGACAAGCACTCAATAAAATACTGCTCTCCCCTGCGCTCCTGGCTTTGCATTGGCTTAATCCAAGCTGTCTTAACCTCATATGAATTTATGCACCTTCCAGCCTTTCTAGCTTTGTTTTCACATGATCCATACAAAAAGAGCATCAAAAACAGTTCATATTCTGATGAAAATTTAGGGTAGATATCCAAAGTGAGTTTAATTTGTGCAGATTACATTTGATGCCACTTTTCTCTTTCCTGACAAATACATCAATCATTAACACCAATAAGAACCGGGTAAATTAAATAATGTGTTTGTTCAAAAATATCATGACATTTGAATAAATTATTGGCTTAACGCATCTGTTCACTTCCCAGTTAGCTCATTAACTTAGGGAAATATTGAAAAAGTAGCTTGCGTATATTTTTGCGCTATCTATATTTTTATTTTAAAAGCAAAATTAAGCAAATATGGCTTTCAAAAATATGTTTGGATTAGGAAGAGTGTTGTGAATGACACCCTGTGTTCACACTCCTGAGAAGATTAATGGCGTATTACAATGTCACATAGTTTTAGGTAGCAAATGACAGAAATATTGTCATTTCTGGTCCCAATGTTTCTCAGGAGACATCTTGCTGTCACTGTACTCCCCAGCACAAGCTGGTAGCTGAGTAATTTGTGCAGGTGAGCTGGCAATCCAGTGGAGTTATGAGGTTTTTTGTCATCCGATGGTTTATATTTACTCTGTTGCTGTTCTGGAGCAGTGACTTCCCTCTCTCCTTTGTGCATAGAAATCCTGGGTCAAATTCAGGGATGAAATTGTTTCAGGCAGACCAAAGGAATAAATCACATTGGGTCTTTTGTCCCCTTCTGGGTAGGAAAGATTCACCCTTTAGCTTTGTTTGCAAACACTTGTTGGTTTATGAGAAGATGGAAGAAGCCCTTGCACACATTAACCTTGAATCTGGCCTCATGAATCTCTACAGGGTAAGGGGAGGCCAAATGGTTATAACTTATAAGCTGCCAGATGAACAGGAAAATCTACTGCTGGAAGTTGTTAGTTAAAGTCAGCTTCTCGCTATATATCAAGTAGTACTTGATGTACAAAGTGTTAAATTTGCTGGACAAGCTGGGTGGGTAGTTTTTATAGGGCAAAAGTCTGAAAATGTCAAATATCTTTCCTCTAGAAAATAATTTCTGCAATAGTAGAAGACTGTTTGCTGGCCAGCTAAGTTCAATTACAGACTGCTCTCTGTCAAAAACCCAAGCATTTATAACTCACCCATTTGAATTTAAATTGGGCTGAAAGTAAACATATGCTGCAAATTGTCAGCCTGGATGCAATTTTGTAGCTGAAGTAAATGTACTCATCTGTTTAATAATTTTTAGAAACAGTCATAAAGTGTCTGATGGTTTTGGGGGTGGGAGGGTTTTGTGCCTGTGCTGGGCTTCACATGGTTTTGGTTTATTTCATCTCCTGCCTGAGGAGCAATGGCTGGCCTGGCCTTGGCTGCATGTAGGGCTCCTGGGTGGGAGGTGCTGGTGGTGGCCAGGCCTTCCTGCTGGTCCGGCCTTCTGCCTGCCCGCATGGCCTGAGAGGGAGACGTGGCTCCATTGCCACCCATTTGCCCTGAGAGCAGAGAAGCTCTTTGCTGGGCCTTGCATGGAGGACGATCATAAGTGCAGTGTAACTGCCCAGTGCAGCTATGCTGGGAGGCATGTGAGACCATCAATGTTACCCCCATTAGCAGTGGCCAAATGCTGCTCAGTGTCTTACATGCCCTTCCTTTCTCTGAAATTCAGACCGTCAAATCAAATTGGAAACCCACAGTGTTGTAAACCAAAAACTCCGTCTCTGTTAATCTTATTATTTTCAATTTAGCTTCCAGCCTTTCACTGTTGTGCTGCACAACACCATCAAATCAGGTGGCTGTCAGCTCCTGGAACTACATACTGCAGAACCACAGTGTGGTTTTGTGGGGAAGGGTACCTCAGAGACCACCCAACCCAATTCCCTCTGTCATAGGCAGGAACGTCTCTCACCAGGTCAGGTCGCTCAAAACCCTGTGCAACCTGGCCTTGAACTCTTCCAGTGATAAGTATGATAATTTGCAACTTAGAGGATTACAGTAGAGTTTCAAAAAGAAGAGTGACGCTTAGATCTTTGTGAGATGTTGGGCTGGAATGATTTCATCATTTGGTAGTAATGGTGAGTTTTAATTGGCTGTTGTCAAATGGTTGAGTGTTATGCCTCTATTTGTCTCCATTTGTCAATATCAATGCCTCGATAAAGCACTTAACTCATTCGGTTTTGTCTAATGCATAGGCCTTAAAACAACAGATGACCATGCTCCTAACTTCAGTGCCACTGTATGGCAGCTTATCCTGATGGAGGTGAGGATAAGGAGCTCTGAAGGAGAAGGCTCTGAAATAATGAGGAAAAGGGTTAAGCAAGAGAAAGTTTAAAAAAAGGAAAAAAGAAGCATTGAATCACTCTGGAGGCTATTTAAGAACACCATATTAGATGCACAGATGGTACATATACCTCTGAGCAAGGAAAAAGTAAAAAGGGGAGAGTAAATCTGGCATAGTTATGTGAAGAAGTGCATAAGCTTAAAGGGACACTGTCAACTTAAAAATCACACTTTTATTGGAAAATTTGTTACCTACTACTGTTGCAAAAAACACCTATGATTACTGTAGCTGAGAGATGAGACAAAAAACTTGTTCTGTTTTATGGTGCTCTTTCTTTGGGCCTGATCCAAATTCCATCGGCGTCACTGGACCCCCCCACTGATTTTCCTGAGCTTTGGATCAGGCCCTCTGCATGTTTGACTGTACATTGTGTACAGGCTGTTTCATTATTTTGCACGTGGTCTGCTTTCACATTGTTTCTGTGGTTTTTCACACAGCAAGAGTGGAAAAAACGTTTTTTCCAAATTTGAAGTGTGGTTATTAAACTATGGAAATGTCAGTGGGGTCCCAAGCACACTTGTACCAGAAATACCAAATGTGTGACTTTTTAAAGACAAAGCTCCTCCTTCAAAATATCTATGAACATGATCAGGTCAGTTATAACAAAACGTCTCTGAGATATAGTGCACACTGGAAATAAAAGAACAGGGAAGTTATTGGAAGGACAGTACGTGGTACTGCAAAAAGTGTAGAAAAAGCATCTAAAAAAAGTAAAAAGCTCCCTCATAAGTCCCTAGCTCTTATAGGCTACCCAGCAGTGACTCTGACCCCTTCTGAAATAGTGGAACAGCAGAAAAGCTCAATTAATTTTGTGTCCACCTTCACCACAGAGGATGATGAAGAAATTCCTGTTCCAAGGACATTTTTCACAGGAAATCAGAGTGTGGCCTTATAACAGAGATTGAAGTCTCTTAGGAGGAAGTTATGGAGCAACTTCAGCAACTCAAGTGCAGTAAATCACCAGGACCAGATGGTACTCATCCGAGTGTTCCTAAGGAAATAGAAGTGTGAAGCAGCAGAGATATTGACAAGGATCTGCAATGTATCATTAAAACCAGCAACTGTTCCTGAAAATTTGGGAGTCATTTGTATGGTGTTCAAAATAAAAATAAAAGAGAGAGAGAGAGAAACTGAAAGAGATAAGATTACTTTCTTCTAGCACCAGAAGTGAAGCTGAGATTTCCTAAATATTTTTTGTTTTATTGATCTAATGGCAGAACAAGGTAACTTTCAGTTAGACATGCCCTAGCAGGTTGTAACACAAAGAAAAATACTGCCTACTGTAAATAGACAAAGATATTTAGGTGAACATAGTTTATTTGGACTCCAGATCACATTTGCTGTATAAGGTTGTTTATTTCTGATGTGTTATTTGATGTCAACGAGTAGTTTGATACAAACAGAGAAAGCATTTTGGCACAGAAGCATGCATTGCTCCACATTTCTGTATGAGGATGGACATTTAAACATGAGGCTGATCATATCTCACAGGACCCTAGTGTAGTGCCAATGCAAAAATTACTTTATGCTGCTGAGAAATGCTTCATATGCATGACAAAAGTTTATAATCCAACTTACTAGAGAAAAATTAATTGTTTGTAGAAAAAAGTTTAATTTTTCAACAAAAACCAGAGACTTTAACACACAAAGCCCACTTCATCCAATCCCCATTTTCTGCAGTTAAGCCACACAGGCAAGGAGTAACAGAGGAGTACGGAGGTTTTGCCAAACAAACAAAGCTAATATGTACACACACACACGGAAATGAGATGAGGGAGGGAAATTAGAAGTTCTAATGGATTTAGAATTTAGTGAAGCACTTGAAATAGCATCTCATGAAATCTTACCCTCAGATTAATTCAAATTACTTTGGATGTGAGCACTGTCAAGTGGCCTGAAAATGGGCTTAAGGAATAAAGCAAAAGGTGGTGATAAAGAGCAGGTTGTGGATAGAGAAGGACCGGAGGGATGTGCATTAGGTTGGTCTTGTTTCATGTTTCATTAATGATCTCCAGGAGAGAACAGGCAGTGTGTTCACAAACTGCAGATGATGCTATGCTAAAGAGGAGTTGCAAATACAAAACAAACAAATAAATAAATAAATAAAATCTCTGGAGGAATTAGAAATAATGAAAAAAAACAAATAAATTACTTTCACTTTGACAAAAGCAAATTAATCTATCTAGGGAAAGAAAAAACAAACAACTCTGAAACAACTATCTTAGTGGAATGAGCAAAGCTGGACCACAGGCTGAAGCTGAGGCTAATTACAGGTAATAAATCAGACCATGGTGATGTAGCAGTAGTGAAGCAGTCATGAATGGGGTCTGTAGCATTATGGCTGCCGAGAAGGCTGCCATGTGGCTGGGACGTACAGACTGAGCAAAGAGCAGAGGGGCTTAGAGGCAGCATGGTGGGTAAAGCTAAAAATGTACAGTCTGAGGTGGTTAAAATTGGTGATTCTTAGCAAAATGCGTGGCTTGGCCAGGTAACAAGAACAGAAACTAAATATAATTTACCAGAGATATTATGTGCCAGGTCAAGCCTCATATGCACCCTATAACCACAGAAATTATAGGATATTTTTCACTCTTTCCTTCAGATAGTGGGTGCTGCTGTCATGTGCAATTTGCCAGACCAAGTGGACTGAGCAGTATGGTGAGATCCTGTCCTCCCTGCAGAATGGTTGCCCTGGTGCCATAGCGAGCCTGTGGGACTCGGTGACACAGTCCAAATCTAAACTGAAGTGTCCCATTTGGTCACAAAACACATAGCTGGTGTGAGCAGACATCTCTTTGTTAATATTGGTGGAGCTATGTGTGTTGGCTATGGTTTTGGCCCAGTACTGGAGCTGGGCTCCGTTTACTTTTTATGTGATCTGGAGAAGCAATGGATTTGCAATAGCGTCTGAAAAAAATTTCATTATTATTGCTAAAATGAAAATATTTTGTCTCATTTGCAATCATCTTCTAATCTCTTATTAAAATTCATAATGTGGTTATCTGTCATCACACTATTCTTTTGAAATATTTCAAAAATTCCAGTAGTTCCTAATACTGTTGATACAAATATAGGAGGTATGTGAGATTGTATTAAAAAAAAAAAAAATCATTTAGAACTGGCTTTAATTAATTGTATGCGGACATTTCAGCATAAATTGCAATGCTGAGGCACCTTTGTTATGCCAAACTTTTCCAAAGAGCACAACTGGAGATATTAGAGCACACTGTGTCGTTTCTAAGATGATTTGCTCCAGTCAGCTGGTCATGGTGGTGTACCGAATTGAGTTATGGTGAGCTTTTTGTTTCTTCAGCCTTGAACTTAGGTTGGAATATCTTGGTCTTGAAGAACACAGTATGTGGTAAGGCACTGATCGCCATAGTCAAATCAAAGGAGGTTCCTTGTTCGTGCTGATATTGGGGCAGTGCTTCCATTGAGGCCAGTGAGATGATAATTGAATACAAAGATGCAAGACAGTGGTGATATTTTAACAGGAAAAATGAGGCATTAGGTATTTGTCCGTGTACTTCACAAATTGCTGTTTGCTGATAAAGCTGTGTAAGGTACTTTAGACTTAACCTAATTTATATTAAATAAAGCCCAGGTGTGCTGCACTTATTCAGGCTGGCTAGACCTTCGTTCTCCTCAAGGCAGTGGGGTAATGCACATTTTTTCACCTCTACCATTGTGCTTTATCCTTTCTCTCGCTTTATTCAGTTGAACCTTTTTAGCCTTCACAATACCAATTCCAAACTTTTACCCTCTGTCTGGCTGCTTCTTATTGTATTTTCTAGCCTGCTTCTGCCTTTTTACTGGCAAGGCTGGGATTCACTGTTCCATGTTGTGTTCTGTATTTGCAGCATGCCTTATGGATGTTTTTGTCGTTTTTTTTTGTTGTTGTTGTTATTGAAAGGTACCATGGAGATTCTCAGTTGTTTTTTTCTCCGTGCCCTTAACAGGGCTTAACTTACCACCCCATTAAACAGTCATTTCGTATGTGCGATTGTGATTACTGGAATGTAGGTTGCTATTATTAATCATCTTTCCACTCGTACTGTTACATTAATCATGTGAGGAGATGAGAGTGTCTTATTCAGAGTGGCACGAAATCCAACTCACAGAGCAAGGAATGACTTTCAGAGTCGTTTTCCCATTTGCCAGTTTTGATCCCTGTTCTGTGCCATTCTGCAGCAGAGTGGACACGCAGGTTTCATGAATGAAACACGAGGTGCAGGAACAGTCGGAAAAAGCAGTTTGGCACATTGTTTTTGCCAGAGTTCAGTAATGGGTTTACCCTCTCACCCAGCCACCAGCAAGAAGGCAGTCCTGCCCTGCAGAGCCTCCCTCTGTGCATTCAGGAGTGGCTGTAGTTGTGCACACTGGGCTCGGTGGCTGCTCCCCTTTGTTCCCACATGGCATGTGCTCTGCTGCGGCCATGCGCCCTCACATCATCCTGCAGGAAATGTGCTGTCGTGCACAAGAGGAAGGAGCCTACCTCCTTTTCTGCACATAAGCACGTCCTTTGGGGAAGTGTGCTTGCGGAGGAGCAAACAGGACAGTACAGCTGGAAACAGTCTGCTTGGAGATAATCAGAGCCCCAGCAGGAGCACCCTCTGAGCGCAGCTGCACAATTCCCTTTGCTCTCTAGAAGGCACTGCACCCTACGTGCAGTTTCCAAGCTACATTTAACACAATTGCCCATCAGCACTTAGGAAGCAGTTACCACAGAAACCCAGCGGAGACCAATTAGTCACATGATTAAATTAATTAAAATAACCCAGGGTATCTGCCATCTTACTTCTTTCTGCTACGAGTAGTGCATGACCTAGACAGAGCAGTAATTGGATGGCATTATTGTGCCTTTTAATCCTAGAATCATCTTCACGCTGTACGAGAGGTGGTCTTTGATTTTTCCTTTTCCATCTTTCTGCATAAATCCCTTCCCAGCGATCTGTGTTACTCCCTTGCTGCGGAGATGCATTATTCCTTTTTGGTAGATCTGTGCTATTGCACAAAAACATTCTCCAACCCCCTCAATAAGCCAACTAGTATCAAATTTACAAAACATCAGATTTAACAACAGTGAGATTTGTTATGTTTGGGATAAGAGGATTTGGAAACATTTTCAATTGCACAGTTAAGACTTTTGGAGGTCTTTAATGACAGCTCTAACAATACTTGCCAGGGAAAGCTCTGTAGCCTGTATTAGCACTTGACCTGAGAATTGTAAAGCACTAAGAAAAGACTGTATGTTGTGTCTTCATTTCCCAAGTAATTCAGTTATTGCAGTGGGCGCGTTTAAGTGGAACAAGCTGTCTGAGTTGTAACACTGCTTCCTGGGAAAGGCAGGCAGTCCGATGTCCTTGGTTGTTTTTAAAGCCTAGCAATGCACAGCCACATTCTAACTGAGTAAATCACTCCTTTGTCCTTGGTTTTTCTGCTGGCCTGACAATGGCATCCCCCAGACATCCATGTCATCTAGGGTTTCCTTCTATTATACCGGTGTCATGCTTCTGCATGCACACAAATCATCTTCACCTGAAACCACATAAAACATGGAACATTGCAATTTCCATCTCATCAGAGATTTCCTGGTGACTGCTCTGAAGTTACCTTGATCCATTGCACCAAAGGGGAAAAAAAAAAGAAAAAAAAAAAAAAGCTATTTCTGGCCGCAGAGTAGAGAGCAGCTTGCCTCTCCAAAGCAGATTCCATACAAACAGTCTTGACAAAATAGCATGCATAAATTACATGCCTCTGATGCATTAATTCGTGCCTAACAGAGCAAGTGGCAAAAACACTACATTTACAATGGATGGGTATAGGATGGAAGAAATGAAGTCTGTGGGTTAATGTATAAATAATCAACAGTTGCAAATATTATGGAAGAAAATGGCTTTGCACGTGCTGTATTGTTGAAGTGCCATGAACAAACATATTTTAAAGACTTAGCTGGCTCTGACTAGCCTGTCAGAAGGGATGTGCATGTTTGGCAGTACTGGGGCAGAGATGCCTCAACATGAGATAGGATCTTATCGTGAAAGGAGGGCTCTGATCACCAGTCATGGCAGTGACATAAGTGACCTCCACTAAGTCACAACACATTCCTGATGTAAAGCAAGCTTTGTGCCAGATGTAGTCAGTAGTGTGCCCAGGTAGCCAAGAAGACCGATGGCATCCTGGCTTGTATCAGAAATAGCGTTGTCAGCAGGAGCAGGGAAGTGATCTTTCCTCTGTACTCAGCATTGGTGAGGCTGCATCTCAAGTACTGTGTTCAGATTGGGGCCCCTCACTACAAGAAATACATTGAGGCCCTGGAGAGAAGGGCAACAAAGCTGGTGAGAAGTCTGGAGCACAAGTCTAATGGGGAGCAGCTGAGGGAACTGGGATTGTTCAGTCTGGAGAAGAGGAAGCTCAGGGGA
The DNA here is from genome assembly GCA_037305975.1 of Chrysolophus pictus. NCBI lineage: Eukaryota > Metazoa > Chordata > Aves > Galliformes > Phasianidae > Chrysolophus > Chrysolophus pictus. Next base: position 43,461,245 of record CM074578.1, read on the forward strand.
GACCTCAATGCCCTCTACAACTTCCTGAAAAGAGGTTGTGGTGAGGTTGGGTTGACCTTTTCTCCTGGATCGCAGCAATAGAAAAAGTGGTGATACACTGGCACAGGCTGCCCAGGGAGGTGGTTGAGTCACCATTCCTGGAGGTGTTCAAGAAACATTTAGATGTTGTACGACAGGACATGGTTTAGTGGGGAAATATTTGTGGTAGGTGGATGGTTGGACTGAATGATCTTGGAGGTCTTTTCCAACCTCGGTGATTCTATGATTTTAATGCATTTCTGTCATTTACAGAAATTGTCCCTGCTGACTGACATCCCTGGTATTCACACATGCACACACAAATTACCAAGTATAAATGAAACCAATTGCTCTGAGTGTTTCCATTTTCCTTGTGTTTTACTTGTCATGGACTACTACAGTGTGTGTAACTCTTGCTGAAAAATGGCCTCTCATGTAGTGTTTGATTTGGCTGTTTTTGCGGAAAGTGACAGAAAGAGAAATTCTCCATGGGATTACCCAACTTTTCAATACAGTGGTCCCATAGCGATTGGTTGAATTATGCTTTTATAAAACTGAAGTAAACTAGTGGAAAATCTGGTCTGAAGATTTTAGATACAGCAGCCACATGCTGTTGTTTCCAGGATTAAAAAATGTCCCATAAATATACTCATAAACAGGACCATGGGAAGTATGCGTTCTGTTTCGTATTTTCTTCATCCACAGAGCTGCCTACTAAGTTCTTAAGGCTCTTCTTCCTTTATAAGTCAGAAAAAAAAAGCATTTTTTCAGACTAGAGAAATGGAAAGTTTATGCTGCTGTTTCCCAAAGGCAGAGCTGGAGCAGTCCCGGTGGGGTGGCTGGGGACACTGCTGAAGGACGGTCACCAGGTGCTGCCGGACAATAGCTCCCACAGCATACGGATTACAGGTAGAGATTACAGCAAGAGAGATGTGCTGGGCAGTAAAGAGCGTAACATTTCAGTTGTGGAGGTCTTGGGCAGTGGGAGGTTTGCAGAGGAATCAGTGGGATTCCAGGTTTTCTTTGTAAGAAGGTGAATAAATTATATCTGCCCTCCTTGGAATAAAAAAGGAGAGGATATAAAAAGGAAACCTGATGAGGTGCAAGCAATTTTAAAATAGTTATTATGAAGAAATGTTATAAACGCACAGTGTATCACGTGCCAGAATAAATGAAAGCAAATCAAGATAGCAAAAGAATTTTGATGAAATACTTTGTGCTAACCGCAATAGCAGAAGCAATGTGTAGGAGCCATGTCGTAACAATCTGATTTCTGTAGGTGTTGTGAACACCTCAGCTGCGAGGAACCAAAGGGCTCTCAGCGAGGGGTCTGTGTGTGGGATGGGCCCGTTGTGTGCAGCTGCTCCTGGGCAGGCTGGAGGCAGGAGGAGGCTCGAACTGAGTGGCAGCAAAGCAGTCAGCATTTGGCTGATGTGATTTTAAAAAGTAGGAATGGATAAAACATGTACTTCTGAATCATTTATACATGACATTTTTGTGTGGTAGAGGACACGTAGGATAGTCTTCAGGCCTAAGTAAATAATCTGATGCAATAGATTCGTCACACAAGGAAGAATGCCAGTGGGAGAGAAACACAGTGCCCTCTCAGAGTCAGGGAGAAGGCAATATAAGTGAGAGAAGGATGATTTTGAGGGATTCCTTTTTGCGCTGCTGCTAATTCAGAAAGCTTGTGAATCTACAGCATTCTGATGTCCAGGATTCATCTGTTCTTAACCTCTTTTCTGATTTGTGTTCCTAAAATGGCTCTAACATAGAAGTAGTTATGGCAGAAATAACCTCCTGGAGGCCATCCAGGCATTTCTCTACATTGCAACAGAGTTTAATTGTTGTTTAATTTAATCCTAGTCAATTCTTATGGCAGTAATAGACAAAAGCATATAATAAATAGCCTGTGAGACTGCAAGAAGGTACTTAGGTACTCTCTTTTGATATATTTTGAAAGCTTTCCTGCACTCTTTCTTGTAGTCCAGATAGTTTAACAGAGTAAGTAAAAGTTTCGCAATTAAGTTTCCTGGTTTGTAAACAATGTGAACTGTGTAGGCTGTGGAGTTGAATTCTGGTCATTCTCATCAGTTTATCTCAAGTGATTTTAGTAGATTAACTGTTTGTTTTGTAGCAGCTGTATTCACAAGTGGGCCATTGCTTTAGGCATGGGCCCTTTAGTGTGAAGGATGTTGCTGGTGTTCTTGATTAGAAACAATGTACATCTCTTTGCCAAACATCTAACTTAGAGAGAAGGGAGCATTTCCCAGTGAGCTGAGATAAAGGAAGGAGGTAGGGGTGATTCCAGTGAAGGCAGATTCAGGTTGTTCTGACATTAAGGCAATTTGGATAGGACCCAGTTTCCAAAACCATATCCTATGCTAGCTCGTGTCATCATTCAGGATTTATGTTTACTGGAGGGGAGTCATTTTACTGTTGTTGTTTCTCCAAAATTCCTTTGTCTGAGGACTCAGCACTTTATACTTTATCAGCAACATTTCCATTGTCTTGTTTTCCTCCACCTGTTCTTCGCTGCCCACTGCCACCGACTTCTGCATACTCTCTAGGTCTTCCTGTTTGTGACACCAGCTCTTTTTATCCTCCCTAGCAGGTTCTTGCACCTTCTCCATGCCATGTTGCTTAATGTGAACTTGGCAAGAAATGAGAAAAAAAAACTTTCTTCCAGAATTCCATATCACTACTATATTTTTGTCCCCATAAATACTGTTTTGCCCTTTAACATCTATTTATATTTACTCCTCATTCTAGGAAGTGGCAGTGACTGTCCCCGTCACTAGGTTCATAACATGGTGGCAAAGTAATATGGCCTGCCTTGAGAGCAAATGCCCACTGTATAATACTTTTGTTTCATAGAATCCTAAAATCATAGAATGGCCTGGGTTGAAAAGGACCACAATGATCATCTAGTTTCAACCTCTCTGCTATGTGCAGGGTTGCCAACCACCAGGCCAGGTTGCCCAGAGCCACATCCAGCCTGGCCTTGAGTGCTTCCAGGAATGGGGTATCCACAACCTCCTTGGGCAACCTGTTCCAGTGCCACCTGTTAACATGTTTTCAGTAGATTCTCAGTAGTTTTTCCCTATATTTCTGCAGCCAGAACTGGTCGTGGTGAGGAGCAGAGTGTCTCCAGGGGAAGTTTTAGCTTATGAATGTGCTTGGTGGATTCCCATGCCCCTTTTGCTGCTCTGCTTCCCCCTGAGTGCATCTCCTGGCTATTTTCCTTTCACAGCTCTTTGGGTTCTAAATCCTGATCCCTTCAAAAGTCAAAGGTAAACCTCAGTGGCTTTCTCAGCAGCAGGATTTCAGCACAAGCATCCCTGTAGAGCAGAAGCTCTGCCTATGGTACAGGTGGGCTTGCTATACCTTCTGCCAGGATGGAGTGGCGAGGCAGCAGCCTTGGTCAGGAAGTGGCCTTCCAGCTCCTGGGAGGCAAGATGCTGAGGACAGTAGACCAAGGCATATCAGTTTTATTATCTCAGCCCTTCTGAGACACTCACAGCACTGCACAGCGTGCTCCTCTGTCAGTTCCACTCAGATTAAAAACTACAGTGAAATGTTTCTTTTTGTGTTTTTGGACAGGAAATTAGAGAGAACTTAGATACCTAATATGTACCTGAAAAGATAAGCGTTATTTTTTTTTTCCTTCCACTGAACTGTGTTGCAGAAAGAAATAGTTGACAAGAACTATTTGTAAGACAGTTGCCTTCTCTAGAGAGCTTACTACCCTTCATCTTCCATTACCCTGGGTTGTTTGCAGGTAGCATATTCATTACCATGAGCATTCTTGTAGGAGCACACAGTGTGCAGAGGCTGGCGACAAGCTGCTCAGTGCATAGAGCTGGGCTTTCCTCGTTTACCCTTTTTGTTTCACTGCACCAAACTGTGGAGCTGCAGCATAAGCAACTTAGGGCTTATTTACTTAGTGTGCAAGAACAAGCAAAACAGGGAGTTGTGACTGGTCAAATTATGTGTCATGTTAAGGGCCTTTTGTCTCCATTTGAGCGTTCTGAAACAAGACAAATTATGATATTTTCCTGTTAATTTCTGTTAATTTCTTTCCTTAATGAGTTTCATTAAAATCAAAGCTTCCAGAGGACTGAGCCATGACAGCTGTCTAAAGACTGTTTCGCTTGCTGTGGGCTGTTTGGGCTGAATAATTATTTGAGCTTTGTGAGGATTATTTCTTTAAATAAGAACAATGATACTCTGTTTGCGAGGAGTGCTGTGAGTGGTGCAGCACAGTTCTGTAGTGCTGACTCGTAGTACTCCGTGGCTTTCAGGAATACCTGGAAAAAACACCTCTCCCTCAGCCTGACATGTTTTTAATGATTTCAGTGGTGGATACAAAGGCAGCTGTTTCAGCTGGCAGCAGAAAGGGGGCTGAGCTTTTAATGAAGTAAACCAATTCTTGGAAAGAGAGAAGGGCTTATTCTTTACTGCTGCCTCGCTGTAAATGTGACCCAGGAAAGAAAAAGCAAGTCTTTCTGTTTTTCCATTCATAAAATATTCCTGCAAGCTGCAGATCTGTACTTCGCGAGCAGAATGGCAAACATTTCAGTTCTTTTTCATTTCCCCTACAGTAAAATCTTCAAGAAACCTCCTCATGTATTTCAGTGCTATTATGGCTCTTACGGTGTAGCTTAGTCTGTTTGCTGCACTGACCATTTTGTTTTGCCATGGAAATTCTTAGCACGAGGGGTGGGAATATGGGAACTGTACAATAGTTTGCCATGTCCAAGTTTGAACTGGACACTCACCACCTGTTCTCGCGAGCTGTTGCTCTGAATTCCTCATCGGAGTTGCAGAAAACCCGGCTGGTTTGACAAAGCTCGTGTTCGTATCATGAGTCTCAGATTTCAAGGCCTGAATGGTAGATTTTTGTTTTGGGAAAGAGTGTTTTCTGAGATTCAGGGACCCTCTCAGCTTCCTAAATCCCTGCCCCCATTTTTAACCCTGTGTCCTTCCTGTGCCTGATTCTATCACTGAGCTCCCATTCCTCAGAGGACAGAGGCAAGCGACCTCTGCTTAAAATGAATTCATTTCAGAGAGTGGTTAAGCAGAGATGGCACCTCCTTGCTTGCCACAGTGCTGTGAATGCTTCCTGCATCAACCCAAATGCATCTTGTCCCTGTCACACGACTGGGAACAACTGATGGCTTCCCGCCTCAGTTAGCATCAGCAGGGTAATGGCCAGGAAAGTCTGGCACATGGGTTTTTATTAGCGGGAGTGACAAAATGCAGCTTAATTTCAGAATCGCATGTTGATATTAGAAGGCAGACAGGAATGCTCAACCCTCTCACCCCTAGCAGCACCTGCTATAACAGAAAACTAAGCTGAGCATACCCAATGCAGTGGCTGCCCAAGGTGGATCAGGCTGATGTCGGTGCTGCAGGGCTGGTCTCACCCTGCAGCAGCTGCTTGCTAGGTGCTGGGAACAAGGATGGAGACAGGCTGCTGGTCTGAGAGCAGCAGGGAGCACCCAGGGGGGAGCAGCAGGACCCCATGGCTCCAAGCACTGTGCCAGAGCAGCCACTTCAGTCGTCATCAGGCTCTGGAGAGAGTAAAAATGCTTCCTCTGCTGGGATTTCCCAAAGCATGTGACGACATTAAGCTACCAGTTTCCCTGAAGAAGTAAACAATAGGCTTTGCTTTCTCAACCTGCTCTGGTCCGCCCAAGCCCCCATCATCTAGCGGGAGTGGATTACACTGTCTCATGGCTCTGGCACTGGTTAGAAGTCCAGGACCCACATCCTAATTTCTTCCTGTAATTTCTTCATTACTACGTAATTTTAACAGGAAATTTCTGCAAGAAATCAGCCTCTCTTAAAACTTTCTTGTGATGAAAAATGAATATAAAATGTTTAGTTTGGGCTGGCTTAAGGGGAGCTGCTTACTCACTGATAGAAAGGACAGAAAAGCTGTTGTGATTTTCACCTCATGTTCATGTTTACACGAACTTCCTCTTACTTCACAAAAAATCAGGAGGACCGCTCCTCAGCTGGTCTTTGTATAGACATCCAGCTCTGAAAAAGCAGGTGTATATAAGTCCATTTGCAAAAATTCACAGACAGTTTTCTTTTTTTCCACTTTGAGCAGTCTAAAAATCTTAGTTTTTGTCACTTCTTGATCTCAGGTGCTAGCATTATAGAATCAGTCACATTTAAATGCTTTTCCTAAGGGACATGCTGTACTTCCAGTCAGTTGTTGGCTTGTTTTGTGCCAGGAGTTCAGGATCTGCCTCTCTGCCTTTGCTGTTTCATGAAATTTCATGGCATGGACTTGATCTCACGCCATGAGAACTGTCTCGGATATTCTTAAAGCATGTCCTGGGAGTCCTTGCAAAGCAAGCCTTCTCCTTCTGTGGGCTCTGCTTGGCGTCCTTGTGCTCCACTGCTAAAGGAGCATAGAAATTCTCTGCTTTTCTTTTCAAAAAATGATGGGTTTCAGAAATCAGCCTGTTTCCTGCATATCAGATGTAATGAGTATAGAAAATCTGCATGCTTTGTTATCACCAGAGGATCCCTTCAGAGGGACACTCCTTCCAGAAGCACTGGTTATGTTCTCACATTGACCCCGCGAGTTGATATGCAGCCTGGCAGCTATACTCCACAAGTCCGTGTTTTCAGCCTGAGTGGGTGAACCTGGAACCCAATTATTTTTAGCTTATATTGTACCTGGATTTCTAGCTGACTCTTGGTGATGTGAAAGCTCTTAATTGAATGTAATCCATGAAAGATTTACTTTCCTGATCAGCTTTCTCTCAGGAAGTGATTTTAACTCATCAGATTCCAGCTGTTCCTTAAACCCACCCTGCCATCAAATCTGTCAGTTTAATTGTGAGTATTGCAGTTCAGTATCCTGCTGAGCCCTAGACCTTGTGCCCCCTATTCTTTTGTTTTCCATATAAGTCGATTCATAGAATAACACAGGTCTACCCTGGTGCATGGGGAGATGAGCAAGGATGTGGAAAAAAATGGAAGTTGGTCTGATCTAGCTGATCCAACGAGGGTTGTTGAAAAACCCTTTTCAACTTTGTTCTTAAAATCCTTCTGCTTCCTGCAGTGATCCTTCTACAGCAGCCAGCTCTTAATGCCCAACAGGGATGAAAAATGATTCAAAAAGGAAATAAAAAACACATAGACTTTTGCGAGCTCTCTGAGCATTTGACCAGCCCTGGCTGCATGTGGCAGCTCCACCCTCTGTTGAAGCAACTCAGTTGTAGTTGTAGGATGTGGAGAGTTGACTCTAAAGTTTTCCATTACTTCTAGGAGCAGTAGAACTAAAGCTAGAGATTCACACTCAGTTACAGATGCACATGACAAGGCCACTGGATCTTTCCTCCATATCATCTAAAGAGAAATGGCGTATCTTGGCACAGCCTGCAAGTTTTGTTTCTTTTCTGTTTCTGTGTTCTGCTTTCTGTGACTGTGCTGCAGAGATGTTCCCCATTCCAACTTTTATCTCACCATGTGGCTGACAGTAGCAAGAGACTGGGGATTGGGGTCCCATGGAAACAAAAGCGGCTATTGAAGGCGATTCTAAAAGACCTGGGTAATTAAATAACTATATATAACTATAAATATATAACTATATAGCTATAACATTAAAGTTTGTTGAACGTGTCCAGGGCTGGTATTTTCATTTTAAAATAAATCCTAATTTTAATGAAGTAAAAGCTAAAGGCTCTGCAGAATACCTAGTCAAAATAATTTCCTAACGTCTATAATTTTTCTTTCCCTTCCCAGTTGTATGTTACGGAGAAAGTGCCTATGTAATTGGTAATGCTTCAGCAAACTCCCATTCCAGTAGGGGTGTTCAGGGAACATTTGGACGTTGTGTTGAGGGATATGGTTTAGTGAGAACTATTGCTGATAGGTGGATGGTTGGACTGGATGATCTTGTAGGTCTTTTCCAACCTTGGTGTTTTTGTGATTCCGTGATTCTGGGTTTTCTTGGGTGCTCTTCTGTAATTGTCTGAATTCCTCTGAACAGCTCTGCAATCCCTTGATGGGGAGAGAAAGATTTAAATTTCTGCTGGAAGGCTTCACAAGAGTGATGACTTTTTTAGTTAATTTGTATGTTTCTAGGAGTACAATCTACGTTTCCCAGCTAATCATTCAATTGAACACAGAAATGCAGAAAAGTAGAAGAACAAAAACTAGGAATCAGAATGAAATTTATCTCTGTTGTTCTTCTCAATAAATTTGCAAGCTTCTAGGTTAGTATCTGTTGAGTCTGAAGTACAGTTGTCTTATTGTGGCCCAAGTCAGGATATTGAAAATTGCTGAGTTTCAGGAACATTGAGCCTTCTCACAGCAGAAGTAAACACCTGGAAAAATATTTGTAGTGTGAACAAACATATGGAAGGCCAGAGAAGCTGAGATGTCTTAGCTTACCAAAAGCCCCTTTCCAGTGACCAGCCTTTCCTAGAGCAGTTAAAAGAGGAAAAGCTGTTCCATGTCCACTGACATCAGGACTTTCTCTTATGTGTTTTTCTTCCATCCAATACGTAGTGTGTAATCAGGTGTGCCCATGCTATGCATCTTGAACACAACCCCTGTCTCTGAAAGTCTCTCACCAGTTTTGGAAATAATTTATCTATCTTTTCCTGGAGGTAGAATTGATTGCCCAGGGAGGTGGTGGAGTTGCCATCCCTGGCAGTGTTCAAGAGGCGCCTGGATGAGGAGCTACGAGATATGGTTTAGTTTGTGGTAGCAATGAGAAGACAGTTGGTAATGAGAAGACGGTTGGACTAGATGATCTTATAGGTCGTTTCCAACCTTGTGATTCTATGATTCTATGATAGCCCCAGTGAATTCCCACGGGTTTCTTTTGAGATTTGAAAACAGATTCCACTGCCATCTCCAAAGTAAATTCCTAAAGCCTGATGGTAGAGCAGCTGGAATGACTTCAACTTCCAGCCGAGATCAACCTGGCAGCCCCTGTATCCTGTAGGCAAAGTTCGTGGCTCTGCACATCAAAGCTGGTTTCTTGAATGTTCCTGGTTCCAATGTGGGAGTTTTTGTGGCATTGTTATTAACAGCTGTTGGATGTGTCCCTTGAGGATGTGTCACCCTCCATTTGGTTTTGTGCATAGTTTTGGTGTGGGTACTGTGTGGTGACTTGCTCTGCAGAGAAGTATTTTCTTTTGTTTATGTTTCACAAATTTATTGAATGTCTTGTTTTTTGCATTGTGAGAAGCAATGGGTAGTTACTGGGTAGCTAATAACCACATTTTTGATAATAATAAAAAAAAGTTTTTGGTAATATAAAATACAGCGATCTACATAAACTACTACATATGCTACATGAGCTACAAATTCATTCTCACTCAACTTTTTTTCTTTTTTTAAAGGGTTAAGACCCTGTTGTTTAGTATCTTCTTATAAAAGAGTTGTTCCAAACCTCCAATTGCCCTTCACTGTACATTTCCTCATACAGTTTTCTTCAATACAGACAATGGCCTGATTTTAAGGAGGAGCCTGCCATGCATTTTAAAATAACATTTTAATAGCATTTGAAAAAGTAGGTTTATCCAATGTGGAGATGCAATTAAAGTCGGTTGTTGAAAATGAACTAGCATCAGCAGCAATTAATGCTTGAGGCAATAACTTGTTATTTTCCCCTTTCCTTGCTTCTATTTCATTTTCATGTCTTTGATAGGAGATGGGACAAAAAGTCTTGCCGAGACTTATGTTGCTGTTCCTTGTTTCTTCTCCTTGGCCGTGCAGCAGGCAAGGAGTCACCCATAGGGCTGGGGAAGAAGGCAATGGACACAGGGTGATGGCAGAGCCATGCAATGTGCTCCCATGAGATGAAGCAGATGAGCTAAACTTAGCTGGAGGTTGTATTTCATCCTGTCTGGCATGGAGAGGAAGCACAGAGGTCAGTCCTGGCAGTTTGCTTGTTCATTCCTATAGGACTGGGGAGGAAAAGTAATGTTTCCAGTCAAGTTTTTATTTCAGAGAAAATTCTTTGCATCCTAAAACTGCCATCCCTTGTGCTTCCCTTCTCTCTTTTGCTTACTCACCACATTTCCTCTGCCTACACCTACTTGCACATCTGGAGTCCATGAGAAAGTAGGAAAGGAGGCTTACTGTGATTTTGCCTAGTTCAGTGCTGTAAAGCAAGATTTACTTACATAATCCAGTAGCAGTGGATGTAGAGAGCAAGCTCCTTTACCAAACCTCTCACACACTGCTCCTACAGCCCTCATGGCATGCCCATATACCTGGAAGGACTGATGGCCCATTGCTCCTTGGGTAGTGTTCGCAAGTTCAGTAGCGGTCACTGCTGGAGACAAGCCTGACTAAGGGGTCCTGAGATCTGATCCGGTGTTCTTCCTCAGATTAAAATAAAGAGTGCCTGTTTCAAGGTTGTAGTGGAAAAAATCCGCTCAGATATCTGGTCCAACCAGTGCAGGAAGGTTTTCTGCCATATGTTTCCACAACCTTCAGCCCGAAGAGCTGGAGGAATAGGAGGCACAGGACTGAGCACAGCTTGAAGGCTACTGTGTTGGATGAGGAGAGCCAGTGCTGTGCTTGGGCTCATACCCAAGCCTCCCTGTGTCCATCCCCATCCCATATGCTGGTAGCAGGCTGGAGGCTGCAGGCCTGCGCGAGGAACCGTTGTCCTAGAACAAAACAATTGTGACCCACGGCAGCAACATCAAGCTGGGACTGACGTTCCCTCTTTAACTTGAGCCTCTCTGCTTTTCATCACGATGCCAGGAGTTGTCAGCTTTAACTCTGGCTTTTTTTGATTTGTGTCACAACCTAATAAGTTATAGGCCAGCTTCTCCTGTCGATGTTTTTCCAGCACAGAAGGCTTCACATTTTGTAAGCTTTTACAGCACAGCTGCGCTCGGAGATAAAACAGAATGTGTATACAGTACAGTATGCATTCAACTGATGCACTAGATTCTTCCCACCATATGTATAGAGTGGTGTGCATTTCACTCTGATACCTCACTGCCAAAACTGCCAGAAGCAAATAAACAAATGGCGGAAGAGAGACACCATATGACGCAGTGCCAGGCACATGACCTAGACTTTGAAAAGAGACCCTGCCTGCTTTTAGCGGCTCGGAGCAGTCCAATTTTTTAAACCTTGCCTCTGCTGTGTGAAGTTTTCTGCCACTGTATGCTGTGAAATGTGCTGGTTGTTAGGGAATACTCAAAGATTTCCCCTTCCTGTGAAGCAGCTGATGTTTCAGCTCCTCGTGCACAATGCTCATTTTCACTTTGTTTGGTGCCAGTGATTCCGTGTCAGATTTTTAAAACGAGAGGAACAATGGAGTTGCGTGAACTAGTCTAATTCTGGAAGGAATGCTACTGTAAAAAGACATAACACATGTAATTAGAATAATAAGATTAATAATAATAGCAACAATTCAACAATTAATATATAAACAATTCAAATGAGTCAAATGGTTGTTCCCATCTCATTCCCTACAAAAAAGTTATTAAGTTGCATTTCACAGAATAGATGGTGAAGATGCTTGTAATAAAAGGACATGAATGTTAATTACATGGTTAGATGTACTTAATTTAAATTATAATTCTGTTCCTGGAACTCATTCTGATTATGAAAAGGGAATGCCTTAGCTTCTCTTCTTTCTGGCCACCCTGTTACTGAAGAAAAGACGATGGTGGTCCTCATCTGCCTGTGGCAGTAAGAAATATGGGCTGCTCATCCTGCCTGCTGGCCTTCAGGCACAGCCTGGTCATAGGTTGAACAGATTTTGGTGGATGTCAAATCCAGTTAGCCCAAGCTTTATCAAGCTCGGTTTTGTTGGTGGCTGTGCAGGGCAGGCAGGTGCTTTTTTCACTTTAGAGAGGCTTGAGGTACAGGTTGAGAAAGTAGACTAAGAACTGCAAAGGTACTTTACAATGCAAATACAGAGCATGGGTGCAGGCAAGAGAATTGGGTTTTCGATTTTGTTAGAGTCAAATATGAAATAAAAATTTATATCAGAATTTTTAATTTAGCAGTTATATTCAGTAGATATCAGTGTGCTTGAAGTGTAAATAAATTTAGAGCTGATTCTTTGCTTGACGCTTTTATAGTTCTATGTACTAGTGGTAACAAGAGCATTAGTTTCCCCCAGGTCTTTCTGCCTCCTGCCATAAGACATACTGTGATCAAGATAAGTACCTCTATATCTTGATTAAACAATGGTAGTTATGGAGCTGTATGTGGAGGATGAAAGGCCAAAGGCCACATTTGTACAAGTTTCTCCAGGCTCTGCTTAGATAGATATGCCATTTCAACTCTACCCTAAAATGAGAGAAGTAATTATCTGTACTGGCCACAGAAGAGGCAACTTTGGCATTGCAGCTTGGAAGTTAAGGAACACCAGAAGTACCTCAGTAATTGAATATTGCCAAGCCCACCTCAATGCCTCAAGCACAGTAGTCAGGGGCACTCATTGGCAGCTCCTAGATGCATACGGGAATTCCCTAGCCCCATCTCTTTTCTTCCCTGTGGATGCAATAGCTCTGTCTTTGAGGAAAATCTGACAGGATCACCTATTGCATAGGGCACCAATTGGAGGTGAGTTGGTCCAACAATTGAATGGGTACACTCTCAAGGTGATACTGAATAGTCCATCAGACACTGGGGAAAGATTAAAGAAGGCCGGTGCTGTAAACAAGATTATTGGCTACATTTTTGTTGGAAGTGTTGGACAAATAGATCTTGTGTAAGAGAGCATGGAAGAGGCTGGAATAAGCCTATGGAAGCTTTAAAAAGGTAATGATACCACCCTGAAATGCTGGAAATGGCTTGAACAGGCTAATGCATATGCATGAGGAGACAGCAGTGCTGAGAACATGCAAGAGTTCCGTGCAACCTCCAAGGTTGCTTCTCCGGGCAAGAGTTGCAGGTGAAAAATAGGAAAGAGTAAATTAGAACTACAGGAGAGACACAGCCCCTGCATGTTGTAAGAGTCCAGGCAAGTTGGGTTAGGGATGGAGGAGGCAAACAAGCCGTTTGAACCAATGCAGAAGATAAAGAAGGTGGTGAATATGTTTCTGCTTGCTCGTTTTTCTAGTGGAAGCATCTCGATTTTTAAGGTTGTCTTTAAGAGGTTGAGTAGTATGTAGATATATATTTTTCTATATTAAAATGCACATAGTAAAAACAAAGCTGCAGTCAGATAGAGCCAAAGGTGTGAAGTAAACTGCTGGGGATGGCTCTAAGTGGATTCCTGTCAGCACAGGAACCTGGCCAAGGATCTACCTTTAGCTGCTCCCCGTGGAAGACAGTACTAAACAGAACTGAGAAGACAAAGGTGCTTTTCAGCAGATTTCATCTTACTGTGACAAAAAGAGAAAACTCAGAATAAGACTTCTCAAATCTCAAGGCAAGTTGGGAAGATAAATTATAGTTGCTTGTCTCCTATTGCCTGAAAAGGCCTGTGTGTTCTGGACTTTCTTACAGGCTTGAATGGACAGTTTCTTGTTTTCAGGCATGATAGTGGGGCCTCTCTGGGAGATAGAGAGTTGCTGTGAACAGGCATAATAATAGGCATGTTATTGAGAAATAATTTGCTGCCTGTGTTTGGTGCAAACTGAGAGGCATTTGAGTTACATCTTGTTTGTCAGGAAGAGCGTAGCACCTTTCTCCTTAAAAGGAGAGTGGAAATCCTGGAAAAGGGGACTGTCTGCTTTGTGTTGTATCAACCTATTATTCTATCTTTGAAAGTAAAACTGAAAAAAGGCCTAATAAAAGATGGTGGGGAGGGGAAGTAGAAGTGCTGTACCTGGTGTTAGAACTAAAGCCAGTGATGATGTTGTGACCTCAGTCGCTGACCTCCAGCTGGGATGTCTGGAATTATAATCAGTGCTCCTCACCACCAGCCAGGTTGTGCTTTTGTTTTGCTTATAGCTGCTACTATCCCACCCTTTATTGCAACCATTCATCATCTGAAGAAAGACTGGGAGATGATAGAAAATGTCATTTGTATCAAAGCTTCCTCTCCTTTCTTCTCATCCTTTCCTTGCCCATTCTCCCGTTTATCCTCCATTCCTGTTAGATTTTGCCCCCCTTGACAGATTGATCACCCCCTAACCCCATCATAACCCAGCTCATAAATTACTTCTTTAAAAAATATTGTGGCCCCTCCATTTTCAAATGGGAATGGCCCAAATGATCTGTCACTCATGGCCGAACCGGGGAGAGATTTCTATTTTCACACTTTAAAAGGCCACAACAAATCCAGAGAATAGGTTCCTGCCTGTATGGCATTGATCACAGCTGAGTGTTTATCATGCTTACAGATGCAGCAGATTTAAGGGAAAGCTTTACCAACCAGATCTGGCCATTGTTTTTCCTTCTCCACATTTATTCCAAGTGCAGAACTGTTTATATACCACAGAGATGTGAATTAAGAAAAAGAGTATGTGTAGAATTTTCCAGCTGTTGAAGTCTTATTGTTATCTTCCGTATCGACCAAACCCGTTGTCTCTTAATTGGCTATTGACTGTTGTGAGGCGAATAAGGCAAGCTGTCATAGAGGGGAGGGTTAGGGTACAAGGTTTATCTTAATGGTATGTTGATCATCACTAGTCTATAAAGCCAGCAGGAGAGGAGTTCATTAAACCAGCCTGCAATTGCTTTAAAAAAATATATGCTCTGGGTCAAAATGATTAATCATATATGTGATACCACAATCAGAGGAAATCAGCAGTGTTGCTTTGGTACTGGCAATGCCAGAGCTTGAAAAAAGCAGATGCATTGAAACAAATTCATTAGGGACAGCAATTTTTTTTTTTTGTCTGCGAGCCTTAGCTAACTATAACCAACATTCAAGGATTCTTTTTTCCTGGATGTTGTGTTTTGTTTTTCTCCTCCCCATGTCTCTGGCAGGCTGATTGTAAACATGTGATTGCCCTGTGCAGCAGCCTCTTGTCTGTGCCTGGGAATTCTTGTAGGAAAAGCAGTGGTGGAAAGGATGCTTGAGCTACCTGACTGTGAAACGCACAAACTGCCCCAGAAAATGTTTTCATCCTATAAATGTAACGCATGAGGAATGGGAAGAGGAAGGGAAAGCTTGTTGGGAATGATCAGTTATGCTGCTTTGAGCTGCCCACTACCAAAATGGAATCTGCTGGGAAATCTGTAGTATATTTTAATTTCTTTCCTGGCTATATTTTAGGCTGTGTATTGAATAAGTTACAATAACTGTCAAGCAGAGTCCATTAGTGTCTCTGAATCGAGCCTGCCATGAATCAGAAGGGGGATTAGCAGGACAGTCTCAGTGTTATGAAGGTCTCACACAGCTGTGACTTGTCGAAGAAGGGGCAATAAACAAAGTTTTTTTTTTCTTCCAGATTATCTCAGTGTGATGTTTTTGTTATCATATTTATTCTCTGACAATTCAGAACTGGTTATTAAAAATTTATGATACGGGTAAAGGTTTGAGCAGTTTGAAAAATGAGCCTTTGTGGCAGCCACCTGAACACGTCCCGTATATCACTGTGCTATGAAAGCTGCAGAAACTGCCTGGTTATTATCTAGCAGAGGAAGGAAGAAGGTGTATAGATCTGGAAAGTAAAGGGGAAAGGAGACTTAATGGGGAGTTTTTCTTTGAGAGAAGAGGGCAGTTCCCTGCCTGGACTGCTGACTGGAGGCTGGGCCACTTTCACCTGATGGAGAGTCCAGGATTCTGAGCTGCTCAGTCATTCACTTCTTCCCATACACATTACAGCAGCGGATCAGGGAAGCAGGAGCTGTTGTTCCATCAGTTGCTCTTTCCAGATATAGGACAAAACTGGAAGCTGTCATCAGTTTTGGCCAAGTTTTTTTTTTTTAACTGTGATAGAAGGGACTATTGCATGTACAGCAGTGCAAGCTGTATGAAAAGAAAAGCCTGATGAGGAGCTCAGCAGAAAATCACAGTTCTTCTCTAAAGAATATGAAACAAACCTAGAGAAGGAAAATGTGTACTGAATCCATAAAGCCAAATCTTTGTGTGTGTGTGTGTGTGTGTGTGCGTGTGTGTATGTTTTAAGTGAGTTTTAAACACAGTAGGAAGAAAGTTATGGGTTTACCGGACACCAGGGTAATACTGTTGTTAGCATTTCCTTTTGAAATTTCAGTTATAATATTACCTACATTACAATAGAATGTGCAGATTGCATTTTAAATATATACTGTGGTTAATTTTATACCACAAAGTTGAGTGAAAATTTTAATACAAAAAGCTGAACTGTTCTGAGCCACAGACCGTGAAGAAAAGCATTATTTAAAAAAAAATAATCCACAAATATCTGTTTATCAGATTTCCTGGCACATTTGTTCATAGTTTTTGGTGTGCTTCTGTTATGCAAGAAAATGAACATGACATTCTTCATTTGCTTTGACAAGGCTAATTTCAGAAACATTGCCCTATCATTCCACAGATTGGCACTTTCTCCTTCTTTGTCACAAGGCATTTTTCTGGGGTAGCTTTTCTCAGCAAAACTGCCTGTTTCCCAGGAGTTTTCACACCTTCAGAAAGGGACAATGGGAAAAAGTGGGCTGGATTTGGTTAGAATAGCAGCTTTGACCCAGTGACCATTTATTTTTAAAGTCAGAGAGTGTTTCTCATGTCAGCACAGGGGAGGAGGTTCCAGGATGTTCTGAATGGTGCATTTTCCCCAGTTTTAATCACACCAGTCAGATCTCTGGCACCCCAAGTTATTTCCACAACAACATCAACCCTTTCCCTGAACTTGTGGATTTGAAACACCTTTCTGATCTAGTTTCTCATCAGTGCTGTTGTTTTCAGACTTTGTATTCACTGTTGGCAGTTGTAGAAATTAAATGCCAACGAAAATTTGGACAAAAATTGGAGGCCTTGCCTAGGTTCACCACCACTGGTTATGGACATACGATGGTAAAGCCTTAGCAGCTCTTTGCAAGAGGTGGTCTGCCAAAGAGGGTCCCTGGGCTTATCTAGAGTGTCTGCAAGGAGTTGTGCCTCAGATTCTGTTTGGAGGTGACCTCTTTACAAGGACATCTTCTCTCCTCAGTGACCACATGGCCTTGCTTGCTTTGAAGGGTACTGCAGCACAGCGGCCTGTCCTGTAGCATATGGGAACTGGGAGTAGCTGAGTACCAGGGAGAGGTTTCAAGAGAGGCTGTGGGCAGATCCCAGCAACAGAATGGTACAGGCCAGATGCGTGCTGAGAGGAGAGCCACAGTTCCCAGCTCTTGTGTTGCTATCGGTGACTTCTCTTGCTTCAGTTCACTAGAGGCTTCCTTCAAGGGAGCAAAAGAAGCTAGCAGAATCCCTGCTTGTTTTCCTCTGCACACTTCATAAAGGAGTTACAAGAAGGCACATTCCCAATTTCTTTTTAACTTCGTAGATCACCTCCAGCAGACAGATTGTCTCGTGGACCACTTCCCCTCCCCTTGGCGATCAAATAACATTCCTGTGGTGGCTACAGCAGTTGCTTACATGGAAAAATAACATTAGGAAAGTATTTAATGTATTTTTAGCTGTCTTTAAATGCATTTTAGCAGCTGGAAATGAGGGAAGTTAGTACCATGTGGCCCACGGACTCTCCGTAGCCCACCACTGACTGTTCAGAGCTGCTTGCAGCAGAGAGCCCCTCTGTGCTGGACAGGCTTCTTTCACTTGAGGAGGGCACAAGGTATGGGATGGCCAAAAAATGATGACTGTGGAGGCTAGTGGGTTGCGTGCAGCTGAGGGATGTGGTGAACCCACAGGTAGTCTTGCTCTGCCATTCAGGAAAATCTGGGAATCCTTGTGGAGATACTTCTCGTGAAGTATTAGCGGGGGTCTTCCCTGAGGGAGGGACTAGTTCCCTGGGTGCAAGATGCCAGGGATCCTGGACAGGCTCTGCTATGGGTGCAGGGCCATAGTGCTCCCACTAAGCCCAGGCCAGAGTGAACCCGTCCACATTTCTGGAAAGAATACACTCAACAGATGGAAGCGGAGTACTATTTTTACCGTTGCTGGTGCAGCGAATACAGAGACCATGACAATTGATTATGTGGGACAACAGCAATCCACAGGAACTGGAATTTCAAGGATTAGGGTCTCCCCAAGGATTTCCTTCCAGAGATGCATTTAGAGGATGAGGAATTCCTTACCCCTCTGGCTGGAGAGATACCTCTGTGGGGAATGTGGAGGCACGGTGCTCTGCCCCATCTGCAGCCAGCACAGGACAATAGCATTGAGGGCAATGCAGGCTTCTCATCACAACAGGATGCCAGCCTTACGGCAGTTGTCTGTGCTTCTCTAGTGATGATGTTTGACTTTCCACAGCTTTTTTTGTCCTACCAGAGACGCTCAGCCTGCCTTTAATATATCTAGGGATGGCTGCCACGTGTTTCATCCATTTTAAAGGACATTTAGGGAAATTAGATGGCAATTTTATACTGAGTAAGCAGACTAATATTCTGTCACTCTGCATTACTCAGTCAGACATTCCTCCTAGAAAGTAGATGTTAGGTGTTTTCATTTGAGTGGCATTAAACTTTTGTGGACCTAGCATTAGGATTTTATTGCAAAAGCATTGTCCTGTTGTAGTGAAAGCTTTGCATTAACAAGTTCCATCTTAATAAATTATTCTGTTCAGCCTGCCTTGTGACTTACACTATCATGAGATCCTGCTCTTAATATTAAGCTGCAAACACAGATTTCCTTTTCCAGTACTAAGGCTGCATAAAAAGGCACTGAAGCTAAGAAATCCCCAATCTGGATCAAGATATTTTTTTTCTTTATGGAGAAACAAATATCCATGCAGAAATTGAAATGCTTTGGAGAGGAGGAAATCCTACTGTAGATTGCTCTTCCTCCTTCTTGTTAAAAAAGGAAATCTTGACTTAATATATAGTCTGTTTCCAAACTACTGGCATCTTTCACAAATATAGGCTGCTTGGGTGATGAGCAGATAGCACAGTTTGTGTAGCCAAAGATAGTTGTCATGATGCACTTATTAATGAGTACACACTGAACATCAAATGCTGTGCTATTTTCAGAGAGGTCCTTTCAGATCTCTCTTTCTGTTCTTTTTTGGATTTCTTTTTTTTTTTTTCCACTTAGCCTCCTGCCATTTTCCTCCAAAGCTCAGTGTCAGGGAACAACAAGGGAAGGGACCGGGGAGAGGAGGTGCACTCATCCGTCCAACTTCCTCAAGTCAGGAGCTACTCTGTGCACGCCATTTCTGACAGATGTTTGCCTAATCTGCTCTTAAAAATCTCTAGTGATGGGGCTTTGACAGCCTCCTTAGGCAATCTACTCCAATGCTTTGCTGTATCTATCATTAAGACAGGTTTCTTGATATCTAACCTGCAATTAAAGGCCACAATTTCCTCTGCCACCCGTCATCATGTTGAACTTGCAAGTCAAGCCAGCCCCACAGAGATGGCTGTCGTTTCCTCCATAGATCTTCCTGGCCATCAACACGCCCCGGATGATGTGCTCTCCTCTGCCAGCAGTCCCTGCGCTGAGTTCCCCTCCTGGATGGCACCCTGATAGCAGGCAGCTACCTGCCAGCTGGGGCTGCGCAGTGAGGGATTTGGAAGTCCCAGGAGAGGTGTTGCCGCAGAAAGGTTGAAGTAGTTTTCTGCTGATGAAAGTGAGTGTTCACCAGGATCCCAAGGCGCAGAATAAGAGCTGAAGCCTTTATTGTCCTGGAACAAAATGTGCTATGAGAGCGGTCGTACCATATATTGCATACACGCATTCATTACATCTAGCACTTTGGACATGCACTTTTTGTTGAAAGCATTTCTGAAACAGTATTGGGGTTTAAAAGCATTTTAGAAAACAGGGAGATGACAGGTTTGATTTGCTTTTTTTCAGCTGCTTTCTTTTGAACAGTAGCACTCAAAATGCACCCCATGGCAGTGGGGCTGATGGAGAAGCTGCAGATGCCAGCGTGCTGGGAGCGAGGCAGAGAGGCAGGGCAGCTGGGGCAGGTGCCTGCTGGTGTACAGCAGTGACAGAGAGGGACTCAGCACAGATACAGGCATATCACAGTGCTGCAGTGACACGATAAACTCTGAGCCTCTCTTAATACGCTTATAACGGTGCTGAACATTGTAAGGGTATTTCCTTCTACAAATTATTTACAACTGGAAGATGGTAGTGATGGATTCATGTGAGGCAGCTGGGGAAATAGGTCTGGCTGCTGAAGGCAAGTATTTTATCCAGTGAAAAGGAGCTAGCCAAATATACTTTTGCTGCTTAAGTAAATGATAGCAGTATGCCATTCAACTGGTTTTGAGACAAGGAAATTTTGGTGACATCTGAAGTTAAACGAAGTAAGGAAAGGCAGGAGGGGAGCGTGTTGCTGGCAGCAGCAGCCTTTGTTGAACCAGCAATTTTGGTAAGTGGCTCAAGGTCAGCGGGCTTTGTCTCTGTGTTGTGACACATGCATCACAAACACCCTGCTATCCATTTCACTTTGCAAGGTGTGTGCACTGGGACGGGGCCCCAAGAGACAGGCTGCAACCTGCAGCCTGGCACGTGCGCAGCATCCAGCGCAGCTCCAAGACATGGCTGCACGGCTTTTTGCCGTGCATTTGCTGCATGGCAGTGCTCCCAGCTCTGTGCAGCACCCTTAAAGCCCCATGCAAGGTCTCAGAAGGTCTCTGCCACCTGGCTGCATTGAGGTGCTTCCATTTCTGCAGGGCAGAGCTGCTGCTGGAGCTGCTGATGCTGAGCTGTGCATGGCATTGGGAGGGCATTTGTGTCCCGCTGAGTTCTGAATTGCTTGGAAGGGCCTCAGCGAGCTGGCCATGTCCCTTCAGCCAGGCTGTGAGATGAGAAAATGATCAAGTTTGTTTTCAAAATGAGCAATTTTATTTTATTTTTTTAATAAAATATGTTCAGATTTGGACTTGGTTTTGATGCAGCATGGGAGGGAAATGTATTGTGTGAGACACAGTTCAGTTCCAAGTTAATAATTAGAAGAATACATTTAAGCCTTTGTCAATATGAAAGGGATTTCGGGCACTCGGGAATGCTTTGCCCTCTTCTTTGTGCTAGAAGGAAAATTGTAAAACATTTTCCACACGGCAGCTATTGAGGCAGCAAAAGAAAAAATATATATAAGCTGCTACGACACGCACATTGTAAGCTATTTTTCTATTTCCTGATAGTAGATGCTGTTTGAAAGATACTTTTGGGCAAAGTTTGCACTTTTAAAAATTGCATTGTCTCCACTGGGCAAATTTACTAACGCTGCAGGGCAGACAGCAGAGAGCTGAGGTGCAGCTGGTGTAACCCCGTCACGTTTTCCCAAAAATCCCTGCACTGCTCGTCCGCTGCTTCCCTTTCCCAGCCCTTCTCCAGAGGAGAGGCAGAAGCCTCTCTGCAGGCGAACCAGCCATGCAACGTGCAAGGTGCAAATAGCTTTCACAAATGCCAACGCTAAAAAAAATGTCCCCGCTCTGGCAGTGTGACACGTGCAAACAAGCAGCTCACACCGCACCACGCAAGAAGGGACGATGCAGGAGCTCTGCCACAGCCGTGGAGATGCCATGCCCCGGGCCTGGCTGTCACTTTGCTGTGGGGACTTGAACCACAACGTGCCCCCCCTCTGTGTCCCCCCACGTCCCTTCCTCGGCCCCACTCCTTCCCCCACCCCCGGCTCATTGGGGCTTATTTAAATACGCTGGCAGAGAGCCAGGATCTCATCATTTTAATGCAGTGTAAAATGGAATGTGCATAATTATATGCAAGCCATATGCGAGGGAGACAGCTCAGCTGTGAATTTCGGGAGGCTGCGAGAGGGAGAGAGCGAACAGTCAGGGATCAGATGAGACGGAGCGGAACAGAGTGCAAGTGTCACCCAAATGAACAGTGTAATGAGTGCTCTGCCGACACTCCTCCTCTCACCCTCTTCTCCCTTTTGCTTCAGCTCAAAACCCGAAAACGCTGCAGATTAGGAGGAAAATGCTATATGCAGGCAGTGTTGCTAATGGGCTCTGGTAATGTCTCCATTTAAACTTCGGCTTTCTTAATTAACAGCGCAGCTCCAAATAACCGATAACTTTTAATGCATCTTCGTAATTAAATATTTTTCCCGCGCTTGATGGAAGGGTGGCTGCTCTCGCGAGCTGATTGCTCCTTTTGGATCTTCGCTTAAGCACGGAGGGGGAGTCCGTTTGTCTACAATAGTGTTACATGTAAAATATGACTATGAAAGCTGATTTATTTTTTTTGGCCTTGCTGTTAAACTGAAAATACATTATCTAGGGATTGCTTACGCATGTCAAAAAGTTGAAACGAGAACGTATGTAATGTAATCCTGAAAAATGCAATGAAGTAAATGGAAACCCTGAAGTTACTCACAGTTTCCAGCTCAAATATTTTGTTTTGGGTTTGTCCTTTGTTGTTCTAATGATTATGCTGCGATGAATTTGCATGTTCAACCTAAGCTGTGTAAGAGAACGGCATCGCAGGTTCTCGTATCTAAAAGGTGTATTTAAACAAACTTTTTAATGATGTTGTGTTTGGGGATTCCCGTCTGTTTTAATGATCTGAGCTGTTATGCTTTTAGCTATTTTTTTTTCCTTCCATTATTTGTAAGTCCCTAAATAGGCCATTATATTTCCCTTCAGGCTAGAGATGAAGATGGACATGCTGAAAATTTTCCCCAGCAGCACTATGCTAAGGAAACTCCAAGACTTGCCTTCAAGAATAACTGCGAACTACTTGTAAGAATAACATACTTACAACAAGTCTAGATTGTTACTTTAGCACAGTGAAAACCGTTTTTCTTTCTGAAAGGCTTTTGTTCATTATGCCATACATTATGAAATATTTCTTTTTTTTTTTCTTTTTTTTTCTTTTTTCTTTTTTTTTTGTATGTTTCTGTTTAGCGTTCTTATGCTAGTTCTGGTATCCGTGAACGATTTAAGATCTTGAATTGCTTGCCAATCTCGTATGTTTGATGTCAGAATGTGAACGGCCTCATGGTGCTGCCTGGTCCCATGTGGTGCAAGGAGACAGCCAGGCCAGTGCCCCAAAGCTCTCACCCACATCCACTCAGTACACACGGCCGTGGGGCTCAGAGCTTCCTCGCCCGCAGCCCTTTCCTCGCCGCTCCTCTGCTGCGGGGAAAGAGCAAAAGCCAGGAAGCACTGATGGGGAGCCTGCAGTGTTTGCAAGCTGAAGCACAGCCACTATTAGCTGCAAAGGGATCTCAGTTCCAAAGCAGGGTTAACTCTGTTCATTTCAGCGTTTGCAGCTAGGCGAGATGAAAGGCAAGCAGGAATGCCTATTATATTTCTATTAAATGAATCTGTTGGGACCTAATGTTCTTGATTAGCTTGTGAAAATGAGTGCTCCACAATGGGTTTTTCTGTTTACCTAGAGTAAATAGAGAATGAATTGTAGTGTATGTAAAGGAGATTCATGCACTGCATTTGAAAATGGAGGTTGAGATGAATCGGTAGATCTCTCCCTCACCCTTCTTCTTGGCCTCACCTACATAAAATGTGTCATTTGGCTAAATGGAAATATTTGCAGAGAACCAGAACGCAGGATTAGATTTTGAAATAAGCTGAAACAAGTGACAGTGCTTTTGTCCTAATTATAATAGCCAAGAGAGGGATAGCAGAGGAGCAAGCTGCGTTCCCAAGGCACTGAAGCCTGTGCAAAAGGTGCTGACCAAATGCCAGCATTGATCCCCTGTCCCAGGTGGGACAACCAGGGGGGCCAAGATGCTGAGCTGGGATAACCCAGCATGAGAACTGGCCCCTAGACTGGTGCGATTTGTAGAGATGCCCATACTGCTGTCCTTTTGAGGTGGGCTTGGCATCCACACCGGTGAACCGCAGGCTCATATACCACCGGCATCCTCGGTGTGAAACCAGCCCCTGTGGGGTCATGACAGTGTTTTCAGGGCCACATGTAACACTCAGAAGAGTTGGCTGGTTCCCAGTGTAATTTCCTCAAACAAAAAGGGACTTGAACCTTTTGACCTGGGCTTGCTTCCTCTTTAATCCCTTGCAAAGCTCCTGGTGGTTTCAGGGGCAGCAAGGTTACATGCTAAGGTGAGGAAAGTAGACAAACACAAAAAGGGATTCCCTGTGATAGTCCCAATTCCATTGCCTATTAAGTGGAGGGGTTTCATCACAGGCATGCTTAATTACCGTGCCCTAACTCAGACTGTGAGGATCCATCCCATGCCCCCACGATGTCCCTGAAGTCAGGATGGCTTCTGAGTGTTGCTGAACTTCGGAACTAGGGTCATAAGACAGCACAATGGCATGTATACAAAATAAGAAATGTGTTGTTTTGACTGAAAATCTGCTTTATTTTTAGCGCAAGCTATGAAAGATCCAATTAACCTCCTTTGTACTATTAAAATCAAGCGTTCTTTCAATGCCCTGTTAAATACTCCTTTATCAGTATCCATGTAAGTTATTGCATTGTTGTATCACTTCTGTACCTGGCAAAAGCTCAAATCATCCAAGTTAGTCTTTCATGTGCATTTTTGGACAAGTTTCAGTTCTTGTTTAAGGAAATAATAAAAGCAATCTGTCATAGTTGTATTTTCCTATGCTATTGGAAACAAAATTGGCAGGGATGTAACCCTTACTCAATTCGCTGGTAGAAACGAAAAAAAGTAGACAAACAATGAATACCTCTGCTATCTTTCAAGATGCATTTTAGGAACTGATAGTGGATGTACAATGGTGGGACTAGGCTTCAGGGGAAGGAGGAACTGGTGTCATTATTTGTTGAAGATGCTACATGTTTCACAGAGAGGTAGTGCCTTTTTCTTAATGTTAATGTTTGCCTTTTTTTTAATTTTATTTTTTATTTTTTTTTAGCAATGATGTATTGAAATGTGTTTGAGAGTAAAATGAATGTCACAGGAACTGGCCAGTAAGACAGCATCTGTCTCCTGAAGGCCAGTTGGAATTCCTGAGTTTGTGCTAGCAATTGTTTCCTTGGGAGGGATGAACCAAAAATATGAAAGAAAGGAGCGGGGACTCCAGCTGCTTCCTCTAAAAAATATTTTCCCAGTGGTAAAAACTTACCCAGGCTCTAACAGTGCAAGTCAGGCACTGCCTGCCTGAGAAGGAGTGGATAGCTGAGATTCTTAAAGGAAAGAGAAACTGAAAGTTGTTTATGCTTTTGAGGATGAGGAAATCCTTGGAGTTTTCTTAGTGCAGTTGAGTGCTGCGGTAGGCTGTCAGGTGAGCTGGAAGCCGAGGCTCCAAAGTGCTTTCTTTGCTGTAGGGTTCAGCTGCCCTTTTCTTGCTGCATTGAGCGTCGGCTGCGGGCTGGGGAGATGCTTGTGCTGCGTGGTGCTGGCAGGCGGGTGCAGGGCTGGGCGCTGTGGGGCTGTGCGCGGATGTTTGCCCGCGGGAGCTGTACTACACGGGCTGCATGCTAATAGCCTGGGTCACGGGCACCAGGGAGAGCTTAACTCCTGACTACTTGGAGGGATTTGAAAGCATGGCAGCCTGCAGTACTGCAAGTCATGTGCTATCTTCACTGCTCGCACCTCGGAGGAGGAGATGCTTTGGTTAGAGTGATGCAGCTCTGCTGTGTGTTTTTTTATTTGAGAGACAGCTTGATAGGAAAAAGGAGGAGGAATGAGTTATAATTTGTGCAGCATAACCCTCTGAGTGCTTGCAGTGTATGTTAAGAAAAGCAGAGACAATTAAAGATTTTAGTTGGCATAAAAAGCCATTATGCAGTTACAGGATTAGGTGAGGGCGATCACGTCCCGCACTAAATCCAGATATGTTTTGTGTCATGTGCTGTGTCTTACAGCACAGAAAGCAAAGTGGATGAGAAGCTCCAGTCATTGAGGAGATAAATTTTTCCCTGTGAGCTTTTCTGCAGCTTTGTGGATCGTGTTTTCTTAAGATTAGTTACCCATGATAAATACTGAAAAGTGCATAATACAAATTTCTTTTTAAAGAGCCTGGCCAGCATGCTGTTTTGGCCAGCCACCCACCCTACTACCATAGGCACTGCGTCAGGATTTTAATTCCTTTTTCCATGAGTGGCTGGAAGCTTTTCTTTCAGGCACATCTCTTTGTTTCCGCAAGGAAAAGGCAGAATTTAGTCCTCTGGAAGCTGATTGTAAAGGAGCAGTACAGTCCAGCGAATAGTGGATCTGGGCAGAGATGGGATTAGTTGCTGAGAAAGGGCAGGCTGGGATGAAAAGGCCACTGAAAAGCCTCCAGCCCTGGCCTTAGCCAGCTGAAATTCCTCAGCCATTGCCTAGAGAAAGGGGAAATCCATCTGGCACCTACCCAGGTTAGTCAGGGTAGGAAGAGCCATGCTTGGGTGCCTTTTAACAAAAGTGGGAAAGAAAAATCAACAGTTCATCCTTCCCCCCTCTGGGCTTCCCAGAATACCGAGTCAAGGTTTCAGACGAGTGTGCTGCTGTCTAAGCTCAGGAGGGTCCGATGGGTTACGGAAATTAAATGCCAGGTTGCTTTCCAGATCATTTGTTTAGGGAGATGATCTGAGTACCACCCACCACTCTGGGACTACATGTAAAGCAGGCAAAAAAAAAAAAAAAAAAGCAACCAACAAAAACACAAATAAAACATGAAGAGCCTGAAAAAAAAAATTCCTTTCCAGTCCCACATTCACCTGTGATCCATGGCTGTGCTGCAGTAAAGTCTTTCTCTTTGAAATCAAAAAGTCTGCTCCCAGCAGTTCTGCTCCTGGAGGATAAATCTGTGACTCCAGTGTACAGTGACTTAGGAGATAGTCTTGGTGTTCGGAAACTGTTACATAAATGACAAAAAATAAAACATGCTTGTTATCAGATTGAACACAAACTCACCCACAGCCATTGATCTATAATCACTAACAAATAAAGGGAGAGAAAGCTCTGAAAAGATATCTGACGCAAATACAAGTGAAGCACAGAATGCAAGCTGCTTAGATGTGAGCAGAAGGCTGTCATGGTTGCAGTGGCAAAGCTGAGAGGAGCCAGGGCTGCAGAGGATGCTCCTTTCAGTTTCTGTCACACTGTTGCTGCAGCGGGGAGCCAGGGTCAGGGAGCCTGGCACAAGGTGGCACCCAGGCAGGCGACAAGGGGGGAAGTCCTGACCTCAGAGTTATACTTCTGGAAAGGGAATCACTTCAATACTTACTAGACAGGCTTTAGAGGGCACTGAGAATACTTGTGATTGGATAGGTCTTGCAGCTTTTGTAGTCCTAGGCACATTAAACATAGGTACGTGTATCAGTGTACTCGGGTAGCCACAAGAATTTGGGTTTCAGAAAGCAAGGTTTGGGTTCTCCCTTTTTACAAGGTACCTGACCTATTTCCTGTGTCCCAGTGTCAAGTAAAACAGTTATTGATTCAGTGCTGAAATGAACTGCCTGTTGCTATACTTGCAATCACAGACCCTTAAAAAAGGATTGAATCAGGGCGAAATTGCTTTGCTTATCCCCTCTTCTACCTTTCCCCTTTTGTTGCCTGCACTGCCTCCTTATTCCTAGCAAAGAGCAAAAGCAGAGGCCCTCCGTGGAGTCTCTCTCCTTCCTTTTAGGTTCAAACCGACAGAGGGAGAAGGAGAGCACCTTCTCAGCCTTCCCAGGGGCTGGGGCACCTCCAGTCTTCAGGGCACTACCCTGAGTTGGGTCTGAAGGAGATCCCACTGCCCTGAGGATGTAACAGGAGAGAGCAGCCTAGAGCTGGGGCACCGTGTGCTGGCAGTACCCACCCACCAGCCAAAACCTCCACACCAGACCCGACTGCTGTTCCAGTGATACCTGTTTTTTGCTGCCTCTTTCCTCTGGTGCCATATTTTGGTTGTTTACCAGTGGGTTTCATCAGCTTCTTGATCAGTTTGCGGCCGCAGCCCGGAGGCACCCCATGGCACACTGTCAGCTGTGCCAGCCGCCATCCGGGCATGCGGCTGGTGGGAATGCACGGCTGCCGATGGAGAGCCCAGCGTTGTCTTCAGGGGCTTTGGAGCAGGCCCAAAGAACTGTCAGAACTGCAGTTACAGCTCTGGAACAGAAATATCGAGCAAAGCAATTTTAGCAGAGAATTGGTACGGGTGTTCTTGAAAACTCAGTAATCTTGGCCACATGAAATTCAACCTTTTCTGTGACTGAAATAACAGTGGAACTTAGGTCATATCGTGGTCTGATCGTCTGTAACATTTCAGTTTCAAGAGCTAAATTGTTCATGAGTTAGAGCAGAATATTTTGTAAAAAGAACCTGCTCCAGACCTACCAAACCCAACCAAAACAGAACAAATTGCATTCTGCTTCTTTTCAAGCAAAGGGAACATCCCAGGCAAAATCAGCAATGATTTTTTGTGGTCCTGAATTGTTGCCAGGCTGGGTATGCCATGTGTGTGCTGCATCCCTCTTGCCCTGTTCTTGGTTATCCATTTTTCTGCTCCACAATGGAAGGGATGGTGGTGGCTCTTGTTACAGCTTACTTATGGGATCTGTGTTGGGAAGAAATTCTTCTTTGGGGCTGGAGAAGTTTCCTGCATCTTCCCAGTCCTGCCCTGTGTGCTCCCAGCCTCCTCCATGTCAGTGGCAGCCTTGTGCCTTGCCTGCCCTGGGACCTGGGGGAGGCTGCTGTTCTCCTTGACTCACAGCATGTTTAGGGCTCTGCCAACGTCTGATCCAAATGCCCATGAAATCAGTAGGATCTCTTCCATTAACTTGCTGTGAGCTCTGGATCACACCCTGTATTCCACAGGCAAGGAAGGACAAACAAGTACCCAGAGTCTCCTTCCCCCTCTCTGACCAGAAAGTGCTGTAGGCCTGCTAACAGATAACTGGAAGCATGGCAAACACACTCTTTTTTTCTATAACATTGAATGTGAAGGCTGTGATCAGAGACCTGCAGGAACCTGCAGAAAGTACCGCCATGCCGGAGTGGATAGTCACACACAAAGAGGGAGCAGCTTTGGAAATAAGACCCACGTCTCATTTTTTGGATGCACAGGGCTGCTGAGGGTGGCCACCGTCTGCAGGTTTGAGTGGGAGAAGGGCCAACTCAGTGGTGGTACGGGGTGGGATTAAGCCATGTGATAGGCAGATGCTTTCCATGCCTATCACTCAGCGTTTTTATGGGGCTGGTGGGGTGACAGGATGTGTTAGGACTTTTGGGATGCACACCAGCCCCATCCCCTCACCAGCAGAGCTCCTCTCAGCACTCCAGTTATAGCCATAGCTTAGCCTGGGAGTTCTGGTTGGGCATTTTCCTTCATATCAATACAGGAGTATTATTTTAGAATGTGACACTTGACACTTTGCTTTCCTGTCCTCAGAAGGAGGCAGTTTTCTAGTTTTTGACATTATTATTATTTCAAAAGAGAAGCAAAATGCATTTGTTAAAAAGGAAAATAAATAAAATCCCATTACAGCCCCAGTTCTGTTGTCTTCCCAGAATCAGCATTAAGGTTTTTATTAATAAATGTGCAATTATTGGTGATTTCTGAATAATTTCTCCTACTTTAATTTCTTCTCACTACAGGGCTGTGCTGTGTTCCTCTATTTTTACTCTTTGTTTTCCTCATTTGATGTGTTCACTGAAGTTATAATTTTCGTATTATCGTAGAACGAAAGAATCCTTAGAGTTGGAAGGGACCTTTCAAGGTCATCTAGACTGACTTTCCTGCAATGAACAGGGACATCACAGTTGATCAGGTTGCCTAGGGCCCCATCCAGCCTGGCCTTGAAAATCTCCAGGGATGGGGCATTCACCACACCTCTGGGCAACCTGCTCAAGTACCTCACCACCCTCACTGTAAAAGGCTTTTTCCTGATACCCAACCTAAATCTACCCTCTTTGAGCTTGAAGCCGTTTCCTCTTGTTCTGTCGTCACAGACCCTGCCAAAGAGTCTGTCCCCTTCTTTCCTGTAGCTCCCCTTTAGAATATACTAAACATGTTCTTATTGACAAATGTTTTTTTCAAAAATGATCTCAAAGAAATATCAATCTTTTCATTGGCTGGAAGTTTAAACAATTAAGTTAGCAAACTCTTAGCTGAAAATTGATTTTAGAAGGCTGTTTTTTAATGATAATTTCATTATATCTTAAAGTAAAAATGCCTGGAAAAAAGAAGTTATCTCCTCCCAATTTTATAAAACTTGAAAAAAAAGGTTTGTATCCATTGGAAGGATTGTGAGTTGTGGTTTTGCTTTATGAAACTGGCATTCATAACCAATTTAAATAAAATTCAGACAGTTTTTGTAGAAAGGTTAAAGTATGAAGATATGCCTTGTTCCAAAGAAAGTTAAGTTAAATTGGAAATAAAATTTCCAAAGCTTTTTCAGAGCTATAAATATTTGCAGAAGGTATTTGCAGAGGAATCAGAGGACTTAGTGGGGCATGAAGGACATGTCATGGGGCACACTGGGAGCCACAGATGCCTTTGTACCTGGAGCACCAGGGCCAGGCCCCAAAGTATCTCCTGGCTCCCACGACCTGCCATGCCTTTACCTCAGCTCTCACTCATGCAGCATCAATGAAAATGAGTGTTGTTGGATCTGAGCAAGTTCTACATGGACCGGCGTGAGCTCTGTCATTCTGCAGTTGGCTCCTGCCTTGTATTGCTGAACGTACTGCCATTAAAAAGGAAGAGGGTTTGAAGGGATACTGCTTTGGCATCCCTTCAAGTAAAAGGAGTCAACATAAGAAAGCAGGGGTTTGAAAATCAGGAGTTGACGGTCTGTTTATTTCTCAGAATTAAGGTCCATCCCATGGCAAGGCCCTCTCTTTGGGAACCGTTGGGACTGTGCAGGGATGATGCCCAAGCAGGGCAGGTTAACTTCACACAGCCGTGCTCTGAGGGCACTTCAGAGCAGGTCTGTCTGCAAGGAGCAGGTGCTTCACTGCTCTCTGCAGTAGGATGCCATTTCTACAGAGTATAAATCCTGCATTTTATTATAAAAGTTAGTACCAATAATTACTTAAAATTTAATGAATTTCAGTTCTCACTTAATTGCTTTTGAGTAGTTCACTTAACTTATTAAAAAGAAGCAAGGACATATTCATTTAATGAGCAGCAGAAGCCTTGGCCTAGCATCTGCCTACATTCTCTTCTCAATTAATCAATTATAGTCCAATGGTGTGTAATTACACATTAAGAAAGTTATTGGATATCTCAGCATGGCTGTCCCAGGGGGCTCATGAATACACTAATATAACACACCTGTAATGACCTGTTCTCAGATCTGCAAATTGCTCCCATTTCTCTCTCTCTCACGTTGCTAAATGAAGATGAGAGCAATTACCATTAACTTTTTGAGTCACATCTAGTCAATGAGAGAGAAAAAAGAGCCCTACCAGCATTCATAATAAATCTGCCTTTTGTTGCTGAGCGTTGCAGCAGCACCAGACATTGAGCTGTAGGGCAGTTGGCGTGCCTGGAGACTGCACACCACTCTGGGAGTACTGCAGCAGTCAGGACAGAGCACACCTGTGTAGGTGAAAGGAACGGACAGACCATGTCTGATTGTACCCAGGCATAATTGGCCAGTAGTGCTTCAAGTTAGGCCGAACTGCAGAGCTGATCCCTATGCAATGGCTCTCAGTCTGTGCATAGCAACTAAGCCATGTTGCTGTTGTGTGGAATTTTTTTTTTCAAACACTCGAAAGAACAAAATTTACTATGTAATGGCACAAAGGATTTGGTTGTGTGAGGGGATACGGTCGCCGATGCTCTCTTATTAATGCATAACAAATGGAACCAAGGAGAGGCTCTTAATCTGCATAATGAAGTCTGACAGATTCTAAATTGGTGATTCAGTCAGCTGAAGGGCCCAAAAATGCTGTGTGGAAGTGAGCGTTTGATGGCTCCATAAGTCAAACAAGCGATGATATCTGTCAAGGTTTTTATAAATGTTGTCTTGCACAGTGTGATTTTGATGTGCTGCTGTCACCGTCTTTGGGAAGAAGTGTCTGTTTCTCCACATGAAGCATTCTTGTTGCTTTCATTTGTAGACTCAGGTGGGTGTACAGGCAGATTAACGCCCAGAGATACCCTGAGCACTACTGTTCCTTACAAGGAGGGTCCATTTTGCTTGTAGCAATCTGTACGATTTCATTGCTGTACCCTGGCACCAAACTAGCATTAGCAACTTCAGTGAAACTTCATTGTGACTGGACATTGCTTCTCTTCTTGAGGATGGCCCCTGTGTTTGGCGGGGTGATGCTCCTGGTAGATTCAGGGGGTCATACATTGCTCATAGAGTCAGTGGTTGGGCTAGATGATCTTAGTGGTCTTTTCCAACATTATTGATTCTGTGATTCTATGATTAGTTGCGCTATAGCAGTGACAGTGGGTATTTCACTCTGGTTTCCACCTGTGTCTCATGTCTTCCCAGTTCCACTGGCTTCCCAGCACCCTTGGCTTAGGACATGATTTGGTTCACGTTCCTACTGCAGCACCCCAGGGCTGAGCTCTGTTCAGGATCTGCTGATAGATAATGAAGGAAAGCAAGCACGATTTACTCGAAATAATTAGGTGCAGATATAGGATTGGTTAAACCACTTCTAGAGGTGCTGTATCTGTCCATTAACTGGATACATATTCCATACGACATCCACATTTTTGTCAGCTGTAATCATGAGATCAGCAGCGTATTTTTGCATCTGTACTCCTTAGAGTTTGCACATAGAGCCATTCAACTCAAGCAGAGGTACTACTGGTACAGCTAGCTATCTGCTATCTTGATGCCTGAGTGTCTGGTCTTCAGCTTTGAAATGAAGATTCTGTTATTTAATTACTTTTGCATGCAATTTGAGATTGAGATTAAAATGTTGGAAGTGCAAAACGATATCTATTATTTAAAGTTGTGTGATACTCCAAATAGCTGACAACGGCACCCTTGGTATTTGCAAAGAGAGGTTCATTTATTATGAATTGTTATCTGACACAGTAGTGGAGAGCAAGTTCCCAGCTTTACCTTCAGGCATTTCAAAACCATCTGACTGCCCAGGCAATGAAGCAAGCTCTGCTGGAGTAGTCCATGAGGATCCCACAAAGTGATCAAACTGTGCACATGTACATTGTTCACAAATCCTGCTCAATGCATGGTTTTGTTTATGCTGGGCACCAAAATTAAATTCTGTGCTCAGTTGTTTATTTTTAGTCTGTGCTTGAATGATCAATTAAATATGTTTAAACAGAGAAAGTAATGCAGTTATATCATAGAGCTTCAATATGCAGTACAGTATACTGTTGCACAGGCCAGCTAAATACGGGACCTAAAAAAGCTGTCAGTTGATTCTTTGGTTGTGTAGGCTTTGTGTGTCTGATGGGGAGGAGGATGGTTATTTCATTCAGCATCAAAAACGTGTTTCTAGCTGTATTCCCTGCAAGAGGCTGTAACTCTTTCCATGTCACTTCCCTAATTGAGCAATAAACTCAGGATTGTACTAATACTTTTTATTATGAGGAATCAACGTGCTTCTTCTAGACAGGCAGAAAAATAATTGACCACCTGTGCCCAGTCCTGAATGAACATTACTGCACTGAAATAAATGTCTCTTCACTCAAGATGGGAAACAGTCATTTTCTGAGAGATTTCTTTCCTTCATTACACCACAGAGGTATAACAGCATGTGATGTGTTCCTGGGGTGCCTTTCTGCTGCTGGAGTGATGTAAAGGAGTCTCCAACTGGGGAGAATATGGCCCAGAGATGGGTTTGTTTTGTACTGGGAGGTGGTGAGAGGACTTCAGGCTGGTGGAGCTTTGGGCTTATTGCTGCTTGCCTAGCACGTGTTGTAAGGGGCAAAGGATGCTAGAAACTAAAATAATAGAGAGCAAATAGATTGAGTATAGAGAAAAGATAAATGCCTCCCCTATCAGTTATTTTTCACCTTCTATTGCTAAATCTGTGGGGCTCCCTCTCATCTCCGTCTCCAGATGTGGGCCCCAGGTGTGCGTGACAGCAGCATGGCCCAGCTGGAAGTTTGCTGCTGGGCAGTGCCCCTGGGAGCAGCCTCCCTTACAGCAGGTGCACGCACACTGTAGCAGGCACAGGAGTTGTGCAGGGTCTGGAAAACGTCTGCAGCTTTCTCGTACGCATGCCTTGGTCCTTGCTTTCCGAGATATTGCGGGAGACTGCGCTGAGCAAATGCTTTTGTCCCCACGGGGTTTGCACAGCGTACTGCCATCAGGCGCTGCGCTGTTGTCCTTATCCAGCGTGCCGAGTTCATTTAATGAGGGCTACACAGCTGATAGGATTGCGCAGGCCAGCAGTCCCGCTTTTTGGCTCTCTTTCCTGCAGCCACAAAGCAGGGCTGAAAGCTGAGGCCTGGGTGAGTGCCAGCTGTCCAGAGGTCAAACCAGATTAGCTGTGGTCACTGAAGGGAGATAACTAGAGGGCTTGGCTGCCCACACAGCCCCTGAGCAAAGCTAGATATTTGTCTGCCTTTGTTATGAAAATCCATCCCAACGACCCAGCCGAAATTCCAGCTGCCCAAAGTAACCGTGATCCCTGCTGGTGGCCTGTCTTTATTTTCTGGGCTGCTGGGGTGCCAGGGCACTTGTACCACAGCAGGAGCATCATGGAGATGTCACATCCCTGGAGGCAAAGACCTCACATGCATCAAAATCCAGCCCAATGATGCTCTTTGCAGTGGGGATGGGACCTGCTATGCTGTCTGGTGAGATGCAGAGGGCTTTGCTGATCCACCAGGTACCTGTGTGACTCTGTCTCAGAGGAGAGACCTGGAGGGCATCAGCATCATGGCTTTCTTGGAGGGAGGCAGCAGTGTTTGGGGTTCCTGTGATATATTTTCCTGCTTCTGCTGTGGGATTAGCTCCTTCTCATAGCTCCAAACGCAGCACTGTTGTGAGCTCTGAGAGGAGTCTGGCTCAAGGCAGGTCAGCCGGAGTTTGGGATGGGTGAAGAGCAAGAAGGGGAGAGGAGGAGAGAGGAAAGGACTTTGTGAGAGCAGGAAAGTGAATACAGGTCACTGCGACACCACACAAGCTGTGTGTGTGATGCCTCCTGACACAGGGCACCCAGGAGCATGGGGGAACCATAATGGGTAGAGATGGCATGGGGAAACTAACATCTCCTGCAGATGTGACATCCAAAAAGCTCCCCAGCCAGTGCAACTATTTTTAGCAAAAGTGCAAACAGTGATAGATGCCGCGGGGCTTCTGTTGCTAAAATCTGGCTATAAGCAACATATTCATATTTAAACAAGTCAGCTTTGCACGTTGAAATGAGCAAACACCTCCTCTGCTTGCTTGTTTGTTGTGTAGAAGCCATCAGCATCGCTCCTTGTCCCTTCCCATCAGTGGGGATGTGGAGCGCTGTGATGGATGAGTTGTTGATCTAGCTTGTCTGCAAGGCCACTACATGTTTATTTCTTGCACGGCATTCTATTGTGCAATGCTAGAAATAGGGATGTGGGCCTGCCCTTGCAAAAGTAACATCTTGCACACAAAACAGTGCCGTGCCGCTAAGCTCTCTTGGCACAGTTTGTACAGCCAAGCACATCCACCGTGAAACCCAACCCTGAGATGCACATGAATAAATTCACACAAAGTCAAGAGAGCTGTGAGCAGCAGAGGCCTTTGAATGCAGGGGGCAAAGCAGCAAGGATGGAGCTCCCATAACTTCTCTTCTGCTTATTGTAGGCCTGTGTCACCTCTGGGGAAAGGCCCCTGGCTTACACTGGCATTATTTCTAGCCAATTATCCTATTTAGGTATCTCATGTATATTTAGGTCTTGAAAAGGTCAACAGCAGATCACAGCCAAGCAGGCCTTTTTGAAGCTATAGGACTGGAAGCTTTGCTTCTAGCATCATTAGGAAATAATTGCTTGTGAATGTCCAGGGATTCAAATCTGCATGCGGGAGCTCTGGAAAGGAGGGCAGGAAGGTTTAATATATTTTTGAAACAGCTGCTGCTAGCGTTGCACCTGAGCAGTGCTGAGCAGCCCTAGCAGGGCACAGCCACTGCCTCTCCCTGCCTTAGGCCCTGGAGCCCTGGAGCCCAGCAGCTTGCCTCTGTGCCCATCCCCTTAGGACTGTCCCCAGCATGAGCACACTTCTCCATACAGAATTCATCAGAATTCATTTTCTTTCTTTCTTTTTTTCTTTCTTTCTTTGTTTTCTGCTCCTTGCAACATTTTCCTTAGGTCTCTCTTCCCCTTCTGTCTTCCTTCCTTGCAAGCTTACTTTCCCTCAGTTTAATTATTCTCTTCCGTGGGTACAAGGCAACAACTTATGTCACATATTTTTGGTATGTCCAGTTCCTATGTTCTCTATCTCCTCAGGTCTGTGGTTGTAGGAAACCCCTTTCCTAAATGCCCAGATGTTACTAAATGGCGTTCTTAACATCAAAGAAAGACCAAGCTGCTGCACAACGTGATGTCTCGCTATATCATAGAATCATAGAATGGTTTGGATGGGAAGGGGTTTAAAGCCACTCAGTTCCAACCCCCGCTGTGGGCAGGGCTGCCACCCCCAAGCTCAGTCTGCCCTGGGTCCCATCCAACCTGGCCTTGAGTGCCTCCAGGGATGGGGCACCCATAAACTCTCTGGACAGCCTGTGCCAGTGCTTCATCACCTCTGAGTAAAGAATTTCTTCTTGTGAGGCTTGTGACTGAACACAAACATGAGTTCCATATGAGGAAGATGGCCCTGGTGTGTGGTGTTAGACCAGCACCTAGTGAGACAGCTGCTCACCTCTAGGCTCTGCTGCAGCTACTCCTGTCACCGCAGTCAAGTCACCTCATCTCTCTTTGTCTCTGCTCCCTGTTCATAAAATGGACATCACTGCATTTCTAAATTTCCTATCGGATTGTGGGGAGAGATTCCTCTGGCTTGCTCTGCCTTTATCTCATCCCTCTGCCCACACTGCTGGCAGGTGGGATAAGATGCCATCAGATCAGAACCATAGAATCATTAAGGTTGGGAAAGATCACTAGCCCATCTAGTCTAACCGTCAATAGCCGTGCTCAGGGCCAAGCCTGCATTGGGTGCAAAGTAAAGCATCTGTAAGGCTGTTGGTGTTGCCAAGTCATGCTAATATACTACGTGTTTCAGATACCTACTTCTGAACAGTAACGTCATTTAATTATTGTAATATTGCAAATTAAGTTGCCCACACACAAATTCAATATAGCTTTAATTATTGTATGTCGAGGGCCAATTAAGTGCACACCAAAACCGAGTGGCGTGGTTTTGGTTTGTCATCTAATTTGTTATGGTTCACCCCCCTCACCTCAGCCAACACTGCCTGAGTCAGGGGCACAGAAAGCAGCCCACGTGCGTACAGCTTCCTCCTAAACCTCCACTTCACAGGAAAGTAGCAGCTGACATAGAACATTTTTTCTTGAGATCCAGCTGAGAGCTAGTTTTGAGGCATGCCCTCCATCTCAAGTGAGGAATGCAGAGAAGGTAGGTAGGCAGGCAATCATCTCCAGAAAAGGCACTGAATGCAGTAACATTCACACACACATCAAAAAGTTTGCAACAAAAATCCTAATTCTGCAGGGAAGAAAACCCAGCCTGCAGCCAGCTTAAATGTGTTGGTCGAGTCAGCTGGGCAGATCTGCAGGCTTGGGTTTCAGCAGCCAGGAGCACATTGTCTTCCTTCCCAATAATTAATGGGGTTTTCAATTTGTAGATATCTCCTAGCACTGCGTTTTCAAGCCCTAGTCAGTGAGCTCTGCTCAGCAGGATGGCGGCACGGTGCCAGTGGAGCGTCCTGCCTCGCTGCGCTCACGTACACACCGACTGTGCCCTCCTGCTCCCCCAGCCTGGAAGGAGCCCTTCTTTGAGCACCATGCACCGCTCTCCATGCAGGCAGCTCATTATCCTGGGCATTTCAGGACTAATTTATAGGACATGTGGTTAATTTGCATAAGCCATCCTGTACACAGAAGATGTCTCCACAGTAAAGTAATATGCCAGAATCTGGATTTATGTGAAAACATGAATGCTGGGCGGGGGGAGCGCTTTTAGAAGCTGTCATTAGCAGCAATCTCTAACACATACCTCTGATAAAAGTCACAGAATGCTGCCTCTCTACCTACTGCATGTGAAGCTCCCATATAATTTTTCGCTTTGAATCTTGCTCTTCTTTTTTATTAAGTAAGATGGGTTTTGATCCTTAAAACGGCCTTGAAACATGAATACCGTGATCTGCTGGCTTTGTCTAAAAGGGAAGCAAAATCCCCAAACTGGCTTCGTGCAGAACGCCGCGGGCTCGGCTATGGCGGCGAGGAGCCTGCTGCATTCGCTGCTCTGATTGTTTCCTCCACACCAGCAGCAGTGGGGCCATCAGCCTTGAAGCAGCTGACATCTGAGGCACAGGCTCTTCCTGTGCTTTGAGTTAGTCGGCCCTTGATCCCGTGCCTGCTTTGTGCTGGGAGCTGACCTTCTTGCACAGCTCTGCTCCCGCTCTGCCACTCGGGAAGGCTGAGCTGCTGTCTGCAGGACTCCAAATTAGAGCTGCACAGGTCAGAGGAGCAGACAGGAGAGTCGTCATTAGGAGAGCTGATGGCTGTCCTTGATGGATGCGATATTGCTGTTTTTGGTAACAATTACAAAATAAGGGCATTGCAAGAAGTGTTTTAAGCGTCCCGCTCCCCTGCAAGGTGTCAATGTAGAATTATCACAGAGCAAAATGGTTAGTGGCTTTCTTTCCACGATTTCTACCACCAGATCGCTTCACCTACAGGTACAGATGTTTTGTCTGCCTTCATGGCAAAGAGCACCCAGGTATTTGAAAGTCAAGCTGGTCTCTTTCTTTTATCCCTAATACGTCTTCTGCCATTATGAAGCCTCTGAAGAACACATTAAGTCCATATTTACCCCTGTGCAATCTAATTAACTTCCAGAATAGCTGTGCAGGTGTAACTGAGATCTCAGTTTGAAGGCAGCTTTGCTCCATTTATTGTAATTGAAGGAACTGTTTGGCCGGCAGCATTTCTGTTACTTGTAATGCTGTTTCAAACGGAAATAACTTAGTTGGACTTTCATACAGAATCTGCAGGAATGCCAGCTAGAATTGCATAAGTGAATGCATAAATATCTGCTTACTCGTAAATAGGAGCTAACTTGATCTGCAAATCACATTCCCACAAACATGCAGTCCCGATGCCAGCGCTACAGATTGGTTTCCCGGGGCAGAGCTATGGTTTCAAGAGTGTGTTTCAGTGCTTCATTGTTTCAAAGGTCTGAGCAGCAGAGGCTGCTTTCTTGGGTGTAGTTCCCATTGGTGGAACCTGCTGGGTGTATAATGGTTTTGGGAAAATAACATGTTGTAGGAAGAGAAGTGCTCTAGGTAAAGATGTTTTTGGTCTTTTTTACTGTTCTAAGTTCTGTTACTCTATCTGTTATTCTAGCTTTTGAGATTAGCATTTTCAATCACAGCAATCTGTAAATTTTTTATAAAGTTGGACTAGAGGTTACATGGAAGTGATTGCGCTAGACTGAACATAATGGCTGTGCTCAATTGGAAAAATACATTTCTCTCTCTCTTTTTGAATTTGTGTATTCTATTCTAACTTGAATCACTTTTTGCTATTCTAAGATGTTTGTTAGAAGCATATTTTTTCTTCCGGGGATTTACATCCTCTCTTAGTGTTTTGATTGCTTGTGAATAATTTGATAGAAAACCCTTTATATGTGTGTCTGCAATGTACAGTGTCTAGATGAATTGGATTTTGACTGATCCCACATAGTTGAAGCCACTGAAACAGGAAACATTTGCAGTGCTGTCAGACGGGAAAATCTCCCTTCTGCAACTTGACTCAAATTTGTTATGTGTATAGCGCCATGAAGCTCAATAGATGTAAATACAGATTAATTATTTAAAAAGTAATAGGAAGGAATGAGCTTCCAAACATGTGGTGCTTAATTATTTAAAACCTATAATGGAATTTCAACCCTCACGCATCCCTCAGATCTCTCGTGGTGCTTGGACGAGTGCCTGAGGTTAACTGGCATGTCCCCACCTCCCAGTCCTCTTCCTCCCTATGTCACAGGGTGATAGATGTGCAGGGTAGATGTGAAGAGCAGTCATTATTGTCAGTCATGTCTACTAGTAAATATGCAGTGCTCAACTCTGTCTTCCTTTCCCCCATTACTATATTGCATCCTGCAACGAGGATTCCCTATAACAAATCCTAAAGCCTGAGCTTGAGCAAAGCCCTTCGTGATTGCTGATCCCAGAGAGTAAAAAGAGCCCTGAAGTAATGTTGTGCTTTGTTCATGTGATGGCTGTGGCTTGAGAACCACTGTACGTGATTGTAATGGATGCTGTAAGCACATGTAGGAAAAACTGATCCCCACTTCAGAAATCTCATGCTCTACATAGTCAAGCCAAATAAGGGGAAGCCTTCTCCCTGTATGAAGAGGAGGATTACAAATACAGAGTGAAAATTAGGAATATACAACCCTCCTAACTTGAGGAACTCCTTGACCCCAGCCTTCCTTCTCTGTAACTGATGGAAAGAGGGTCTGCTGGGATCAATTCAGAGCCTCCAAGTCAGATTGCTGCCAGGATCCATTTCCCCAGAGTTGCCTACAGTCTGCCCTGGAGCTGGAAGCAGTAAATGTCTAAAACCGGGCTGTCTGCATTATTTCACTCCTTATCCTTCCTCTTGTCCAAAGTTACTTGAAGATTTTGTATGTGGGGAATGACTTGATTCCAACAGGTAAGTCCTGTCTCAGCCCCAGACTACTTACCCTCCTTCTTTTATTGCAGTACTGCACTGATGAAGGAACATTCAACCCAGAGTGGTTGTTAAAATAAACGTGAAGAAAAGCCCTCAAAATAAAAGCAAATGTTTTGGTTGCATTGAACACACATGGAAGAAGGCTGTGTATGCTGTGGCCACTGCTCTGCATTGGCAGCCAGGTTTCAGCTAGTTTGATGAGTGGCATTTCCAGTGCCATACTGTCCTAGGAAGCCTCAGCTGCTATCCAGGAGTTGCATGGAAACACGTGCAGAAGGAAAGGGGCTGCAGCAAACTAGATGGACTCAGTCCTTCTTGAGGAGGAGTCTAAAGGGCATAGCACTTTTGAGAACCTAGCATGCAGTACATGAGTAGGGTGAGAGTTTAAATACATTGACTTCTTCTGTGCTATGCAATGAGAGAATCATCTGCATGATCTTGTGAGTGTGAACGTGTTTTCTACGATGTGTTTATGGGATAAAATCTCGGCAGTCACAGAGCGCATCATACACAGAAGCATGGAGTGTGTGCCATCTACAGTAACACAGTGTGTTCTTAGCAGGGCCCTGTTGTTGTGTTCTTTACCGGATAGTGTGTCTGATGCCTTGTGCTGCAGCATACCCTCCTTGATGAGAAACAAATACTTTGTGCCAAATTCAGCTACGTGGTTCAAACTGAAAAAAACAACACTGACTTCGGTGGAGTT
Organism: Chrysolophus pictus; assembly: GCA_037305975.1. Classification (NCBI taxonomy): domain Eukaryota; kingdom Metazoa; phylum Chordata; class Aves; order Galliformes; family Phasianidae; genus Chrysolophus; species Chrysolophus pictus. The sequence continues at coordinate 43,502,631 of CM074578.1, forward strand.
ATCCCAGATTCATCCCGGGTTGCTAAGAATAGATGTGATTTATGTAATAGCTGGGTGTCAGGTACGCTCCACTAAACAGAGGGATAAACAAAGCGTATTCTCTCTTTTCATCTGAGTAGAAGAGACCTAGTGGGACTTTTTTTTCCCCACACATTACCCTACTTAGAAAGAAGTACGTACAAATGACTAAGGAAGAAGGGGCATTTGCCATTGCTCAGACACCAGTAGATGCTTCAGGCCTGACAACAGCGTGGCTGGAGGCAGCTCCATCAGTGTGGGCCAGCAGCAAGCTGGGAGTGCCCCTTGCAGGAGGCCCAATTTCATGGCAGGAATGTTCTTGGTAAAACAAAGGGGGCATTAGCAGAACACAGGGAAGTTTTCATTAGTTCTCTGTATGTTTGGCTCTGGGCTGCAGTTTCAGAGTTTCATCACTCCTTGTTTATTATTTTTAGAACTAAAATCTTGGAAAACAGTGGTTTAAGCTATCTAGTGGCCATAGTAAGTCCTTCCTACCAACAACAGATGTGTTTGGTTTTTTTTTTTCATTTCTTCCTCTCCTCTCCTCTCCTCTCCTCTCCTCTCCTCTCCTCTCCTCTCCTCTCCTCTCCTCTCCTCTCCTCTCCTCTCCTCTCCTCTCCTCTCCTCTCCTCTCCTCTCTTCTCCTCTCCTCATCTTGTCTCCTCCCCACTATGTGCAGGACATGCAGCAGACAGTTGCTTTCCCCACTTTTCTTTCCCCAGCCCTTATTTCTGTCTCTCTTGCTCCATGTGGAAGTTCCCAGGAGTGAATCTAACAGCAGCTCAGAGGAATCCTCTCTCAGTTGGTAACTTTGTGCTAATACAAGGGGAAAGGGGAGCTTGGACTGCACCCTGGTTTTCAACCAGGATCAGTACCCCAGAGCAGGAGGAATGGGAGGGGCACAGAATGCATCCTCTGGGTTAGGCAGAGTAATTTCCTTTTCTTGACTTTGTCTTCCCCCCCCCCCCCCCCCCCCCCCCCAGCTCTAGAGGAAATGGGAAAATGAGTTCTACTCTCCTGCTCAATCTGCGAGAGATGGGGCACATCTTGGTCTTGTTCTGAAACCAATGTGTCAAACTTTTCCTCAATCCAGGCAGATATTGGATCTGTCCCAGGACTGTTCTAATCAGATGTGGTTTCCAGAGAGAGGGCTGCTTTTATACTGGGGCACATTGTGGTGCGTACCATTACCAGTGCAAAACCAGTAATTCTCAGTGTGAAATTGCAAGCAGTCAAATCAGGAGCAGTTTTGACTCCCTTCAAAGCCCTGTAGACTGAAATCCAGCAAAAGCCTTCTCAGAAAGTTTTGATCTTTTTTTTTCACCTGTTTTTACTAACACGTCAGTCTTTCCCTAATCAAGTCAATCTTTCCCTAGCATTACTTTTCCAAGTAAGCAGCTCATGTAGTCTAAGCAGCTGATGTAGTCTCTCGAGCATTTTATATGTTTGGGAAAGGTGGAGAAGTTTGTATGTGAGTCTGCCCCAGGTAGGAGCTGAGACCCAGCCAGCCCTACTGTAGCCTTCTGTGGCCATGGTGATGTGGGTTCTATAGCACATGGTACAAGGGCTCCTAGTCTAGAAATGTTACTGCATGATACAGATTAACAGGGGAAATGGTTTTAAGTTGAGGGAAGGGAGATTTAGGTTGGACATCAGGGGGAAATTCTTTACAGAGAGAGTGGTGAGGCACTGGAACAGACTGCCCAGAGAGGTTGTGGATGCCCCATCCCTGGAGGTGTTCAAGGCCAGATTGGATGGGGCCCTGGGCAGCCTGGTCTAGCATTAGGTGGGAAGGTTGGTGGCCCTGCATGTGGCAGGGGGGTTGGAGATTCATGATCCTTGAGGTCCCTTCCAACCCTGGCAATTCTGTGATTCTGTGATTCTGTGAACATGTAATAATGAAGTCTGAAGATCCCTGACCTAGATAGATAGGTGGAAAAAAAATATATGTGTAGTCCGTGTATAAATATATATATGCATATATATATATAGTCCAAAGCACCCAGAGATTTTATTCATAAGCCTCTTCCTTATACAAGCATAAATCAGAAGAAACCACATGCAAATCTGTGAGAGTTATTCCACTGTAAAATGCCATAGGTGAAAGGAGGAATTGGACTTAGAACTCTTCATTACAGGTAAATAAAGATTTCCCGGAGCTTCACATTGCATTCCTGCTTGCTATTCTATGGGCTAATGATATTTCAAATCTGGATTACAGTAATATTTTCTAGACCCAGTAATATTACATTTAAGTCTGAGTGATTTAATGGGTGTTCGCTGGTGATTTTGGTCCAGGTGAAGTGGTACTGGCCTCCAGCAATGCCTTAGGCTAAAAGCATCATGTGTTAGGAAAAAACATTAACCTGCCCCTCAAACCTCCTCATTATTGCATTTATAGTCCTGTCAACTGTCTTATGAGCCACTGGAAACATAATGGAAGGGGTTTTATTGTTATTTTTATATTCTCTTGAATATTAAAAAGAAAATATATTGGAGAAAAAATCCATATAAGATATTACTAGATATAAATTCTAGACAGATGAGCCACATGGGTTATTTTCCATCTCACAATGTTACTTTGCTATATGACCAGAATAAAGTTTTGGTCAGAAAAATAGGGTGAATGTGTTTATTCAGGTATTGAACAAGAAAGTGAATTAATTAGAGAATATAATTCTTCATCTGGCTTCTTAAGTTATCTGCAGATGTGGGAGAATGAGGGTTAAGGTTTTGGTTACTCAGTTATAAGGAAGTTATTAAGGGTTATAAGGGAGATGCTATTGAAGGTTAATAAAATGCCCCTTTCCTCTTTTCCTTTTAAGTTTTCCTGTGCTTAGCAGCATCTGTAATTCTCAAAACAATTTGAGGTAACCATTTGCAGTGTTAATGGCTCTTAATTCCTCTCTTTTTGTGGTTGCTGGGGCTCCGTGCAGGCAGTGCTGGAAAGCGTGCAGACTGCTATTTCCTCATTTTTCACCAGTTGATTGCTGGCCTTCAGAAGACACCTTGTGCACTGGTGTTTGCTTCTGGTCCTGTCTTGCAGCCCCTAGGTGAGAATGCAGAGCTCTGGGACCAGAGCACTCCTCTCTCCCCCTAGACTGCCACTAATGGTGGTTCTTAGCCCCGGTACCATGGGTCCCCACAGCTCAGGTGCCCCAGGGGTGGAGAAGATGCCCTGCTGCCTCCTGTTGCTCAGCACCCGCAAATGGAAACTGTGCAAAATGTTCTCCAAGGATGCACAGACGAATGTCCTAAAGAGGAAAGAAGTGCATTTCCGTTTTTTGAGGGAGAAGGGGGGAGATTTCCTAATGTGACCTTCCCCTGATGCTCCAGAGAGGTGGCAGGCATGGGACGCTGTGATGAAGTACTTACAGCCCCTCAAGTGTTTTTGCAGCTGCAAGCTTTGTTTCCTTTCTTTTGGTTTCCTGAGTATTCAGAGCCTACAGTTCCTGTCATCTTCTGAAGATGTTTGCAGTGCTTCTCACTGCTGCAGGGCTTGAGCAGCAGCAGTCTGAAGAGGTACTTTAGTGTCACCTTTAGGAGGAAGCAGAGCTCTCACTGTGGCACTAACAGCGTAAGGATGGCAAAAGGAAAAACCACCAGTCTGGAGAAAGGCACATTACTGTGGTTCACTGAGACTCCCAGCTCCACCTACACAATTGAGTTGTTTCTGGCTACTCAGTTTTCTTGTTCATCACTTTAGGGGGAGCTGAGGAATGCACATCATGGGAAGTCTTGGCCTGGAAATCAGTTGCTTGAGCTCAGTCTGACCAGTGCCCACATAGCCTGAAAGAAGCTGCCATTCTGCTGGTTGACCGAGCTGCCCACTCTCACTGCCACCCACAGAGTGAGGAGCACCACGCTACTGACACTCAACTGACTCCACACATCCCTGTCCTAAATCTTGCTTTCTATCAAAGAAGCTATGCTTGTGAGCTCTCGTGTCTGGCCAGGCTCAGTCTGGAAGAGGTGCTGCCTCTTGGCCTTGTGGTGTTGGCACAACACCATGCCAACACTGGGCTACTCCTTGAGATCTGCAGCAGCCATCTGATGAGCTTGAGACATGATGGCCACATGGGACTTGGCAGCCTGAGCTGGGGTTTACTTTGCCCCTCAGTATCTTGCATGATGTGCTTCCACTCCATGACTGACTGACTTGCACTAGGATGAGGTTTCTCAGCTCCTCTGTTACCCTTGGAATAGGCATTCAAGTTCTTCAGACGTTTTGGAACGTGAGCCTTGGTGAGACAGTCTGTCTATCCTGCTGAGAATGTCTACAGCCCTGCCTCTCCCGCTCTCGTCTTCCTGTCATCTTCTACAGCATATTAATTTTATTTAGGGCTTCTGTTGCTGCTGAAGCAATGTCCTTAGCTAGTAGTGAAACAGCAGTCTAGATGGAACATGAGTAAAAACCCCACATCAGGGATTTTAAGGTTTATATGCTGTTATTGTCCCATTCTGTGTTATTTCATACAGGAAGGTTTCTGGGGAGAAGAACTTCCCTCCTGGCAAATCCTGCTTCCCACTACATTCATTTTCCCTTACTTGCGCCCACCGTACTGTGGACTTCACCAGTGGTTTCAAATCCAGCGTTCTTACCGTGGTTTCAAAGCCTCAGACTGAAGTTGAAAACACAGAGCTCAGCTGTTTAGACACAAAATCAAATATGTAGCCACTCTGATGAAACAGGAGCCAACCTGGATTTCCATCGGGCATTAGCATAACTTACATTCGCTGCTTTTGGCCGGAAGCGCAAAAAAGCCCTCACAACAAAGGAACACGGGTGCTTTGAAAAGGCTGTGTTTTAAATACCGCAGATGACAACCGCAATGATTCAAAAATGAAATCAATTTATCATTAGCCATTAATTACCAAATCGCTCTATTTTCCCCTTCTGCTTCATGTAGCTGAGACTTCTGCATAATTAGAGTGAAAAATGGAGGCAGTGGGTCTTGCATTTAAATGACACAAAGTTAGTGTTCGCTCTTCAGAAAACCGTGGTCAAGGTTTTCAGGATGAAAAGGAGATTGCGAGGGTTACATCATCAAAAGCAAGCAGGCAAGCTTTGTTCTCTTTTAAACAGGAAGATTGAAAGAAAAACTACAAATTTGTCACAAGATGGTTTTAAGTTGGAGGCAACTGCAGTGTTCTGTTCTGTAAAACTGTTTTTTTGCACAAAGCTGCAAACATTGTAAAAATCTGTTTTCATTCACACCTAGCATCGCTACGAGCTGTATTATAACCACATTCGGAGTGTGTCAGAGCCTGCCTCGGGGTTCCTTCACAGCAGGTTTCAGCTGGAATGATTTTTTTTTATAATAATCATTCCATTCAAGTGGAACAATCATTATGAAAAATTATGAGCCATCTTGGGCAGGAAAACCCTGCCACGATAAACATGCTGAATGTTGTGCAATAAGCACGTTGAAAATGGTGATCAAGCCTCGATGACTGCTCAGAGCCACGTGTGCTGGATTCTGCCTATTATATGAGATTTGGTAGTGAAAGAGCATTAATTCCCAGTAATGATGGCTAAGGCACAGCCTTGGCTACAGTCATCTTGAAAGTAGATGCTGTGAAATGCCTGTGGATCTTTGGACAGCCTGCATCCCTCCTGGGGACCCTGCACCAGAGCCTCCCTCCCCATGGCCAACACGTGGTGCTGAGCATGCTGGCCTCTATGTCCCCTTTTTGGGCACCCAGCCCTTCTCAGGAGGGAGCCCTCCTACACAATGCAGGCCTGGGGTCAGCATTTTGGAAGAAGATTTGCTATGGGGACATAGGACATATCCATATACCTTTAGGTGATGATAGGTGATGATAGGTGATGATGTGGCTTCTGTTGAGGCTGTGTCCACTCTGTCGCTTGGCTGGAAAAAAACAGCATCAGGACAATTGAAAAAAAAATAAACCCTTTAAATTATGAATTTGAATTCCACTGAATTGATATCCTGTTGAAGGAGTTTGTCTTCTGCTGTTGTCTCTGCATCCGACCTCCTTCTCACTCTGACCCTGCACGTTTGAGCAGCATGTGGCTGTGTCCTTCTGGAAATGTCCATGTGCTTGGTTTCCCAAGTGGCTCAGTAGGTTGCCTGGCTTGTGCTTCTTAGTATTCATCTTTCCAAGTCAGAGGGTGCTAAAGGGAATACTGATGTCTTGGAGCCATCCTGATGCCAAACACACAGGCACCTATTGGAGCACTAATTACTGAGGTTGCCATCCTGGCCCTGTGGGGCTTGGTGAGATCTGTTCTATAGGCAAACCTCCAGGAGATGCACAGGGTGGGGATGAAGTGTTGAGACAGACCTACAGGTTGCTGCTGCTCCTTAACCCAAAGATTCGTCCTGCTTGTAGGCGTTGAATACATCAGTGCTTGAGATGGGGCTCTTGCCCCCAAATTTTTCCAGGCCTGGTCATGCACCGTGCTGCAGAGATGGGGCTGTGCACAGGGTTTATCATCACAGGAGAGATCTGCAAAGGGAATTTGCCTAAGTATTACTATTGCCTTTTGGGTGGATTGCTTGGAGAAGCTTTGGTAGTGAAGAAATGAAGGAAGGTTGGAAGGCAACAGGAAGCCACATTGCCAGCAAGCTGGGAGGGGGGGCTGGCTGGGGTAGCTGAGAGAGGTTTTACACTCCCTCAGCTCCTATGCTGTGAAGAAAGGCTGAGGGAGCTGGACTTCTTCAAACTGGAGAAGAGAAGGCTCCGGGACAGCTCATTGCAGCTTCCCAGTACTTTAGGGGAGCTTATTAACAGGTGGAAGACCAACTGTTTACGTGGACAGGCAGTATGGGGAAATAGTTCTAAACTAAAAAAAAAGGAGAGAGATTCAGATTGGATATTAGGAGGAAATTCTTTACTCAGAGGGCAGTGAGGCACTGGAACATACTGCTAAGAGAAGCTGTGGGTGCCCCGTCCCTGGAGGCTCTCAAGGCCAGGCTGGATGGGGCCCTGAGCAGCTGAGCTGGGGGGTGGCAGCCCTGCCCAAGGCAGGGGGTTGGAACTGCATGGGGCTTTAAGGCCTTCCCACCTAAGCCATTCTATGATTCTATGATTTTATGGTTCTTTGATATATTCCTTTACCCTTTAAAGAGTGTTCAATGGCTAGTGCTTCAGGACATGCAGATCTGGCTTTCTTTCCTTCTGATACACTGACTTTTTTCCCCGGTGTCTTGCTGGCAGTGCTTCACATCCCTGTCCTGCTGGAACTTTGTGTCCAGACTGCAGGCTCTGCCTGAGACTGGGTGATCTAGGCACAGGTTAGTGAAGCCGAGCTGTGTGAGTACTGGTATGACTCATTTGGGTGTTTGCTAGAAACCTCAATGTGCATTTCAAGCTACTTTCATAGTAGTGCATAGATTGCTGCTGCATCTAGTCTTTGGCAGACTTCAAAAACCTGAGCCCCTGCTGAAAATATGTTTTAGCAAACATATTTCTTAATAAAATATTGTCTGCTACGAGATTATCATTCAGAGTTTGTTGGTAGATGGCACTAATGGATGAGCTTGGTGCCTGTGTTTGACAGCTGGTAAAAGCGTTAATTACCCATGCTTGAAGGCCCAGGCACAGCTCTTTTCAGGCTGTGGGACGTCTGTGTTGTGCCTGCAGGGTCACCTCATGACCAAGTCCAGCTCTGTGTTGGACACCTCTATCAGAAGAAAGATACAGATGCCAACAGAATGGCTTTTATTCCCTTCTTTGTGTTAGAGGAATCCGAATGACACGCGATCCCTCAGCCCTGGCTTTCTTGGTGTTCCCGTATCGGGACCGAGTCATGTTTCTGCTGATGCGGTGTCTTCTGAGTAGTCCTGTGGTGTAGATTGCCGTGTGTTTCACAGGAAAGCGGATGAATGATATCAAGTCATTGAGCTCATAAGTAGCACACTGGCAACCCGCCACTAAAATATAAATACATTAAATGTACTAAAGGAAATGTTCATTCTGTTGTTTAGCATTGGACATGCCCCACTTAGGTAAATTTAATCTTCTTGAGGGTTGTTGTGTTACAGCTGAATGAGATAGACCCTTATCTCATTACCGATCTTTCTGTCATTCAGGTTTTGTGCTCTGACATTTGTGGTGTGCAGTGCGCTTGCCCAGTGGCGGTGCTGTGAGTATTCCCCAAGGGAGAAGGAGATGTGTAGGGGGTCTGTTAGCACACTGCAAGCCCAGACCCTTTATCTCTGACGTCTTCACTGCCCTAAATCCCTTGTCAGTCACAGTGCTAAGGATTTTGCCTCTTTTTCCGTAGGAATGTATAAAATGGTCGCTTTATGTGTGTTAGAAAATGTCTGAAATCCATAATTGCAGCGTGTGTTTTCTTCCCTTGTATCTCATAAGTTAACTTTTGCAGTTCTTCTGGAAATCTCTTATCCACATGCCCATTCCTATGGAGGTCGGTGACCAATCTCTCACTGGCCCCAGGTGTTAACCATAGCCCCAAAGCCAGCTGAGTGCGATGAAGAGGGGTCTTCCCATAGTTCTCCTGGGCGCTGGGTCAGGCCTGATCACCATGATCCCACAGCATGAACTCTCCTGGCTAACCCTGCCCCTGGGGAGCATTGCCAAATGGCATCGCACTCACAGCCCCTCTGTACCGGCTTAGCTCCCCTTGCAATTATACAGTGAAAGAGAAAGGGAAGGCAGAAAAAGGAAGCAAAAGGTGAATAGAGAGGATCTGAGCTGCTTACAAAGACAGATGATGCTCTATATGGAATGCGAGTACTTAAAAAAATAAGACATTTGCTGTGTATTTTATAGATAAAATGTTATTGTATTGAACTGAAAGATATATGTTTCACCTATCACATCTGAACTAATCAGCGTAGGCTTTTAGAAGAAGTCTGTAATTACTCTGAGCGTGTCATTAGTTAGATGTAAAATGAATGATATTGCTCCATTTTATTACCTCTAGTGATATAGCCATTTGTATCATAAATTCATTGACCTCATCTTAAATGATCAATCCTGTAAGACAGACTTGATTCATTAATTGTTAAGTGACATTTTTTCTCCACCAGTAATTTCCTCCTCGTTGTAGGAATGTTTTTCTGCATTTTAGTGTGCTATTCTAAGGTGTCCTATTACCTGCATACAACATGCACATTTTATACTTGTGTCTTAAATAAGCCACGTAGAGTGATTGCTCACATAGATAAACAGAAACAGAAGTAATGAAACACGTGGACGTGGCAGATACACATCTCTCACTAATGTTAACTTCAACACTTTGGAATGCTGCATAAAATCAAAGAGATAATTATGAGATATTTGGTCCGTCCAGGATGTTCAGAGGAACAGAATTATTGCCTTTAATTTCTGTGGCTTTAATTGATTTAATCTAGTGATAAAATACACAGAATGGTCTGTGATCAGTGCATAAGGAGGCAGGCAGACTTCAGAATTTCTTGTACCTTGGTGAATTATTGAAAACAGGAGAAATCAGTAGAGAATTTTTAAGCAGGATTTCTAAATATTTTACTCAAGAAGAGAAAATATTTGTTTAGCCGTGAGTGACATAGGGGTCCACTTGAGATAAACAAATCAATGCAGCAATAAAACATGAAATATTTCAGTGAAATGATCAACTGCTAGCTGATTAAATTAAATGATTAGGAAAAATGCCACAAGTGTTTTAGTTTGGTTTTGCTTTTGCTGTATTTTTCTTTTGGCCTTTTTAATTGAAGGCACCAATGGAGGCTCTTCCTAGAATGGTAAGAGGGCTGTATCTTCCCTCATGTTTCTCAGGTGCTTCTTTGGCACCAGGTGTACAAGTTGAGAATTGGTTTCCTTCCTTTGTCCTGAGGGAAGGTGAGGCCTTGGCTGCAGGTCCCAGGACACGATTAGAGTGATATGGTGTAGTGGACATGGTGGGGATGGGCTTATAGTTGATGATCTTAGTAGTCTTTTCCGACCTCAATGATTCTATGTATCTATTCTATGACTACGGCAGAGAGATAGCTGCCCCTGGATCCTGCTCCATCCCATTCAGCAGCTGCCCTTGGGACTGGTCTCTAGGCTTCTTCCCTGCACACAGGCGTGGTGGTGGGCCAGGGTGGACTTCATCCTATCCCAGTCTGCCTGGAGGACCCACGCCTTTCTCCACAGCCCGTGTGGTAGGAGCATGCCCTGCAAAAGCAGCAGAGTGGCTTATGTCCTGATTCCATACATGCAAAATTAATAGTGTTTTTTACTGTAGGAGTGAGCTTTGCATCAAAAATGGCTTTAAGGTAAATCCAGCAGCATCACTGAGGTGAACAGCACCTTATTAACTCACGGCATAGACACACAAATTCCTCTTTTGTCCGCTTGGAAGGCTGTGGCAAGCCAAAAAAATTCAGGAGGTCAATTACAAGGTGTTTCCATCAGCTCATCCTGGGATGGGGTGGTGTTGATTTGCCAAGCGGGTGGCACAGTCCATCCCGTGCCAAATACCCGGGATGGTTCAGTGCCCATGGCCACGTGTTTGCGGCAAGGGATTGCAAAGCCCCAGGAGCCGAGGGAGAGCTGGCGCCTTGCAAAGCCATGTAAAACCTCATTTGTAACACATAGAGGGACATTCTTCCTTGTGTGGGTCATTGTGGGGGGAACATGCCCACAGCAAGGCTGCAGAAGCACCGTGAGACTAGGCGCCCTGTGATTTATCTCCCGTTGTGCTGCATCCTTGTGCCCAACCTGGGCCCAGCATTGCTGTGCTTCAGCAGTGACTTCATAGCTGCTATTTCTCCAGTAATTATTTAGTTTGATTTAAAACTTGGGATAAAATCTTCCTGATTGAGAAAGAGAATGTGCGTGTGAATAGGGTGTGGAGGCAGGAAAAGAATCAAACAGCAACTAGACCGGGTAACCCAAATGCTGCAGAGCCAAAATTGGCGGTCTGATATTGTGCTGGGGGCGTGTGTGCATGCGTGTATCTATGTATGGATATATATAAGATATATTACTGAAAACTCAAAAATGTCACCACTGTTTATATTACGGGAAAGCTGAGAGTTAAATGAGATGGGTACTCAGATGCCCGACATATGTTGTTTTGAATTGTTTATATGGCCAGTCGTTATTAAAATTAATTATCCTTTTAATGCAGACTTTTCATAATCATACTCCTTTTTTTCATACAAGGGATACAGTCATTCAAAACGGGCTAAAACTGGCTGTTTGGAAAAGGCAGAGCAAATGATACCGCAGTGTATTCTGACATGGTCATAGGCTCAATGTACAGATAGGAAGCAGCACAAATCTCTGCTGGTGGAGTATTTTGAGAGCTAATGTAAATGATAAAAATGCTTTTTTTTTTAATTTTTTTTTCTGTGTGCATAAAATTCTGTCAAAAAAGTAAGGCACTGAAAATTCTGACATCTGTTTATCTGTTTATAGCTATGGCAAGATTACTCATATTAATTCTTGTTTAAAATGCCATATGAAGGAAAGGCATTTGTGCAAACAAGAGTCATATTTGAATTGTAGATCATGTCTTCACCATCTGTGAGAGCTGTTGGTGTTGCAAAATTAATGTGTTAATGAAATCACAATAATTTCTCTGAAGTAATGGATTCTGAAGCCTGGAATGACTATTTTTTGAACTTTGGTGTCTAGTGGTTTACAACTGGGAAAACCTTTCACAGCTTAATTAGTTCTGCAGCCTTACTTTTTTAAAAAATTGGCTATGCCTTTACCACATCAATAGTAACACAGAAAAGGATTAAATGGAAAGGAGATGAATTTTAAAAAAAACAAAACAAAAAAAAAAAAAAAAAAAACCTGCAATGCAAACTTTTTGCTGTAGTATTTGAAAAGTTGCTAAAATGCCCTTATTGCCAAGAAGCTTTACTCAGAGTGACCAGCATGCAAAAGGAGACAAACAGCTTGGAAACATCATGAATTAGGACTATTTAAATGTTACACAAATTTCCTGACTTCTTCCAAGTTACTCTTGGATTAAGGAGCAGGGGATGAATGCTGCTTTTGCTTTGTGATGCCACTTTAAAATCCCACACCCTTTCCAACTTAGTATTTAATACCATTAATAAAGTACAAAATATTACAGTTTATGATGTAGTGGCAATGTTTTGCATTCATTTCCAGTGGCTTTCCGTGTCCTTTTCCTCTTGTCATATTTACTGTGTAGTATTGCATCAGAGATGGTAACAGTGTGTTTAGTTTACCACTGAGAAGTAATCACAGCCATGTTCATATGGATTTTTCAATGTATACATATGTGTGTTGTAACAGTTTATGCCAGCTGAGGAGTCTTCACTGTGGCATGGCTATAAAATATGTAACATACTGTATAAGACAGAATTGAGAACATAGTAGCCAGAAAAGGAAGTGGTATTCAATTCTCCAATATTTGGGGTGAAAAAATGTTAGTTTTCACAAACATAACTTTTTTTTATGCTATAAAAATAATGCATTTAGAAAGCAACTGAAAAATGACTTTTAAAGTAACACTATGAAGAGAAGATTGCTTTTCTTACCTGATTTGATTTTATTACTGTGTTGTAGGTATGTGACTGGTGTAAGCACATAAGACACACAAAAGAGTATCTGGATTTTGGGGACGGGGAAAGAAGGCTTCAGTTCTGCAGTGCAAAATGTCTCAATCAGTACAAAATGGACATTTTCTACAAAGAGACACAGGCCAATCTTCCAGCTGGACTGTGCAGTACATTACATCCTCCAGTTGAAAATAAAGCAGAAGGCACTGGAGTACAGCTGCTGACTCCAGATTCTTGGAATATACCGCTAGCAGATGCTCGGAGAAAAGCTCCATCCCCAGCGTCTGCAGCTGGCCAAATTCAAGGTCCTGGACCATCAGCATCTACCACTGCCTCTCCGTCTGACACTGCCAACTGCTCTGTCACTAAAATCCCCACGCCAGTTCCCAAACCTATTCCCATCAGTGAGAATCCAAATATTCCACCAGTTTCTGTCCAGCCACCTGCTAGCATTGTGCCTCCAATTGGTGTCCCACCTCGCAGTCCTCCCATGGTAATGACAAACCGTGGGCCAGTTCCGCTGCCCATATTCATGGAGCAGCAAATTATGCAGCAAATCCGTCCGCCATTTATTCGTGGGCCGCCTCACCACGCCTCAAATCCTAACAGCCCTCTGTCAAATCCAATGATCCCTGGAATCGGTCCACCACCAGGTGGCCCCAGAAATATGGGTCCCACCTCCAGCCCCATGCACAGGCCAATGCTTTCCCCTCACATCCACCCCCCCACGACACCGACCATGCCTGGGAACCCTCCAGGCTTGCTGCCACCCCCTCCTCCTGGAGCCCCTTTGCCCAGTCTTCCCTTTCCCCCTGTCAGCATGATGCCAAATGGTCCTATGCCTATGCCACAGATGATGAACTTTGGGCTGCCATCCCTTGCCCCGCTGGTGCCACCCCCGACTCTACTAGTGCCATATCCTGTCATTGTCCCTTTGCCCGTCCCCATCCCCATTCCCATCCCTATCCCTCACATCAACGATTCCAAGCCCCCCAGTGGTTTCTCCAGCAATGGCGAAAACTTCATTCCGAGTAACTCCAGCGAGACGCCTGGAGCAAAGCCACCCAATAGCTCTTCGTCCCCTCGAGAGTCAAAGCAAGGATCGTCCAAACCCTCCGACTCCTCTCCGAGCTGCTCAGGCCAGTCCCTAAATCAAGCTCAAGTGCTTCAGGAGCACGGTAAAAATGAAGTTGTTGACTTGACTGTCAGACCTAGTAGTCCTGTGAACAGTAAGTTTGGTTTCCCCAGTGTGCTACAGGGTCCGCAGGATGGTGTGATAGACCTAACGGTAGGCCACCGGTCTAGGCTGCACAATGTCATCCACAGGGCTCTACATGCCCAAGTGAAAGTTGAGCGTGAGCCTAACAGTGTTGTAAACTTGGCTTTCGGTAGCTCAGACAAAAGGAACTGCAGTGACTGCAGGGACAATTGCAGCCCAATTGACTCAAAAACATTACCATGCGGTGACGCAGCCCACTGCTGCCCTGTCTCCTTGGCCTCCGGCACACCGGGACTGGAAGCCGGAGCAGCTGTGTGCAATGTCATTGTGAATGGCACGAAGAGCACAGAGGGTTCCAAGAACCCGGAGCCACCCCAGGACCCGAAAAAGCCACAGCCCCCAGAGGAGCTGGCGGTGAGCGAGCTGGAGTCCGTGAAAGAGAATAACTGCGCATCGAACTGCCACCTCGACGGAGACACTGGCAAGAAGGCTGGGGAAGAGCCCCTTGCTGGAGGAGACAAGCAGGACCCCAACCTCAACAATCCGGCAGACGAGGACCATGCGTATGCTTTGCGGATGCTGCCCAAGACAGGTTGCGTGATCCAGCCTGTGCCAAAACCAGCAGAAAAGACTGCTATCGCACCGTGTATTATGTCAACGCCAATCCTCAGCACAGGGCCAGAGGATCTGGAGCCACCATTGAAAAGGAGGTGTCTCCGAATTCGAAATCAGAATAAGTAAAGGTTTGTGTAATCACTACTGCCTTCTGTATGAGTAGAATGGTTATTTTCAGGTATGAGGTCGAATGTGGATGTGGCCTTTCTGAAACAGAAGGACACAGATTCCAATTTATCAGCACTTCTAGAAAAGTATCGGTATTTATGTTTTAATATTGTTCTTTGTGTTGCACTGCATTTGTTCTTGTCAGTACTCCATCTATCTGCAGCCTCATTACACTTTTGCTCACAGAACATTTTGTGATGGTGCTGGCTGTGTGTTGTGTATGTCAAATTCAGTGGTTTTCTGCCTAGGATATGGCTTAGGTCTGGGCCATTAATCTGCTTACTTATTCCAGCTGAGTTACACAGCAACTCAAGCCTTCATGATGATGATTGAAATTGCCCTACAGCGTAGCATAGAGCAGGATTACCCAGCTGCTTACAGTTAGCTTGGATCCAGTTGACTTACCAAATGGTCATCTCCAGCCATCTTGCTTTGGTCTGCCTCCAGACCGTACTCTTGCTTCCAGCCAAGATGCTCTCCAGGGCTGAGTCCCCCTTGCTGAGCCTTCCTTCTCCAGGTGTCAGCATGTAGGAAATATCTGCTGTTGGACCTGCCTGCTGTGGCTTAGTTCAGGGGTCACTCAATAGGCAGCATGCAGCTGTAGGTCTTGCCGTGGGGCTTTGCTCTCTTACCTGAGGCACTTGTCTTTGGCAGTTGAGATTTCCCTCAGCGCTGCAGTTGCTATAGGTGTGTGGTTAATGAGAGAGCTGTAAAACGAGGCAGCAGTTTGGATAAGTCTACCAACAGCTGTGGCTTGGCCAAGGACTTGGCTTGGCCAACGTTTCTGCTAGAGAGGCAGAATCCTCCCCCACTCTTTACTCCTTATTCCCAACTTACTGATCCCTCTGATAAAACAGCACCTTTATAAAACTGTTTGTTTAATACGTGTCTGTTGCTTCAAACTTGTGAGCAAGAAACAAATGTAATTGTACTTGTTTAGATTCACAAGCGTGGAGAGCTTCTTTCAGGAAAAGGGAAAATGGTAGATGATAGAAGAAATCTGTTCAGCAGCAAGATACTGATGTTTTGCTGGATGTGGCTTGGTGAGATGCCATATTTCATTATAATCCATGGAATATTCTGTAGCCTCCAGTAAATCCCTGTCCCTGGTAGCACAAATACTGACTGCAGCAGTGCAATATGAACATTACCTTGAGCAGCTTGGCATCTACAGCTATAGATAGTGCACGCTGTGGGAGTTGAAGCATTGCAGTATCTCCCTGCTCCACCAGTGCAGGCTAATCGCACCATCAAAGATTCCACAGTGTAGCCAGGATTCCGTTGTATTTGTTACTGTCGCGTTCCCTATTCTGGCTGCCATGCTGAAATGTTACCTCCTTTGATCACATGCAATATTTATTTATTTTCTTTGGTGGAACAGGACTGTTATTCTTTGCTTTAGGCATGTACTGACACATTTAAAAGACACATTTGTAAGAACAAAGGATACCTGTAACTTTCTTGGGCTAATAATCAATATATACAATAACTCAGAAGTCAAATGTATATTTAAAACTTTTACACTCTCCTAAGCACTGCTGGGGGGATTTCCCCAAGCTCCCCCTGGTATGGATGGACTGTATGTCCATCTGCTCTATTATTTGGTTATTTAAGCAGCAAGATCTTTTTTGCACAGCCCAGTGTCCCACCTCTGGAGCTTGAAAATTCGTCTCTGCATAAATGTACGTATGCTTTTACTTAGGGGTAGGGACTGGATCAAATGAGAAGCCCACTGTTTGACTGAATGCCTTTTATTTAATTTTAGGACAACCATGGTTAACACAATTCCTCTCACCTTGCTCCATCTCCCCATAGCTGTGCTTTGTTTCAATCCAGTGCTAAAAGACTTGTGCACTTGTGTGCTGATGCTGTAGTCTTATGGGCTGTTTCTCAGCATGCATTGACTTCCATGTGCACGTAGCTTACCCGGACCACCCAGGCTGCATTAATGCCACCTCTCTGAGGTCTCAGCCCTAGGAGGGCTTTAGTGTCATCCAGAGCCAGAGCCTTTAAAGTCAGGGAGAGTTCTGGCTTCACTGAGTTGTGTATTTTACCTGTTGACATGATAATGCATGACATCGAGGATGGTGTTTGACAGAGGGAGCGGGCAAACAGTACAGTCTGCACTGAAAAGAGAGATGCTTTTCCACTCGGTTATTGTTCTCATCCATTTATATTCTCTAATTGTCAATAGTTAGCACTTTGGTTATCCTCAGGAATAACCATTTTCCCATTCACCAAGTTTTACACAGTCCTTTGTCTCAGTGGAAGGACTTTCTTGCAGGAAAGTTCTCAGTTTGCCAGGCAAACCCAAGCTGACCCTGTGTAGACATCAGTAATGAAGACACAGCTGATCTCATTGTCTGAACCCTCTTTTAAACCAGACTAGAGAAACAGGCACTTCAGAGAGACAGTTGAGCTCATCCTGAATCGACAGTGAAGACAGCTGAGATGAATTGTGCCCTAGGAGCACCTATTTCTCTCTGCTGTGAAAGAAACTGAGGGTGAACGGAGCAGACCTCGACATCCCCATACACACTGGAATTTAAGGGAGACAAAGCCCAGCCTAGCTGTCTGTCATGCTGCTGGGACTTCATGCAATATCTTGGCATAGCAGAGCAGTGGCTATTAGTCAAGCTGTGCTTGTCCCTCCTTTTTTCACAAAAAAAGAAAAGAAGTAGCCTCTATACAGACACGTGAGACCAGGATCTTTGTGTGTTTCAAGGGAAAGAGGATACCCCAAATGTGCTGCAGAAATAAACAGTTTGATAACCATCTCATTCCAGCGGGTACCTCAGTGAAGTGTGGGTGGGTTTTGAGTCTCTCAAGGCACGCACAAGTGATTTGTGTAGGCCCGATGATTGATTTGAGGTGAGGACTCTTCGGTTTCACGGAGAGCCCTCCTTTCACTAGTGCTGGTAACAACCAGTCCAGGGGGGCCGTGGGACCTGTTTTTCTGTATTACATATTTCTGGCCTTCAAGAAGCCTGTCTGCAAGGGCTGTGCAGGATTCAGAGTGGGGACAAATGTTGGGCACAGTATTGCTTCAAGCTTACACCACAGACTGGACCTCCACCATTTTCATGGCTTCTCTGCCCAGCCCTTGAGAAAGGTGGAGAGAAAAGCCTGCTCTGTCAGCAACACGGCTGTGGGGAATATCCCATACCAGAGCCTCCCAGACTGACAAAAATTCTAATAAAAAACAAAGAGAATAGGTTCTGTATTACTAATTGTGCTGACTGGGGCCCTTAGCGTTTTTCATTGCACTGGTCACACTGACCCGAGAGAAGAAAGTGTCCAGAGAGTTGTCTTTTTTTCCCCTGATCCCATCCCCCAGCAGAAAAGTCTGAACACATTGCCATAGTGTGCAACTTTTCCTGGATTTTATTTCCCATCAAATTGTATAAAATGAAGGAAATTAGCCAAATATTTTTACGCTAGAATTCTGGACAAACAGATTGAATTCATGTAATGGCAACATGGACTCTCTAAAAAGGAATCAATGCAAGCGTGACCTTTTCAGGCAAGTTGCCAAACTCCAGATTATTTAATGTACCAATTACTTGATTATTGGAAGTGCTAATCAGCAACATAATCCTTGATGTTAAAGTTTAGTCTCTCCATCAGGATGTGGACTGTCAAGCTGTTCTATTTTGATGCAATTAAAAGAAGCAGTAAAAGATGTCCTAGTGCCAAAGTCTACTATGATAAAGCAATGAAGCGAGTAAGACTGTTAAGTGCAGGTTTTTTGAGTTTGAGCAACAGGAGTTTTTAAATTAGTGTTGCCTGCCGGCATTCCCTACGTGCAGGCAGGATCAGCTTTAACCCCACAGTTTTGGTGCAGGATATGGTTTCCTAAGGAAAACTGAAAACTCTAAAGACTGCTTGACTTTAACATAATAGTACTGGTAAAGTGAATGGAAAATGAAATGGCACAGGCTAAACTCAAAACTAGTTTCCGTGTATGTGCATGTGTGTGTGTGTTTGTTAACTTGTCCTAAGTTGGGGGTAGAGGGGTAGAGAAAGGAAGGAGTTTTTCTGCTTGTGTAAACAGAATTTCTCCCAGAAGTAATGGAAATAGTAAGAGTGTGGCCACCTACTGAGCCAACCCATATGTCCTGGGGTCAGCGTCTGATGAGTTATAGGCCCAAACTTCCAGCTGTCTAGTCCATACATTGTAGTCATAAAAGTGTACAATGAACAGAGTGCTCCAGTTTAGGCTAGAAGTAATATATATCCCACTGTGAACTCCCCTGCCCATAATGGTCCAGCACAAGATTTCCTTCTCTGGTCAGGATTCCTAAGGCAAGAGCCATACCTATTAACCTCCCTTTCTGCCATAAGAATTTTTATAGCTCACCCATCACTGTAACATCTATCTACAGCATCATACTCTGCTCTCGTTGCTCTGACCAGGTTAGAATTTGACCTTAAAGGTATGTTTCAAAACAGATTTTGTATATTTACACACATTTTTATGCCAGTCATCTTTGTTGATGAGCTACTATGGGCCAGAGCCTTAGCTAATTTTAATTGGATATAGTTCTACTCGTGCTAAATTAATTTAAATCAGCTAAGTAATTGAACTCATACACTTAACACCTACTCTTCTGGTTCAGAATTTTTCCTTCACCTGACTTCTTATGAACCTACAGAGTATTTCCATTTA
Organism: Chrysolophus pictus; assembly: GCA_037305975.1. Lineage (NCBI taxonomy): Eukaryota > Metazoa > Chordata > Aves > Galliformes > Phasianidae > Chrysolophus > Chrysolophus pictus. Next base: position 43,521,820 of record CM074578.1, read on the forward strand.
TTCTAAGGGTGAGAGAAGAGACTGTTAACACCATATATCCTTAAACACATTTGCTTGGAACTGATGTTTTGCCTTTGAGAGCTTCCTAGCTGGTGTGATCTTGCATTTAAAAATTGCCTGAGTAGCTTTTCAGATATATTGAGTTAAAAAGGGGGTTTTGGAAGAGGAGAGGAGAGGAGAGGAGAGGAGAGGAGAGGAGAGGAGAGGAGAGGAGAGGAGAGGAGAGGAGAGGAGAGGAGAGGAGAGGAGAGGAGAGGAGAGGAGAGGAGAGGAGAGGAGAGGAGAGGAGAGGAGAGGAGAGGAGAGAGAGGAGAGGAGAGGAGAGGAGAGGAGAGGAGAGGAGAGAGAAGAGAAAGAAAGAAAGAAAGAAAGAAAGAAAGAAAGAAAGAAAGAAAGAAAGAAAGAAAGAAAGAAAGAAAGAAAGAAAGAAAGAAAGAAAGAAAGAAAGAAAGAAAGAAAGAAAGGAAGGAAGAAAGAAAGGAAGAAAGAAAGAAAGGAAGAAAGAAAGAAAGAAAGAAAGAAAGAAAGAAAGAAAGAAAGAAAGAAAGAAAGAAAGAAAGAAAGAAAGAAAGAAAGGAGGAAAGGAGGAAAGGAGGAAAGGAGGAAAGGAGGAAAGGAGGAAAGGAGGGGAGGGGGAAGGAGAGAAAGAAAGAGGGGGAGGGGGAAGGAGAGAGGAAGGGAGGGAGGGAAAGAAGGAAGGAAGGGAGAAAGGAGAAAAAAATAAGAAAAAAGAGGAGAAAAGAAAGAAATAAACAGGAAAAAGAAAGGAACGGGTTCTCAAAATGTTGAAGTATAAAATGACATACTTGCAGAGCTGCTTTCGGCTCCCACATCTTGCTGCTGGGATGTGGGAGCGATAGCTTCCATCTCAGTGGCAGTAAATAGTAGGTTTGTGGTACAGTGCTGTAGATCAGTGTACATGCCTTGAAATCCTTTCAACAAGTGCTAGTTTCTGATAGGTTCCTCCTGATTTTCCATAAAACCTCCCAGGGCATATGTTTTAAATAGAAAATCTGATTCCTGAACTCAGTTTAGAAAATAGCTACACCTGGTATTTTGCAGAAAGTAGCCAGTGTCTAGAGTTCTCGGCAAATAAAACACAAGGCCAGATCTTCAGCCACCCAAGCTGCCCCTCCCCTGACACAGCTCCATGCCGTTCCCTCGGGCCCTGTCGCTGCCACACAGAGCAGAGCTCAGCGCTGCCCCTCCGCTCCCTGTGAGGAGCTGCAGCCGCCGTGAGGGCTCCCCTCAGCTCCTCTGCTCTGGGCTGAGCAAACCCAGGGACCTCAGTTGGTCCTCATACACCTTGTCCTCTAGATCCTTCAGCATCTTCATAGCCCTCCTGTGAACATTCTCTAATAGTTTTATGTTCTTACATTGTAGCTGCAGATTTGGCTACATTCAAAAATATGAAGTGCGTAATGGTTGTAGGGAGAAGCTTGGGCTCTCCAGCAATGTGTTCTCATGCTGTTGAACTACCAAAGCCAGTGGTGCACGTAAAATTTATGAGGAGAAAAGCACAACTCATGGTTAAATACAGAGTGCACAACAACAAAGATCAGAGTTAAGCAGACAGCCATGCTTGTAAAAATATAACCAGAGCCAATGATTACCTTTTACATTCAGAAGACAAGGTGTTAGACAACACGTGCCTCATTGCCACTGAAATCTGATAAAGAGTTAAGCACTCAAATGCCTTTGTGAAGCTTGACCCTGAGACAACCATGGCCAGCTTCTGAGCTGAGTGGTGAACTCTGAAGAGTTGTGAGGTGCTTGTAAACTGTTTCTCAGTGTTATGAGCAATGCCTGAAAGTGGGTCAGGAAGGAGCAAAACACTTTTGAAGATGGCGGTTACAAAAGAGCTGGACATAATCAAGCAGTGAGTGACAGAAGTGAAGAAAAAGAGAATTCCTGTTCAAGAATCTATGGGAGAATCAAGTAAAGCATTAGTAAAGCTGTTTGTGCAAGAAATCAGAAGGAAATCAAGGCTTTGCCAAGCAAAATTTTCTGAAGCATTTTTTTTTGTTTCCAGATTACTTCCTGAGTTCCTCCCTGTCTAATTTTTAGGTTTCCTACAGCAAAACGGGGAAGTTCAGTACATTGCTGGATGCCTCCATCAATCAAGGCCTCACAGCGCAGTCTTACCTGGGCCATAACTTTACCTTGTTCATACTTTTTTGATAAGAAGATGCATTTCACTCCTGGGACCAGGGATTGTGTTTGGAAGTGCATGTGACCATCTTGTGAGAGATATGAATCAAACTCCAGCATTTTACAAACCTCTCACATGTTCCACATTCATTTCTGCCATGACAATTACAGCTAATTAAATGTCTGGGCTTGATCCTTTGAAGTAGCGTACACGCTTAGCTCTTGGAACTTCTAATGAAAGCTGAAGGCTCTCGGCACATTACAGAATGAGGTTCTGTCTCTGACTCATTTGCATAGCTTTACTTCCCCAGACACAATTTTGGTATTTGAAAAGAATGGTATTCCTGTACAACATGTGTCTCAATTTGTAACGATATCCTCTCTGCAGCTGGCTTGCTTTTCCAAGTGTTTCTGAAACATTACTGTCTTAAATTCAAGCCAACTTACAACAACAAATTATCCAGCGGCAAAGAGGCTGAACTGTGTTTGTGAGAGGACATCCCCAGTCTCTGCCACACTCTCTCTTCCAGTTCTGCTTTTGGACTTTCAGGCTGTGTAATGTAATCAGCTCCTATGGAAGCATACAATTCAAAACAAAAAAATAAATGGTAGGGATTGAGTAGTGCAGAATAAAACAACTATCAAGTTGCAGCCTCTCTGGAAAGATCTGCATCCCATCATTGGTCAACTGATATTTAAGCCTATGGTTAGAACAATTTTCAGTTATTTATTTGGAGCCCACATGGTAAAATGCAAAACTTTGTGTCATTGTGATCTGCTGCCTGCTTGCACTCCAAATACTTATAACTTTCATGAACCATTTGTGCTGCCACTTCTAAGTTTCTTATCCAAAGGCGAAAAATACCCTTTACCACAGGAATTCTGCAATTGAGAGATGCTTGAAGGCTAGCATAAATAAAAGTTACATGATGAGGTCACTGAAGACTTGAATTCTGACCCTAACTTTCAAAGTTCAATTAACATTCCAATTAGGTTTTATTTGAAGCAGTTCAGCAGTTATTACTGGACCAGTTATTTTGGTGGTGAAGATATCGTTTCTGTTTTCTTGGGGATGGAGGGCACATAAGAAACAGGGAAAATCTGGGCAGCCTTTTCCAGTGCTGTGTCACCATCAAAGTAAAACATCAAAGTAAAGTTTTTCCTCTTGTTCATATGAAACCTACTATGTTCCAGTTTGTGCCTGTTGCCTCTTGTTCTTTTGCTGGGCACAGTGACAGAACAAGAACAGCACAGAAAAGAACACCACAGGAAAGAACTTGGCCCCATCTACTTGACACCCTCCCTTTAGATATTTATAAGCATTGATAAGATACCCCATTCTTCTCCAGACTGAACAGTCCCATGTCTCTCAGCCTTTCCTCACAAGTGAGATGCTCCAGGCTCCTCATCATCTTTGTGGCCTTCCACTGGACTCTCTCTAAAAGTTCCCTGTCTTTCTTGAACTGGAGAGCCCAGAACAGGGCACTACTCCAGATGTGGCCTCATCGGGGCAGAGTAGAGGGGGAGAATCACCTCCCTTGAACCCCAGGATGCCATTGGCCTTCTTGGCCACAAAGGCACACTGCTGGCTCACGGCCAACCTGTCATCCACCAGGATACCCAGGTCCTTCTCTGCAGAGCTCTTTTGCAGCAGGTCAGCCTCTAGCCTATACAGATGCCTGCAGTTGTTCCTCTCCATGTGCCCTTGTCAAACGTCATCAGGTTCCTCTCTGCCCATCTCTCCAGCCTGTCCAGGTCTCACTGAATGGCAGCACAGCCTTCTGGTGTGTAAGCCACTCCTCCCAGCTTTGTATCATCAGCAAGTTTCTGAGGGCTCATTCTATCCCTTCTTCCAGGTCATTGATGAAGATGCTGAAAAAGACCTGACCCAGTACTTGCCACTGGGGAACACCACTAGCTACAGCCCTCCAACTAGACACTGTACCACTGATCACAACCCTCTGAGCTTTGTGAGTCAGCCAGTTCTCTATCCACCTCACCATCCACTCATTTATCCCACACTTTCTAACCTTACCTATGAGGATGTTATTGGGGAGAGTGACAAAAGCCTCGCTGAAGTCAAGGTACACAACATGCAGTGCTTTTCCTTCATCTACTCAGTCAGTGATGACACTATAGAAGGCTACCTGATTGATCAAGCATGATTTCTCCTTGGGAAACCTGTGTTGACTATTCCTGATAACCTTCTTCTTTTTCACTTTCTTGGAGATGACATCCAGAATAAGCTGTTTCATCACCTTCCCAGGGACAAAAGTGAGGCTATGATTGCTTGTTTTCAGGAAAGAAGATAAACTGTCTAGATTTTATTTTCTTTTTGCTTTAATTTTTATGTTTTGTTTTGTTTGTTTATTTACAAAAAGCATCTTTGAGAAGTTTCAGCTTTATCCCAGTGTAGAATGGGAGCATTAACTGAAGAGCAGACTTTTTTTTTTTTTTTAATGGGAAGTCATTATGAGGAATCAACTTCTTACACAGCTGTGCAGTGATAGAACAAGGGGAATAGTTTTAAACTAAAGCAAGGGAGATTTAGATTAGATGTCAGGGAGAAACTTTTTACTGAGAGAATGATGCGGTGCTGTAACACATCGCCCAGACAGGTAGTGGATACCCCATCCCTGGAGCTGTTTAAGACCAGGTTGAATGGGGGCCTGGGTGATCAGGTCTAGTACTTGATGTAGTGGCTGACAACTCTACCTGTGGCATGGAGGTTGGAACTTGATGATCTTTGAAGTCTCTTCCAACTCAAGCCATTCTGTGACTCTATTGATTCTATGATGATTCTATGACCTTCTTCCAGATCTGTTCTTGAAGCACTGTTGGGGTGAAGCAAACTTTGAACAGGTCTGTCAGTTTTTAGAAGTTTAGGCTGGCGCTGCACTCACTGTGGGGCAATAGGCTGCCTTGCTGCTGTGGAAATATACCTGATCATGCAACATAAAGCAGAATCAGGCCTCTGCATGCTCTGTGGTGTTTCAGAGATGGCACGTGCTATGGCTGAGATTAGAAGCCCAGAGCTGTCATGCATTTTCTGCTTTGCATGACTTGCCTACGTATCTCAAAATGCCCCTAAATGTGAACTAGAGTGAAAGCACAGAGAATGATGGTGCTGTGCGGCTGGGCAGAAGGATGTAGCCAACATGGGTTTTATCTTTAGTTCAGAGTGAAAATGAAGGGGAGTTTCATGAACTGCCTGAACACTGGTCCTATAAAAGGTTAAAAGATGATAAACTTCTTTGAAATGGTGTAAAATTATATTAAGAAAATATTTACAGAGGTCCTGGGGAAATTGCTGCAGTGAAAAGTAGAAAGTGGTATAAGAGGGTGGTATGGAAAGTTGATAAATGCAAGGAAACCTGACAGCACTGATACTGAAATGTGGGTTCACAACTTGGGTTAGCCTCCAAGACTAGTCTTTCTATCTGTCCGCCTTGGCTGGTGGATAGTGAGGTTCTTCCAGGCATGTTTTGAAGTACCTAAGGCAGCACCTGCTCTGGGTGAGGAGGACAAGGACACTAGAGGTGTGAAAATGGAAATCCAAGACACTGGAGCATGAATTCCTGGTGACAGCTGTTTTGCCTAGGAAAATTCAGACCTGATGATTAGGGGATATTCCAGTGGATGGTAGAGCGCAGGTTGTGTATCTGACTGAAAGTGAAGAAGGATCCATAGCTAGCAAGAGCAGAGCAGAAAGAAAACACCACTCTCGAAATCAAGGGATGGTGCAGAAGGAGCCAACTTGTTATCCCATTTGTGCTGAAGGCCTCTCCTGACTCTTGCAATATGGCAGCCTGACTTCATGGGAAGATAAATCATCAAGTATTCTAAAGGGAAGGTTTTAATGAAGAAACTTTAAGAATAGTTGAAAAAAAAAAATAGGATAAATTACAGAACTATTACAAGTAACAGATGACTCCAGAGTGTTTCCATGGCTGAGCTTGCTCCCATGCTGACTTCAGATGTACTCGCATGGTTTATTTTCAGAGCAGTTTCCCTGAGAAAAGAATTGCAGTGCCTTTTCTTCAGGGCCATGCATGTCCCAGATGAACCAGGCCTCCTCTAGCATATCAACATTCATTGTCCGGGTGAATTAAGTGCTGAAAACTCTGCTGTGCCAGCTCACATCAATGACTGCTTTGCCCCTCCCCACCCAGCATCTATTTTTTCCTGAACAATATGATGTGAATTTGGAGACAGAAACATTCAATGAAGCACAGGACAAGAGGGAAACAGCCATGGAAAAAAAACTCTGTGTGAGTGCACACATGACTGAAGCCATGTCAATGGCATGGCCTCCTGAGGAATTAGGACACGATAGGAAGCAGCTCTTCCGCTCTTCCTGGCTGCTGGCACTGCCAGGGCATTAGCACAGCTCTCACCTACCCTGATGGTATCCAAGCCCACACAGGTGAATCTTCCAAGTTACCTGTTTGAACTGGGTCATCATTCAGCAAAGCTACTCTCCTTCCCCCTGCCTGCACTGACAGCGGGCAGCCTTCCTGCTTGCTTTTTTCTGTCATCTTCTCTACACTGCCACTTGGGACCGGGACCACAGCCTGCCTCTGCCTTCTGAGTGGTCTTCCAGCCCCAAGTCAGCACACTGTTTGGCATTGCAAAGCAGGCATAACCCCGTGCGTCCTCCTCAGGCAACTCATATAAGCTCAACTCTGTTGCCGTATAATTACAAAAATTTGTCCTTTTATAGCCATTGCAATTTTTTCTATCTGATCAGCAATGTTTACAGAGTGTTCAGCAAGTTCAGCTGGAGTGACAAGCCTATGTTGTTCTCCTACAAAGTCATTTGTTTTGGGGAGGAGATACAAATAGCTGATTTCATTGTGCTGGCCATGCACACTGGTGTTGGCACAAGGTGTAGAACATCTGACTGTGAAGTGGTAATGATCAGTACTTATTCTGTTTTTTATAAAACTTTGCATGCTGTGTCTGATATGGATTTTTATTCTGTCACTCGATCGCTATGAAGATGCATTCATCAAACACAATGACTGTCATGGGAACCAATCACCGGGAAAGATGCTTCTCCAGCCTGTGCTCTGTTACATGGAGCCTATCTGCAGTGGGGGAAAATGAACAGGCTGCAAAGAGCCAGCTGACTGCTCCGCACAGAAAGCGCTGAGAGCCAAGGAGCATCCTCATGTGCTCCTTCCCAAATCACTTATCACTCTGCTGAGCCATTTGAGGCTGACTAGTGAGGGATAGACAGTAATTTTCGTTGATGTATGTTAAGAAACAGACAAAGCACCTGAAGTGCAGAGGGAGGTTTCATAGAGAGGATATAGAATTTGTTTTCACTGCTTCCCTTCTTAATCTCAGAGCAAGATTTCAAGCCAAAAAGTGACAGAAAGCAGCCCTGTACTTTATGAAGAGTATTCAGGAAGTGAACGCATCCCAATTCTCTGTCCAGTTCTTGCCCTCAGCACTCTGCACACATGGCTCTGAGCACGTTGCCCTGAAGCCCAAATGTCACTCCTCACCTTAGATATAGTGGTCTGGGTGCTCAGGGAGTTTACGCTGTCCTTGTCTGCTTTGCAGGAACGCTCGCCAACAGGGTACCTTGCATGGAGAAAGGGAGCAGAGCAAGCCACATCGCTCCATTGAACGACACCAGCTGGTCCACTCACCACCCCTCTGGCTAAAAGTCAAGCAAATAAAGCAGCTTCCCATCATGAAGTCCCTCCGAGGAAGCCTCAGTCCCACGGGTGCCTTTGACCCAGAAGACAGCACATCATGGACCCACACAGTGTGCTCAGCATTCCCGCGACCGCCCCTCTTCTCCTCCAAGGAACGCTTTCTCCTCTTGGTTTCTTGCTGTGGGGATTTTTCACCCTGGTTTCAAAAACCACATGGACCAACGTAGGTACTTTTTCCCTCCCTGACTTCAAAGTTCAGATATTTGAGACTGGACAGTGATATGGATTTTTTTTTCCTTTTTTTTTTTTTTTTTTTTTTTCCTTCGAAAAACTGCTGTGGTTTTGCTGCTACACTAAGAATCGTGATTTGCATTGTATGGTTTTGGACCTATTCAAGTTTTGATGGGGGAAAGGGGTAATACTGGAGTAGCAACGCTTCAGAGTCATCTCTGTCCTACCCACGATGCACTTTTAAATGAAGAGGTAGAATATTTTATTGGCTAATATACTTTCCTTGTTATTTTTACAAAGGCCACCTTTATCCTTTCTAATGCCATATTTTCAGTGTTACACTTTTATGGCTTTTAATTTTTGATTTGACAGATGTAAGAAGCAGCATGAATAGTTTATACTGTGGTTTTTCAGAGACTGAATGCCAAGAGAACTCAGTAAATGTTTATTCTTCTCAGCTTTCTCTTTAAATTCCCCTAAATAGCGCCCCATTTGGGAACAGAGCAAGAGTGTTGAACTAAAGACCAAAATTCCCTCAAGGTGTAAAATAATCTGAGGGGAATATTTGCTGGGCGTCACGAAAGACTCGGATGAAATTTCAACCCTGATGGTTTTCAGTGATCCAGGAAGGCAGTGAGACAATCTCTCCATATGCATAGCCCTTTCATGATAATTAGAATGGTATGGACAAACCAATGAAAACAAGGGTAAAGTGAGAAAGATCCCTCATGATTCTGTTTCACTGTTTGCTTTCTCCTGTCATGGTTAAGAGAAATGTGCAATTCGATCCTCAATCAGTGGGTGGAGGATAACAGGGTAGAATTTACTTGTGTGCACTTGTACAGTCGTAGCCAAGAGTCCAAAAGTACACTAGAGCATGTTATACTGGCACTGAATTGGTAAGAGAGTCGTGGAGTATCCCATTCTGACAAATACAAAAAAAAAAAAAAAAAAAAAACCAACAAAACAAAACAAAAAAAAAACACAAAAGAAAAAAAAAAACACAAAAAAAATCAAAAACAAAAAAAAATTAAAAAAAAATAATCAGATCACCTTGTGATACAGTGTAACTGTTTACTAACTCCAATAAAGCAATTGTTCACTCTCCAGTGTTCAGAGCACACCTTTTCTATAAGGCTGCTGCGGGGCAATGAGAGCAGTTGGCAGAAGTGGGGCTGATGGTGTTGGCGGTGCTGGGAATGGGGTTTCTGAGTCAGCTGAGCCAGAGCCTTGTAGCGACGGTGCACTGTGAGCACTATGTATATACTGTATTTCTATATTTTCCTTTGTACAGATTCACTTAAGTCAAGCTACTGTTTTACAGGTGCTCCTTATTTATTAGAGCTGTGAAAGCTTGGAAAACACACCGGGCGAGCAAGCTCGCTTTTTAAAAAAAAACACAAAAAAAAGAAAAAAAAAAAGAAAAAAAAAGAAAAAAAGGGCAGGGGGGGATCCAACAGCTCCTGAGCCAAGGGAGAGAACTCCAAGAGACATCGATGAAACATCTTCAAGAGAGCAAGAACCTAAAGCACCCTCTGTGTGCTCCGCATTCCTTTTGGGCTTGCAACACTTTTCTCTCTCCCTGACTGGTGTCAGATTTATTAAAACAAAATAAATCTCCAAGAAAAAAAATGCACTTAAAACGTGCTGTTGTTTTATTATTATTTTCTTTTTGTGCATGCAGCTATTCACTCCTTTACCTGCCTGGTCACTGCTGACACAGAGGTCACTTTGAAGGTTGAGAAACGTGTGTAAGTGATGGCATCTCTCCTGTGAAGAAAGGCTGAGGGAGCTGGGCTTATTCAGCCTGCAGCAGGCTGTGGGGAGACTGCACTGCAACCCTCCAGTACCTAAAGAGAGCTTATGAACAGGAGGGAGACCGATGTTTTACATGGTCTCTTAGTGATAGTAAAAACAGGAATGGCTTTAAACTAAAAGAGGGGAATTTCAGGTTAGATTTTAGGAAGAAATTTTTTAATCAGAGAGTGGTGAGGCACTGGCACAGCTGCCCAAGAAACTGTGGGTGCCCCATCCCTGGAGGTGTTCAAGGCCAGGTTGGATGGGGTCCTGGGCAGCTGAGCTGGGGGGTGGCAGCCCTCCCATGGCAGGGGGTGGGACTTGGTGGGCTTTGAGGTTCCTTCCAGTCCAAGCCATTCTGTGATTGTAAGTGATATTGGAGGCCGTATCTATGTCCCTTCCATTTTTGTGCCTCCATCATATCCCAGCTTCTGCAAGGTGCGGGGAAAAAAAAACAACATCTCACTCTGCACTAAGATTCAGGCCCTGAAATATATAGAAGAGCCCCGTACAGATGCTCTGACCGCAGCTTTGTTTCCTTCAAGGGGATATGTGTGAGCACAGTGTGCTCATGCCCATGCATTTGGGGCCTGTGTGTGGAGTGTGTTCCACATGCCTTTTGCAAGGATGTGGTTTTTTAATGCATGAGCTCCCCTTGAAATCAAGCCTGGGCTCTTTCAAGAACCAAACTCCTCCCAAATGCCCCCAGCTCTGCAACAGCAACATGCTTGCAGGCCCTGAGCTGTCTTGCAGAGGGGTGTTTGCTTCCCAGCTCTTGGCCGGTGCTGCTGACAGAGGGAGTTGAAATGTCCAGTGAGCTTTGTAACTTCTGACTAGATTTCATTAACCAGTCATGTAAGGAAAAAACAGCAGCAGAGGCACGCTGCTTGGAAGGGCATGCAGAGCAGAGCTTGTCTCGCTAGTAAACAGCTTGCTACATCTCTATTTATTCATCTGAACTTGGCTATAAAATCAAGGCCGCATGTATTGATTTTGCTTTTGTCAGTGGTCCAGAATTGTTAGCACACATTTTCACTCTTCTGAAAAACAACAGACTCTTCAGAGAAATCTTTCTCTCCTGTGAGCCGCTTTTTCCACAAGCGGAATCAGGATGGCAGAGGTGCAGAAAGTGATCGGGGCTGAAGTTGGTTTGGGGTTTTCCAAAGGATCACGAACTTACCTTAGCTTTCCTGAAAATATTCCTGCGTTATGCTTTTTTTTTCCCCCAAAATTCGGAATATGAACAACTGACTGAGACAGTTGAATTGGTTCATTGTTTGCTATTTTAAAAATATCTACAGCTGCGTATCTGTGGAGAAATCTCCAAGCACACATAAACCTTCAGCGAAATGTAGACCAAATGGTATGATACATTATGCAAAAGAAACCTGCTCTGTTTTGTAGGCCAAATCCACCCCTTGCATAATGCCAACAAAATGAGTGGAATTACACAAAGGACATGAGAAGGTCCTTTGCAATTAACAGGAACCCAGCAAAGGGCTGCAGAATGGCTCTCGCTCACCACTGACGTTATTTATTATGGACTAATTCACAATAACCAAGCCAAGCCCTTTCCCAGAGAATTTACCATTAAGGAGGCAGACAAAGAAAATCCTGATGTACTGGGAGATGCACAGGAAGGTTCTGCCTGCAGCAGCCATTGCACATGTGCTGTTGGGAGCTGCAGAGGCTATGCTCACAAGCAAAAGAGGTGGCTTTGCTTCAAGACCCTGAAATCTGCCCCATGTGCACCCCATCATGCACCAGGCAGAGGGGGAGTTTGCTGCAATCAAGATGCTCGGATCCTTCTGCTGGCACTGAATTCTTGCTGCCAGCAAGCCTTGCCCTTGCTGCAAACACTCTGCATTAATTACCTTCCTGTTGTCCTAGATGAGTTTGAGGGCTTTTTTTTTTTTTCCAGAACTGCTATGCACTTTGCCATTTGGTTAGCTGAATTCTATAAATAAGGTGGTCCCACAAAATGAAAGGATTTCATGCTTTTTTTTTTTGTGTGTGTGTGTGTGTGTGTGTGTGTGCTAAATGATGGAAATAAATTTGCTTTGTTCAAATAAGAGCCACAAGCCAAATTTGCAAGGATGCTTATCCAAGTGAGATATCCCATTCTGAGGTCCATATTTGGACACCCAAATCAACACTCAGCCAAACACATGCATGAGGCATTTCAGTGCCATTCAGAGTGTCCATATATAGAACTGGATGCTCTAACTTCATTGCCTTTGTTTTAAAAATAGGCCTGGAATATGGAAAGGCATCATTTAATAACAACTATGACAAACACGCAGTTGTCAAAAACAGAACCCATTTGCCCATGCCGGTGCAGGTTGATTCCCTCAGAGTCACTTTAGATTCACAGAGGTCTAATTCAAAAAAGAAATGGCCCTTGAATTGCTTTGCTTTCCACTCCCACCCAAACCTGACTCAGTGTTTGGGATCGCTTCTGTGACACTGTGAGGAGCTGACTGAGCCACCATGCAAAAAAAAGAACAAATTTAGGCTGCTGACAGTCTCTTTTCCTGAAGCTGTTCCCTGGTGTCTCTACCACTACCTATTGTCTGGAGCAGGTGAGAGTCAAGACTGCTTCACCTGCTGCTCTCCTGAAATAGTTTTCTAAGGAAATACAGCAGTGAGGGAGACAGAGCCAGGTCCATTGACCAGGACCTTTCCTTACAAATGATGTAAGTATTTAAAAATTGCATCTGTCTACCTGGGATGCCCAGGCACATGGCTTTCATAGGAGAAGAGGCATCCTCACCACAAACTGTATGTAGGACTCACCAGTATAGCATTCTCACAGCCTTATGCCTTCTTTGAAAGACCTTGCAGGACCTCTTTAGTAAAAGGGGGAGGCTTGAGGAAGAAGCAATTCTTTCTTCTTTTCCAGAAAACTTTGTGGTTGGATACTTTGCTGAGGGACTGGGAGACTCCAGAGGTCCTCATCCATCCTCCAGCTATAGGATCAAGCCCACAGAGGTTCAAACAAAGCAAGGTGTTGAGAGCTGTCCCACTGCCCCAGGCCAGGACTGACGAGATACAATCTCCCCTAGCTTCCCATTGAGATGGAAGCTATGCCAAGAGGAGCAGAATTCTTCATGCCTTGTGGGGGAGATACAGACCTGTCATCTACAGGGCCAGGACGAGTGAGTACAGCCCTCGGGCTGACATTATAGGCTCGCTCCTGCAACAAGGACACCTGCTTCTGCTCCCAGAAGGGTTTCAGAGCTGCTGCAGGAAATGCTGATAGATTGCAAAGCAAAGTGAGCTTTTCCCAGCCAACTGAGGGCTCTGAAGCACAGAGGCTGATGGGACCACTTCAAGATTTAGGATGAGAGTCAACGGACCCAAGTTGTGCCAGCAGAGATGTAGGTTGGATTTTAGGAAAAAAATTATTCTCAGAAAGAGTAGTACTGTATTGGGACAGGCTGCCCAGGAAGGTGGTGGAGTCTCTATCCCTGAAATTCAAGAAACGTGTAGGTGTGGCACACAGGGATGTGATTTGTGGGCATGGTAGGGATGGGTTGGGGCTGTACTAGATGATCTTAGAGGTCTTTTCTAACCTTAATGATTGTGTGATTCTATGAAAAGGTGTGCAGAGAAGGCACCTCAAAAAACCTGACATTTTACAGACACATTTCTCTGTGTAAGAACCTCAGTCCATCCCCTAGCACACCACTGCTTCAGCTTTTGGAGTATACAGTCCCCAGGCTGTCCCAGTGTCACCCCATCAGCAGTGGGATTGAGGTACCAAGAGACTGATTTATGGCCTGCTAGCACGGCCTGTGTCATAGAATCCACTGATGAGCACTGATGTATACATGAGACATAATGCTCTGGGGGGGGAGTCGAGAGCATCCCTCTATCTAGCTTACAGGTATACTTCTAGGCTCAAGCATAAACAAGTGCCTCTAGAGGCTGGGGAACACTGGCTGCTGCCTGCCTGCCGGAGAGGTCCAAGGGTCTGATTTACAACAGGGTCAGGTAGAGGAGCTGACACAAAGGGGTCGGCAAGGCCGGGTGCCAGGCCGCAGGCTTCTCGTCGGTCGGCATCCAGGGAGCGGGGCAGGAGGGGGGAGCATGAGTTGAATTCCTTAATAATGTGAATTATAAAATCATTTCCTGTGTTAGGGGTTAGGAAAGAGAGCGAAGGACCCAGAGATCTTCCAAACAGAAAACAGCTTTTGTTAAGGCTTTTGGCCTAAGGAGCTTGGGGGGGGTGGGGTGGGAAGGGAAAGTGCTGGCACATTTTTGGCTTGAAGCCTCAGACAACATATTTTTTATTCTAGTCTTTATTTTTCAAAATAAAATCATTGCGAGGCAGCAACAAAGAGGGGGAAGAGGATGGGATTAGGGGGAGTAGTACCCAAGTATTTCCCCCTTCTTTCTGCTCCTGCCATTAAGCACACAGTGTCTCCTTTATTATATACAGTAGCTGGATTAGCCCAAAGGCTAAGAATGCAACAAGATACTTTTATACTTATTGATCCTTTTTTTAGGGAGATTGTTTTCATGAAAGTTCAATTCACCTTTTTTTTTTTGTTTTTTTTTGCTTTTTAGTCTAACTGCTGCACATTTTACCCTGCTTCTTCGTGAAATGCTAAATCCATCGGTAGGTTTTAGTTTTCCTGGTGTAACTTTTCAGAAATTGTATATCTGCATAGCAACCCCACTGCAGGCAGCTTATGTCACGGTATCACATGTCAGAAAGATGAAAAGAACTCCAAATCTGAGCTGCTCCACAAACTTACGTCCCCGATTCTTGGGCATATATCTTCTGTACTTAATATAAGTGTCAGGAAGGCAATTTCAAGGCCAGAGAGGTGCGACGCTCTATCTGGGAGATGACCAAAAAAAAAAAAAAAAGACACATGACCTCAGTTCAGCCTTGTGCGGACAATCAAATGAGAAACAAAGATTGTCTTTTTCCTCCTCTACCCACTCCCCCCGGCCCCCACCTTCCCATGTCCCTGTTGTCTGCTTCCAAATGCAACTTGAGCCTGGATCCCAAGCCCAGTGTCCAGATTAGAGATTGTTGACTCAGATTTAGTGGTGAAACTTGAGCCAGACCCTGCTGATGGCATTGCCTTGAAGGAGCAGGTTTACTCCAAGCCAAGAGAGAGATTACATGTCAGACGAGAGCCTGCCTTTTCTTTATCACAAACTTCCCGATCTCCCTCTGTTTTAATAGTGTTCTACAACCCCAACCCTGCCGCCATGTGCCCACTTTCAGTTCCTTCTATAAGGTGTCATAAATCAGGAAATTAACAAGTGTGTAGCTGCCCTTTGCCACAGGCAGAGACAATGAGCTTTCTGTGTTTTTAACCAGTGGGTAGCACTTAACATAATCAATGGAGAGCTACGTGCAGAAAGGATGAAAAATTGGGTCTTGGTCTGGCCACTTACAGGGTATTTCTCATCACCCAGGCAAGCTGCTTTTATGAGAATATGACATGCCCTGGAAGCTTGCTCTCCATTTTGCAGGAGAGTCATTAAAAGAAATCATTACATGTTTTTTTTTGTTCCTTGGCACACACGCTGCTTTTCCTTGGCTTCTGATTTCATCCATCTTTCAGGCGCTTCGTGCCTTTAGTAATTTATGTGCAAGATTTTTCCAAACCTCCAAATGTTTTTCCATTTGGCAAACTGTGTCCCAAAGCCTCCACAGAATGTAACTGTAGAGTTTTCTTGTACTTCAAAACATGAGTCCTGTTAGCACAAAGATGCATCTAATACTTGTAATCCTCTGCATAAAAGCTATAAATTCATATAGGACAATCAAAGACGTCGCTCCTTCCTGTTGGTTGCAACCACCCTTGTCGCTATAATCCCCTACTTTATATACAAAAGAAGAATTTCTCTGCCAGCATTGTTGTTTTCTTTAACTATAGCTTTTGGAAGCTTTACGATACCATATGGAGAACTATTTTATTCTGTTTCTGGTGGCTTTCTCAATGCTGGCCATAAATTAGATAATTTTCCTTGTGCCTGATAGCCACGCACTATCAGTCAGGCACATTTGCTCTCACAGGAAAATCCAGGAAAATTCGATAGACAGTGATAACCTTTCCATCATACAGAACTTAATGGAAAATTTCATCCCCACTCCAAGACTTACAACGGTTGATTTAAAAAAATCATGTCTTCCACCCTCCATTAAGCTGAGGGGCTGGCCAGCTGGTTCATACAGAGGTGTCCTCTCTGTGTGCTTCCCCTGAGAGACACCCAGCAGAAGTGCCAGGGGATGGGCCTTCTCTAGCAGCTGGGCACACGGGCTCTCTGTGTGCCCTCGAGGAACTCGCCCAGCTCACGGAAAGCAGTTCCGTTGGTGTGAGCTGTACTCTGAGCTGCCGTGGCTTTCTTCAGGTATACAAACCCAAGGGGAGACTTCATTACATGTATTTTTATAACAGGTCACTAACTGGCAGGATCACACAGGCAGGATCTGTAATCACAGAAAAGGAAATCTTTCTTCTTTCTTCTCCTTTCTTCTGCCATCCACACTCGTGAGTAATTATCAGGCATTGAGGATCAGCACCAGAGTCTTCTCTTGTATTTGTTTATTTTTGAAACCCCTGTGTAGTTTACGGGGTTGCGCTACAAAAAACTTCCATTTGTTGAATAATCCCAAATGGACAAAGTTCCTGAACAAAGAGACTGTTTTGCCAGTAGAAATGGGCCCAGGTCAGGCCTAATGTATTATTTTCACTGAGCTGTGCTCCATCACTTCTTCTCGACATGTGCTGCCCTGCTTGCCCTGGAAATCAATGCTCAGTGAGACTATAGAATAACTGGCAGGATAAGTATCTTCTGCAGTTGTTCACCCAAATGACTGCATCTAAACTGAATTTATATGGAAAGAACAATGCATATTTCACTGAAGAAAAGCCAGATCTGCTCTCAGCTAGAGCAAATCCAGAGTCATTGCTGCTCTGTCCGGTAGGGAAGGGAGGCAGACCGGAGGCAGGGACTTTGTAAAGAAACAAGGGTGAATGCTGAGAGTCTGACAGCCCAGTCCTGCCTTCATGTATATCTCTGTCAGTCCAAAGTAATAAGAGGGAAAGCTTGATGGGGTTGCTCTGTGGTGGAGAGCAGAGTTTTCTTTTACAGGGCCTGCCAAAATGGGGTGATGTGTCTCTGAGATGGACATGACATCTGCATTAACAGCAGAAGATGTCACTGTGATCAGGGCTATTAGTGCAAATTAATTGCTATTATATCATTTTAATATAAACTGTTCCCTGACTAAATCAAATTAAGTGTACTTTATCAGTGTAGGCATGAGGCACATTTGCTTCTCATAATTTACTTCCTCTTAAGTGACTTTAGATTTTTGTTTTTCTTATTGGGTTGATAAAGTATCCCGCTCAATTGTCAACACGCATTAAAAAATAATATAAGCCTTCAAGGGAGAGAACGTGTGGGAAATGCCAGGGATGCTGGGATACCAAGCTGTAGCATCTTACTATTTCTACAGCTCTTTTTTTCACCTAGTTTTTATTTTGGATCGGGTGAGTGCTTTTCCTGCTCTCTCAAACTCCTCCACATTGCCTCCAGTTTGCTCTTCCAGAACTGATGGAGCAGTACAGCAGGTCACCACCCCTGCTGAAATCAGCCAACAAGCCGACCATAACCCCAGCAGATGTTTGCAGTTTATAGGCC
Source organism: Chrysolophus pictus (assembly GCA_037305975.1). Taxonomy (NCBI): domain Eukaryota; kingdom Metazoa; phylum Chordata; class Aves; order Galliformes; family Phasianidae; genus Chrysolophus; species Chrysolophus pictus. The sequence continues at coordinate 43,539,342 of CM074578.1, forward strand.
AAATGAGAGCCCTGCAGACCAGCAAAATACCAGCGCCACAGATGTGGAACCTGGCCACTCGACATGAGCTGCACAAAGCCCCATCCTGCCCAGCAGGGCTGGGACTTTCAGAGGAGCAGAAGGTCTGAGAGACTAATTAGCCGGCAGAGCCAACACGATGGCCTCTGCTCCATCATTTCAATGCGTGCAAAGTCCTTTAATGAAATGCCACATGAGTGAAGTCAGATGAGGCCCCTCAGTGACTTCACCTCAGCTTGCCATGCCCTTCTGTGTGCCAGGCCCTGTCGCCTGCCCCACTGGACCAGGCCCATCCTGGCTCCCACCGCCAGGAATGCAAAACATGGAGCAAGGCTGCTGTGGTAAATGTGGCACCACAGAGATCTACTTCTTTAAAATCACAGATGCTTCTGGCAAATAATGATGCAGAGGGACACTGGCAGCTCGCAGCAGAGGGTCAGAGAGATGGAAGATGGCACAGCCAGCACTCAGTTGGGCTCTTTTGTTCAAACATGCATTATTTCTCTGCTGAAAAAGCCAAACTTTGGGCTTTCTGACCCTGACAAGACAGATGCAGATAATCTTTGTGGCAGATACCCTGAAATCTCGCCTGTCTGGATGCCTTGCTATAGGGACTGCCACTGTGGATGCCCCGTGCCTGGAGGTGTTCAAGGCCAGATTGGATGGGGCCCTGGGCAGCCTGGTCTAGTATTAAATGTGGAGGTTGGTGGTCCTGCCTGTGACAGGGGGGTTAGAGATTCGTGATCCTTGAGGTCCCTTCCAACCTGGGCCATTCTGTGATTCTGTGACAAGGTGCGGTGCAAAAAATAGCAAAGGAAAAATAGAGTTTCAAACACACTGGCAGAGAAACCTCAAACTTTTCTGCATCTCTGCTGGTACAAATTCAGTCTCTGTGTGCCAGGCCCGGTGTCAAACAATATAAGACAGCCTGTTGCAGCGTGGTGGGACACAGGGAACGGCCACGGCTCACCAAGGGCAGCGACCACAGCCTGCACGCCCGCCTGCACGCAGGATGCCTTTCAAGGAATTTCTGCACGCCGCGTTTTCATTTCAGAGAGACAAGCCCCCACTGCAGGTCAGGCTGCACGCCCACTCGCACGGGGGGCGCCGAACAGGCCAGCAGGCGGATCCCCAGCCAGGGACCGGCGGACGGGGCAACCGCCCATCCAAGCACCGCGGCTCGGTCCCTTCTTTCCGGGAGGCTCCGCTCGGGGCGCCGCACCTCCCGCGCTGTGGCGCCATCTCGCGGTGCTCCCGCGGAGCCGCCGGCCTCGGGCAGAGGGCCGCCCGGGCTGGCAGTGCGACGGGCCGTGCAGAACCGCCGGTTAGCGCCGCGGCCCTCGCTTAGCCGAGCCCAAAGCCAGCCCCCGTCGCCGGATGGCCTCGCCCGCCGCCGCCAAGGGCGGGCACGCTGCCTGGCAGCCACAAGGTGTCAGCCGCGGGCCGGGCAGGTGGCCGCCGTGGGACGCGCCAGACGGCAGCTCTGCGGGGTGCGCTACCGCAGCCCTCTCGGCCCGGCTCCCCGCGGCGAGACTCGGGGCTGGGTTCTAACCGCAGGGACCGGACGGGCCGATCGCGCCCCTTAGGGTCGGGCAAGGGAGAAAATGGCGGCCTCGCCGCCAGGGCCGTCGAGGATTTATGCTCGCTGCCCCTGGGCTGCTTCTCCTCATGGAGCAGGGAGCGGACGCGCTCCAGAGCCCCGCTGTCCCGGCGCGGGGAGGGCAGGGCTGCTATGACAGGGATCCCCGGAGCTGCCTCCCCACAGTGAGCCTCTGCCCAGTGATGGTTTTGATCAATGGGTTGGGATGCCCATAAGTCTCCGCAGGTGATTGCTCTGGGTGATGTCCTGGGTCCTGCAGGACAAGAAGGACCTGTGGCCTTTAGGTGTTACGTACTTGCGGTGCGTGGGTGCGTTGCACTGAGATCTTCAATGGAGGCTTCAGGGGAGGTGAGTGTTTTGGTAAGAATTAGGTGCCTGAATATTGGGAGAAGCTGTATCTGTATGAATTAGGAATAGAATTGCCTCTGCAGGCTTCTGGGATCTGTGCTGGTAATCACCCTGTGAGTTCATTGGGTCACATTCAATGTATCTCTGCCACGATCACAAGGCTGCAGAGTTTTACACACTGCAAGCAGGTGAATTTCTTGCTGGGCTGCTCAAACAGTGCATTTCATCTCTAAATAAATGATCTCACTGAGGTCCTCCCTCACATTCCTGCGAGCAGTCCCTCACCTTCTGCTCTCCGAGCTGTGACTCCCTGCTGGGAAGCAGCCCTCAGGTCTGGCAGCTCCAGCACACCTGGGATCACCGTGCTGCTGGACTTTGCTAAAATTACCCAACGGCTCTTTGTAAGAATTGAGTGGTTCTGTTGTACATCAGCATGCATAATGCTTAAAATAATTCCCCTTTTATTGGTAGGAGACAGGAAGCAACAGAATGATTCACTTATTCCTAAAGTATGTGCCTAACTCATGGAAATAAATTAAGAAGCTTGCTTTTTTTTTCACTGCTGTGTGTAGTTATTTATGATATTTAGTGGGAAGCCAGGTCCCAAAGCACTGTTCCTTGTTCCCTAGGTAAAGAGCAGGAAACAGCTTTCTTAGCTGTTCTTCTTATGGGCTCTAGAGTTCATTTCAGATTGACATTTACCTCTGCTGTGGGTAAACCTGGGGCTGCCCCTTTACTGGGCTCTGACAGGCTGAGTGCCTCAGCAAATGCTTTATCTGCATTGTGAAATGCAGGCCCTGGGAAACAATGCATTGTCAAGAAAGCAGATGTTAACTGACTCAATGCATCCATCAGTGAATATGGTGAGGATTTCTTGAATTAGATCTGTTAATCCCACATAATTTCAAGATGATTTCTCCATCTTTCTCTTTTTGTTTTATGCTCACAGAGCAGAGGATGAAGGCTGCTTCTCTCCTGTGCTTCTGGCACTGAGTGAGCCGAGATGCCACTTGTGATGGAGGTGGCTGGGGGGGGAGGGGACACACAGAACAGTTAGCAGATTACCAGGATTTTCAATTGATTCTGCATTGGACTTCTGTGTAACTGCTTCTACTCCGTTCTCTAAAGTATTTATGCACAAAGAAGGCCCCTCTAATGAAGTTTCCTTTTCCCAAATAAAAAGACATGTGCAGATTTCCTGCAGAATATATACCATAGAAACCAAATAAACAACAAAGAAGGATTTATAAATATGCCTTTTTGTAGCATGGTCTGGGTCAGCCAGAGAGTACAAGATACCACAAATTTAAAAAGAGGAACAAATAGAACAAATTTCATTTTAGGATCAGAATTAATGTAAATTGAATGTAGGAAACAACTGGAAAGAAAAAAAAACGTAAACTGAGTATTTCTTCATGTCCAAAGAGTAATTGAAATGTGAACAGAAAAAACAGTTATTTCTGCTGCTCTAATAATATCACAGAGAGTGTAGGTCTTTAATCAGTAATCCTGCATAAATCTTTGGGACTTTATTTTTAAGATCTGTTATAAAGTTTCCATATCTTTAGCGGTATGCTTGCTTTAAATACCCATGACATGAAACTGACTTTATTACAGCTAATGAATTTTTACTGTTAATTCAACAGATTGAAATTAGTTAACTAAATAAAAACAACCATTATCCTTCCATTATCCTTGAGGGAAAAAAAAAAAAGGAAAGATAGTTATTTCATGAAAAGGGACCACCAACAGCTCAAACAGAGGAGTTTTGTACACCTTTTTTTTTTTATTCTCTGGGAACTCTTGCCAAAAAAATCTCCAAGAAAGATGCGGGGTGAAGAGCAGCAATGTTGTTTCTTCCAAACACTTTGTCAGACCTCATCTCAATCTTTCCACGTCCCTGACAAAGCTGTTAGCGTCATTGCTTTTTTCACCGTTTTATGATGAAGGGGGGAGATATGTCTGAAATTGATTTGGGGAGTACCCTAAGCAATATAGTGCTGTGACCCATTGGTCACGTAATACAAAGATGCATGCATCTTTATGTTTACAGGGCAGGCCGTGTCCCAACCAGAATACACCCTTCCTCAGCAGCTGTGAGATAGCTTCAAACAGGGTAGAGTTAATGAATTGCCTGCTAATGCCCCATCTGTGCAATGACAGTTAGTAAAGGCACAGGTGACAAGGTAATTTTTAATAGGATGAATGATATGTCAGAATACTAATAGGACACTAAAAGGAGTGGTTTCCAGGGAAGTCACTTCATTGCTTACATGAGAAGGGGGGCCATTCCCTCTGGCCCCTTCCTCAGAACCCACAAGAACTGCCACATGTAATGATCCAAATCCCACAGCCTCTTTTGAAATACTGCCTAATTGGAGAAAGTTTTCATAGCAAAAGGAGTCAATCCTATAAGCCATGGACTTTGGTTAGACTTACTCAGATGATTAATGGTTAATTATTCACTTTGCTTAAGTAACCTCTGCTGATGACAAAGCCTCTTAGGGCTGCAGGGCTGTCCAAACAGTGCAAAAAGGCATTCCTGGCTCCCAGAAGCTCCTTGGAACAGCATGAGATAGATGCCTGTCTGTACTACAGAGTACTACTAGGAAACAGTATGCCCATGCTGTTGTTGAGCTAGAACTGCTTACCTGACAATTACTATGGCAGAAAGAAATGGATAACAAAATGGGTAACAAAAATGATGGAAACATGGACAAGCTTCTGTGAGAAGGGACATGTGAAAGGCTGAGATGCTGGTTTGAAGACTGAAGGAAGAACAGAACAAAGGCATGGATGGAGATGCAATAAATATTGCTGCATACTCTGCCCAATACAGAAAAAAAAAAAATTAAAAAAAAAAAGTACAAGTTTTTTTTAGCATTGGATATTGACTCGAGGAAACCATTGCCTTTAGAGCCAGAGGAATTTCTAAAGGGATGACATGTGTTTACACAGGGAAGAACATTCAGAGTTATGTTTTCCAGAGCACAAGCCAGCTGTTAGCTGGTAGTGAGTGGCAAAACATTTGGATATATTCATAGTCTTTGCTCCTTCTTATGATGCTCCCAATGAGTGCCAGCCAGAGAGATGTGGTTTGAAATAGACTTGGAACTTCTAGGCAGCTCTGCTATGGGTAAGACAACCACTTGCATGAGTTAAAATGAGATTCATAGAGTCCTTTAACTATATGGTAGTAAACCCTGAAAATACTTACATTCATTTTTTGGGGCATTTTTTGTGAACCTTGTACACTTATTTTTAATTCATCAGTACAGAATGGTAGTGGCACAATTACTCCCTAGTGTGGTAGTAAAACCATCATACCTTACCTGCTGGCAGTAAATGTATCGAGGGCTATTCCAGAGAAAAATAATGACTGCTATAGATCAGTGGTTTAATGATAAAAAAAGCAACATACTGGACTCTCAGTTTGGAAAAGTCACTAAGCATTGCTGAAAATGTGTCTGAAATGCAATGACAAAATGTGTCCTGGTCAGGTTTCTTACAAAGAAATGCTACCATCTTCATTTTTGTAAGTAAACCCACCAAAATCGATGTTCACTTTTAAGGTTCATTAACGTGAAAGGACATTTTCTTTACAAGAACCATCTGCAAGCGTCTTCTCTTATCAACTGAAGATTTATCTATCTAACAAAGATTTATTGGTCTGAAGTGAAGGTTGGAACACATGCATATCTGTACATCCCAGTAATTACAGTATCTGTCCTTTCCATTACTTCATATATTTGGACATGTGAATGGTCTGAAACCTGTATGTCGACGAGATGCTGTGAACTGGTCCTTTAATGGCCTTTGTGTTTGTATGTAATGTTTTCCCAAGGACATGCCATCTCTGATGTACCTGTTTTTAATATTAGTTTAATCTTAATCAAAAACAGAGTTGTTAAACAGTAGCCACTGCAATTTATTATCATTTTAAATTTCCCTCTGCCAGCAGCACCATTTGCTTGTTCCTAACTCCTCCTGGAAGCTTCTAGCCCTGACTTGAAACAGCTCTGTAACGACTGTGCTATTTGGTTCATGCTGGGGGAGGGCAGGGACTTGTAGGAGGTGGGAAGGTTGAAATGTGCAGTGAGGGGAGGAGGTAGCAGCCCTGTGCCACACAGCTTCTGATGCAATATAAACTTTCTCCACCAGTGGTGGATTTGCTGTTAGAGGATCTTTTACTCCTTAATTCACCATGCCTCATTACGTTGGATGCAAAGTCAACTGCTTGGGTGGCAATCCTCCATCTGTGGGGACAGAAACCTTCCTGTGATGTGAGAGGATCGTTGTTTTTTACTGCTGTCTTCCAAATCAATGAATAATTGCTTTTCCAGAGAAAAATTATCAACTGTTACCACAAATCTGACTTGCTCCTGATTGATAGGCATAACAAAAAAAAAAAAATTAAAAAGAATCTATGTATATAGATCTATACTCATCTCTGTATAGAGATGCAAGAATTGCACAGCTGTACACACAGTACACACACACAGATGATACAAGCTCAGACCACAGTGTTGCCCGTGGTCAAAAGAACAGTATTTCTTCCTGCTCTGCTTCTCACTGACAGAATCTGGGACCACATGCACCATTTCTGGGCCAGAGACAAGAGGCTACCTATTTTCAGAAAACCAGATCTGCTTTTGCTTTGACCTTGGTGTTTGCCTTGAGGCTGTGGTGTTTGTACAGATTGCACTGTGCCTGCCCTTGAGCCCTTTTGTCCCAGAAAGTTGGCACAAAATTTCATACTCTGAAGGCTCTGAACATAGGCAGAACAGAATCACTTTCACTGCTCTATGTTGCGTTGTTATACGGTCCCTTTGGAAAACAAGATTTGGGATGGACCCAGTGCTGACATGCCTACGCCATGGATTTCCTGCAGCGGTCTCTGAAGTCTGGCAACAGGGCCCTGTGCAGTGTGTGAATGGAGAAGAGATCCCATAAGAGGGAAGGATGCACAGTACATTCTTGAGGCAGTTAAACCTGTCAGGTGAGTGCTGGTGACAGTGGCCTTTCACTTCTCTGGTCCTTTACTAGCAGGGAAATGTGCTAATTCTTTCAGAAGTCCTCAAGCCTTTCTTGAAATCACATCTGTTAGAAAAGAATTAGACATATTATAAAAAAGAAATTATTAAAAAAAAAAAAAGATCATTTTGGCTCTGCATGTTGCAAACTAACCGACACTGTTGACAAATCTTTTACAGAAGGGCCAGCTTGCGAACTCAAGCAAACACATTGCTTTTTAGGGCCATCAGATCACCAAATGGCTCTGAAGCCTTCTCCATCCATTCTGGAAATGGGGCAGCTCACTCTGCTTGCCAGGGGCAGCTCTGTCTACAGAAAAGCCATGAGAAATCTTGCCGGGGCCTTGTCCTCTTGGCTGGTAACCTGCTTTTGGGGCTAATGCTCTTGAACTTGCTGGTTGCTGCCCCACGAGGGAGGACAACCTGGCAGCTGAGGGTGATGGAGCTGCAGGATGGTGTTATTTGTCTGGGCCCCTGGCCCTGCCGGGAGTCCAGCAGCTTAGTGAGCAGCTTTTCTGGCTCCTGCCAGATGAGACTGAGTATCCTTTCCACGGAAACTTGGCGGGTGATGGGATGGTGGGTCCAGGGAAGCTGTCCGATACAGCACTGATGGTACTTGGGGAACACCAGACCAGACCGCCTGCAAACCAGGAATGCACTGAGCTCTTGTCATGGGCAAATCATAATAGCTGGGTTGCTTCTCTCCCTGGACTAAACCCTGGATAGAAATAACTTTCTGTTTTACATATGTAAGCCCCTTCCAACATGGGGCATGTTGGAAAAAGCCCAATCCAAGCAGATTAACCATGTCTGTGGAGGCCTGATTGGGTGGCTGTGCATCCTCCGACCAGCCTGAAGCCACCAACGATGGAGCTGGAGCCTACTGCAAGGATGACAGGCTCACCAGCATGCTCCACATGCAGTCTTGGAGGGCTCTGCTCCCCATTAAACAGTATGGATGTCAGGAAAGGCTCTCTTTGGGTTAATGTTTCCACCCCAGCCTTTCTTCAGGAAAGTTTTCATTAGGGCTGGAGTGTTAGTGAGCCACAACTGAGGCTGCCAAAGTGTTTCCATTATGTTATATCTCCCTGTTTTCTCTTGCTTGTGGCTATCCAAAAGTTTCACCTAGAAGGCTGAAATTTTCCAGACCTTCTCTCTTCATGAAGGTGAAGGGTTGTTTTTTTTTTTTTTGGAAAGTTGGAGCAAGAAAATAGAGAGGAAAAGAAAAGGTTCAGCTCTTTTTGAAATGGAAACACACAGGCAGAGGTGATAATTCAAGAAAGCAAAATTTAATAAAAGCAAACACAGCTATTGCAACCTCAGAAATGATGGACACTGAATTTTTTGGATCAGTGGGCAAATATTACTTTTTTTTATTTGAAGTGATCCAGCTCATTTTTGGTTAGTCTTTTTTGCTGCATCCTTCTCTTCAGCTCTGGGCATATTCAGCCAATGCTGACTGCCCACAGCTTCCTCCTCCCATTCCCCCAAATCTTTCTCCATGGCTTCAGGCTTGGGATTCTCTCTGTGAGCTGAAACTGACCAGACCTTGGTGTTTCCAATGGAGCAGCACTTTTGCCATCAGCCACGGTCGTCACATGAGGTTCGGGGACTTCTGTTGTGCTGGACTTTGCAGAGCTGGGTATGGAAATTATAATATCCTCTTGTGGAGCATTGACGCAGAACAGTAGATTGTCTGTGGGCAGTAGAGTGTTATATCACATGGCTACGGAGGATGAAACTCTAAGTAATAAATTTACAGTGTAAAAATCAATTAGTGTTAACAAAGTTTTTATTAGCACCAAATGTAGGTGCTATGATTTCTCTTGTAAGTATGCAAAGCAGAGAAATCTGTAGCAATTCACCATGCTTTTTAATTCAGTTTACTTCTTAAACTGTAGTCTCTTCCCCAGATGGTTCATCTGAAATGGTTTCTGACCTAAGCAAGGCTTGCAGTCTATGTCTATGCAGCTGGTGTATGGAGCTATACAGTTGGTTTACAATGAACCAGTTCACATTTGAAAGCCCACGCTTCACAGTTCTCTGCAAAAGAAACAGCCAGTGACCTCATTAACATTTCCAGTAACTACTAAAGGAAACCCAGAGTAACTTATTCTAATGTTTTTATTATTATTATTATTATTTCAATATAACACATTGGCTTAGAGGTTTGCATCCTCTTTTGGGTAGGTTTTCTCTGGAGTAGATAGAAAACCCCTGCTGCCCATAGCTATTGGTGATGCTTCTTGCACTCAGGCAGTAACAGGATATGGTTTTGGCTGTGAAGGACCCATTCCCAGTCCCTGCTGATGGCTGTTGTTGGAGCCAACAAAAATACCTAAGTCAATAAAATCAAGACCAAGTCAAAATGGTTCAAATTAGATAATTAAAACACAGGAGATAGACAGCCTCACATTTGAAATGGAAAATCAGGATATGGAAATTTAGGAAAGAAAAAGAGAAAATCTATCCCCTTCCTGCCTCCCCCACACACCCAATCCACTGTGATTTTGTTGTTTTCAGGCAAGGACTTTCTCCTGACTCATGCCAGGAATAGTTGGCTATGTTAACTGCTTAGGAGGAGATTTGTAAATTACTCAATTCATAACAGTACTGAAAATTTTAAGATCTGACTTTATGTTCGTGGTCAATGCACAAGACCCTAGAGTCCCTTAATTTGTGAGTCTGTGAAGGCAGAGATCACCTGAAGCTTGCTGATAGGAAACATTATGGGTTCATCTTAAATGTTATATCCCTCCAGGGTGGAAGAGCTATGTGAGCTGAAGGAGGTGCTCCATTTGAATTAGAATTCACAGCCCTAAACCTCCTGGAACTAAGGAGTAAATCCTGCTGGTTCAGAATCTCAGAGGAGCTCAGTCCTTTAGAAAGACAACTTGGTGCCAAGGAGTCAGGTCCTTTATTTGACATGTTGGTGACTAGACCATTTTCTGAGGTATGGAATAAGCCAGAATAAATTTCAGTTCAATGAGGAAGCTTTAAAAAAAACCCTGCAGACAAGAGAAGCCATAAGAATGCTTATTTTATGGATACTGAGGATTTCAGTATGAGTAAGGTGTTGAGTCTCATTCTTGTGAAGGCTTGGGAATTGCTGATGATGCCCTGGATTGAGTTCTAGGCTCTCCAGGGAACATCCCTGGTGAGAGTTAGAGTACTTATGTCAACTTTTGCTGGAGGTGGCATTAAGAGGAAGCTCTGAGGATCATGGTTTGGGACCTTTGTCCCTAGTAGAAGTAGCTGTTCATGGCAGTGGAGACACTGGTCATAACAATGGCAAGGCTGGCTGCTTCGCAGTGAAAAGATGTTGTGTCAGTGTAAGGGCTCCATCAGTAAAACTTCAAGGATCCCTGAGGCTCTACTCTTTGGCTCAGTTTTGTCAGCTGATCTGAGTGTTGGCTGGGAGAAGGAGATCAATAGGAAACACTGTCTCTTTCTTAGGAAATCAGGTGAGAATTTCACTGGCATGTACACAATTAAGTCTCCTTGTCAGCGCAACGCATGGAATCAGCAGTTTGGGAACAACGAACACTTCATAGATCACCTCCAGGGTGCTCAGGGGAGACTCCAAACAACAGCCAGGTTCATGTCCTGCCTCTTTGGGATGGGCAGGTTCCCATGTTTCGTGATCACTTCTCAAGGGACCAGAAAGACATTTATATGTGTATATACATATATATATGTGCATGAGACTATATAACACAATTTGTACTACTTCACCGTGCCTAGTTTTAAGCTTACAACAGCTGAGACTTCGGGCGGATTCCAGAACATGAGAAATAATGTCTAAAATTGCTCATCAAGAGAAGAATCAGTATGAATGCCCCTTTTCAGGTAGGTGGACTGAGACAAAGATCAGGTAACACGACCAAGAAAACTTTGAGCTGGTTTGGCCACAGGAAATGGAAAATTAAGAACCACAGTGGAGCTCACTGGTCTGCCCTGAGGCCACAAGTACCTTTTCCTGTTGTACAGCTGCAACAGAAAATGAGTTCTCACTTTCCTAGACATGCTCCCTGGAACTTAAACTTCATGCCTGTCAACTCGTCATGGTTGAGATAGAAGATCCTGTTTCTTCAACACTGCTCCTGAAAGAACGATTCACCTTGAAGGATTTTTTTTTTTTATGTGGACTATATAGAGGTTTAAGAGAAGAACCAACCCATTTTATCTAGCCAGGGAGAGTGAAGAAGAGGAAAGTCCTAATTCAAACAAGGCTATTGGCTAAATGAAGGAAGGATGCAGAGGTGCAAGTGAAAGAAGGAAAATATGCGCAGAAAATGTAAAAGTACAGCACAGCCAAAAAATACAAAGTTCCACCCAACAGGAAACTGTATGTAGCTCTTAAGACATACTTAGAGAAAGCAGAAGATGTGTTAACAGAAAAGAAAGCAAGGAAGAAAACACCAGACATCACCAGCCAGTATAATCTCAACTGAAAAATTCACAGGCGAGTTCTTTAGTGCCAAGAAAGCACAGCACCAGTAATTCAAAAGGCACTTTCGTAGTGAGCTCTGACGGTGTGGTCCTGAGCCCTTCTCAACTTCTGATGCCACGGCAAGGGCACATGGTATGCACAACATACTGCATATTCTCTAGGGCCACATATGCTTTTCCTTCAAAACTGTTGTCTTTCAGCTTTTTCCCTGAGAGGGAATTGGCTTCTCTTGGACTGAAGCACAATATTTCCTGTCTGCCGCCTGCACACCATTACAGCATCTCTCCTTCCCCAGGGGACTACAGCTCTGTCTGTGTTCCAGAAAGGGGCTGCCCCCAGCCTTGGAGACCAGCAGACCATCAGTCCCAAGCACAGCCTCAGCAGCACTGAGAAGCAGGGAACACCCCCATCAGCACCAATGCTGAGGGCTGCCTGATTGCACCCACTCATGTTCAGCATGGAGGCTGAACAGTTTGCTCCACAGTCAAGCCAGCGTGTGCAGACATTTAGTGTGCATTCATGGTTGCTGTCACTGGCATGTGTCTGCCTATATGTGTTCACCATTTCTATGCGGAATTGAGTGTGTGGGGCAAGATCCTGCTCTCTCACATTGCCAAGTGAACCTGGAGATGCTGCTCAGGGTAGCAGGGAGGTGCCAGGGGTGTAGAGATGCAAAGGCAGCAGGCTTTCACAGGGGGTGGTCAGCATAGGTGAGACTACTCTGTCCTTGCAAAGACCATTTGGCACGAGAAGAGCTTAGCCTGAAGCAGCTGACTTTCATATAGCTGTTTCTGGGAATTCAGATAGAGAACATTTCACACTGTAAAAAGCTCCAGTATCTACTTTGCTATTGGTATTTTTCTCTTTCCATTTCCAAGCAACTTGCTGGAATCTGAGTTCAACTGCGCCTGGGACAAGGAAAGAAGTACGAAAGGGACTGGCAATCAAGGACTCCCTTTAGCTTCCTAGCCATAATAAAGCACATTCTTTTACTCTTCTTTGAACACTAATAGCAAAAGTCCTGCTCTCTACTAAGAGAGCTGAAATCTGGAATGACTGTTGCATCAGTGGAAGGAAGCTAGGCTTGCAGCACTGTCAGCAAGTGAACGATCTGACAGACAATCAAGATGCAACATTGTAATGAAACTTTGGGATTGTTTGCTTTTTAATTTTGTCCTAAGCATCTGGTCCACATTGTGCTCTCTTTCATTGGGCTGTGTCTGACGTTAGGATTACTGTCATACAGCAACAGTGTGCTTGAGATCAAACGCAGCCCTCTAGGTTTTCATTCCCCTCTTAAATATAAATTTCAAGATGGCAATAAATACTGAAACAAAAAAAGATACGTAATTTCAGTGACAGAGAAGCAAATTGATGCTGAATGTATATGACACTTTTTCAATTTTCCTCTCGTTCTTCCTGATGGGGTTTTGTGCTAAACATTACATTTGCAGATGCAAAATTTAAGGAACACTTTATCTTGAGCACCGAGATACATAACATGTAATTTGCAGCTTCAGCCAAGAGTGATGGCCTTATTAGTAATGGGAATTTTCTGATTAACTGCTGTTAGCAAAACATCATCTTCAAACCCGTTAGTCTGAAACTGGCAGCCGCTCTGTCGGCGGGAGCTTTTTTATTCCATCTCGAGGGAGTTCTGTAGAAATATTTCTCATTCAAACAGCTTTAGCCTTGGCCTTTCAATAATTTTTATGATCTCAACTAATAGGTTAACAATTAGTTAAGAGCAACTATCAGCTTAATGTCAAGTCATTCACAGGGAAAAGTTCAAGGAGAGAAGTAACGGTATTTCAAAAGATGGTTTATTTTCGAACACAGAACTGTGATCGTTTTGAAAAGCCAGAGGAATAAAAATGAGTGTGAGGGGGAGCTCAAGAAGTAGGAAGAAAAGGCCTGGGGTCAAGGTAAAGCCGGAAATGGGACTGCCAGGAGGGAGTCATGCAAGAGTGGCACAGTTGTGCCCCGGGGCTAGCTATGTTTTTGGCCCCCAGCCCTGCATGGGGAGGCTGCTGCCAGCAGAGTGACATGGGGACACGAGTCTGTCTGCAGCCTGGAGGGGCTGTGCTCTCTGCAGCACCTCCCGGCCTCTGGTCTATCTCCAGGGCTTTGTCTCAGTCTCCTGTCCCTATCCCTCAGACCTAGCTCTCCGTCACTGCTCTGGATGCCTCTTTCTCCTTCACACTCTCCAACAGGGCACAGAGCAAGTAGGCAAGGGATACATCTGTTTTTCCTCAGCTTCTGCACCAGATGTCACAGTGGCCTAAAAACAGCTGGGAGGAACGTCCTGCTCAGCCTTTGGTGGCATATGCGCCATCAAGATGGCGCTGTCAAACAGATGTGTTCATTAGGACCAGTCTCCTTGCCAGGGCATGAATGGGGGTTGGTTTTTTTTTTCCCCTGACTGCTCTCACACAGCACAATCCTGGAATTATTTACAGGGTTGGAATAGTGTGTATGGTCTCCTCCAAAGTAAATCTCTGCTAAACCTGACTCTTCTCAGGGATGTGCAGAGTGAGTCAAGGGCATGGGAAGCAACTCCTGTCTCTCAACAGCTTTTTCTAGCTGAATTACTCACCTTGCCTGCATATATTTCCAATCAGAAGTTTTCCTCAAAACCTGGATAAATCAAGATCCTTCCCAAACTTGTTCAGTGTAAGCGACCATGGCAGAGTTGGCAGGCTTCCCTTGCAGAGACCAGGACAGGCTGAAATGCCTCTGGCACAGAGAAGCTCTTTTTTGTCCTTAATACAAGGGAGCTGCATAAAACTGGATCATCTCTCATATATTCATTCTTGGATGGTTCCAAATGACTGACTGGTCCTGTATGGGGCATTTTCTCTTATGGGGAAGGACTGTCAGATCGTCACATCAAAAAATTAGGAAAAGCTTGCTATATTCACATAACAATTACAAAGTGGTTATAAATCTTTTGTTTGCTTTGGACTACAAGCTCAGGCACATGGTGTTAATATATATATATGTATCTGTATATGCATGTATGTGTATGTCTCTACACATACGTGCATAGCTATGTATTTTTTCATCCACTGCCTGAAGTCTAACTCCCAGCCTGTGGGTCAGGCAGTGCAGGAATGCTGATGTCCGGTTTCCTTATGTGGTTCCTAATGGAGCTGAGTTGTGGGCCCCAGCTGGGATCTTTAGAGAGAATAGCAAATGAAACTGCAGCGCAGCCCGTGTTACTCAGTGATCTTCAAGATCAATGCTGGCTTCCACAAGTCCATTCTACTCTATAGGCTTGTCATAATCAAAGGAAGTATCTTTCTCCCTCCCTGTGATATTTATTGCAGACAGTGTCTGAGCTTCAAACCAAGGCAACTGAGCACTTTGCAGACACATAAACTAACTATGAAATTAAATCGCTTCACCTCAGAAACCAGGCTATAAACGACTTCAGGCAGCTTCTGCATATATTTAGTTCTAAGGAAACCTTCCTTCTGGCTTTAAAGCCTGGAGATGAAAGAACTGTCTGGTGAAAAAAGCAAATTTCTCATAGCCAGAAGAAGCCAAGTGCTGTTTTTTGGGCATAGGGATGTGTGTGACTGAAGTCAGGCTCAAGGTATGAATTGGGGCCTAATGCAGTGATCCACTGCCATCCATGTTGAGGATCCACCCCATGGCAGGGGACAGGACACTGCGACCATTTGCAGGGGTTGGCTCAGGGCTTTGTGCTGACTGTATCAAGGCCTCTGGCTGCTGTGCACAGGGACAGGTTCTTTCCTGTTCTTTCTCGTCCCTCAACTAGAGGCACAAGCGAGTCCCACAGCTGGTGGTGAGCAGTGTCTGGGCTGCTACCCACTGTACAAGGGCTCATCTTTGGTCTCAGCAAGAGAAGGAGTGGCATGAGAAAAGGTAGCTTTAAAGCATTTATTTAAGTCTACCTCAAATTCAGGATTCACAAAGAGTGGCCAGAAATCCAGGGATGACCTGAACCCACTTTCCTCTACTAGAAAACTAGAAACATTCTACTAGTGTTTCTTGGATATATGCAGCCACCTTCTCTGTAACACTAGTTTTTGCAGCCGATTTCTACATGATTACAGAGAGCAATAAGAAGATAAGACCCAAAACCTATTATCCAGGGGCTTATTCTCGCTTTCACTGATGTGGATGGCAAATTGACTTCAAGGGAAAATTCATCATGCTGTAGTGTTGATAGCATCATAGAGGAAAGTGTAATTAAAGGGCAAAATAAGATGGGAATCATTCACTGCAGTGTATTTCTAGAGCCGACTCTACATAACAGGGAAAGCATTTCTTGTTTTCTAGGGGAAGTTTTGTAACGGTAGCTGAGCTGAGATTTTTTTTTGGCTCTTTTTTAGGCTTTTTATTTAGACATTGCTAGAGTGTTCCACTAGCTGCCAGCATGTAAAGTGGGCAAATCAACCTTGAAATATTATGGTCCTGGGACAAATTTTGCTCTTGTTTTCTCCCCAGTGTAAATCTAGAATCACAGTAATGACTTCAGCTGAGCCACTTCAGATTCATATGAGCATAAATGAGAGCATGGTCTGCACACGTAGATGCAGCCTGAGACATTAGGAGTCTGCCTGTGTGCTGCGCCCTTGCTTCAAATTGACACCCTACCCTTATTTCAGCAGAGAACCAAAGAAACTGCTTGCCCTGCAAATGAGCATTGATGCTAATGTATTGTAGTGGAGATTTATCAACAGGCTGATGCCTCGCTATCCATCTCTTATTTACATAGCAGAGAAATGTGAATAAAAAATGTGAGATCATTTCTGCACTGGACAGAGTAGGAGGTAATTCTGGCCTTTGCAGAGATGCATACTCTGCCACTGGGAATTTGGTAGATAAAAATGCTGTATGTGTCCATGAGTACTGCAGGTGTACAAAGTGAGACCAGGTCCTTATTTAAAAAATACTGTTTATTAGATAAAATGTGTAGGACCAAGAAAATCAAATTCTTTATTAAAAAATACAGAAATAACTTTGCAATTGTAAAAGAAACTGCCAGCTTTTTCTGTGAAACATAGATCTGAGGATTAGGGACCATTTTGCTCTATCCCAGCTGGTCCCTCTCAGTACCGCATTCTTAAACATACTACATGGAAGGGAAGGTTTAGATTGGATGTCAGAGGGAGGTTCTTTACAGAGGCAGTGGTGAGGTGCTGGCATAGGCTGCCCACAGAGGTTGTGAATGCCCCATCCCTGGAAGTGTTCAAGACGAGGCTGGATGGAGCCCTGTGCAACCTGGTCTAATACCAGATCTGGAGGTTAGTGGCTGTGCCTGTAGCAATGGGGTTTGAACTTGATGATTCTTAGGGTCCCTTCCAACCCATATCAGAATCTATGATTCTAAATTGCAAAAACCAAACAAAAGTGTGTTGTACAAAATTAAGAACAGTAAGACAAGTAATACTCAGTTTAATTCAGATAGGAGCAGTGGCATACAGCACAGAGAATAGTCAATATACATCTATCTGTACATTGAGACATTTCTAAATAATGATGGAGAATCTACTGGAAGGATTAAGTTACAAATAATAAAAAACAACGTCTGCAGAAATATTTTTAAAAATGACAGTTTGACACTATATGAAATGGTTGCTTATGTACTGAAACTGTACATATCAAGAAAGAGTACGTTGGACCCATCCATACAGAACATGCTAACTTAACAGTTTTTTGCTTGTATGTGAGAATATGCAGGACATATGCATACAGTGGGCATGTGCATATCTTTGTGCACACATCAGATCTATATGTATGCATACAATGGAAAGACACATGCCTCCACAACTGAAGACAAATCATTTCAATAAAACCCTTGGAAATGAGGTGAGAGTAATACTAATATGCTGCTTGTCATAATTCTGCTGCTCTAGGGCTCCAGATATTTTATTGTCATGTTATTCTCACCCATAAGTTTCACATTTATTTTACCTCAGCTCTCCATTGTTTGCATATTCACAAAGCAAATGCAGAACTATTCAATATAATACAATGTTCATCATGAAGATGATTTATTATGGGAGGTTTTGATAGCTGAGACACAGCAACATATTAAAGGGTTTGCATTGATTTTCCAATAAGTGGAACTAAGGGGCAGATGTCTTTTCCCTGGTTGTTGTTAGCATCATCTGGGAACCCTGGCATAATCAATAATATATCCTGTATATCATCTTTAGTAACTATTCTTGATTGAAAATGAAGAAGACTTTCATTAGAAGTCATAGACATATAAGCTGTTTCTCTAACCTGAAATTGTTCAGTGCCTGACAATAATAGGAAAATAAATTAATACTAAAATATTGTGCTAGCTAAAAGGAATGGACAGCAGAATGAGCGTGAAGTAGAAGAATTACAAAGGCTTCACAAAACTAGAAATTTCTTGGGTTCAAAAAGCCATGTCAAGTGGTCAGCTTAAAGCAAAGAGTCCCAGACAGCATCACAGCATCATATAGCCCAGGTGCAAGTTGTACTCCTGGTAAAATAAACTCAGCTGCCTTTTACCAGCAGGAAGAGAGGGAACTTGGTGGCACCAGTGTGGAGTAAAATCAGGCAAAATGATGAAAACAAGTGGAACAATTCCAGTTCCAAAATAAACCTGCCATAAACCTGCCTTATACACACCTTACGCTGACTCACAAAACCTAAGACTGCAGTCAACATTATTCAAGCCCATAATCTCATCGCTACAGCATATTTTTATTAAAACAGAGATCTCTCTATTTACGTTCACTTTTTAATATTCCCACTGGCAGAAGAAGGGAGCCTGGTGAGTGGGTGCACACCAGCTGATTGCTCTGTCTGAAGACAAGTCACAGCAGACAAGCCTGTGTCACATTCTGGATGGTCTTCTGCTAGCTTCTGTAGGATCTGGATGAGAGCAGCCATTTTTCGAATGATGTGAGATGTCACTTGTAAGTAGTATAGACTGTAATAAATTCAGGAGCGATTGAATACAAGACAGTGTGAGTTTTAAATCTTGATTACAAATAAATTGTTGGTATATTTAGATTTTTCTCTCTCTCTGGCAGATTTTGTGCATACTTGAAAAAATGAAAATAGCTCTATATATTCACTTGATATCTGATGTCCCTTTCTGAAGGTTGTACAGTACCAGGAAAGAGCTGTCTTAACCCGTTCAAGGAAAACCAGATTAGTATGTATTGGATATGTAAAAAAATCAAGATTATGAAAGACCTGCAAGATGTGATGAGAGCAGCTGTGCTTATCCAGCTACTGCAGAAACTGAGGCTTATCTAACAAATTACAGAACATATTAAAAATCAAAGATAACACTCTTCGAGCCCAATTAGCAGTACAAAAATTGGTAGTTGTGCATACATCAAAAAACCTTGTGCATGCTTCACTAGCCTTGGAAGCTGATGCTGAGGAGCTGGAAGGGAGCTCAGAGCACCAGTAAAGAAGTGTGAGCAGGACCTGCGCTGCTTTGTGGCTTGATTTAAAGCTGTCACTTTCCAGCTGGATGGAAACTGTTCTGCTCTCATCCTTCATGCTGTTTGGAAACAGAGACCCAGAGCCAAAATCTGATCTCATTCCCACTGCTGGGAGTATGCAGTAGCCCCACAGAAGCTACAGTCATTACTCTAAAATCACACTCATGCATACATGTGTGAATCTGTCCTGCATTGTTGCACGTACTTCAAGATGAAGGATGATGCTGTAAACATTGCACTGCCAGTTGCCACATGGATGTCCTCATAATGCTTAGTATAGGCATACAAGAGCAGATTCTGTCCTGCCATCGCCTCCCAGCTGGCCAGCACTGGTCCTCTTTTCTACCTCCTGCTGTCCGTATTGTTGACAATGGACATCTCTTCATTCCAACCAGCCTCCCAACCTGACCCCTCTGCAGTCTGTGGGAGTCACACTGGTAGCTCTTAGCTTGGCACACATGGATGCCTTCACCTGCCTAATAGTGTGCCATGCACAGGGCCTGCTCCATGTGGTTTCAACATGCACCAGCTATGGGATGTGAGCCCATGATTCAACCCAGTGGGCAGTGTAAGTGGGACCCTTCAAGCCAACCAGCATCTAAGCAGCTTGAACATCAAAAGGCTGCACAGGAAAAGATGGAAGGAAGAGGAGAAAGCCATGTTCACCCTGTGTAAAAGTGCTGAGCACTTAATTGCAAATAGTAATCAGCCAACTAGTTAAGAACCATCCTCAAAAAGTGCCTTTCATGCTGGTGAATGAAAGCAGCGGAAGGCTTTTTCTTCAAGATAAAGAGGAGGTCAACAAAATACAGACAGCCTAATTCAAAGGTGTCGGTGCATGGTGGTCTTTATCACACAGAACTGGCACTAGAACCTCCTGTGTGGGGCACTCGGTTGACAGGAGGGAAAGGTTTGCAGAAAACTACAGAGAAAGAGAGAGAAAACAAATTAGAGAATGGAAGAGCAGAGAAGAGACAAAAGGTAGAGAAGGAGTTGCAGGAGGTGTGAAGGAGACACATATATGGTCACTGAAAGATGGAAAGGAAGGAAATGAAGAAGTGATATCACCAGTGAGGAGACGAGGAGAAACAACTGAATATAACTGCAGAGGGGGGAGGATGGGGATGGGAAGTTTGGAGGGAATGGACTAGAGGGCTGAGGATTAAGAGGGAGAAAAATGAGGATAAGGGACTAACTGACCTTTAAAGGCCTGTGTGGGTGCATAGAAAGTGAAGGCAAGGACTATATTAGGAGTAAATATAATATGGAGAGCACAGGGAGAAAGGCTGGTATACAGTGTGAGCAGATGGTCTGGTGGATAAGATGTGGATTCAGAACAGGAGGTCTGGGTTGGAACTTCTGGCTTCAGCAAAGGTCAGGATTAGCAGTGTTGGGAAGCAGGCAATGAGGTTACCATTCATAGAAGTTTTGCTTCAGTTTTCTCAGTCTTCTGCTATTTTTTCCATCACGTGGCTGTGAGAAATTCATGTAATTGACTACTATCTGTTTTTAACCCTTATCTGCAACACGAAAGGAAACTGCCTCTAGGAAAGCCTTCCTATTCAGTTGTCCCTTTTGCCCTGTGAGGCCATCCATCAGCTCTCCAGAGCAGGCCGAGTCTCTCATGATACATCTGCCCAGCACCAGATATAATCTCTATACACCACTGTAGCACGAATAAATGAGTTTTGACAACAGTGGCCTAACTTACCTGTATTCGAACAGTTAGCAGTGTCAGACAAATCTCATTTACACTGCTAAAAATGTGGAATAAGTCTCCTAAATTTACAGCAGAGACAGCAGCTTGCTGGAATTGAGATTGACTTCCCATAATCATATAAACTGTGTAAGCAAGAAACTTTCTTTTAGTACAAGATTTCTAAGAGGCATGAAATGAAAAGCTGGTAAATATTAACCTGCTACATGGCTATGGCTATAGCTGCTTTCTGAAGCTTTTGTGTTATAAAGAAGATTTAAAAGCTATTTTTCTTTAAATAATGACTCTTACCAAGTTTGTCAGTAGCTTTCTACATGCTTCAACATATGAACAATGCCATAAGGAAGACAGATAGGTTTTAGAGACAGTCATTTAGTTTTGGTGGAAACTGGGTGCGTGGACCAATTCACAATACTCTCACTGCAGCAAATGCTCAGAGCCAGCTTTACAGATCAGGAAACCATCAATGTGAGGAATAAAATTAATCACTGGTTTGGAATCATTGCAATTCAGATGTGCTTTCCCCATCTTCTCCTGTGTTTCACCTGAAAGACAGTGGAAGCTGTGTAACTGCTCCACTCTGTCCTCATCCATGTACTGCTTGGTCCCCGGTTTCTTCCTATTCTCTTTTAGAGATCCCTGACAATAGGAGGCTGGTTGCCCATATTTCATGTTCAGAAAGAAGAGAGCAGCATGATGCCAGTCCTTTATAGCACCAAGAGAAAACTGGTTAATAAAAGTTGTACTGCTCTACACAGGGAAAGTTCAATTTGTATACGTTCTCTGGAGGAGAGCGCAAAATGTGGGAACACCAGTGCAACAGGGACTTTCTGAAGCTCATCTTCTACTCTGATTTATTTTCATTCCCTTCACAGCCTGCCCATGCAGCCAGGCAACATGTGCACACACACAGACACACACACACACACACACACTCCTGTCCAGGCTCAAGCTCTGGTTTTTGGCAGCTGCCCATAGGCCAAGAGGAGTGAGACTCCAGTCAGAGATGGAGCCCTTCCCGACGTCCTGCTCAGTTATGGCACTTCCAAGAGACTCAGCCGTCTGAAGGATGATGAAGTGCTGGGGATGCTAAAGGAGCCAATAACTATGGGTCAGCAGGGCTGATTTTGAGAAGTTTTATTTTTAAATTCCACTGAGGGCTTCTCCTCAAGAACTTGTGGAAATCTCTCAGTGAAGTCATGTTGAGATTAAGGCGAGTTTCTGCTGAGCAGCACGACTGAAAATCCTCAGCACTTTGGTTTGCTGCTAAGTGGAAAACGCAAACTGCCTTCCACAGAGCCTACAGCTACAACACCAAACAAACAGGAGAAAGTGTTGGGATCAGGTAGATGTGGGGCTGGAAGAGCTCTCTACCAGGAACCAGCAGCCCTCCTGGGGGCAGAGGCATGGGGCTGGCCAGCAGTGGTTGTCTCCACTCTTTGTGAGGGGGCTGGGATTGCGTGTTAGGCTCTAGTTACTGTGGGACATGGCTGAGGCTTGACCTGCTTTTTTAGCCAAGCTCCAGTCTTATGAATTCAATAGAAAAACTTACGTGGACCTCAGTGGGACCTGGGTTTGAACTAATGTGCTGTATTTAACATCATGAGCGAGGGAAATATTTTTCTTAAGATTACAGTTGAAAGATTCTTGGGTTTCAGCTGAAGCCTTATGGTGGCAGAGCATTGCACACAATTTTTTCTTTCTGTTTCTTAAGTGAATCTTACTTCTTCTGCACTCAGCCTCTGACCAGAACCTCTATGCCCAAACCTTAGTAAACACGGCTGCTGGGGGACATCCCCGTGCATGCACCCTGTTCCCCCCACCCCCATTGGCCGCAGGCACCTGGTGGGGAGCTTGGACAAAAGGAAACAGAGGCTGTAAATTCATGTCCGCTTCTCTGTGTGCTGAGGAGGGGGAATTGCTGGAGCTGGAGCCAGAAGGAGAGAGCTGTGCTAGAGTCTATCATATTTGTGAAGTACATATGTGATAATACCACTGCAACCACAAAAGAATTTA
Source organism: Chrysolophus pictus (assembly GCA_037305975.1). Classification (NCBI taxonomy): domain Eukaryota; kingdom Metazoa; phylum Chordata; class Aves; order Galliformes; family Phasianidae; genus Chrysolophus; species Chrysolophus pictus. The sequence goes on from CM074578.1 coordinate 43,561,993, forward strand.
CAGCAGGAAGCATTGCAGCTGTTGCTTATTAGCATTAGTACAAATTACACAAAGCAAATTGTTAGCAGAGATGTTTCCATAATATTTAACTCATGGCAGTGAATAAAAGTGATTTTTTCTCAAGCAAAATTTTAGATTTCCAGGGGAATCGGTTTCCAATTGTCCATGAAGGGAGAGTGGATTGGAAGGCAGCAGGCAGCATGCAGCTATTGCAAGGACTGAGGCAACGTGTGCAGAGATCTGCCCACTTTCTTTGGTGAGAGTGTGCAGATTCAGGATTCCATTTCTTGGTGAGAGAAGAAAACCCACACGACTCCATCCAACCAGTTATGGGCAGCAGTGCATTGGAACAGGTGGAATCATCGTCTCTGGAGACGTTCAGGAAATGGGTAGATACAGCACTGAGGGATGTGGTTAGCAAGTGTGGTGTGGATGGGCTGATAGCTTCACTGGATGATCTTAGAGGTCTTTCCCAACCTTAATGATTCTATGACCTGCTCTGCAGCTGTCATGCTAAGGCTCTGCACACAGAGATGTTGGAAGAAGAGAGAGGCTTTTGCTGACCTGCGATTTCCCAAGATTTTTGCCCCCAAAGTGCTTATGGTGAACTATTTTCCTAGCAACCCCAAGCCTGTTGGTACGGATGCAACACAAGCGAGCACAGCAGTCCCATAATGCCAGCTACGAAGGGAGGATCAAGGGGACGTGGAGACCAAATGTGACTAGGAATGAACCAACACACTTTTTCTTAAGAAAGAAAGATGTGTGACTCTTGACAAACTGCTGACAAGCTGTAGAAATTGAGCAATTTGTTTCAGGGCAGTAACAACCCAGAGCGATGTTTTGCAGCCCGTCTCAAGGGTGCCTGGCTGCATTAATCACAGTGGCCTGTGCTGCTAGCGCTGCAAAGGGCACTGTGCTCCTCCAGCAAGACAGTGCACTCAGAGCAGTGGAAGCATTCCCTTGGGTACTTCTGGAAACCCAGTTAGGACTGGGAGGGGGGCATTTGTCAGGGTGGGAGATGGGGCCATGACAGTGAGTAAGTGTGAGAGCAATGGGAGAAGCTGCTTTGCAGCCACCAGTTCTGGTACTTCTCATGCTTTGCAGCTGGCACTTCAGCAATGGAAGAGCTCTCCCCATACGTTCAGGCTTTGCCTGCTTTTTTGTTTTTCTTAAAGCAAAGGGTCATGAAGTATTGAAACTGCCTAAAGCAAGCCAAGTGCCTTCCAGTGCAGCTGCATTTAAAAGCAGAGAACAGGCAGATGCATTGCACACAAAGGACAAACACATCCACCCACCTGTTTGGAAGAGTTAAGAAATGCAAGTGGTTGGATGCAGTCTGAAGTGAGAGCTGTGAACAGCATAGCAAACTAAGCCGTTTATACCAGCAGTACGTGAACAACAGCTAACATAGTGTAGCAGAAATGCTAAGTCACAGCCTGAAACAGTGATTGAGCACCTGGTGGAAGGTAGGACCAACCCAAATGAGCTCAGGTGCATGCAAATGTACCTGAGTGATGGGAAGGGGTGGAGCCAGGATATACCCCCTCCCAGGCCTCATTTAAGGGTTGGCAGCGGGGATGAGGATTTCCTACTGGAGATTGCTGCCTACCTGAGGTCTCCAAAAGGTAAGCAGCTTTTTTTTTTTTTTCCCCCTTTTTTTTGTTCTGTGTCTGCAGCTGCTGTGCTTATGCTTGTCCTTACTTGCTGTGGCCTGGGACTCTGCTACCCAGCTGTCATTGCTGTGTTTTCCATCACATTATAGTGCTACACCCAGGCAGGCGACTCTTCATGGCTTGCTCCTGGCTTGACATGCTCCACGCAGCACAGTGTCTTAACCACCACCCTGACAAGACTTAGGAGAGGAAGAACTAGTTATAACTACAATAATGATTGTCTCCTGATTGCCTTTTGGTGAGGGAGGGAAAAATACAAAAACACAAAAAACCAAACATATAGCATGGAGTTTCTTCTGTAAGCTTTACTTTCATGTAAAACCAAGTCACTAAATGCCTCCTGTGTAAAAGGTGGCACATTAAATATCATGGCTGGAACAGCCTGCCATGCCTAAAAGTTCCATATCAAATGAGATAGCACCATTGACTGTATACATTAGATACATACATGAAAACTATTCCAGCATGTTAAATGTATGAACACTGTTGCCGCTGCTGTGGTGTTATCAGTCTTCTCAGCTGCAATCTCTGCAGGGTGGAGATGGAAGAAAAGGGTGAGATGTAGAGCTGAAAGGAAATGACTCTTCTTCAGGGAATTCTGTAGCACTGAATCTTTTTTTTTTTTTTTCCACTCTCCGAACAATAAGTGAGTTTACAGAATCTCTAGGAAAATACAATTAAAATACACGTTCTAAGAATCAGCCTTTGTAGGGTTCAGTACGTTGTGTCCCTAGGTAGCATGTGACTTTTCATTTAACATCTTTACTTCAGCTATTCATTTTATAAATGCTTTAACATGGAGACAAGATCTGCAGAAAGCCATCCAGTCACGTCAAGATCCAACTATGCAAACATATGTGGACTACTTTGTTAATCTGGGGATAGTTCCCAGGAGTTCACTGAAAGTCTTGTGGGATGTCATTAGTCATACCATGGATGGTCTAATAGTGATAGGACAAGGGGGAATGACTTTGAACTGAAAGAGGGCCAGTTTAGCTTAGCTGTTAGGAGGAAATTCTTTACTCAGAGGGTGGTGAGGTGTTGGCACAGCTGCCCTGAGAAGCTGTGGGTGTTCCATCCCTGGAGGCACACAAGGCCAGGCTGGATTAAAGATTTTCAGGATTAGATCTTGAAGTGGTACCTTTCCATATGAGTTATATTCTAGCAACATGCACCCAAATTAATTTCATTCCATGAGGTATTTTTTCGTAATATTCTGCTATATGCAGAAGCTGCAATGGATGCTTATATCTTGCTTATTATCAGGGCTCTGTTACCTAATTCTGTTGAGGTGAGCTTCAAAACAACCTGCATGATCAACAAACATTTGCTACCACTCCTTGTCATGCACCAAGTTTTTAAAACTGTATGGATGTGTCCCTTCATAATCCTCCATTTGTGAAAGATGAAGATGAGGGCACACCTACTCCAGAAATCACTTCCTCTTTGACCTGCCTTTCTCCTGGCGTGGCTACATAGGATATCAATGAGCACTTCTCATCTTTGTGTAAGAGGCCAGGGAGCATTACTTTAAGTCTACTTGAAAACACGTGCGCGTATGCACACAAGTGTGCATCGTCCTCTGCAGCAGTGCAACCAGGCAGTGGCCCTATAGCACCCACCTTGGCCCTAACCATTGCTGCAGTGTGCCCTCCTCGTGGGGAACATTCCCACCTGCCAAACAAGAATAAACCCAGAAATTGTGTTTTTTTTTCTTTTCTTTGAGTGCTGCGAACCATACGTCAGGCGAAAAGGTGGGGAGATGATGGCTGAGCATGCCAGACACCGTGGGAGCCATCCACCCCCTCTTCAGCTTAACGGGAAACATCCTGTCAGAAACGCTTTCTGCATTGGGACTTGTCTTGAAATAATTAACTGTAACCGGTGACGGCTTGTCCTGCTGGGAGCCTGCCATTCCTCCTGGGTATTTAGAGATGTGCTGGCTAGTAGAGTCAGATGGTCAGAGCTCATCGGATGGAAAGCACCATGTCATCGCAGCTTCAGCCTCAAGTCTATTAGGGCTGCTCCCTCTAGTGGGAAAAGGTACTTCAGCTGCAATAAAAACCTTTTCCCTCTTTTTATTTCTTAAAAAAAAAAACTTTTTTCCTTTTAATTTTCCTTCTACTTCTTTTCTTTTTTTCTTTTTTTCAAACTGAAGAATTCAACTTTTCCAGATGTTAGTGCAAGACACAGGGTGGTTCCTGTCCAATGTTGGCTGACCAAAGGGCACACGTTCCCCCCAAGCACTCTGAACATGGCAGCCCAGGCAGCACTGTGTCCCACCCCATCCCTTCCTGGCAGGCAGCCAATGGTCTTTCTGCCAGCAGTCACTGTTTGCTTTTGATTTCCCCCTTTTGATTACAAAAATAGGACTTACTATAATCATAATAATATTAATGGTACAAAATAATTACTGTAATTATACACTTTTTGGCAAATTATTAACACAAAGCAGCCCGAAAGCTCCCATTGGACTAAAAAAATTGTGAAGATGCACAAATGTTAAAAAAGACAAAGTCTTTGTTAAAGAGGGAAAAACAATCTTCAAAAGAATGCATTTCTGTAAGGCAGCATGTTACCTATAGTTTTCTGTCTAGACTTAGGTTCTGCTGTTGTTCAGGAAGCTGTTAGAACTTGGCTTGCTTGAGCTTATCGATGTGGTAGCACAGTTTCAGCGCGGGTCCCAGTTTCAGCCCCAGGTATTTCATGATCATGTCACTTTTCAGCAGCAACAAAGCATTGCCATCAATCTCCTGATTTCAGAAGAGAAAAAGAGAATCAAAATATGTAAACCCCCTGCTTCCAGCACCACAAAAGCAAGATGGCAGTGCTGTGTCCTGACACATTACCCAAGAAATGGCACATCCTAGATGAAAATGTCATGAATTTTGAAATTTCATTAAGAAATTGAAAGCTGAAGTAAGATAAAAGGAAACTCTAAAGGAGCCTTTAATCAAATATTTCTACTTATTCTTCAAGGAACCGTAAGGTTTGTCAGTGTTTTTGATTCTGTGACAGTACAATCATGAGGATTTTTTTTAAACATCGGACTTGCTCTAAGCCCAGTTCTGAGAAAACCAGTTGATCTTAAGAGAAAGGAGTGAGTGATGGAGGGATGTGACCTCATGAACTGCTAATAGCACACCTGAATTTCAGGTCCAGCTTTGTTCCTGGCTATCTGCATATTTCATGTATCCTCAGTACACTTACACCCAGTGATACGTGCAATTAATTTCTTAAATTGAAAGCAGTAGTACCATAATTCATTTGATTTATTAATAAATTTATATGAACTTAATTTAACTCCCACATAACTGGTGGAAATTGTCACCAAGTTCATCTGTTTATACCAGACCTTTGGCTTGAAAAACCTTTTGTAACTATGAAATGCTGTATTAAGCACCAAACAGCACTGGTGTACAAAGAGATGGACGCTGTTTCACTGTGGATTCTCCTATAAATGTAAAGCGCAGAAGCTTCCAAATACAATGCCCTACTTCTATTCCTGAGCTTCCCTGTTTGTTTTTTTTTTCCCCAACTGTATTAGGAGATCTGCTTAAAAATAACAACTCTCCTCTTGGTCTTCACCTCACTTTGTTACTTGGAGAGCTAAAGCACAACTGATGAATATGAGTGCATAAATACAGGCATCCGCACAGGAGCACTAATGCTGTATGTATTGTATTTGATGGTTTTCACGGTGCTTTTTTCCTCTGTGATCCATTACCTACTAATTAAGCAATAGCATGGATCCTAATTTGCCCTGATCATTATTATTCCATTCAGCAGGTGATTTAGCTGATGAGCAGTTAAGGTCACTTTCTGATTAACTCAATCAATTGATGCTCTTCATTCTGCAACCCCCACTCCATCCATTACAAAAACTCTCTTTGCTCTCCTCCTCTCCTTCCCATTATTTTAAAGAAGCTAAGGAAAAGAAGATTAAGTATCATATTTAAATTAATATTTGCTTAAGAAAGAAAACTGTACTCCTGGAGCTGTGATGCCATTGGGTAAAAACACTGTCAAGGTATTTGGTGTGAATGTAACTGTTTCTAAATGTTGAGTTCAAATTATGATGGAATAGAGGTCAAAATTAAACTCCGTGACCACAGTATGCCAGAGGGAGAATTCATATCCAATCAATCCAAAATACCCCCATATTAGCCAAATCCCTATACAGATTGTTGACTTGGCTTCTCTCCTGTGTTATTGTCATCCCTTTAAAAAAAAAAAAAAAATTAAAAAAATGTGGGATTCTACAGCACAGCTCCCCAGTTTGCAGTAGAAGATCTTGAATCAGATCTGGAGCTGTTAAATTCAATGCAATTAGCTTGTTTCATGCACATTAGTTGAGATCTGGCCCACTGCAAGTTAAAGTGCTGCTGTTTTTCTGCCAGAGATGAAGACAGCAAAGGTATGAGCTGCAAGATAATGATACAATGAATATGAACATACGGCTTCCAACTGCAAGAATTGGTGCTGCTGAGCTCATGCCAGCTTCTTGCACGTGTGCTGAGTAGACCCTGATCAAGTCCCGCATCTTCAGGACAAGAATTGCACCTGGTGGTTGACTCAAGCTTCTGCTCCTGGTGAGGAGAGCAGAGCGAGAGCCACGGACTCCCTGTGACGTGTGTTGAAGCTGTGGCCAGTGCAGGCTACACCTCCCTACAACCAGGAGAATGGGTCTGGGCACTGTAGTCAGCACTCACATGGACCAATACAGCAATGGGAAAGAGTTCTGTCCATATGCAGGATACCTCCCCACCCTTCCCCTCCTCGTGGCCCCACCACCTTCTCCCTCCCAGTGTCATGGCTCAGATGAGCTGACTGCCAAAGCAACAATTCCAGGTGATAACTGGGCCTTGTCAATGACAGTAAGTGCTTCTAAGTAAATTATGCACCTGCTTCATACAAAGATTGAATAGACAGGAAGATATGGCTAAGGTTAATGGACTAATCACTTGTCTCTCACCCCTGGGGTCTCCGTGCTAATCCAGATGAGATTTGAAGGCTGAAAAATTGCAGGGGCATATATAACTCCAAGGTGTAATTGAATTGAGTTGTGTGGTAATCTTGCCCAGGTTCTCAAACCTACTGCATATTTTACAAGGAAACCAATAATGAGTAGAGCCCATAGGTGCTGGGTGCTTGACAAAGGCTGACAGAAACAGTCGTCAGTGGCAATTTAGCTTGGTCTCTTTGGTCCCAGAGCAGTGACAGTATTGTAGCATAGCATGCTTCAGAGCAGCAGGCCCAGTGAGCCAAGATTAAATATTCTTCCTGGGAGTGTACCTGCGAGTGTGCACTTCACAGACCAGGGCAATTCTCTCTACTGGTGCACAACTCCTTCTACAAGTCTCAAAAATTCATGTCAAAGCAAGTTTCTTTAAGTCTACATGTACCTCATTTATCTTCCTGATACCTACTTGGCCAGTGTGGGCCATCTGACTCCACTGCAGAAGGCAGGGAAAGAAAGCTAGCACCTGGCCTGCAATCAAAGGTTTGATCCTAGCATGGCTGCGCCTGCTCTGTTCTCATCCCATTGCCCTGCCTGCAGATGTCAGATGGCCTCAGTCCCTGACTGTGGTAAGCATCCATTGAGGCTCATGCTCTGAATTGGTCAAGGAAGGGTGGATGAGGCTGAAGATATAGTTACATGTGGTGCTACCAGCTCCAGTAAAAACAAGAAAGTCCTGATCAGATATGTGTTTACAGTCTACTAATTAGGATTTCTATCACTAGAGATGGCCTAATGAGGGCAACTATCATATTCCCTAGTAAGTCAGCAGGTCCTTTAAATTTGGTTATGTAGTTACATAATACTAAAAGTCCACAAATTTGGCTGTTTCAGGCTTCTGCTGCTAAATGTTCACAGATATATATATATTAAAAAAAAAGCTCTTTGGAGTGGAATCACAGGTATCCTGGAAAAAAAAAGTCTTTGAAGCAAGGTTTTTTTACCAATCTGACAGTGACAAATAAACACCAGATCCTGTGTGATTTCTCTTAGGTTTAGCATAACAATTTATGCTGGCATAGTGAGAACAAATAATGAGCATTTCCTAAAGATGTTGTTAGGGCTTTACTATTGAGGGATAAGTGAATGTTTTTTCAGCCTAGCTCCCCTGTTTGATGTAAACCCCTTGCAGGGCCCCTTGCTCAAACCATCTGAGCACAGGCACTCCCTATACAGACAGGGTATATGTGGTGTGCTGGCTGTCTCTCTTGCAGGTGACTTAAATCCCCTAGAAGCACTAAGAGCAGCCTTTACATACGTGTTTTCTGAAGAGCTCCACGTGGGGACCTAAAGCGTGAGGGTCTGCATCCTTCACAAACCAAATCACATCGTCCACAGTCCAGGTCAAAGGATTCTTGCTTGATGGCCGAGCCACGTCTTGTCGTTCTGGCGAAGGACTTGAGGCTATCGATACAAAAAAGCCCACAACAGCACATTAAAAAAGCATGCAGTGATTTCCTTGGATTGTGGGCATGCAGTAGTGCAGCAGCCTCATGTGTTGGATGTTGTTCTGTGTGTATCAGCCTGAGCTGAGGGGGTGAGAGAGAAGGGACTTGGCAGTTTTGGATCCAACTGCTTATCAGGAGATACAATCCCAGCTGGTGAATTGTGTTAAAAAACATGAAACCCTCAGGTTCCTGCTGGGGAAGGAACAATGTGCCAGCTGCCAGCCTCTTAAACTGAGCGGCCCCTGCTGTCTGATCTGCAAGCAGTGGAGATCTCGACTCCAGAAGACACCACCCTCCCACCTGGAGGCATGAAACAAAGGAGCTTGCCATTAAATGCAAAGGCTAGGAGATAAAATCAGGGTATAACAAATACTTTATTTCTTTGCATCCAGACATTCAGTCTTTTCTTGAAGCTTAGAGGTGGATTCCTATGAATGTTCTGCTAAGCTTAGGCTCACGTGAAGCTGAGGGTCCCCAGTGAATGCCTATTTGGAGACCTACTAAAATACATGGAGATGAACACTGCTCATGTGACTTTTTAATGGTGTAAGCCCTGGATGATTTAAGGTCACTTTGACTTGCTGTAGCTTTAAATCAAGTGAATAAAGGCATATCGGAACGAAAGTGCATTTATGTTTTCATTCTTAGTCTCTGCAGAATTATAAATCTTAGCCTTAGATGTGTATAATTTGCACACATACATATACCCTTACATTGCTTCACTATCCCAAGTACTGCGTTATGCTATCTTACAGGAAATCTGTTTACTGCTTTTGTGTCCACACAACGCAAACTTTATATTCACAGGCAATAGCAAGGAAATGGATGAGATGTTACTTGCCAAGACTTGCTCATCAGTTTCTGCTAGGGTTCAATTTTCAATGAGAGGTGCAGGTGGTAAGCAAGCAGGCACCGCAGGAGACAGAAAGGGAAGCAGAAGAGTGCAAACAGAGGGAGACCATGGATAGCTAAACTGGAGCCTGGAGAGGCCCCAGGTAGCAAGGAGGGGAACCAGAATGGCTTCAAGCTGCTGAGGAGAGAAGAGCTGATCCCTCCAGAGAAAATCTGAGTTCATAACAATGGATAAAATGTATGAGAATACCACATGTGGCTCAAAACATGATAATGCATATGAGCAAATGCAGTGGGCTGGGTTGGTGGCTTATGTAAATTCTTGTTCTGATGACTTCAATAGAGCCGTGCTGATTTATGTGAGTGGGGGTCTGCCCATATATGCACAATAATGGCTTTATGTGCATATTGGTCCTTTTTTCTTGCCGCATCCTCATCCCACAGTATAATGTAATGAGGTATATTTTGCAGTTATAAAGGATGAACTGTAGTAAGCAGCAGTGCTATGAATGTGTGAATGTGGTCGATGGGCTTCATAATGGGATGTGATGTAAATATCATGATAATTACACTCTCATTTGCTAAGTCACTGTTCTGGATATAAAGGACAAGGAATAGCCGCAGGTCCTCTTAATTAGACAGCGAGGATTTGTGTTCATATGGACTCATGCGACCCTGGGCTCTGCTCACAGAATAAATGCAATACACAGTGGTACAGACACCATCTGGACTCTTTGGCATGAAGCGATGAAGATGAAGAGTGCAAAACGTATGGGGCAATTTCAGCCAGCCCCTGGATCATCAGTAATATTGAGCAAGTTTGTCAGGGACGAGTGAGAGAACCACGACTTGCCTGGGAGCTGGAGGAGCCAGCACCTGCAGGAGGCTGCTGCAGTCTGACATGCCAGCAGCACAAGCTGAGTGTGGGCACCACGAACCAAGGGCAAGGGGAAAAAAAAGAGAGGGGACTGAAAGGCTACTTGGTGCCTGAAAGGTTGCACAAGTTTCAATGCCACAGCAATAGTGTGGTCTGGGAACACGTTGTGTCTCTACCAAGGATCACATTTTTTCTCCTTTAATTTGCATGACTGCAAAGAAACCTGAGACAGCTTTGCCTGGGGTTCACACCAGGTGAAAGGAGAGCAGCCCTGGGCCCAAGTGACTGCTGCCCAGAAATGCCCTTCTTCCAGAAATGCACTGCTTCCAGAAATGCCAGGAAAGGGTAAAGGGAAGTAGCAAGCCCCTGGGAGCAGCTGGGGGCCTCTGCAGGCATATTGCTAATATAAGGAAGTGGGGTGAGGAGAAAAGGTTGAAATGACAGGGTGAATTCTACTCAGTGCTCTGCAGTCTAGCAATCAATAGCATAAATCTGATTTTTTAGAGAAATATATAAATGACCTTCCTAAAGAGTCCACATGGCCAGAACTATTCCAGCCTCCAGCAAGTGAAGGTAATCCTGTCAAATCCGTATCTGCAGTATAATATAACTACGTAGAAACAAAAACTATGCATAGATATTAACTCTATTTTAAATCTGTCTATATATTCCTAGGTTCATGTCCTATTTTCTCTGCTGTTTTTTCATGAATTGTGATATTTTCCTTGCAAGTGGCTACTTTTAAATGCTGTCAGTAAAACTGGGATACCATCAGTTTGCAGACAGACATCTCAAAAGCAGTTCATAGCTGGTGAGGTTGGAAGCAATCTGTTTTTCCATATCTTTTAAAATGTATTTTGTTTCCTAATTTTTAACTTTGTAATTTACCCATGTAAGTGCAGTTTCTTTCTGAAAAAAATAAATCATTTCATGCCTACACAAAGGCATGAGTTCTCTGTTTCAATAGCATCACTTTGCTAAAAGATTATATTAAGCACGAAAGTGTTTGATGGCAGCAGGGCAAGTACTATACATTTTTTCTTATCTGAAGGTATTCACATTTAACCTAAGAATTAGATAAATGAGGAAGTCTCATGTCTCTTGGGTATCCTATGCCATCCTGTCATCAGAATTAATCAAGATGATAATGAATACTCAGATTACAAAGAGATGGGAGTGCTCGGGACCAATAATTATTTTTAGAGATCGTAATCTAGGTCAAATCCAATTTCCTGTTTTTGACAGGTGGCAAAAAAAATTGTCAAATTAATGGAATGAGATATGGAAATTCAGGTAATCAAAGGGAAGCACTCCCCCTCCTGCCTGCGTTGGTACTGGAGAGGATGAGGAAGGGGCTCCCTGCAGGGGAAGGCTCTAGGGGCATCCCAGCTGAGATCATTGCAGGGATGGCTGGAAGTACGAGATCAGCACCCAACACTCAACAAAGCCAATGGCGAGACAGTGCTGGTACAAAGGAGCCAGTGGCTGAGCTCTTGCCCCTCAGGCTTTTTTCTGAGCCCACTTCAGGCTTTCCCTGGAAGGAGAGTGAAGGAAAGGAAAGCCAACAGCTGAGTGGCCGCAGAGCCACAATGAGAAAATACAGTGCTAAAGTGGAGTTAAACATGTGAAAGAAGGAAAGATAAATAACAGACTCCCTAAATGTTCTTGGCAAACAAACAGAGTCCCAAGGGATTGCGGCCATTGATAGATAAGAGTGGAAAGGAAGTGACAGATGAACTTTAATATTGCTGCAGGCCTAAATGATTTCTTTGCCTCTGGGAAAAGGGGTGGGAATGAAATTTTAAAAGGCTCTCTCTGATCATACTGGAGCAGTTAATAAGGAGCAGCAGATCCACTGAAAGTAAGCCGAAGTAGCCGGACCTCAATGGTACAGAGGGAAACACTTCTTTAAAAAGCCCTCCCACCGCATGTGAGGACAGGAGGAGGGCTCTGCAGGAGAGGCTTTCTGAGACAGCAGGCAGCAGCCACCGTGTGGCATGGGGACATGATGCCACGACTGCCTGAGCAGCCCTGCTGATGGAGATACAGCCATAAACTGGTGGCAAATGCTTACTGGGGCTTTCCTTGTCTCTCTTTTGAAGGAGAAAAAGAAAAGCTCAGTGCAGGTGTCGAACCTTCCAGGTTGTGAAAGTGCCCTCAAAACCTGGCAAGCTGTGCACACAGAAGCAGCAGGACCAGGGCTGAGCTTCTCTTCCCTTGCCATTGCCTGGAGGAGGTGCTGAGCCTGACTCCCCTGCAAGGTGCTTGCAGCATTCGTTTGCAAAAAACAACCTTCGAACCTTGTGCCTGAAATGCTGTCAGGAAAAAAATGTATTAAACAAGTGGGACTGTCTCTTTAACAAAGACCCTCAGGGGGTAATAATTAACTGCTAATATTGGATAATAAAATCTGCATAAAGTCCCCAGGCTACAGGCAAGGCTGAGGCTGTTACGTTGTGGCTGAACGCACAATTCTTCACACTTGGGATAAAGGGTTTGTTTGTCTTTATATAAGCAGGCTTGGAAAGGTTTATGGTTTATGATGTCCTTGACTATTCCTTCCCAGATTTAAGAGCTTCAATTTGGCAGACGATGACAGCGAAGTGCATGTTTATCTCTTAGTAGCCCCAACTGGTTTTCTGAAATGAGATTTTTTTGTTTGTTTGTTTGTTTGGAAATTTTTAGCATAGTCATGGAGAATTAGGCATCATGCTTCCAATCTCATTAATGAGAGCTTTGGGTTTTAATCTCATCCATTCCCCTTGAAAAGCTTGTCCTGCTATGTGCTATGTTTTGCAGTTATGATTTTTTCTATGATGTTTGCCCACCCTGATAAATAAGGCATGCTATTTTTCTGATGTATCAATAAATAAAATGGATTGGCTTGAGGTTTTGGAGATAAATTCTTCCTCTTTTTAATGAGCCCTGTCCATCCCTGTCTTTAAATAAGCAAACTGAGAAGGATTAGAACGGATGCATGTATGCACCAATTATTCATCTCTGCCCGTTTATGATTCAGCAGCATATGAATTGTCCCTAGAAAGTGAAAAAGCATACACAGAAGCATCATATTGAGAGCACGGATTCCTAAGACCTTTGAGAGAGATTTTGCCAAGACAGTAATCAAACTCCAGCGTAGCTGCACTGAAGCAATCGTGGGAAGATACATATTTAAAAGGCTGTGATTACTATTAAAGTATAAAGAGAAAAATACATGAAAAATAGGATAGCTGTGAAAAAATAGAGTCTCTACCTTTAAGGAGAAGCAAACAGCGCTTTGTAGAAATCCACAATGGGAATTCCAGCAGTACAGTGCTGTGCTACAGAACTGACACTATGGCAAATGGAGAAGGAAATGAAGGCAGACTGCCTGGAAGTAGCACCGTTTCTCTAAGGATGGAAGAGTTGCTGTAATAAATCTGTGGGCACCCTGACTTCATGGTTGTCACTGTGTTGTACATTTCAGTCACTGAAAACATCATGGCAAGAGCCAACTGCTCTCCTCTGCTTCAGAGAAAGCAGATCCAGGGGCAGTGAAGAAGTTCAGGGGAAAGTGGATGGTGGTGGCACAAACGTGCACAAATCACTGGGGCAGATGTACAGAGGTGCACAGAGCACCTAAAACACAGGCAATTGCTAATCCACCTGTTGGAGACAGTGATGACAAACTCATCTCTATATGGATATACTTATTCCTGTACATGCATACCCTCATTGTTAATAATTATAGATAAGTGCTATCAACAGATTAACAATTTTTTTTTTTTTTTTTTTTTGGTGATGCTCACTTCTTAACCATCAGCTTTAGGAGCCCTTAACACTGAACTGGCCAAAATAACAGTGACATTCATAGTCAGAGAAGAGAAAAAAATACAGCTGAGCAACATTAAGCCCTGATTTTAAGCTTCAGTCTCCTGCATAGATTCAAATCCATTATACAAAGGCTTTTCTCCACATAATGCAGTTTTAAGCACAGGAACTTTACCATGGTATTATTATGATTATTATTATTATTATTAATGCTGAAAATGTGCAATGTATTCGATAAGTCATTGGTAATTTAAGGGAGAAAAACCTATGACTGGTTACTCGATATGAATCCACCTCTTCTGGCTCAAAGTCCTTCAGCCACCAATTTCTGAAAGTGGTGCTGGGGAAGCACTGCTGTGCCTGCACTCAACTCTGCCCTGGGGCATGCCTCATGCTGGAGACAAGATGCACAGCAAGGCAGAACTTCAGTCTCTGCTGCTCTGACATTTTCCTGTACATTACGAAGAAATAACCAGAATGATGAAGATTTTCAAACCAAGCTAGTAACAACATTATTAAATCTTGACTCACTGCAGAAGACCTTCCAGTTTCCAGGGGAAATGCAAGGGCAGAAAGACAATGTAAGGAGCTAATGCTGGACAAAAGGGTTAGAGGGAACCAGCAAGGCTACAGCAAATATATCAAGAGAAAAAAAGTGACAGTAGATTCCATTAATAAATGAGGAAGGGGAAGAAATTAATGACTTGAAAATGGCTGAGATATTCAACTCCTTTGTTAAATCTACCTTCAAGATGAAAAATGCATAAATGAAGTTTGAATAATTAGTAAGGGGTGAAGACACTATTCAAATGGCTACTGATAAAGAGCCGTTAATGGATAAATTGAAAAATGCAAATAAAAGAAAAAGTTAGCAGAAGTTCACCTAACCCATTTGATGAACCCAGGTCTTTTCTGGGGTGAAAGAAATCGTGGCTAACAGAATATAGCACAAAGCTGGAGAGGAGCAAATGCAGTCCAGGATTATAAAGCACGCTTGCCACCATCTCAGCTAGTTCTCTCCTGATACTGTATCTACCCCATCCTCTGCCCTTCTCTGCCCCACACCAGGCTGTCCCTGTAGTCCCACTTGCTCCCCTTGCCTCAGCTGCCAGGAAAGCTTTCCTGGAGGGAAGCCATCTTTTGCAACGAGTCCCATTTTAAGAGGGCTTGGCACCAGCAGAGTGCCTTTAATGGGCAGAGCGATCAACTCTGAGTTTAAATCCTAGGAGGGTAGCTGGACAAAAATACCAAGAGAGGGGAGTGGAAGGGTTATTGAAAGCAGTGGTTCCTGTGGCATTTCTTGGATCTGCAGATAAACTTCTAGTGACTTTTCTTCCCTAAAGGATAAAAAAGCCTTGAGCAGTGAGCTGGGTGATTTCTAAAAATATGTGTTTCTGGGCAGTCTTTTTCAAATAAGATTTGCTGCAGTTTGTATTTCAAGGAATAAGGTTGGCTTACATCTGGGAAGCAAAATCTTTTGCTAAATTGTTTGTTAGGCTCTAATATTTGAATTTGTTCTTTGTGGTACTTTGTACACAGCTGCTCTCATGCAATTAACCTGCCTGTAAGCAGTCTCAATCTTGGGGAAGAACGCCTTATATATTAATATTTATATCTGTAAATTGATAATGGCAGTTGTGATTGCCACTCGATTATACATAATGCATACGTTTACATAATTAATAACAGCATTAGAAAACATTCACCATTTTACTTAATGATGAACAGATTGATTTTGTGTTTACATAGGTTATTATTTCTCCTTCTAAGTGGTAGCACGCGTGGTCTGAGTGCATGTCAGTGCAAGTGCACCTTGCTAACTTTCCTGGAAATTTGGCAATGAGTTAAGACCCCAGCATGGCACCAGCATAGCAACACACATTGCTAGTAGGAAGATATTACCACTTGTGTTTCCTTCAGAATAGGTCCCATTCCTTGTTGGGCTGCAGGCGTGGTGCCTCAGGCCAGCAGAGGAGGACCTCCCTGAGGACATCGGGGCAGGACGATGGCCACAGGAGGAAGAGGAGCCTCCAGCAGGATGTCCATCTGCAGGACTCTGCCGCATGGCATACACGGAGCCCACACAGCTGAAGGCAGAGTCAGTAGGATCTGCACTGTACCGCTTCATATTAGCTGGATCCAGGTAATCCTCAGGGATGACTGTTTCTGCTCAACAAGAAAAGAAAGGATCAGTAAAGTGGAACCAGCATTTAGCTTCACTTCAAACTTTCTGTACAGACAGCTGGATGGCATGGATAGGTTGGACCCAGGAGGCATTTCTTCTGAGAATTAATAAACAATAAAGGGGAGCACAATCTCTCAGAAGTCAGTAGAATCATGACAGGGAAGTTTTGGCTTGATGCAACCCATCTGTCTCAGTTTAGGGCAATACTCTCCCACCATTTCCCACTCCCAGTGGGTGGGAAGGCAAAGGCAGGTCTCACCTGCCTCATGTGCTCCCTGAACAGTACCAAGGCCAAAGGTCTAATGGACAACGTGAGGATGAAGAGCTTCAGGAATCCAGCCCTTACACATAAATGCTATCTCTGCCTTACAGATTCCCACTCCAGCTGGGTGATACAAAGCATCAGCATCAGGCAGACAGAGAGTCCACAGATTAGGAAAGTGCCTCCCTTTTCCCTGTGATGTTTCTCTGAGCTGCTGAAATTGCCACTGTTCTTATTGTGTGTACAGTCCTCCAGCTACATCGGAGCAGAGTGAAATCACCTGTATGGTGTCACACATCTCCTGACACTCAGTAATAGGATGAATTTATGCTACAAGACCCAAACCCCATTGCTAATACACGTTGAGGTTGTATGTAATAGTCTTTTCCTTTTAATTTACATTCTTCACATTTTCTTTTGAAAAATCCCTTTGCAGCTGCATGTAATCATCGTTGTTAAACAAATGTGATTTAGTTTGACAGCTCAAATACTCAAAAGTTGTGCCTCACCAGCATCCTGGCTCACATGTCAAGCCACAACACAGACTCCTGCTGTATGGTTATCTGACTTTTCATTTGCTTGCTGCTGCCTCTTAAAACTTTGGCCTGTTCTGGGCCAAGGCTGGACTCATTAAAGGCAACTATCCCATTGGAAGGACAGCCATGAATGTGAAGTTTTCTCACTTTTGGGCACTTGTCTTTGTAACTGCATGTAACATTCCTCTAACTATATTTTTCTCCCTTAGATAGTTTGGATCCTCGCAGAGTGCACGCAGGTAGCCTTCTGCTTTCTGCCAAGGGTTTCTGAGTTTTATTCCCACACAAATACAAATAGAGTGTAATTCAGCTGAATTCAACAGAGTTCAGTTAACATAACACTAGCATAAGGGAAGGGAGATGGGAATCTGGCACTCTGAACCTTTCTCCCTAGCCTTCAACAGATGTCAAAATTGTATAGCAATTGAGATAACTACCTTGCTTTTCAGACTCCTCCCTGTAAACCAGAGAAAATCCAATCAAGCTTTCTCATTCAAAGGAATTTAATTACTGTGTAGAACACTTGCAATAAAAGCCTCTTATGCATAAAGAAGACAGCTCTTTCTGCAGCATCCTGCCTGCACCACATGGAATAATTATGCCTCTTGTGAATGATTACCTCTTTATTTCAGGAAAAGAATGCTTTTTTAATATGATTACAATGTGAAGAAATACAGACTGTCTAAACAACAAACAGCACATTAGAACAGCACTGCTAAATAAACAGCATACAGCTTTTATTACTATAGATATAAATGACTCCTAAATTCGTGAGTGGACACCAGGGATTTTTTGACTGATGTCAGATTCTCAGTAATCTATGTAAAATAAGACCTGCATGGATGAAAGTCTCCCAGTGGAAGGGAATGTATGAGTTGTGTATGAGAATATGATGAAGAACCAGATGCTGTCATTTCTGTTACCAACTCTGCCTAAGACTCTTTTCTTGATCTGGATCAATGTATGGTTGGGCTAGATGATACTAGTGGTCTTTCCCAACCTTAATGATTCTATGATTCTATGAATTTGTTCCACCTATCACTGCTTTGGCTCCACAATGGGAGTAATGATGCCTATGCCCTGGGCAACCTGATTTAGCTGTGCAAATCTCTGTTCATTGTGGGGGAGTTGTACTAGATGATCTTTAAAGGTCTCTTCCAACTCTAAGGATTCAATGATTCTATTGCCATAAATCAGCAGGAGCTTCAGTTTGTTACTGTTTGCAACGTGCCCAAGATGAAGATGCTTTGGCAATTTGAAGAGTGACTCATATCATTAGACAAAGTGGAGCAGAGATCATCTTACACAGTCAGGTTTCTAGGCAAGCCATTTCAGAGCTCACATCAGCAGTCAGTAGGATAGAACAGCAACTCGCTGGAGTTACCTCTTCCTGACCACAGGTAGCTCATGAGGAAAGACAGGTCACAGATTGGGAAAAAGGAGACTTGGCATTCAAGTTTGAGTGGTTACAGGTTTTAAGTCCTGGATTTTTAAAAGGTGCTGGTCAGCTTCTGTGCTGCCTGCTGAGTGTGGGCTGCTTTGTAAAAATGCACTAGCCAATGCAACTTGAGCAACCACATATTCTAGGTGGGACCATCTCGATATTACCAGAGCAAACAAGACTCAAATATTAGCAGAAACAGAATATGCTGACTGCTATTAGGAAGCTAACAATCTTGGAGCAAGCATTAAAAAGCCTCAACCAAAAGGTGATGGAGAGTCTTCCAGCCAAGAGCAGCAGGGAGCTGTAGGATCAGTGGGCACACTCTGTTGGGAAGGAGGAATAGTAACATAAAAATCTTGGCTTAAAACAGGCTTGCTTGCCTGGACTTCACAGGCTGGGCTGCTGACAGTGGCACTGGAGGGAGTGAGAGAAATGGGCTGCACCATCCAGAAACTCAGAAAAGACTGTGGAAGCTTTCTGTATTCACAGCTGTCTGGCTCCCTGTTAGCTGTGCCATAAAGAAGCTGAACAATCTGCTGCTCAAGCAGTGGTGTGTCTGGGTTTTACATCTACTAATCCCATTTTGACCAACTAGATGAAAACATATTTTGTAAGACAGCAGAAGAAAATAAAACTCCTAATTGAGGCTTAAAATGCAACAGTTTCATAAATCTGTAGCTTAGCCCTTCTGTATTCAGTTGTAGTTCTATGTATTTTTTCTAGGTGGTTAGCAGAAGAGCACACACTACTAAAAAATGGTAGGTAGTTTTAAAGCAGAGTTAGGTGAAAGCTGCTTTGAGCCTTTGCTCTGAGCACAGTAGTCTCCATTACAACTTTTCACTATCCTGAGAAGCTCAAGCCATTGTGAATTAGTTTTCCTTTTCAGGAAATGGTTGACAAGTGGAAGTTTGTTACATCCAGCACACTTTTAAATGCAGCAAAGGAGGAGAGAAAACAAACAAACAAACAACAAAACATAGCCACCAAAAGCAAAAGTAAGGCCTGTTTTCCCAGTTTAAAAATTCAGGTTTATTTAGCTGAGATTCTGAAAGTAGCAGCCTCCATGTTTCCCAGCTAAACTCCTGAAGATGAGTCAATGTGAGAACCTGCAGCTCACATCCCAGCCCTGCTGCATGACTTTGGTCAGGTTATCTATCACCTCTGGACCACAGTTCTCCTTTAGCATGAAGAAAAGTACTAGTTTTATCTCACATCTCAGCTGTGTGGTAAGTCATTTGCCTCAGGGGTATCTGTACACCACTACAGGATGCCACGTGGATGTAACAGTGCATGTGTGAATGCAGATCACATACAATGGACCTTTGATAGCATCTGAAAATAGAGGCACTCCGGAAAGACAAAAAAAATTGTGTATCCCATTATGCATTAGGAAAGCAAAAGAAAATTAATTGCAAGTGAAGCAGGAAATGGAGAAGAGAGTATACTCAGGAAAGATGATCCCTACCTGACATTTTTCTGATATAATCTTTCACTCTTTTCATCATTAAAAAAAAATAAATAAATGAATAAAAATCCCTACTAAAATCCCTCCTGTAGGCAAAAACTCTTCCTGAACCCCGCAGTAACTCTCCTCTCCTCTCCTCTCCTCTCCTCTCCTCTCCTCTCCTCTCCTCTCCTCTCCTCTCCTCTCCTCTCCTCTCCTCTCCTCTCCTCTCCTCTCCTCTCCTCTCCTCTCCTCTCCTCTCCTCTCCGTTTCACATGCTGGCAGCTTCCTGGCATAACTGCCCTTGACTATGGAATCATACTTTGGTGTTATTTCAAAACCTGCACCTCCACCACCTTCAATCCTCTACCACATGTATTTACTCAAATTATATTCCCCATTAATTTGTTTTCCTTGCAGACTTTCTTCTTTTTTTCTTTTTTTCTTTTTTCCCCCCTTTTCTTTCTTTTTTCCCCCCTTTTCTTTCTTTCTTTCTTTCTTTCTTTCTTTCTTTCTTTCTTTCTTTCTTTCTTTCTTTCTTTCTTTCTTTCTTTCTTTCTTTCTTTCTTTCTTTCTTTCTTTCTTTCTTTCTTTCTTTCTCTCTCTCTCTCTCTCTCTCTCTCTCTCTCTCTCTCTCTCTTTCCTTTCTTTTTCCTTCACTCCCACTCTTCATTTTTGTTATCTTGTCTCCTATTCCCCATATTACTTAGAGATGGGTTTTGCCCTTTGACACTTTCCTGCACCTTTTTAAGTGCTACCATTTATTTTCCATAATGGGTTGACCATCTGTGAACTCAATATTTTAAGCAGTATGATATCATAGCTTCCCCAGAGCTCTCTTCTCCTTCCATCAGGGCCAGCCTTGTGTCATCTCCCAGTCTTGTGTCATCTCCCAGCCATTTTGAGAGGAGCCAACCACAGCGACAAAATCTCCTCAAGAGACTCCTCACGCATTTTGACTTTCCCCTGTATTTTGTATGCCCCAGTCCTGGCTCAGCACCCTGCACACTGATGGGTGCTGGTGGGAAGCAAGAAAGGAGAGCTTTGTGCAGAGTCCTACTGGCCAGCATCATGAATTTTGTTTCCACCCTTCTCTTTAGCCTACTGATTTCCCTCTGCCAAGAAGTGGGTATCTCACTCCAGTGTTTCTCCAGAGAAACCACCACATTTTTCTGTTTCTCATCTACAGATTCCGAATATCTGCATTTCTTTTCCTCTTGCTAAGACTGGTGGAAGCACAGCCTTATGGCCTGTACAGCTCTTTCACCACACTATGCACTCCTGCCTTTTTTTCTTTAGCTACAACACTTGGCACAAGTGGCCAACACTCCATGTAAGTTCATGGAGGATTTCCCCTATTTTTGTCTAATGACTTCAGTTAGCAAGGGTGAGAAACCCACATCTCAGCCTGCATGTAATGGCAAGTAAAGTGTGAAAAACATAGAAAACAGATGCAGAAATGCAGAGAAAAACACTCCAAGTGAGTTTAGCCATCAGTTCCATCTGGGGCAAGTTAGAGAGGGAGAGAGCAGAATTGTAAACAGTATTAAACATTGTGAAGATATGCCTTGGTTCTGAACTGCTATCTTCTGTTTTAACATCAGCTCTTTAAAGATTAAAAAGATATCTTTTCCTGTGCCTGCCAAGCAGCCTCACATATTTTCACCCTGTCAGAAAAAGACCATGCACCTTATCTGCTGTGTAGCTTGAGCCTACTTGCCTCCATCTGCAGATAAGAGCTTCCCATGATGGATTAAGGCTTTTCTGGTCATCCTGCTGTGATTTACTCTGGGATAACAGCACAGCCCTTTCCTTTTAGCTCCACTGGCTGTTCAGACATGCAGTGGGATGAGAATACGTCGTCACCCCTTAGCAGGTGCTTCTACAGTGCACAAGCACCACAGGGTAACTCTGCCTCAGTTATAGGAGCATACAGTTCACACAGCTGCACCCACAAGGGAAGGAAGGGGGTTATTCATCAGTCAGAACATGAAGGTATACATAAGCCTCATCTGATTGTGGTTATACGTACTGTGAACAGGGAAACCATGGTCACAACGTGGAAATGAAAGCTGCCATGAGTTTTCAAGGGCTCAATTTGAGGCTTTGCTGCACCATGCATCACCTTTCTGCACCCTCATTGTCCATTGAAATGCAAAATTCTTCAGGGAGTAGCTGCCAGTCAGTTAGCATCAGCATCTAAATGTTTTAGAGAATTTTGCAAAACGCAATGTTGCCCTGCTTACAAGACTTCAGCATAGATGATTTTTTTTCCATTTTCCCCTGAGTGTTTGCAGTGCAGACGAGAGCTGCATCGTGTTTAATGCAGTAGAACCAGGAAATGAAACTGGCTGGGAACAGATCTACACGGCTTTATTGTCCAAAGTGAGTAAAAAGGGAGAGTAAATTTGCAAGCTAGCTGCTGACAAATAAATTAGATTTGATAATAAAAGGTGCCCGTGTGTATAAATCACCTAGAGATGATTTTTTTTAAAGTACTTGGGGATGACAGAATAAACATCTTGTGTTGTGACGGAGACATGTTAGCTCTATCTCACAGTGCAGGCAAATTGCTTAAGTACTGAATACCCATGAGTGAAGGTGAATTCAGTGATATATGGACTCAGCCTTTGGCAAAGTGTTCCCTTCATCTCTTCCTCCTGATTTCAGACCCCATCTCCCTCGCCTTTATGTTACACCAAGCCACACATCTTGAAAAGAGGATTTCTCAGGGTTGCAACATTCTGTGCCTTGTTAGTGTATCAATATTCTCTGTAGGCAGAGACAATAGGCTGCCATCCACCTGTTCTGCATCCAGCTTCCAGCAGCACTCAGGTGCTTTTCTTTTCTACCCACGTAGTTTTCAGTGTAGCCTTTATGCTTATTAATCAGCATTGATAAAAGTCACAAAAAGCTGTGTGTAGAATAGATTGTATGAAAACAACTGTGTTATTTGGAAATTGCAGCACATTATGTACTGGCATTCTCTACAGATAAAGTGCTGAATGCATTTCTGTTGTTATCACCGTGATGAATCTCCCTGCACTATACTGACTTCAAATATTTAATAGCAGTGTTTTTCTTTGAAAAACAAATTATTTGAGACACATCACATGAGGTGTCTACAGCAAAGCATAGTGACTGCAAAACAAGCTGTGTTTGCCTGTTAATAACTGATAAACTCATTCAGTGATCAGATGGAGCATTGGATCTGTGTATGTGCCTATACACAGGTATAAGATCTTTCATGAAATCTGCACTTCATTTCTCTCTGCCTAATGCTCAGATGGACTTTCTGGTATTTCTGATGGGGTTTTTTAATGTGATATGAACACAACATGGCTTGGACCTGACGCCTTGCTTCTCCTTCACCAATCCATAGAGAAGCCCACCATAGGCATTATATGCTTTATGATTCCCCAACCTATATTTGCACTTTTTTTCAGTGAGGTGGAGATTCATTCCCTTGCCCATCTCCCAGCTGTGCTGCCCATCACTTTGCATCTTCCCCTTCTCTCTGCTGCCCACAGCCTGCACCATTTGAACACCAACACCCAACTGTGTGTCCCCCTGCATTTTGCTGCAGATTTTCCCTTACTAGCTTTAATCTCCTGTTCTGCATTCATTTTGCCGACAGATGAATGTTCTTCAAGCAAATGCTGAATATTCTTACTCTCTGAAAGGCACTTTGATGTACTCTGTATAATTACTGCTAACAAATAATTCCTGGTTGGTACCACTGAGGGGAGAGAACTGAGCCCAACAAATCTTAAGAAAAATTGGGTGGTTTATTTTCGTGGGACTGGAAATGCAGTTGTGTGGAGGTTTCCATTCATTTGTTAGCAAAATGGAAAAGGAAAGATTGAAATAGAAAATAAATGAAGACAGATAAAGGAAGAAGAGCCTTTTAAGCTTTTAATCTAAAGGGTTAAAAAAGAGGGCAACATGGGAGAGGAGGAAAACATCCAAGCAAAAATTCAGCAGGCTCTTTGAAAAATAAAATGAAAATCTGCTATAGAACCTGTCCAATGAAAACAGCTTAGGCACAAAGCCCCCTTGTCCTCCTTCCCCTCAGCTCTGTTCTCTCCCCAGGGATGTCAACCCACAGCACACAGTGCCCTTCATGTTCTCCGCAGTCATGGAACACATGGAACAGCTTGAACTGACACAAAGTCATGATCTTGAGGATAATCCTTATCCTCTCAGGAGCAATGAGAAATCGGGTGTGTCCCACTGGTAATGCACTCAGCTGGGGTGGGTGGAGGTTTTGTCACTATTGGCTTAGCGATGCCTGTCAGTCTGACTGCATAAAATATGGACATGATGGATAACAGATATCTGTATCAATATTTAAAAAGTTTAGTAATGAAAATGCCTGTTTCAACCTTCACTTAAACCTTTTAAAATCAAGGACTGCACTCCTAACTTCAGATACCTCCTGAAGGAATAATACAGCTCTGCATCTAAAACATAGCTAAAGATGCACCTGAAGCTAAAACTAAGTGGCAATCATATTTTATCTGATTAGGACTCTCAAAAGGTGTCTGTGCTTCTTCCATGTGATGGAGCATGTAAGGCTTGTGCCCAGCTGTACTTTTTCTGTAGTAGACATCACCTCATCCATTATGCTTCACACAGTTATGCCCATCATTTTATCCACATGCCTTATGCATACCTTTTAATGCAGTAAAAAATATGTTTTTCCCTTTCTTTAAATTCCACTTCGTATCCTAGCTCCAAACTCAAGAAGAAATGAAGAAACGGCTTCTTTGGTGCCATTGACAGACACAACTAAAACTCTTCATTTTTTTGCAGCAGTAAAAAAAATACATTAAAGCAATTTTCTTTTGCCTTTTGTCAACATATCTGGTATGGCTACTGATGGCACTCCAGTGATTGTTGGTAAAAAAAGAAGGACTTATAAAATTAATACAAGATGATGCAATTGCCATTGGCAACTCGCATTTGATAAAATATCACTGCATTGTACATCAAGAAAAATTATTTGTGAAAGCTTTAAAAATGGATAATGTCATGCAAATTGTCATCAAAGATATCAATTTATTAAAGTTCAAGAGACTGAATCATCACCAATTCCAGGAGTTCCTTACAGGTGTGGATGTTGATTATGGGGATGTCATTTACTTTTCGTAAGGAAGGTGGCTAAGTTGAGATAAAATGCTAAAATTTGTTGTGATTTGTGAAATGAAATGATGTCCTTTATGGAATCAAAAGTAAAATTTGTGCCAGAATGTGAAGATTAAAAATGGCTCACAGATACAGCATTTTTGGTGGAAAGGTGCCTTCTAACTCAGACCATTCTTTGATTCTATGATTCTGTGATTTGATCACTCATTTAAATGAGTTAAACCTGCATCTTCAAGTTGAAAATCAACTTATTTATGCTATGTTTCAAACCAAAACAGCATTTGAAATAAAACTTAAGTTATGACAATCTCAAGTTGTGGCAAATAATGTTATGCATTTTGATATATTGGCTAAACACAGTCCTGTGAACAGCGAAAGATCTGAAGCTGTACTTTCCATTTTGATAAAAGAATTTGAGAATAGGTCTCAAGATTTAAAAAAAAATCATCAATGTTTTGGTATATTTGCATTTTCAGTCAGTATAAATACATTATTTGTGAATTTTCAAATATATATATTTGAATATATGGAGTTGTAATCAAACATCCAGCTCAAAGAAAAATGTGGTCATATCTCTTTCCTAGGCTTTTATAAGTCCTTTCTTACCGGAGAAAAGCATCCCTCACTTCACAATCATGCCATATTCATGTTGTCATTTTTTGGCAGTACAAACTTTTGTGAACAATTACTGTCAAGGATGAAGTACAGGAAGAGTAGTATTTCATAAAAACTCTCTGACAAACACTTCGAGAACTTAGAAAGAATTGCAGCCACTGCCATCAAACCAAACATTTACTCACTAATTTCACAAAAGCAAAGTCAAATATCTCACTAGGTTTGTGTTTTTGTTGCTCTCTGCTTTTTTATGTTTCAATAAAAAAAATACATTAAAAACAGTTTTTTTACTTACATTCATTAATTGTATTATACATCTTATATGTGTCCCAGGACAACTTCTGTTTGCTCAGTGTGGCCCAGGCAAGCCAAAAGGTTGGCACCCATGGATTAGTGGGCTGGTGATGATGGGTTGATAGTTGGACTAGATGATCTTAGGGGTCTTTTCCAACCTTAGTGATTTTGTGATTCTATGATTCTGTATCTATGGAGGTACAACAGCCAGGAGGAAGAAGACTTGCCCTTGGCTGGCTGCTGGAGGAAGAGCCAATATTAAATTTGAGATTTCACCATGGCTGGATGGTTTGTGCTTCCTTCCTTAAGTCTGACCTTAGTATTTTATTTATTGTTTAAGGGATAATGTTCATGCCAGAGGAATATATGAGGCAATAAATGGCCTTTGCAGGTAATTAAATGCTGAAGAGATCCAAAGCTACTGATAGCCGTAAAAGCCATTTATTCTGCATGTGCTGTGAAGCCAGAAGTACCATCCCTCATAGTGTGCAACGAGACAAGATTAAACAAGCCACAGTACTTGAAAGGGGAAAGACAACATATTTCTTGTCCTCTCAGAGCTTGAAATTTCTGAGCTGCTGTTTATTTGGTGCTTTGAACAGTCAATATTGATCGTAATAATATGTAGTTTTCTATCATGTTATTCTTTTTCTTCTAGCAGTTTTAAAAGGGCTTTGCACATGGTAATAAGAACTGCTGCTGTTATTGGACAGATGCTCTGATAAAGGCACAGCAAAGAAGGGTGCCTTGCCCATGCAATCAATGGGAAAGTCTCTGGTAAACCCATCTCCTGAATCTTAGCTTGGTGCCTTGCCTGCTGCTCATGCTCTCACAGTGCATATAGCATTTGTCAGACCATCTTTTCAGTATGTATACATAGGAGGGGTCCACCTTCTGACAAAAAAGTTGGTGATGTAGCAGAGTGTCACTACCTGCTGACTGCAGAGGGTGTGAATAGGGGCACTGAACAAGATCCCTGCCCCACTGGCTTCTCATGCACGTTGCTCCAGCACACTTCAAGAATTATTTGCAGAGTTAAATGAGATTTTGTTTTTTTTAGCTGAAAATTCACTACCACTCCTATGGAAAATGTTAGGGTGCAGATCTGAGGTGCTTTGAACCCAGTTGCCATGGGGGCAGGTGATATCTCAAGCATCACTATGATGCAGACCTGAGGCTGGGCATCTCCTGGACAAACCCTTGGGGCCCTACCATAGCTGCTTCCCACAAATTGTTCTCACAGATCCATATCACCTCACAGCTGCCAACACCATCCAGAAGACAGAGCAGCAGGGTGGGTTTGTTCCCAGATGTGCCAAGCCACTGACTCAGGTTGGATGTTAGGAAAAATTTCTTATCAGAGAGGTGAGGCATTGACACAGGCTGCCCAGGGATGTGGTGGAGTCACTGTCCCTGGAGGTGTTCAAGGACCGTGTAGATGCCACGCTGAGGGATATGATTAGTATGCACGGGGGGGGTGGGCTGACTTTTGGACTAGATGATCTTAGTGGTCTTTTCCAACCTTAATGATTCTGTGATTCTGTGACTGTGGGAGGGGGACCAGGCATGGGTTGCAAGAGGCATTATTAACTCGAGCTCGGGAGGGTGATGCAGTGTCAGCAGGGCTGACTGCAGACACGAGCTGTGGGTGCTAGCTCCGAGGCATGTCAACATCACTATAAGTGATATACACATGCATCAACAAATCCCACCTGGCCCACGTGAGCCATTAACATCTGGCAGCTGGCTGCAAGCACAGGTGAGTAATGGCTCAGGGGCACGTGCTGCAGGGCAAGGTTAAAAGGTGGCTCCTGTATGGTGTAAGTGGATTAATATGACTGGACACGATGCAGGCCTCGCCTTTCACATCTGCCAGTGTAAATCAAGAGTAACTGCACCGAAGTCAATACATGTGTTAAATTCATTGGTACACAGAGGCTGAAAGGCGCGTGGTTTTAAAGAAAAGAACATCTCGATTATGAGCTGGAAATCAGACACAATGAAAAATGGGGCTGCTTTGCATGGCTTCCCATGGTGCTTTATTATGGCCCTGCACCTTTCATGCAAGATCTGTCCCAATTGAGGCTCTCTCAGACCTGTCTGCACAAAGGCCTCCCATTGTCCTTCATTATCGCTACTGCAGAGAACACCTGTCCCTGCTCGGTGAAGCAGAGGGGCCTCTGTGCTGACCTCGTTGCAGAGAAATTCTGGCTTCAAGGGAGGAGGGAAGGAGATTTAGGCAATGCAACACCACTCAGAGACTCAGAGGCTCAGGCTCCAGTGCTGTTGAGTATAGCCTTTCATTATGAATAGGAACATTATTTATCTGCCTGCAACAAAAGCAGCCTCGGAATCTATCTCCTGGGGTCCAGTGCCACATTTTCCACACCTTGCAACCAATAATGCAACGTAACCTGCTGGAGTCAAAAACAGGCAGCAGCCAGGCTGGGATAAGCTGTGAAGCATGTGTGATGGCAGAACCCGACTCTCAGCACTCTTATTTCAGCTCTCATTTCTGCAGTGAAATGGTGGAGGGGGAGATGTTCAGGGTGTGTCAGCCATGGCAGAAACTTTGAAGCCTTTCATCACATACAACCTCACCATGCAAAAGCAAAAGCAAAAGCAAATGCAAATGTAAATGCAAATGCAAAGACAAATGCAAGGCCTCGTGAGCTGCACTCTGTTTTACCAAAATCCCTTCACCCCTCAGAAACATTCAGATTGCTGCAATGCCTTATTTCGGAGGAAAATTATATTGCTTTTCAGGGTCGGCTCCTTCTTTTCCTCCATTATGTTTAAGAGTAGCAGCTGGATTTCTCCGCACAGAAATGTTTGTGCCCTGTGTGCACACCCCACTCTCAGCTTTAGTGTGCCAAGTGCACCCTTCAATTATTCCTGGCAAACAAGCAATTTGTGGAATGAACTTGCGGACATGAAAACACCTTCTTCTCATTGTAGACATGAAAACATGTAATTGAGTGCGTAAGAGGGAGTGTGCTCCCTTGGTACCCATATCACTGTTAATGAAAAGCAGCAAAATAGTTTAAGTTGGAGTGGTCCTGCAATGAAACCATAACTTTGGACCTCTCTTTCAATTCCTTTGAGACTTCTACCCCAGGGCCAGATATGGTTGAGGAGGCCAAAATTTATGGGAGAAAACCAGTAGAAACGGAGATACACAATCCTTGTTTCCTCAGAAAGAGAGATTAAAGAGGCATAAAACAATCATAAAATTGTCCCTGTCAATGTTGAGGCTTCTCAACACAGTGGTTCTCAGCTGAGAGCTTCCTCTATAGCCACCAGGAAAGACACTGTGGATCTGTGTGCTGCTTTCCTCTGGAAAGATCTCCCAGGGACCTGCATTGCTCTAGCATTTCACTAGCATATCTAGCCATCTCTTCAGCACTATTAAACCTGGAGCATACATTGACAGGACAGCCTACCTGCCTCGATACGTCTGTCCTCGTACACCTCCACACTTTCTGACATGGTGCCGTACTGCTGGAAGGGCTGGTTGCTGAAGAGGTGCTCACACAGGAGGCTGCGGCACAGCTTCTTCAGGAAGCGCAGTACGTATCCAATGCTGTTCACTGCCAGCAGGTTCAGGAGGTGCTGCTTCCCCTCAAAAAATGCTGAGACTGGAAAGCAAACAAAAGCGATTCAATACCCAGCAAAGCATGGATGTTTATCATTTGGGAGCAGGGAAGAAGATTTCACACTAATATTTGTCTGCATGTCTTAAACTATTTTACCCAGTCATCCCACCTGAAGTCCAAAACAGACTAAAAGAGCTTAAGGAGCTGAATTCATGTGACCCAGATCACTTTTCCTGGGAACACGGAAAAATGCAGCCTGGCATGAATGGCAGTGCAAGGATATCTGAGAGAGGCATCCAACTGAAAACTGCTCTATATGATCAAAAGTAGGCAATTACTATGCAATTCCCAAAGTTCTAAAGAAAATGAGAAGATGAGAATTAAAGATATGGCTGTGAAGAGAATAAAAGGTACCAGGGTTCTGCTGAGGAGTGGTCTGCCTGACTAAATTAGGAATTTTTACTTAGTAGTATAACTGCACATATAGGCAAGGGAGGGGTGGTAGTGGTCTATCTGGTATTCCTTAACCCATGAGAAATCTTTCACTAAAGTGGAAATCACTATGTGTGAGAGGTGAGTAAGGAGAAGACTACAGGCTCTGCCAGCAGGACAGCCCTTGTGCTCAAGAGGAAAGGGCAATGGTCAACACTGGCACAAGAACCTGCTGCTGATGCTGGAAGCTGGAAAGTGTTTTCAATAGAGAAAAGGACAGAGATGGACTGGCTGATCTTGAAAACTGTAGTAATAAGATTGGCTGGACATACAACACTAAGAGTAAAGGCTATTTATTTATTTATTTATTTATTTATTTATTTATTTATTTATTCTGAGAAGCTCAACAGGATCTGATCAGAGGAGAAAAGACAGGACAAGCTCACCAGAGCTGACATATCAATGAGTCTTCAGTCTTAGGCTCATTATCCTCAGAATGGCTTCCAAAATTTCCTGCTGGCTTGAGCTACCATATGGGATTGCAGTCCACATCTGACTGAGCAGTCATGAGATGAGGCATAGAAAGATGATGACTGCCTGTGCTGCTGCTGGGATGGGAGAGAGCTGCAGTCTCAGAGCTCCACCATGACCAGAGGGCCATTATCCCTCCTGGGTGTCCAGAAGTGGTGAGAGGTTTAGGACAGTGTTGGCCAGGTGACTTTAACTTGGGTACGTGAGGCCAAGACAGCTCAGAGGAACTGAGAAAAAAGCATTTGTCAGGCTTGTTGATAATGTGACCTTCCAGCTTGCAATGAAAACCATGCAGCACAGAACCAGGAAAAAACAGTGAAGTTTTGCACTAAATTACTCCAGTCTCATATGTCTTTGACCAAATCTGTGTCATTCTTAGCATACTTCCAAAGACTCCTAGAAAAGGCACACCTGTAGTTATGGAGCACATAGGAGAATTAGAGGAGTGGGAATGAAGCAGCACAGATGTACTGTTCTACACAGCGTGCAGTCCCTGTATAACTGCTACAACTGCTGGGGCTCACAGTGCTTGGCTTGACTCGCTGCAGCTCTTCAGAGAGCATTGTTCCCACACTCCCATCATTTCATTTCCACTGCACCGCCATGTGCCAAAACAATGTTGTGACACAAATCTCCTGAAGTGATTAAAAACAATTCCCTGTTCAGTCTGAGAGACAGGCCAAGGCCTCAGCGTGGGACATGAGAGGTCATCCAGACACAGTGAGAAGAATCACTCCAGAAACATGAGAAGCTCCTGGGAAATTCCCTCTGATCTCTGGTTCTCTCTGATGTATTTGTTTTAGATGCTTCATTGGAGGCTGCTGCAGGACTTCTGCAGTTCCTGCAGCTGAGAGCAAATTCAGCTCTGGGCCTGCAGTTGGACATATCAAAAGCTGAACCCTGTGCACTTTCCTTCAGAGCAACATGTGAACCTCACACAGGGTTCCAGTGCTGCTCTTCATTGTACAACTGCATGAAAAGCTCAGCTACAGTTGTAGCCTGAGCAATGAGCAGCGAGCTCTGAAGCTAGCCCTGCTCCTACTCTGAGTTACTGCTGCAACACTCCTTAGTAGCACATCTCACTTTCATCATATTGACACTGGTGCAGCAGTTCATTTTACACAAGCAGAAGTGATGCTCAAAGCTGCTTGCCACCCTGTCCATGTAAATGGGACAGCTAGGATGGGCGATGTTAGGGATCATGATAAGGCTTCAAGCGCTTTCCAGTTGTTCACAACTCACAGCATTACAAGATTGCTGAGGTGGCAGGTATCTCTCCATCCACCTGGTCCAATCCTTGCTTGAGTTTGGACACCCACAGCAGGGTGCCCAGGCCCATGTCCAGGTGGCTTTATAGACCCCTGAGGAAGAGACTCCACAGACTCTAGGCAGTCTGTGCCAGCACTCCATCACTTGCATAGGACAGCACTGCTGTCTGGTGCTCAGAGAGAGCCTCGTGTGCTCCAGTTTGTGCCCACTGGTTCTTGCCTTGGCACTGGACACCACTGAAAAGAACCAGACTATGTGATCTTTGCACCTTCCCCCCAGGTATTTACAGACACTGATGAGGTCCCCCTGAGCCTTCTCTTCTCCAGGCTGAGCAGGCCCAGCTCTCTCAGCCACTCCTCACAGCAGAAGTGCCCCAGTCCCTTCAGCATCTTGGTGCTGCTTTCCAACTGGGTGTCCTGGTGCCTGGGGCTGTTCCTCCCCAGGTGCAGCCTCGCACTTCTCCTTGCTGAACCCCCACAGGTTGCTGTCAGCCCCTCTGTGTGCTGTTGGGGTACCTCTGGGTGGCAGCATAGCCTCCAGCTGAGTTTGTTGTCATCTGTAAATTTACTGGGGAGGCTCTCTACTCCATCAGCCAGAGTGTTCATGGAGTTGTTAAATGACTGAACCCAGTACTAACCCCTGGGGTACTCCACTTGTTACCAGCCTCCCACCCCTGCACAAAAATGCCATACCTGACACCATCTCTCCTCCATAGCCTTGCTTGATGAGTGAGAAGACAGTCTTTTGCTGAAGTGCACAGTCGATGCAAGCCTGAACAGCCTGCTGCAGGACTGAGGAAGGTCTCTCAGGCCCAAAGTGCTCTGGCAGTTGCTGCACTTTCTTTTGGTCGAGGTATGGCCCCAGATTAGCTTGCTTGTTGATGTAAATGCAGACTGTGGGCACAAAATCTCAACATGGTTATTACAAAAAGGCCCTCAGAGCACCCAGCAAATGCTAGCTTTATGTTTCTATTAATTTCATGAGCTCTTTCATTTGTGAATCAATGCCATTTGTGATGATACAGTCAGGCTTCCCTCTGCTAATTACCCATTGCCGAAGTGAAGTTAGTGAAGCTTGGGCCTTTGCCCATAGTCACAGACAAGGACAAGCTGAGGTCAAGGAGTTCCCACAAATGACCTGTATGTGCCTAGGGTCTGGGCTTTGTAGACTGTCCATGCACCCAGCTGGTGAGCAAAACAGGGGCCCAGGGGGTGAAGGATAGTAATGAGCCAAGGTGTTTCAGCAACAGCTAAACTCTACCTTGAGGCATTTTGTTGTTTTTCTTCTTTCTGTGTGTTTTTTGGGCTGGTTCATGGAGATACCCTTTGAGAAACATTGCCCTGATCTTAGTTTTATGAGACTTTGGCTCAAGTTTTGGCTTCTGGAGGGTGATTTCAGGAGGCTAATGCTGTGCTGCAGTGCTACACCATGGGCTGTGGGAGATTCTTGACCTTCCATGTCCAATCCTTCCTGACCCCATGTCCTGCATGCTGCACCACACCAACGGGACAGCTATTGCCTGCAGCACCAAGCCCATGGGGATCACCAAGGCACATCTGCAAGGGATATGGTACAGTCCACAAGGTGGAGCAGGCAGTTTTTCTCAGTGCCATCAGGCTTGCTTGCAATAGCCAAAAAATCAGTGTTCTCCCTGTGCTTGTGTAAGCATCTTTAAGCCTGGCTGAGGCTAACCGCATCTCAGAGGCACAGAGCTGGTGCTGTGGTAACTACAGGCGACCGAGACACAGCCTGAAGTCAGGCTAAAGTGAGATGTATTATAATAGTTGGCTGAGTGCACTGGAGCTGTCATCTCTCAGACAATATAACATTATCCTCTGACAGAAATCAGATATGTGACAAAAAAACATCAAGCAATGCGGAGGACATGATGACAGCTGCGTAAAGTTGGAAATAATTTACAGTTTGCATCGCCATAATGAAAATCTAGTGAGACTGTCATAGCACACACTGCCACCACATCCCTCACCCAGCGGCAGAAGGGGCTCAAGCAGTATATCCTGGGTAAACAGGACCATAATAGCCATCGTAATTATTGTTACATGGCACCGTGCACCTTCAAAGCGCCAAGCAAGCCAAGGCACAGTGCACCCAGGGACAGCAGCAGCATGCATGGGTTGCAGGATGCTGTCAGGTGAAGCTCACCAGGTGCCAAGCCTTACTGGTTTTGCTAGCTTGGGCCTGCCTCTGTCCCTTCATCCCTGCTCTGGCTGGAGCCTTCATGCACCAGCCGCATCTTGCAGTGCAGCAAATGTGAGATGCTGCTTGGCACTCTGCAGCCTTCAGATGTGACAGGATAAATGAGAATAAAATATATTATCGTCGTCACCATGCTTAGTATCATTTTGCTACCAGAGCAGATGGAAAACTTCTCCTCTGTGCATCCCAGCTAAGAAATAATGGGATTTATATGTTTAGTTTAGAACCTAATGTTATCTAACCCATTTCTCTGTTCAAATCTCAGAGTATATCTACTGTCTGGTTGATTTTCTTCTCATTTACAACAGTTTAAGGCATTGACCTATGTTCCTTCTGCTCTGATAAGTAAGCAAAAAGGAGTAAGACTACCATAAGAAATGACCAGGTTTGTTGTTGCTGTGAGCCATTGGGGTCTAGGTGCTGGTTAACTCCCTCTTTGCCTTCTCTTCCCATAGAGGCAAGAGATATTCCCTGCTCACATGGTGTTGGGTCTGGTCATTGTGACACAGATGATGGGGACAGTACTGAGCATGCTTCAGTCCACATACCTGTAAGAGCCTGTGGGGTGGTCGATTTGGGGACAGTGGCTGCATCCTGTGGGATTGAGCTCACATCAGGCTCTGGCGTACTTCTTGGTGGAGAAATTGCTAGGGGAGTCATCAGGACGCGAGACTTCAGCTGCAAAAAAAAAAAAAAAAAACAATTGTGTGGGTAACAAAAATAAACACCAGATATTCCAGTTTCATTCTACATGTACTCCTCCCCAGCAACTCCCACCTGGGAACAATTTGCAGCCGCAGGCTGGGAGCTCTGCCCTGGTAGGAGGCAGGAAGCAGGAGCCTGCAGCCGAGCTGATTTGCAGCAGGCAGCAACACTTCCAGCTATGGGATGCAAATATTATGCCACCCATGGGGCAGTTATTTACACCTGAGCAAAGTGGGCATAACACTCTAACAAATCAGAGCAATGGCATTTTACAACCTGTTTCATGTGCGTGTAAATAATTCCCAGTGATTCACAACAAGGGAGACATGGGTGTTTTATCCACATCATACTTCAGGGCTAAATTCTGCTCTTGATTATGGGGGTGTAGAATTTCTGTGGATCCAGCGGCACCATGAGGCTCCTTTGGGTTGGCACCTGTGTAAATAAGCTCAGACCGTGGTCCACAGTGTGCTACTACCCGACAGTAAATAACAACTGTTGCAGTTACACCCAGCAATCTTCATGACCCACAGCTTGTCTCCGAGAAGAAAAACAGTGTGAATTTACAGCACAACATCACCATGTATTTTAGGTAGAACTGAAGCCAGACCATTAGCTACAGACCGAAACCTCCAATAGTCCTGATGGAGAATAGAGGTTATTTGGGATAAAGATTTATGTTGTCCATGATTTATGGTTGCAACCATGTAAAACAAGCATTGCTATGTCAGTGTGACATAAGAACGGGAAATGGAGGAAGGGAAAGGGGAGGTTGCTGGGCCTACCACCACCAAAGGGACTTTTTTACTAATAAATCTTAGGGAGTTTGGGTCCTTCCCCAGGTTTTGGCTTATCCCAGCAAGGGTTTCACTGTAAGAGGATTTTAGGGTCTCTCTTGCTATCAGTAGCATGGTAGCTAGTACAGGGATGGTATCCGTCAAAACAAACAAAACAGCTGTTTCACTTGCAACCTAGCTCTTTGTCCCTGTGCTCACAGCTCACTGGTCCCACGCACAGGTTGCTGGTGGAGGCAGAGGTTTGCCAGTGCCCAGCAGCTTCTTCCACCTGGTACCTGGTACTGGGGGCACAGGCAGGCTGCTGTTCAAGAGCAAAGAAAGAGAAGGCAAGTGTTGCCAACACTCAGCAGCTTGCAAGCTGCCTACATTCTGTTGGTGTAGTGAGAGGTTTCCTGCAAATTTAATTGCAACGGTACGTGCTCTTCAGCCTTTGGGTACAGATAAATGCCATTTTTATTTGGGGTAGAAGAGACTATGCCTTCGTTTGATCAAAATTAAACAGTGCCTAATAACAAGAGACAGCACAGTAGTGAACATGGCTAAAATGCCTTCTGGGTACCAAAATCCACAGCAGTCCCTGTGTCTCACTAAGTGTTGATCTGGGTATTTAAATTAAAGGTGTCTTTTCTCGGACTGACTCTTCTCTATCAGAAACTCAATCCACCAGCTGAATGAGAGCTGGACAGTAGAGAGCATGTGCAGATAGAAGTGAAAGAAGTGGTAAAAAAGAGAGAAAGAGAGATCAGGAAGACAGAGCAAATCTGCCAGAGCACTTTGGGAATTCCTTGCAGTAAGGCTTTCGAATTACTTTTGAATACCAAATGCCATAAATTGACTGAGTGCTGCATGAGATAAAAAAGGCAATGGTTGCTTTAGAACACATAGTACAACAACAGCCCTGGTCTTACTGACCATGGAAAAGGGACCAGAGAAAACAAACATGTCTGCTTGGCAAAGTCACTGTGCATTAGAGGCAGAGACCATGTGGGTTTTCATCTGGTTGATTCAGGCTGTGTGCTGATCTGAGTATTCAACCACCATCGGGTTGCATACCACAAGGGTGACTCTGGTGAGGTTTCTGATATGCCCTGCACACCCACATGGAGCACTCAGCAGAGCTGGTATTACTGCCATCCTGTAGCAAAAACAGGGAGATGGGCAACAGTATTTCCCAGGTACAGTCCTCCCCCCTCCAGGTTCTGCCTCCTGTTACTTGGATGCCCTGTAGCACCGCACACACCCTGCAGCAGCACTGCTCCAGCAGTGCAAGGAGCAGGGCCAGATCCTCCCACTACTAGGCAGGGCAGCTGGACAGATCTCTTCCTAATGAGATTTAGAATCCTGTGAAGAATACTGTGCTTAGGGAAAATACAGTGTTTTATAGCTCGTGGGTGCCCCATCCCTGGAGGTTCTCAAGGCCAGGTTGGATGGGGCCCTGGGAAGCTGAGCTGGAGGGTGGCAGCCCTGCCCATGGCAGGGGTTGTGGCTGGCTGGGTTTTGAGGTCTCTTCCCACCCAAGGCAGTCTGTAATTCTCTGATTCTCTGGCAAATAGCCAGCATCAGGTACAAAATGATTTTTGGAAAAAGAGCTAGTGAAATTTTATAACTGAATCTGCAAAAAAGAATAAACAGGTGAGTGGAGAAAAGGGCTTTGCTCTGAGGTGAAGCATGGTGACATGTCAGTTTAGGAAGACAGACATTATTTGCTTTAATATCTATGAAAACAGGCAATGGGTCATCTGGTTATAAAGAGTATGTGATTAAAAATGTATGGTATTCACATCTTGGTCAAAATAAATTTAAATCTAAGCTGTAAATTCCTAGTTTGCTAAAAATTCAGAAGTATTTTTCCATCTGCTCTGTAATAATTCGGCTATCTGGTTGCTATAAAGAATTTGGTTGCCTGCCACTTGACCATAGTCATTTTTAAAAATGCATTTAAATCTCATGGCATCTGAAAGTTGTACAATTAGCGAGCTAATTAAATCAAGCTCGAGTTCCCCATCAAAAAGGCAGTCTTTGACTCATGCTCAGACAGAGCATCTCGCTTCAGCTGAGTGCACTGCATACAAAGGCTACTCCCAGAAAATGTTTCTGTGGCGTACAAATCCTGCAATGTAAAACAATAGCATGGGGCCAGACACCTCGGGGTACAGACCTCAGAACACTGAGCCATCAATTGTAATGGCATTTCTTGCTGCTAGCTGCCACTCCCCAGGGAATAACATCATCTCGATGGCAGTGCCCAGCTGCCCTGACACTGTGATCAAAGCACAAGCCATGGCAGCACCACAGCAAATCTGAGCCTTCCTCTCTGATTCTCCCGTGCACAGACTGGTGTTGGGCAAAAGGCTCTCTCACAGGAGGAGGGGTGTGATTGGTGTGGAGCAGAATGTGCTACCAACATTATTTTCACGTTACAGATTCATTGCAAATGGAAAGACAGGCTGCTGACACACCGTGCACAGGGTCAGAGTGAGATCTGGCAAACCACTCAGGGCTCCGTTTCACCACATCTCCACAGTGTTATTACATCAGAATTGAACAGTTTTAATCTAAAGAGCCTACAAGTGACCCAGCATCACTGATAACAGCATTGGTAACTACAAGTGACTAAAGTAAATCAATTCAGATGTTTCCATCCTGAAGTTTTAACTTAATACTGAAGTAAACAATACTTTCTCAGTATTTCCATATGCCATGTTTAAAAAAAAAAAAAAAAAAAAAAAACAACTAGAAACATTCTATTTTTTTTAAATAGGGTGAAAGAGGAGGTGGCTCTTCTTTCTTTCTCCACTCAACACTTGCACAAAGTTTCCTCCTTTCCTGCATTTCCCCTGAAATCTTAGGACAAAACTTATTACAAACAACAGGAGGGGAAGAAGGAGTGTGAAAAACACATATCTACCTTGTGTCCGGGCTTCCTCCCCCTCTTCTTTGGGATCTTTACGACCGGCAGAGCCCCGCTGGGTGCAGAGAATAGGCTTTGGACAGTCACCTTGATGGGTGCAGGCTGCAACGGGGGCCGGCCTCGCTTCCTCCCTGCGATGCGGGGGGATGGCATGGCTGCGGGGTCCTGGAGGGTGGGCAGGGGCGGAGAGTGGCTCATCCCAGGAGCTGTAGGTCAGCCAGGAGCAGGAAGAAAGAAGAAAAGAGCTTTCTACTCAGTTTTTTGTTTTGTGGCTTTTTATCAGGACACCGAGCAGTAGCACATTTTCTCACATCGTCATTTTGTTTTTTACTGTGGACCACAAAGCAACAACAAATATGCTACAGGCATCCACTCACTGTGTAATTCATCAACCACATTCAACTCTGCTGCTCCAAAAGGAGACCAGTCCCCAGGCATGCCCATTTCTCCCCGCTGACCGCGAGTACAGAGAAGGGAACTGCACCAGGTGGCAAGGTCTCTATCGCAGATGGCCAACAGTGAATCCCACAGTGATGTTCTTACCCTGCATCCTGCAGATGAGCTGATGAAGGCGTTTTCTTGTACTCATTAGGATCACTGAGCGCTTTCCCATGGCCTTTAAAAAGCACCTCAGTGTCTCTGTTGAGTCCTCATTTTGCCCGTGTCAGAGATTTGGTGACCAACCGGCTCAAGTGGTGAGCAACTCACTCTATGCTGAATGTTCCCAACCTGCTTTCAGTGGGATACCCTCCTGCAGTCCCTGTCGACCTGAATTTTTCTACGACCCACTGATTCTGCAGCTCCTTCCTCACCTTGGAAGTACTGCCCACATCAAACAGGCCTCCCCTCATCTCACAAAGTGCAGCACTCCTGAATAGAGAGGCAGAACTGGACCGCCAGGCTGCCGGCACAAAGTAGGAGGATTGCCAAACATTTACTCTCTGCAATTTTATAGCATCTGTTACCGCGCATGCTAGTAGTGGGCTTTTGGATGTACTCCATCAAAAGCTGTTATTTCATCACAACTTCGTGCAGCTGATGAAGTTGAACAGGGGTAATGGAGTGGAATCTGGCCCATTTCCCTCTGTCCAAGTTTTAATAAAGAAAACAAATATACAACCATACATAGAGAATCAAGGGAACACACAGCGTTCTTCATAGCTTCTGGCAAGGGTCATGTGCTAACAAAGGTCAATAAAAAACCCATGCAGAAATAGCTTTTTGAATGTTGTTTTTTGCAGGCATCTGCTTTCCTGAGCGTGGGCAGAATGCTAACCCTGGCCCCAGCCGGCATACATTGCTAGGCATAAGGGCATAAGCAATTCTCATGCTTTTCTGATAAGCCTT
Organism: Chrysolophus pictus; assembly: GCA_037305975.1. Lineage (NCBI taxonomy): Eukaryota > Metazoa > Chordata > Aves > Galliformes > Phasianidae > Chrysolophus > Chrysolophus pictus. Next base: position 43,601,409 of record CM074578.1, read on the forward strand.
GCTACGGCTGACGTTTTCAATTTCATGCTCCCCCAGGCCAGTGATAACAGAAGACTCCTTGCTTTACATTTTTACAGAGCTGACTCCTGGCCCTCTCGCTTATGGAGAAAAGCCTGAAGATGTGGTCCCAGCACATCCTGGATGCTCAAAAGAAACAGAGAGCAAGCAGAGGTTTGTTCATTACTATGAACAACTACAGATTTCTGCAAAATCTACAAACTACAAATTCAAATCTGGTAATTTCAGAAGCCGGAATGATCAGACTGAGCAGAGCTGACGTTCATTGCTGGCAATGAAATGGGGCTGTGCTACTGCGTGGTGCGAAGGGGCAGCCTGGTGAGGAGTGTCTGCTGCTGGGGATCCCCTGCATCAGGGGTAAATAGGTTCTGCCTGGTCAGAACTTGGAAAGCATGGCTCACAGACAGCTAGCTCTCTCCTCTGGTCTTACCCACTCTGCAGTTTACAGAATCAGTTGCTGGATGAGCAAAAATAGAGAGATCCCAAGCCCAACCCCCAGTAAATTCATTTATTTGAAATATATTAGAAACAGATTTTTAAAATAACATTAGGGCTATCTGCTCAGCTGAGGCAGATCTATTACATATTACAGGAGTTATCATTTGAATATACAGTTTCCAGTCTTTAATGTCAATTGCCTAAAACTGGGTGTATAGCATCAGGTCAGAGTGATGACAAAACTGCCACCTTGGACCACACTGTCCAAGGACACCATGGTTGCATCCTCCACTTATGCTCAACCAGCTCAGAAACCACCTGAAAGCCCAATGAAAATGCCTGATTTTTACTGAATAGAAGTCTGGTGTGTCTGTGAAGAGTGTAGTTTCAGGGTTAAAAGCATCAGGCTTACCACAGCAGGAGTCAAATGGAAGGGCTGATTCTATCCTGAGCATCACTGCTTTCCTTCTGTCTACAGCAGCATGCATCCTCCTCCCTGTGGTGGAGTGACATCCTCTGGGTCTCTTCCCTTTCCCAGTGTCTCCAGGATGCCATGTTACAGGGCAGGGGTCTGGGCTGGGTAGCAAAATGTGATGCTGGATGTGGCAGCTTGGCAGAGCCCAGGAGGAGCAGTGGTACCCACACCAGAGCCAGTCTGGGAGTCAGCAAACTGTGAGACATGGGACATGGATCTGCACTGAACACTGCACTTTGCATTGCTGTTGCTGTGGTCTTGTTCGGTGGTGACAGATGGCTGGTGGCACCCCAGAACTCAGAGAAGTGACAGCCCCCGAAGCTGACCTAGAGAATTTCTTTGAGTAAAACGTCACATTCTTTTTAGAACCAATGAGACATTAAACATGTGGCAGTCAGAAACACACTAGATATTAGCAGTCACTCTATTTTGTCCCCCATCCTCTAAACTTGAGATGTGTGACACTGTCTATCAGCAAAACCTCTTAAGCCCCTTCCCACATGTGCTGGCATACAGGAGCCAACAGGACCATGCACAAAATAACCATGTGTAAAGTATTTGAGCTGATAAAACAAAGACAAAAAAACAGAGGCAGTATAGAAACTACTGTTACTGCACCAGTCATGACTTGGCTCTCCTTTCCTTTATGCTTCAGGAAATATAAGAAGGTTTTTGGTGGCATTTACTGTGTTACACTGCTGCAGATGCTGGAAGACAAGTGTGCTCCCCAGCAGTGGGGAAACAGAATAATGGTGCTTGGCCCTCAGCTCAGCTCCTGCAAAGCTTGCTGTCTTGGGGAACTTGATGCCACTTAAGGGTGAATCCAAGGAAGAAAATTACAGGCTGTTAACAGACACCTCCCTAATTCAGGGAATAGCTGTGGCACAAATAATTGGGGACAGTACGTGGGGAAGAAAATCTGCAGCTCTTTGCCCTGTCCTTGTACCCTTCCTAAGGCAGAAGCTTTGGACAGCCCTCACCATGGTGACGCTTCAGACTGACCCGAGTCTACCACTTTCCTTTCCTCAGTTTAAAATAACAGCAGGAAACTGTTTTACATGTATAGCTTCTCTTCATTTAATGAGAGCTAGGCACAGAGTAACCTTCCCTTATCCTCACAAACGATATGGTCTGCTGATTTTATTTCCAGCCCTGCCTCCCACGTTGCCCTTTCAGGTGCCGGAGAGCAGGCACAGAGAGGGGAATGATGCAGGAAGAGTGATGCCTTGCCCATCTGGGCAGCCCGGGATATGTGGGGACCCCAAGCAGCTCCACATGCACAGCAGGATGTTTCCAAAAATCCATGCTTTGCCTCATGCTTGCCCTGCATCATGTGTTGGTATATTTGCTCTGTAACTGGCAACATGTGCTGGTGGATGCAGCTGATAGCAGAGGGAGCTACAGTGTATTTCCTCCTAAGCTGAGGATTTTTGATGGACTGTAAGGATCTGTTCTTAATAAAAACAAATGCCTGTAATAAATGCAGCTTTTAACCTACGCTCCAGTAACTGCAAGGGAGTAAAAATATCACATAAAATTTTATATCAGTAATTCCAGATCATGATCATTTAAATTTGGCTTACACCAGGTCTTATGCAAAGCTGTGCATGGACTGGCACAGAGATAATGCATAGGGAACGAGGGAACTGTGCACGTGTTAATCCAAAGCAAGGTGCAGAAGTGAGTTGAGCAGGAAAGGTGTCAGTTTCACAGCAGCTGAAGGAGAATCCCCTTCATTCACAGTGTAGTCATTGGTCCAATCCCAGTTGTAGGGACCCAGGAATCCCAGGTCCTGGAATTCCTGCCAGCACCTGCAGCCCTGCCTTTGACTTGCCTTCTGCACATCTCCCATACCTGCATTACCAATGTCTGTGTGTGGAAAAGATAAACTTCTCATAAGTTTGTGTGGACTTCCTTCAGCTGTTGTTCGGGAAAGCACAGTCTGCAGGGGAATACTGCGTTATTAAACAGAAGGAAGGTGACATTCTTCAGCCAGTAACAGGACTGTTTTTCCTACCTTCCCTACATGCAACTGGGCTGCCCTTGCACAATGACCATCTGGAGATGATAGCCTGTGCAGTGGGTGAGTGATGAGAAGCATTGCTTGAGCTGGAAGGAAAACTTACACCTGTGTGCTCTTCCTAGATAGTATTTGGGGACCTGAGGCACTACACTTCTCTTAATTGTGAATATCAAAGCAGCACAGCTTCATACATGAGAGATCTCTAATGAAGCAGGCAGTAGGAATTTTTTGCAAATAAAGGCATTGAACCAATATTGTCTTCCTGTCAGGATGTGGTTGCCTAATGTCACTGTATGGATGGCACCCATCTCACCACCGCTTTAAGAAAGAACAAGATAATGTCCAGCTGTGGCATGAAGTTCTTTAAGCGTGGCTTCCCCTTTTTCTTACAATGGCCATGGGGACAGAAGCGAGAGGAAACTGCTTCTTTGAAGGGCTGCCCTGCCCATTTTGAAAAGAAAGAAAGAGAATTTCTATCTGTAAATCTTGAGACTGTTCAGTCAACAGGATTTGAGTAGAAACACCCATTTTCCCAAACCAATCATTACAGATACAAACAGCACATCTGTGCTGGCTGTGGGAATCAAGAATGGCATTCACTTCTCCTAATTTTGAACTTTAGTCAATTGCCTCAGCATATGTACCTCCTGTCATTTCAGATCTCTCAGACCCTGTGTCACATCTGCCAAAATTTCTTGGGCACTTCAGGTCACCTCAGATAGCACTAAAAGACTATCTTAGGCAACCAGATTTAGCTTTAGGGGAGATTTCAATGAAAGATTACACCTAAATGCCTACATTCAGACAGTTATCCAAAAGTATCTCCACATGGTCTGGATGTGTGACCTACCACGATACCAGCTGGCCAGATGTGGATGTACTTTATGGTGGGCTCAGTGGCTCTCGGATCCACATGCCAGGTCCAATCTAACAATCATGGGAACTTCATAACTTCTTTATGGACGTCAGTATATGGAACTAAAGCAATTTCTAATAGCTTTGGGTTTGACTTGTCTATTTTTGACCCAACATTAGGATGAGGTTAACATGTGTTTCTTATGTTAATAAAAGGATCCCAGGGAAACAAACTCAGATGTAGACAACTATGATGCCCAGGTGAATTCCATCATTGCTTACTAACATCTAACCACAGCTATGGACAACATCTAACCACAGCTAAGGACACTTTTTTCCTACTGGGAACCACTCTTGGGGAGACTGATCTTTAGACATTGAAAAGAAGTAATTGTGAGTACTTCCTCCCTATGTAGAAGTGCTACAGCAGAAACTGTAAGAAGACACAAAGATGAATGAATGTGCTTTTGTTCTAGGCTGTAAAATCATGGCTTTCTAATGAGCTGTAATCTTCTGTTAGATGATTTTCTCCCTGCAGCACAGCGGAGATTTAACTCTCCTCAATAGAACTGAAAGTGGCAGCAGCATCCAGAACAGCATACACCAGCATCCATCACTGCCTACACACTGTCTACCTTGCCCCAGAGCCATCGTCTCAGTCAGAGAGGCAAAGGGAGAATGGCAGTGCTGGAGAGGGCAAGATAGAAAACATTTCCTTCAGCACAGTCATTTTGAGCCTGAGACACACCTGCAAAGACATGGTGTGCGTTCTACTTTCCTGCAGGCTAAGAGTTGATGTAACCATAAACTCATTCATATTCATATGAACCTGTTAACTCATTTCAAGCAGACCAGATAGGGCACAAGAAGAAAGGGTGAAATGTTTTGTAGGCCTGGTAGAAATTTGAAACTGGTAGAGATGTGAGACTCACTTTTGCAGGTCCCCAGTTTTGGCTATCTGTCTTATGAGATGCCAGAGTATTCATACAAGTGAGAGCAGAAGACCTTTGTTAATTGCTCCATGTTCATACTTCTTGCCTGCTTTGCACCAGCTAGTAGACTGGACATGGCTGGCATGCTGCTGTCTGGCTGCCTGCATCTCTGGAAAATGGCATTTCTCTTTGCACCTAGCTTTTTACCTGCACATCACTCCCAGAAATGCTGCAGGTTATACTGCAAGTGCAATCACTCTACTAAAAAATTTGCCAACAGATCCACATCAAACAAGAAAATACCTTTTTACCTCTGCATTTAAAATTATCCCCAAGCATGCCCAAGCACAGCAGAAAGGCAGCAACATCTCTGTCACAGGTGCTTTGCTTACACTTGTGGCTGGCTGCTAGGGTGGGAGAACATCTGGCACAGCATGAGCAGCAGCTGGTGATGCACCCTGCCCTCACCTCCTCTTTTCTGGGTGCCTCAGCAAAGGAGTAGGAGTGGGTAAGGCAGTGCACTGGCTTCTTCAAAACCCAGACAGTGTTGATGCTGTCTGCTCCTTTGCTTGTTAGTAAAAGAAAAAAAGAAAGAAGAAAAAAAAAAAAAAGAAAGAAAAAAAAAAAAAGATTCCCAGCGTTATCTTACAGGCTGCTTTTTTTTTTTTTTTTTTTTTTAAGTTAATTCCATGGTAGTGACAGTGCTGTCCTTGAGGAGGTATCCTTTGAAGGATAGCACCCTGGTGACAGCAGGTAGAGCCATGCTGCCTGCTCACTCAGGTTTGCTAAATGAGCCAGAAGAAAACCCTGAAAACCCTTGCAAGAATGGGACCCCCAGGAGCAGCTGAGGCTGGCCTCGCCTCCTCAGCTCACCTTTCTTCATTTGGCCTGACATTTTTGTTGCAGACTAGTAGCCTGTGGTAGTGGATTGAGGAAATGAGACTTCACAGAGAGCGAGTGAGCATGACCAGAGAGCATGGGAGGGAGGATTGGAAAATGGAGGTGAGGTGGCCACAAGAGTGCCGACAGTTCCTCTGCTATGTGGGCAGGCCACATATGCCAAGTGGGCTTGTGGAGATCAGGCAGGAAAAAAACAAGGCAAAGTCACTCCTTCTGGCTCTTGTGAGATAGGGTGCAGCCAGCAAAACCACTTCTGGTAGTGTAGAAAGACAAAAGGTAAAACAGAGCCTCAGTCTGCCACTTCAGCAGTCTGCAGGAGCTCCTTTTGTAGGCCTCCTCTTACAGTAGTTCTTTATCATTTGCAGGACAAGCTTTCAGCAGAATAACCCTGCTCCAGCCTCTGGATGTGCAGAAGTGCCATTCTGTTTCAGTAAAAGCAGCCTCTTAAATTCTTCTCCACAGATATCCTGACAGTGGCTATTGGTGAAGCAGGCCAGGAGCTGAGCAAAGCTCCCTGTGCAAGCTCAGAGGAGAAGGATGGAAAGCTGAGGTGGAGGGCAGGGCATCTTAAGTTTATTTGTTACTATGATACAAGTAGCTGCTCCTGCAGGCTTGCAGTTTCAGGAGTGCTGTTGGCCTACCCTTCCTGTCAGTCTACCTCCACTTTGTCTCCTTGCCTTCCCTACCTGTGCTCTCCATCTCACTGATGGGCTGCAAAGCTTCCTAAGGAGGAAAGCTCTTATCCACCACCTCCTTCCACTCGGGAGGCCAATGGGATGCAGCATCTCTGAGGTCATAGAGAAGTGAAATTGAGAGCTGCCACCCTTCCTGCCTACAAGTGAATGAAAATACCATCTGTGAGCTCTCTGCATGCATCCCTGTTGCCCTGCACCTAGCTGCCTTCAGTCCAGGACCAAGCAGCTTTCCCAGGGATCAAGAGGACGCAGAGCACATTTCTCCCTTCTTTGCAAACTGCCAAGCATGGTTTCCAACAACAGAATCCTCCAGCCTGTGTTTTCTCAGCTGAAACTGTGGATACTGGAGATGCAAAGATGCCTAGTAAGTTTTTAACCAATTAGGTGATGCTGAAGTAAATCTTTTATTACATACATGAGTGTCCGTAGCCCTGATAGGACCTCAACCCACAAAACCTGGAATGAGTGATTCTGAACAAGAAGCAATTAAATTTAAATTGGGAATCATATTTTAGCAGTTCCTGCTTCACATATTCGGTCAAGCAGTGGCTGGTTCAGACATTCTGGTTTCTGATCATACATTTTCCCCATGTGAAGTACAGGTTGCTTTCTAGAAGTCCCCTCCTGCCATTAGCTCTGTTACCAGGGAACTCGCACAGTTAACAAGCTAACCCTCCTTGAACTGAAGGCACACAAAGCAATCTTATTTATCTACAACCTTCAGACCAGCAAAGAAAGCACCAACTTCTCTTTTGAATGCAGTTACTTTCTTTCTCATCTTCGGTGTCTCACACAGAAGCCAGAAGCTTTCATCACTGATAAGCCACAGAAGACCCCTTCTGCTCTTTGTTAAATGTTCAGGGGCAAAGATTTGGAACAAATGAATGTGAAATGAGCAACATTTATATTATTGCCATTACAGTTCTCCAACTGAGTCTGTAATTGGCTGATACTCATATTTTCTCATATTTTTTCCCTCTTGCTCATCTGGCAGTACTCTGGCCTCTTCTTTTATACTGATTGCCTTTTTTTTTTTCCTTCCCCTAATTTTCTGCAGGTTCTGCATTTATGGGACATCCTCAAGCAGTTTCTGCAGCGAATGGATAAGCCTCACAAAGCTCGTTTCCAAGAAGGATCCAGATACCTAGATAATTTCCACGAAATGCTTCCAGTGTTTTATTGAACCAGCTGTACATTGCCTTTCCCACAGGAAAAGGAGTTTGATATTCACGTTGAGATGGAAGAAGGACTTGAAGAAGGACTTAAAGAAGGTCAGTGCATTGAGATGGAGGGAGATGGTCAGGGAGAAGAGGCAATGCCCCACACACCTCATTTGCCTTCTCACCACACAGAATCCCTCTTGAGTGCATGTGCCACAGGATGTGAGAAGGAGGAATTTTGTACAAATTTCTGTGGAGGTGATAGAGGAGAATAAGCAGAGAGAAAGTCTCGCCAGTGTGATACAAACACACAGATGTGCGAGGATTCAGGATGCTTCTCCCAGTTTGCCTGGTGAACAGTGCAATGAGATGGTTCGGAGTTTTTGTAAAAGGCGATGTACAAAAATTATTCTTTTTTAAGAAACCATTTTACAGGAAAGCACATGGTACAACAAAACATTGTCAGAGAAGTTTCCTTGCACTCAGATGAAAGGGCTGGAAAGCAGCAACAGGTGGCCTCACAGGGGACCTCTTGTGATGAATTGGCCTTTGAAGGCAAATATAACTAATGCAAAGTCCTAGCTTCTCATGGTCTGCTGTCACAGCTGCCTGGAGGACATGTATCCCATACAGAGGTGATTGTAACCCTGGGATTGCCCTCCCCTGTCAGCTTCACCCTTGCTCAAGGCACAGGCGTTCCCTTCCTCTCACTAGCATCTGAGATCAGCAGCAGGTCTTCCTATAAGAGTGCTTTCAGCCTAGTCCTGAGCTGCAGGAACACGGCTTATGAATGTTTAATTAATTGCAGAAGAGTTTGGAAACAAATGCCAGCAGTGCTCGCCTGGAACTTGCCTGGCTGTCAACCAGAGAGGCAGGAACTGATCCCTGAAATTGTCTGGAATTAGCAGGAAAAGAGTCACAGGCACAAAGGCTCCAGTCAAGTTGGAAAACTCCCTCTTTCCCCAGCTCCAGCAGACCTCCAGCAGTGTAGTAAGAAATGCAAGCGAATTTTATAGTGGAAAAGAGAAAATTGCTGTGATGAGCTGCTTGGGGTGGCCTGGCGGTTCTCTTCTGGCATTATTGCCTTCCAGGCTACTCTAGGTATTTCTTTATTGCTTACATACTATCCTCTTCAATTACTTTAGCAAATAAATTCATTTTTAGCACAGAGACAGCCCCAATCCTGGGTACACCCAGGGAATGATGACATTCCCTGCTTTGCTGGGACTGTAACTTCCATGCTTCCCTCCTTGTCTGAACATGTCTGCAGGGCTAATATATCCTTACTGCAAAAAGAGGTGGGAAACCTCTTCCCATTAAAATCTGCTTTACAGGAAGCCTGAACACTACAGAAGCAATCCTCTCCTTCCTCTGTTTCACACTAATTACACCCACCCATGCACACAGCAGCACATTTGGTTTACATTAATTATGCTGCATTGCAGCAAAGCCTGCTAAATGTCCATGCTCCCTGAAACCAGCCCAATGGACAAGTGACAGTAGCAAGAGCCAGACAGCAAGAGCCACTGCAAGCTACCAGGAACCACTGGCCACTAAGGTGGGATGGGCACAGCCACGGCACAGAGTGGAGGAGCTGTGAGAAATGTGTTTGTGTCTCAGAGGAGCTGATGGATGCCCCAGGAAATAAAATTGATCCCCTAAATCTGAGGAAGTGATATTACAAAAGTCAATAGGGAAATATCTTTTCTTAGATGCAGGGCAGGAATTTCGCTCATTTCTCACATAAAGTTATCCTTACTCCTCAGGGACCTTCTGCACTTTTATATTACATTCTGAGCAATAATACTTATAAAAGATCCATGCCTTTCTGGCATTAACTGGAGTAGTTCTTAGATTTCTGCCTTTAGGGACTTCAGGAACCACAGCTTCTGAAGATGCTCCAAGCTTTCATTTCCATACACAAGAGACATGTTTTTATTCAAACCACATTTTAACATTGGAATCGATGACATAAATAAAAGGATACTTATTTAATCATTATGTTCAGAAACAACAACAAAAAAAACCAGTGTGCATCACTGCTAGAGTCTGTGGTGTTTGCTGGGACTAAACAGTCCCCGCTGCCACCAATTCTCTTGTGAGAGGAAAAACTCTGATGCGGACCAAATCCTTGCCTAAACTCAGATGGGTTCAGAAGGGAAACCGGAGCCTTCCAACACATCTGGAGCAGAAATATGCTGGGAAGCTGCAAAGCATCCCAGAGCTCAGATCGTGGGAATGTGGTGGGCAGGTCGGTGGGGCTGGCTGAGTGGGGCTGGACAGTAAGGCCTACTGGCTGCAGCTAGTCACAGAGTTGTATTTGCCACAGTGAATGATATCTATAAATGATTTTTAAACAAACACGCTACTCTCACCTTTCAGAACTGTTTTGGCACACTTCCCCCCTACAATAAGCCGTATCCTATTTTCTATATAATTTGCAGGCTGTATTTGGCAGCAACCCTCCATTCATCACCTAAACACTTTAAACTGAGAACAAAAATGCTGCAGCTGACTTGTGTGTCATTGTATGTGTACCTTGGGCAATACAATTTGCAAAACTGGACTTATGGGATGCCTGTTTAGCATACAAGAGATGAAAGGTATCATAGGATGAACTTTCAGTGAGTTTGACCTTGTAAGTGCCAACACTAGCTGGAGAGAGCAACGGAAGGCAAATACACTGTTGCTGTCCATTTTAAGCCTCCACAAGAGTGGTTTGGGACCAGAGAAAAGCACATATGGAGCATTCACACCCTGCACATAGTGCTTTTTCTCCATGACACATTGTTTAGTGGTTCTTGAGATACCATTATTGTAATTTTTAATACGTCTGTTTCACAAAGTTGCCAACAAAGGTCCAACATAGGATGGCAAAGCCTTCCACTCCTGGCTAGGTTTCTTCTCACTTTTTGGGACAGCAGGGCAAGCAGTGAAGACAACAGCTCACAGCTCCACAGAAATGCCTGGAGCTGCTGAGGAACAAGTGTCTGCACAGTCAGATTCAGGCATGCAGCATCCCTGATGCTGACAAATCAACCACTCATGTCACGTTCTGACTTAGGACTGAGGTTTCCAAACTCGGTGGCAGTGGGTGCTGGGAGGAATCTCTTAGTGCCTGAGGACTGTCCCAGTATGTGCATCAGTGGAGAAGCGACTGGTAGTACCTGGTTTTCTGTAGAAAAGAAGACCTTCACCCCCTACAGTTGCAGCATGCTCTCCTTCATGTGCTCCTAGAGAAGTAACCAAGATGTCTACATGAGCCTAGTGAAGAGGGGTTGCACTCTGTTCCCCAGCCCTAAAAATCTCTCTAGCTCAAACACTTTCATAAGCCCATAAGAGGTCCAGGTCAACTTTCTGCCCTGCAGAATTATTTCAAAATTGTTCAATAAAATGTTCCAGCTTTTGATAACTTCTGCCAGTGAGAAAGTACAAGTGGTTATAAAACAGATAAAGTATCTGCAGGTCATAATTCACTCTGCACACACATACATAGGTGAAGGGGACATCAGTTTTGTTTTGTGTGACCATGTGTAGCAGAAGTGCTAAGTCATGGCTTGAAACAGTGATTGAGCACCTGGTGGAAGGCGAGTTCCAGGGGAACTCAGGTGCATGCAGTGCACCTGAATGACCAGAAGGGGTGGAGCCAGGACCCCTCCCAGACCTTCTTTAAGGGCTGACAGTGGAGGTGAGGGTATCTTGCTGGAGATCTCTACCTATGTGAGGCCTTCTGAAGGTGAGCAGCTTTTTTTTCCTTTGTTTTTACATCTGCAGCTGCTGCACTTGGGCTTATTCTCACTTGCTGCAGCCTGAAACTCTGCTACCTTGCTGTCATTGCTGTTTTCCATCATATTGTGGTGTTACACCATGTAACTCAGGGATATATATTTATTATAAGCTTTTGGGACAATTGCTATGTGTCTCTTAATGAAAGCTGTCTGAAATGGTAGGTTGACATTCTCCTTGTATCTCTTTTGGAAATCCAGGGTAAATACCAAAGGATCAGGTGTGCTTAAGGCAGCTGTAGCAAGGGGAGCAAAGTCCCCCAGCTGTGAATGCCTACCTCTGCATCTTAATGCCCAGTGTCAGATTCTCTCTCCAGCATTGTGATTCAGTTGGGCCCCAATGCCATCAGTATCATCACTATGTCCCACACTCTTTGGCTGACGTTATTTCCTGCACTCAGTGTTTATCCTATTTTTGCCCTCAAGCTTTTTTAGCTCATTTATTGTATCTTGCAAGTGATGACTTTAACACACTTAATCCAGAAGATTGCCACACTTGCATAGAGCCTGCAAGGGGCTAAGGCAGGGTGCCATGAACAGCACGTGATGAATGGAGCCCTGTAAACACCTGGAGGGATCTCAGACTTTATTTTGTTTTCCTTTCTCTTTCCTCCCAGTTTGCGCTCATTCCTGAGCACACTCAGGCTTTCCCAGTGTGTCATTTCTCCCCTGATGCTTTAACATTCTTGTGCTGACTGTCAGCCTGTGCTGCTCTTTCTAGAAAACAGTAGGCAATGGGATGCAGTATCAAGTTTTTCACTGCCCCGAAATTAGCATAAGAAGCTCATCAGCTATGAGTGCAGGCAAATGTGACCTTTTCAGAAGCTGGCTTTATTTATACATTCTGTTGTCATTAATTCCTCTGTTGCTAAAATCTATTAGAAAAGAGTAGTGCACAGCCTTACATGGCTTATCCTGCATGGAGACATGTCTGGTGACTGTGCAGGATTGCATAGGAATGAGTTTAGGAGAACAGCCTCACTTCCAAATTCACTGTAATGAATCTCTCAACAAGAAGCTTTGGTTCATCCTGCTCTTCCCCATTTTTCAGCAGGGAATGGTCCTTCTTGCTATCTTCCAGACTATTACCCAGGCGACCTTTCTTTTTTTTCCTCCCTGGAGGCACAGGAGCATCCTTCCCTTTCCCTGTGGAAGTGTTGGGAACACAGATGACACCAAGGTCCCCACACAGCAGCCTAGGGCTGGCTTGAGCGATACTTGCATCAAAGCACAGGATAGCTGTGCTCTGCCCCAGCTCACATTTGTTTAAAATAGGGCCAGTGCTGGTAGGATATAGGAAGGAAAAAAAAACAACCAAACAAATGAAAAACAAAACCTCATCAGTTATTTGAACTTTGGGGCTCAGCAGCAGCAAAATGTTACTTTTGCCCTCTGGGTAGGAGCCAGCAAGCTGCTCTCAGCCCGAGGGCCCTGCTTCTCCCCCAGGCTGGCAGGTACAGGGAGAAGATAAGGGAATAATTCACATTTATGAACCACCACAGTGAAGCCTCTCCAGCTACCAGGGCACTGAAATATGTGTCAGCTTCCTGTGTGACGCCATATTACCCTAGGAGCTCTGAGCAGGTCAGAGATCCAGTACCAAGCTGATGGGCCTCACCTGAGCAGACCTTTCTTTCCAACAGTGACAAGCAACTTCATTTCCTTGCTGGCTCAGCATCAGTCCCCTTTGTCAACAGACTGACACAGCAATGGTGTACAAATAATGGCTGAGGACACAAGATCAATAATATTTTTTTGCAATATTGTCTCCCTGTTTAATAACAACATTTAATTAAAAATCACCTGTGGCAACCATAGCAGGTAGATTTAATATAAGTTCTGAAACACCTGTGATAGCATGAATTCATCATCTGTTAATGAAAATGTCTCTGAATTTCAAGGCTTGTCCTCAGAGTTCACTTTCCAGTCACTGCATGGAGTAAGGGAACAAGTGTGATGAGGGTCCCTCAGACAGAGAGGGCAACCCATGCATGTAGATGGCTACATATGGCTGAACCCTCTCTGCCCCACTGGCTGATATAGAATGAAAGTTGCTCGTGCTAGGTAGCAGGAGAAGCAGAAAGGTCAAATTCGTGTAAAAAAACATGACTTTGAGACATGGTATGACTTCACCTCACTGGGGTTTGTGGACTTTTGCTTTTAGTACCGTGGACTCCCTTCAACACTCATTGTGAAACTCAGTCAAAACCACCAGGCTTCACCTTCATTTTGGTAGGAAGTCATAAACACAGAGGCTCTGGAGCCTGGATTTTGCAAAGAAATAAAGCAGCTATCTGCTTGGCATAGCCACTGAGGATGCGGTGACAGATGGGTAACAACATAACTCTCACCCCAAAGCAGGCTGGCTGCACCAGCTGCGTGTCAGCAGGTGAGGAGGGCTGTGGGATGGGATGAGATTCCCCTGTGACCTACTGGACCCTGTGACCTCCCTCCCCACGCTGCAGGGAAAACTGAACACCAGAGCGCTCCTTTACATCGCTTTGCTGGGTATCCCTTTGAATGACTAAACCAGAGTGAATAATGAGTATTTAGATATGTTATGGTCTATTCCCTCATAGGAAGGCAATTTGTTTAGATAACTTCCATTAATGTTGAAGGGAGTCATTCACATAAAACCTAAACATGTTAATGGCCAGCTAGCCTCCCCTGCGTGGTATTTCATGGTGCTGCATTTAGTGAGCGCAGTATAAGCACGGCTGGCTTGATATGCAAATAAATTCAAGTATTTACTGAGCCATAAGAGACAGTTACTGGGCAAATCTCTCATTCATCGTTTATACGGAAATAGATGGATGCTGCTGGATGAAATTAGGAGATAAACACTATAAACATTTTTTTAAGGTAATGGGGAAGGGTACTGAGTCCCTGCATGTACATAAATAATGGTCACGAACAGTTTTTTTGCAACATCCTCTCTCCAATTTATTTTCACTCTGTTATTTTACTGCATGTCTGCACAGCAGCCACCCCCTGAGGCTTGCTGTTCCCTGCTGGGTTGCATTCCTATTGAAAGCTGTGGGTCTTTTCCCTAGAAATCTCTGCAAGCTTCAAGTCCTTCACTGTCCCTGGTGTCAGCTCCAGGCTGGTGTGTCTGTACAAGCTTGAGGGCACAGTGGTGAGAACACTGGTAACATGGCACGAGGGGCAGGCCAGAGCAGCCACTGAGGCTCATGGTTGATGTCAGAGAGTCAGGCCACCTAGAGATCGTTGTCTAGCACAGTTTGCTTTTTAGATAGATAAATCTGGATTGATTTCTAGATTTCTGGGCTTTACTTGAAGCATTTAAGTGGCACATTCCCTCCAGCAGTGGGTTTATAGACTGCCTCAACACTAGCTGGAGGCTCTCAGGATACCAGTGATCACAGGTCTCAATAAATCTGGTGCAAGATGAGGTCTTGGTCTAGAATTTGAGCCAATGCTGCTAAGGGCTTTCTTGTCATCAAGGACTTCTGCATCACTTTTCTCTCCAGATAGCTGGGGTGGGCCAACACACATGAGCATGGTATTTGCAGCCAGCTACCTCCAGCCGGCCTGCTTCTTCAGAGGGGTCTCAGGGAGGTGTTTACCTTTGGGGATCTGCTTTGCCAGGACATTCCCGTTTACGGAATTGCCCATCCATCACATACACATGTTAGGTGAGGGGAGCGGGAAATCAGGGACTATCTCCTTGCCCTGGGGAGCTGTGACAGAGGAAAACGTAGTGGGAGATGTGAGGGTGAGGTGGAGTTGAGGATGAAAGAGGGATGGAAAGCAAACCCTGTCCTTGACATCCTGTGCCCCAAACGAACACAGCAAACTGAACAGTCAGAGAGCAAAGGGCTGGCATTTATAGCAGCATTTTTCCCGTAGGATGGGAATCACCTCTGAAGATGGGGTCAGGATAAACTGCAGGGCAGCAGCAAACTGCTCAGTTCAAGAGGAATTATTCATCCTTCAGCGTAGCATAATTACACATCCAGACTGTCTCTGGGCAATTCTTTATTCTGGCCAAATTTACACTAGTTCCTAAAGGGAGCAGTCAATCTTAATGAACGACTTACAGTTTCATCATCTTTGTAAGGTTTTATTACAGAAGTGAAATATCAGAAGTTTGCATCTTTAATTAGTAGAATTTAACCCTAGCTTCTCTGCACATCGCTTTTTTTTTTTTTTTTTTGGTCAGTTCCTTCATTCCCATCAATAAGAAAACTTGGTGAAAAGATGCTTCCTAAATTGTAGGTTATTTTCATTACATGAATCAATAGACACTGCCTTCAGTGCACCCAGTCATCGTGATTCTGTTTCACAGAGCAGTATATAGCCCTCTAACATACAGACACACAATTTCCAATAAGCATTCTTATGACACAGTGCAATAATGAGAAAATTTTCTTCTTGTGCACAGAAAAACAATTCCTCGTGGTGCAACTTGCTGCTACACAACTAATGCGCATCATTCATTGTTCTCTTTCAGAGGAGCCTGGAGTATCTTCCTCTGCAGCAGTAAGCCAATAACTGCTCATTCACTCTGCTGGAAGATCTGTGGTGACCATCACCTGTGAAGTGCTTTGCCACCCTAATGGTCAGAGGGAGAGCTCAGCTGGGAGCGCTCTTTGTAAATTCAGCTGACTCCTCCTTTGCACCATTTTTAAGCTGTAGGAAGAGAAGGAGGGCAGGATTTCAGGGAACTGGGGTATTTCTCCTCACCATCGTGCTTTTCTCTTCAAAGAACACCATTGCACCCTAAAACATACTTTATGAAAATGATCTAAAGCTCCTTCTGTCAGGGCTTCTCCATTAAATCTGGGAGAAGGAAGATAGATGTTTGAGAGAGGCCAGTGTAAGGCCACACCTCAACCTGCTGAAGCTTGGAGTGTCAACTGTGTACTGTGATGGGGTGCTCTGTAGTGTTTCATCGTTAAAATAGTATTTCAAAAGATACGTTTTGTGGTAACACAATGCTAAGGAAAGGACTGGGGGAAAGTCCTGCTGCACTTTTCTTCTCATGAGGTACCACGGACACCTTACCAGCAGGTGAAGAACCTCAGGGCATGGCAATCCTTGCCCAAGGAAGAAAGCTGCCTCTTCCTGCCCAATCTTTTCCACAAAAAGTTTGAAAGTACTCAAGTTAAGCATAGTTAAATGAATAGATCACTGTTATCAGTCACATTTGATATCAACAAAGCATTTATCGATGCTGCAGAGTTTCCGACCTGATGCAGCACATTAACTTTAGGTATGACTGATAGCTCTTTGTCTTGCCACACTTCCACAATCCCATGCCAGCAAGCTCATTCCCCTGACATCTCTCTGACCTGTGCAGCACGTGCACCACCCAAGTAACTTTTAAGATGGAGCAGAGGGATTCTGCCTCGTTGGGAAAATCGCTCTGGCAGCTTAAAGTGAGTAGTCGCTGCAGCCTGCAGGGCCAGAGCCCTTGACCAGCACCAAGCCCCATGACACACAGGTTTCCATCTCCCAGCCCATCCCTAGGCATCACACAGAGACTATGCTGATTAACCCCAACCCTGGCTGCGTGCAACTGGATGTGGCTGGCAGCGCACAGGGTCAGGGGGCTGCAAGAACTGCTTGCACAGAGCGCAAAGTGGCACAAAGACACTTTTTCGTCTGCATCCCCACACCCACAAATGACACCATTCCCACAGTTTCTGACTATTTAACCCCTCACTGTGCCTAATTCTAAAAGCCCTTGGTCTATCCTTGAGCAAAACATCTCCAGAAGCCTCTTAAAAGAAAATCAGCACTAAACAGAAGCCTCCCCCTCATGCAGAGAATATAAACTTACCCCTGTAGCTTGCTGGGTGTCCTGCCCATCCCCAAACAAGCCCTGTATGCACCCAACCAGAGGCAGCTCCCATCTGACAGACCACTGCCATCAGCCCGCTGTGGTGCTGGGTTACTCACGGACCTGTGCTGGCCTTCACCAGTGGCAGACGAGGCATGGGCTGTGGGCCGGACAGCAGCTGACAGGACTGACAGGTCGTGTGTGCATCTCCTCCAGGCACAGGGTCCTTCCCCAGTTTGTCCTAGAAGCACCTGGAAGATGAGCACAAACAGCACAGCTGAGGTGCGCTCCTTGGTATTTGGGGATAAGCTGGCACACCAACAGCATCACTTCCTTTAGTTTCAGGAACAGGGGACAATTAGTCTCAGCATCTGGTCTGAAGATGGGATGGGCACCAGGACGTCGGCACCTGACACCTCCCACAGGCTCCAGTGAGGAGCTGCAAAGTTAACGCGCGTGCAAGCAGAACGGGAACTGCTCGAACCGGGCTTAACAGCAAGAATCAGGCAGAGAAAAAAAAAAAAGAAGAAGAAAAAGCATGCTTTCCCCTTACCTATCGCCTCTGTTAGAAGCCTGGACAGTGCCTTTAGAATGCCCGGGCGTCTGGAGCCACAGGGCACAGGACTTTCAGCACATGCACACAGAGCCCAGCACAAGCCATCTTCTCCTGCCTCCTAGCACCACGCGAGCTTCCAGCAGCTCCGCTCTCCAGCTGCAAACATCTCATTAGACTAATGCATTCAGCATAGGCAGAAAACTCGATTTACCATAGCTACAGCAATGAATTTCCATTACGATGACAGCTTCAACCACATCATGTCCGGAAAACCAGCCAACCACTGCCTTTTAAAGAACGCACACATTTTACACACAGAAAACGGGGGGCCGTGTGTGGTGTTCCCTTTCTCTTTGCAGCTAAACGGAGAACAAATTGCCATGTCTGTGCATGTCAGAACTCCGCGAGCCGAAAGGTGGAGGCATCCGGACGTTTTGCAGGCAGCGGAACCCTGCGCAGCGGTGCGGTGAGCAGCGCCCGTGTTCGCAACATTTCTGTTTTAGCTACCCCTCCTCTGTTGCCATAGAAACCAGCCTGTATCATCGTCTCTTTGTCCCGATCATGCGGTAGCGTGGCCCAATATTGAGCTTACAATGGGGAGGACCACTCGCTCTGTTATTTCGGAGCATTATTTTTCCAATTATTTAAATGGGAGCCGGGGAGCAGCACTCAGGACCTTTGTGCCAGCAGTGCTGTGAGTGCGTGGGTACAGCCTGTCACTGCCCTTCCAGCTGCTCACCTGCGAGAGGGAGCCGAGTCCCTCCTTATTCAGCTCATCACTAGCAGCTCTCACCTAAAAACAGAAAAAGAAAGCCCATAATACTTCTAATAAATAATGGTCGTAACAATCCTGTCACGCTCCATTGCCTGCTCTTGATCAAATTACACCAGCGAAGGGGTTTGTCGCAGTTGTTTGCACATCTCCCCACTGCCCACTTCACACGCTCGTGTACATCGTTGACGCGGCGTTTATTGCAAACTGTGCTTCTCGCCTCCCTTCATGCTCATTAATGTGAAGGTTTCATCAGATGTCTCGTGGCTGTGGTCACTGATCTCCAGTTCTGCACCAGCCTGGCTTTGCTGGCGTTAGAATCATAGAATCATTAGGGTTGGAAAAGACCACAAAGATCACCTAGTCCAATCCTAACACACCATGCCCACTGGTTGTGTCACACTGTGCCACATCTCCATGTTACACCTCCAGGGACGGCGACTCTGCCACCTCCCTGGGCAGCCTGTGGCACTGAAGTCAGGAAGAGCTGCAGCTGGGAGAGGTCTCCTGCTTTCGCGGCAGAGATGTTGGTGTAGGGGGGTTGCTGGTGCCCTGTCAGCATGGATGGGGGTGAAGCTGAGGAAGAAGAGGAAGAGACAAGCACCCAGTCCCTGTACCTTCCCACCAGCATCAGCCATTAGCAAGAGCACACACCTGCAGGACATCTGATGCTCTGCCCATAGCCAGAGAAAAGCTTTGTGCTCCTAAAGTGAAAAAAAGAACAAACAAACCAAGCAACAAAGTTCAGTAGATCTTGGGGAAACAAGGCTGCCTTTTTTCTTTTCTTTTTGTTCTTTTGCTTACATTTCTATAAATTAAGCAGATATTGTAGATGTGAAAAAATGTATTATCAGCAGAGAATGGGATCAACTGTTTTCTATTTTCCTCTGCTGGTGTCAGAAACCCACAGTATTTGCAAAGGTGCTGGGTAAAAAGGCACAGCTCAGTCTTCATTCTGGCAAAAAGTCCTGCAAGTCTCTTTTCTCCCTCTTTTTTCTTTTTTAATTGTTTGCTCTGTTTTTAAATCAGGGCCCAGTGGGACAGCACTTACAGATTCCACTACAAGAGTAAAGTGGAATGAAGCTGGAAATACACAAATCTCAGTTGTACGTTCCGTAACAGGATAAATGGGGAAAAAAGTGATTAAAAACAACTAATCAAGACATGGCCTTTCCAACAATGTCTGCTCTGTTAGGCTATTTAAAACACCAAGTGTGACTCTTTGCCATCCCCATTGCTTCCCATTTCCTCAGAGGACTCAATGTGGCTGCAGCTCATCACACCCATTGCTGGCCCATGCCACAAACACAACAACACAACATCAAAAACACAAACTCTGTCTCCCTTCTTTGCTGCGTTCTGCATTCCCCTTCATGCTCTGTTTGTTGTTGGGCAGAGCCCAGAGGTGGATGAAGATTTTAGGGCATCCAGAGTGACGCAAGGGCAGCTCTTACCAGCTCACACAGGGCAGACAGGAGCTGCTGGGTGCCGGGTCTGCAGGATCACACCAAACCTCCATCGCAGGCAGTGAAAGCACCACCAACACTGACATACTCCCACAGAACACCATTTCACTTCAAACATCACCTTGTAATTCATATGATTTGATTTTTTAAACAATTACTTGCAGATTTCTACACAATCATTCCGGTTAAGAAAGAAAGGAAATTAAACGTCCTAGTTCAGCCCATGCACGTGCATCCGGTCAGGCATGTGGGCACCAGACCAACAGGGCAGGGCCTGGGGTGCAGGAGCTGCCACCAGATGGCAGGTTTTGTAATTTGCTTGGTTCTTTATTACACTTATTGATTTAAAAATATTTTAACAGCTCGTTTATTGCTGTGTTAAAGAGCTCAGAAAGACAGTAATGTGGCGTCCTCAGAGATAAAAGAAATAATCCTTCAGAGCTGCAGAAATAATGTCTTTCTCCCCTGCTGAGCTTGTTTTAGGCAAACCCCAAGACTGCCAGCACCCAAAAAGCAGAGTGCTTGGACAAAATTCCCCACACCTGAAGCAGGCAACTGAAATAAGGTGCAATAACCATGGCCAGAACCGGAGCATCAGCACAGCTTGCTGCAGCTAAGGAACAGAGTTCCCTTCACACCTCTAGGCTAAGGGGCCTGACTCAAATGGTCACTTTCCACCTGTTTATGCAGCATGGACTTCCCATGGACCATGTCACAGAAACACAGAATCACCAAGGTTGGAAAAGACCTTCAAGATCATCCAGTCCAACCATCCACCTATCACAATTAGTACTCACTAAACATGTTCCTCAACACAAAATCCAAACGTAAATGCTGGCCCAGTGCTAGCAGTGGTATTCAAATCCTGATGCAGCTCCAAGAGCAGCACAAAGAGGTCATGCATCTATCTGCTGCTTTGCTGATGCTACCCACATGCCGAGGTTTCCAAATCTGTGCCCACCAGAATGGATGCACATTGCACAGCACAGCACAGGGTCTTTGCTCAGCTCTGAGCTCAGAAGATGTTGGTCAGAGCATCTTGCTCCAGAAACACCAAGGTGATGGCAATTGCTGCATTGCGCTCTGTGTGAAGATCATGGAAGAGTCAGGATTATTTTTTGCGTGACTTTCCATTGCTAATTACATTAGCCATGCCTGACGAGGATAAGGCACTGAAAGGCTGAATCAGAAACTCTTCACTGCTTATGCACCAGAATTGTTGTTTGTGAGGCAATACACCGAAACATCAGTTTCTTATTGTGAGAGCAGTAATGAACAGACAGAGCCAACTCATCTGGGGAGCACTGAACGAAGGGAAATAAGGTTCAAGAAGAAGGTACGGTCCCCTCATTACAAGAGCTCCCACCACACAGCTGCAGCGCCCCATGGCCGACACGTTGCTTCTGCAGGGAAGCAGTCAGCCTTAGAACCATTAAGGCTGGAGAAGACCACTAAGATCATCTAGTCCAGCCATCAGCCCATCACCACCGTGCTCATTAAACCTTCTACCACCATGGAAAACAAAGTGTCTTAAATACTTTTCCTAAAAGAGTACTTGTCCCATAAGGCAGCCTTTTTTCTAGGCAGCCTTTTTTATGTGGGGATTTCCCTCAGTCTGGGAAATTTCCAGAATTTGAGTAAGCAGCACCTTAGCTCTAACTTTTAGCTGTTGTATAGCGTGGGACTGGAAGGTGAGAAGTGCTATGTTCTTGACAAGTGAATGGAGTCTATGTTAACAAATGCCATGAGGAACAATAAATTCGATGACTGGCTCAAGGAAAAGATAATAGAAGCACCTTTCACAAGTAACTCACCTGAAATAGCACGGCTGGGCAGTAATTGTGTCCGTGTAGTGATTAAAAAACAAAATCCTCCAGATTTTTTCCAGAGGATATAACTCTGCAGTACCCAATGGGATGGGGATAGTAACGATGGGTGTTGCACCTGAGCAGGGTGACAGGCAAGAAACCGTTCCTAGCAAGAGATTTGGTCACCAGAATGTGCTCTGGAACCTCTCATGGCTGCAGCAGGTTGAAGAAAACAACCCTTCCCTGCAGCAGGCCACAGGCAAAGGGCTGAGGCTGCCATCATGTGAAGATCCGGTGGCCTGCCAACAATGGCAGCCTCATGAACAGCCTCTTACCAATACATCCGAGGCCAGCAGGATAGATTTTTTGCCTTAGCTGTAAAAGCAGTAAAAATACACGCCTTCATGTATGTTTGCATACTCATTTTCCTTAATTCAATGGAAAAAAATTAAAATCAGTCGCTATCCAAATTCACTGTAATTATCTCTTTTTTTTTTTTTTTTTCCTCTTGACAAGTGCTATTTTCAGTCTATATGCATGCGTGGTTATACTATAGTCTATCTATTTTTTAAATTACATATGGCAGCCTCATCTATAGATTTTAATTAGCCAGGGATTTGGACTGCCACCATCAGCCGGGAGTTGCGTGGTGTTTGCACACAAACTCAGCCGAGGAAGTCCCCACACAGCATCTGCTGGTGCTTCTGGAGACAGGGGGGAGCTCCAATCTCAGCCTCTGTGCTTTGGGAAGTACAGAAGAGAAGGAAGTATAGTTTAGACCCAAGCATCTCAAAGCTGCGTGAAATTGGGAATTGCCAGACAGGCTCTGCTGTCCTTCTCCCATGCGCAGCTCTGCAGAGAGCTGTCAGTTCCCATCACAGAGATGCAATTATGTGACCTAGCAAAGAAGGTTCTAGCTTTGCAAGTGGCCTCTGCTCAGTGCCTGAGAGGGGATGAATTTTCTTTCTAGCCGTGGAATAGATGCTAACAGAAAAAGAATAAAAAAAAAAACCAGAGTCAAAGCATCTTTCACAGAAGTTATCTGAGCCAGTCAATTAATTGCTCAAAGTTGAATTTCAGAAATCACACTGTGGTTGTAATAAAACTAATCTAATTTCAGTGATGATGTTTCTGAAATAAAAGGTTTGATTTTAGGGTTTTTCTTATGTTCCCCCTCCTCCGCTGTTTTGACACTTCCATCCTTTTCAGGCTGGCACGATGTGCATACCAACAAGCTTTGCCTGCGTCTAACAAGCTGAATTATTTTATCATTGCCTAGCCTACAACCTCACATCTACAGAGACCTGCAGCACAAAGGCTGGTGTCAACCTCCACATCGGTGCTGTTGTAATATTTAACACTCAGCACTTACATGGAGACTCAAAGCAAGGCGATGATTAATTGCTGTCATTCCTGCAGGTCTCCCAGGCTCACATTTGACCAAGGGGGGCACGCTTCCCTTTTAAGAGATGCTGGGATTGGAACAACACAGCTCTATTTTTGGCTTTAATTGGCTTTTAGCGGCGAGCGTAGGGCTTGCTGCACTGGGCAGGTCTCTCTGGGCAGTGCAGGCAGCTCACCTGACCCGCTGCTACCCTGGTGCCAATCTCACAGACATTGCTGAAGGCATCTCTTGAGGTCCTGCTGCAGAAGGGCGGGGAGGCCCCAGGCCTCTGCAGCCCGTAGCTGTGTACAGGACCAGGAGAACAGCCGGTTGTCGCGTGCCTGAATTTGTTTGGAGGGCCCTGCACAGCTGGGTGTGTCAAACCGATCGAACCCCCACGCCAGGCAAAAGCAGCACCACCACGTTTCATCTCTTCATTTCAAAAGGACCCAAGTGATTGTCACCTGGGCCTCTGAACCTCACCACTCTGTCATGGACAGTGCCTATTTTACAGCCATTACAGTCTAATCTCATCTAATGTGATTTACGCATGGTAATTAATGGAGCTTCAGCTGTAAAGAAATCGGTCATTCAATTTGAGTTTAATTTACTGCACATGCATACATTAGACAGCACAAATTCCATAGCTGTGATCAAGGCATGGAGAAACGATTGCATGCTGTGAAAGAAAAAATAAAACAGACAATAAACAACGCGCTGCTCGCCTTCCACACCTCTTACTGTCAGGAGAATGGCATCTCAGCTCAGATCACAGAATGGCTGGGGTTTGGAGGGATCCTAAAGACCACGGGCAGGGTTGCCACCCATTAGATCAGGTTGTCCAGGGCCTCATTAATCATTAATCAACTCCCCATTAGGTGTAAACCATTCCTGTAGAATTCAAAGGAATAGCCAGCCTTCTAGAACTGCTGTTGAACTTGACCCAGGAAGTCTGAAAAAAAATACAACCACTAACACGATACCAAAACCATTATTTGGGAAGAAAAGACAAACTCTTATTCTTTCGTAGCAAAAAATGTATCTCAAAGGTCTAGTTCTGTCCCTAGACAGCCCTTACCATCAGTGCTCTGCCTTCAGTTGAGCACCAGTCAGGGTGTCCTACACCAGTGGCCTCAACCACTGAACTGTGAATTCAAGTTCACCCAGTGTTTGTTTAACACCAGTGTTAGATATAAAAAAGATATGTCAGTCCCCAGTTGTGATCATAGCCAACAAAATTCCCAGGAAACACTGCTCTAGGGTTCCTATTGTCAGGAAATAGGATGTAATTCTAGCTCAGTGTAGGGACGTGATCCTGCAGCCATGTTTTTTTCTTGGGTTTCTCTCCAGAACATATGAGCTCCTCCAGCTTTGTCCCATTAGGCTGGTAATGTTGCTTGCATAAAAAGGAAAGGACTCACACATTATTTGGAAGAAAAAGTAGGCGATTTTAAAACAATTACTTAAGGTGGCCCATGAAGTCTCCTTTGTGCCATTAAGTTTGACATCAGCGATGTAACTTCCCTGCTTAATTATCAGAGCATACATGTGGAAGGTTGTACACAGAAGGTGAGAGTGCTTCTTGATTCAGCACACATTTGAAATTAAATTCTAAGTAGAGTGTAAGTAACTTGGCTTAAAAAGATTATAATTAGCCTTACAATCTATTATGCTAATTAGATTTATTATAATTTTCATTGCTGGTAACTGTTTCACTAGCTAACTGAGTGACAAAGATAAATGATATCTGCATAAAATTATTTCTTCCATCTAAATAATGGCTAGATATCCAATGGGAGCAATTTTGATATCACGTCTGGAGTTCAATCCCTAGCTGAAATCACCCGAAATTATCCCATGCACCTTTTTGTGTGTTTGTTCCCTGACTTCCTAAGGCCCCAGTATGGCACAGGCAATGAAAAAGATGCTCAGTCTACAGAATAAAAGGAATTCAAGCATACATTCAAATTCTAATAAAGAAACCCTGTGCCTTTCAAAGTCTTTGATGAATAATAAGAAAAGAGAGCATCCCAGCCCTGTGCAGCTTTCAAAGATACGAGCTGCTGGGTACACTGATCTATCAGGTCTCTGCACAAGATGTAAATCCCAGGTGATAACGTGCTGAGGACACAGGCAGTGACCAGCCCAGCACTCCTGATACCCCTACATCTGGTCTTCCAGGTACGGGCACTCAAAGGAGAACCGCCCAACAGATTTCAACTTGGCAGATCTTACAGTACAGCTGAATTGGACATACCTGCAAGATGTCCACCGAGGAAAATTCCTTTCCAAAGTAATGCTTAAGCCTCAAGATGGACTCATTAATACACTAATTCCTGCTACTTAAAGGAATCTGCCTTTCCCATCCCCTGGGCTCCATCTTTAAATAATTTTATTGTTATTCCTATCTTAGAATGGATTTTTCTCAGCAGTTTTTAAATGATACAGATAAATAGACATTTTTAAAAAATAGAGGAAAACAGTAGTTTTGAACAAGCAACAGTTAAAAACAAAATAAATTGATTAAATAAATCTTCATCTAAGCCTTTCGCCTAAAAAGGAGAGGAGGGGGGAAAACAAAACCAAACCCACAGATAAAAGCCAGCAAAGCATCCAATGGAACAGTTCCAGTGGTTCCTGAAGAAATTCATACCCCTGCTTCCCCCTGCTGGACGAAAAGCTGGAATTACTGAAATTAAGTGATTTTAAATAGAAGTATCATTTTTTTCCTGTACAAATTAGAGTTTCTTCCCTACAATACATTTTGAAATGGTTTTTCACAATTTCGCATGACTGTAGCTTTATAGTTGTCGTGCAGCAGACCAGAAAGAAGTGCTGTGACATTTCCTTCACTGTCAGTTGACCACTGATAACATCTGGGGGGCAGGAGGCTTTGTTTGTTTATGCAAACAAAAATCACTTTTATAATTTGTTCCTTTAACTCATGCATATCTACCTCAAACGTAGCCCACATTTCACCAAGCAGCGCTGATCTACCCTAAATCTACTTCCCGTACTTACATCTGCCAGCCGCAGTCACCGCTTCTCACACTGATATTTAAGCTAGGTCAGAAGCAGCAAGGCCAGAGGTGCTGCACCACCCACCTCCCTCTTCCAGTTCAAGCAGATGTCCATGGAATTGGTCTCTACAAAACCCCGGAGGCACCAGCAGCTCCTCTGCTTGAGTGGCAGGACCTGCTCCAATCTTCAACAGAAGGGATCTACTTGCACTGAAGCGATAATAGATGCTTCAAAGTTATGCTTAGAAAACTACTGCACAGCAGATTTTCTTTCTTTCTTACCCTCCAGTTACTAGTCCAGAGATTCAGAAGAGCTAAGTGAATAAATTGGTTGAATTTGTTCCTAAATCTTCTCAAAACACAAGACGTAAACCACAGTGAACACAAAACACCGTTTCTTTTCCTGTTTTACCTATGCCGGTGGTCACAATTCAAACTGCTATTCAGAAATTATTATTAATGGTGAGACCACACAACAGATTAACTAATAACGCAACACTCAGTTGTATGTCTGCAGCTGGTATCTGTATTTACATGAAGCTCCTTAACATCTCCTCATCCCCACTTTTGCACCCATCTCAGCAGATTTGTAAAGTGACACTCAACTATTTATATAAATTAAATAAAAATTGCCAACATTTTTAGGAGAGAAAGTATCAGCCTGCTTTCTTTACAATATGAACTAGATTTTCACGCCCTTGCAGTTCCTTCCCTTGCACCTTCTATAAGGTTACCTTGACTGTACAGATGAGCAACATACAAAAATGAATTAGACTTAGACCTTATTAGTTCAGCAATTATCCATGGTTAGCCTAGTTTGAGTGCAACCCAGCTGTTATCTTTAATCTCTAAGAAGAAAATACTTCACTGTTCAGATCAGACATTTTTCTAAGTCACCTCAAACCATTTGCATCTTGCAAATAAAACTCAACATCTCACAGTAAAATTTAGAAACCAGTAGCCAGAATGCTTCCCCCCCTTCCCATGCTCTCATTATCATTATTTTCTCCTAACTCTTTCCAACTCTTCACAACAGCACATGTACTATGAATTGCTCTGGCAGAACAATGCAAATTTGGCATTCATTTTGCCTGCTTGATGATAGTGTCCAGCACCTATTCTTCATGCACGTCACTCACCAGAGCAATGTCAGGCTTGAGAGACTTTAGAAAGCAACCGGTGCTTGTTATTGCTAATTCTTTACAGTATTTTGCAAATGAAACATGGAGTTAAAAGATGACAAGTGTACAAGTCATTTAAAGTAAACCTAGACTTCATACTTGAGTTTGAACATCTGACATTTTAACAAGTTTTTTCTGTATGATATGCACTTCAGAAGCACTTTGAAAGATACCATAACCTCATTTAGAACATTTTCAAATTTTATTTGCAACTATTGCAATTACAAAGAATATATCAATGTAAATTTGCATTTAAAGTGACATCCCTTTTTAATAAACAAGGTCACAAATTAGTGCACAGCTGACCTGGCCTTGGGTGATTTTCATAGGATGTAGTTTTCTCTGCATGACAACTTGTCCCATGTCTCACACCATCGCATTGTCATAGTTGAGAAGAAGAACTTGTCTGTTGCTTTTGACAAGTCATACAATAAGCCAACAGCCCTGATTCTCTCTTCCCTGAACTTAATTTCTAAATGGGTTGGGTAGAATCACTGTCTTATTTACAGACCTGAAGGAGACTGAAAAGAAAAAATACCTCCAAACTTTCAGAGATGCACATTATTACAACTGAAAACAGGCATCAATTTTTCCAGTCTGCTGATGAAAATTCAAAACTGATACACAACATGCACTCTGCATGTTGTACTTTTGGCTTTCCAGCATTTACCTTTCACAAAGGCATTAAGCAAAAGCCACCAACTTACGTAGCACACGGTTGCAAAGATGCTTTCAGGTATTTTGTTTATCAAAAGATTCAGAGCTTCTGTTGACCTGGTGAAATAAAGGCTTAAAAATGTTTTAAGCCAGAGTCAAAAAAGTTTGATTTCTATGATTATCTTGGGCGTAAAAAGACAACAGTCCTAAAAAAGCAGCCCTCTGGTATAAGTGGAATGTGGCAATAGGTATGGTGTTAATTTATACTAATCGAGTTAAGTAAAACAGATTTTTTAAAGCTATGAATGATGTGAGCAGTATCACAGCAAAATATTGAAAGAATAGCACAAAACCAAGTTTGAAAGTTGAGCAGATGTTGTTTCAGTCAACAGAGATGTGTCAACTACACCAAAACGTCTTCTAAAATAAATTTCTAATGCAGAAAATTTGATTTTAAGTTTTCTCCTAGCTAGTAGTACCTTTTATTTAAATTGGACCCTAAACTCATCAGACGATACATAGCCCACACTTCCAGATATTTATAATAAAAAAGCTTTTATTTTCAATTGAAACAAATGCACCATCCTGCACTCGAAGGCTATAATGAGCCGTAAGCATATTCCAAGGTTGTATCAATGGCAACAGATTTGTTTCACCTCCACTGAGAAGTTACATAATGCACTCTTAATTGGTAAAGAAAAATTAAACTCAGCCTTCTCAAAGCTTCTGTACTGTGTTTCTTGTTTATTGTACAGTTCCACAGTCAGACCAAGAGTTTGCAGTGTGTGCAGATATCGTAGTTAATTAACGGTATTGTTTTAATCATCATCTTCCTCCTCTTCCTCTTCTTCCTCAAAACTGTCTTCAAAGCCCTCACTGTCTTCCTGGTCCTCATCACCTTCTATTGCTGTATCCCACTGAGGATGATTTTCTGGCACTGGTTTTGCTTCATGAACTTCCAGCTGTAATTGAATTAAGAGAAGGAAAGAAAAGAGGAAAAAAAGTCACAAAAAACACAAACCAGACTAAGAGAAAAAAACAGAAGTAAAAAGGATGTGCTGCACAAAACTGAAAGTTAAAAAAAAAATCTGTTTCTGGTAAAAAGGCATGCCGGATTTTCCTATTAACTGGATGTATGTAAGCAGAGAGAAATTGCATGGCAGAGCTCAAGATACAAGGCCAGAGCAAATTACATTGCAAAAATCCTGCAATACGAAAAAAAAGGTGTTAGAACGCCCACACTGGGAAGCATTACAAACTTTATTTCTATTTAATCCAACATAACGTTTCCACTACTGGGATCAGGCAGATTAAATAAGCTACATTAAAATTAGAACATATTGAATTCTTAAAGATAATGGGGCTGTTTCTTTGCGGGTTTTTTTTTGTTTTGTTTTTTTTAAACAGGCAACACAATCTAATTAAACATCACCTTCAATGGTTTAATCTGGTCCAAACCCATATACGAATCTGATCTTAAATAAACTGTGTACTGGTAGTTTCCAGGCTTGCCCGGTGCTGGGAATTTCAGCTCTACCTGCAAAACAGAAATCGCTCCATGAATTCTTACTGCTTTGAAGTGACACATTAAAACAAACAACTGAGTATTCTAATGAACAATAAGTTCTACTACAGACTAATATATTTTTTTTCAGTTTCTTATGAGTGACATATATCTGAGAATCTCTAAACTATAAAACATCTGCAGAAAAGAGACAGAGTGCCCACGAACAGTAACTCCCATTAAAAACAAATAATGAGTCATTTTTTTCCCCCTGATTTAGACCAAAATAGCTCCACATTTTTTCAGTACACAACATCACCCTGTTATACACTTTCTACATCTTCAAAATCCAAACAGGTTTAAAAATTGAGTCTGCTGGAAGTATTAGCTTAACTCTTCTGTTATTTGAATTGGAACATGAAATCTATTTTGAAAGCACAAAATACACCAAATCTCCAGTTTTCAGAAAAAAATGAAAACACAGCAAAAACTTATGGTCTCAGAAAAGCTCATGTGAGCTGAGGCTAATTAATTTGTCACAGTTTCTGTTTTACAGAAAAAGAGGAGTTAGTATTTACACATTTGAATAACTTTCTCCAAAAATGATCATTTTGTATGAATACGGGTTTTCATCAGCTTTTGATATCAAGAAAAAAATATATGATCTGGAAACAAAGTTAAAAGGCCTCTTAAATTATTTTTTCACTTTTTCCATTATCAATTTTCACAGTTAAAAGGCTCTTGTCTGCCTCTATCAGAACAGTAAAATTTGTTTCCTAGTATAAAGCATGACAAGTATGAAAAAATTAAAATTTAAATCAATTAAATGTATTTGCATACCATGAGACATTTCAGTGTGGTTTTGTAATATTCAAAAAGTAAATTCTTCCAGTACTTACCTCTTCTTTATCTTTTAGTGTACAAACATGATATGGCATACATATTAGCATCTGCTCCTTCCGATCGGCAATATATAGCCACCACCACTCTTGTTTTTCCTTTCATAAAGGAAAGAAAATAAAATATTAAAAAAAAGACAAGTCACAAAAAGATGCTTCTACACCTTACAACTGGTAGTTAATGACTCACTGGGTCTTACAATACAGATACAAAAGTTTCTGTGTGTCAGGTCAGGCAGAATGGATAAGTTAAAAACTTTTGGCTACATATTAACAAAAATAATAGTATATTCTGCATACTAAAAGCAAGCAGATTATCACAAGTCGCTGTTTGACTCTGAAGGCTTCATTCCATATAGCCAGCCTAAGATACCGTGTCAGTCACAGAACCATTCTGAAGAATTGTGCCCACAGAGAATTACTGAGCAAATTTCATACCGGAGCAACATCATCCATTCCATATAATACTACCTTGGGTCTTCTGACAGAAAGCCAGCCTGGATGAAAAGCGTGCACAGGAAAGCATGCTACAAGACAGTTAAAAGTGCTCTTCCCAGTAAATAATCTTTTTCAAGAAAGCATGTATTGCCTTGGTTTGTTTCTCCTCCTCCAAAAGACAGGAAGCTGCTGAAACTTGGAATTTGGATGTAGCAATGTTTCACTTCAAGGAGCTGTATGCAATATGGATATTTGTAAAGGATACCGAACTGTTGTTTATCATACACAGCTTTTAAAAGAACTACAGGTTTCAAAGGTCCTAAAGGTACTAAAACAGAATTCCTAAACAAATCAAAATTAAATGCAGGCCACCCCTCATAAAAGACAGCAAGTTACCATGTAAAAATAATAGTTCATCCCTCAACTGGATTTTTAAGACTGCGGTGCAGCTCAGCAGCAACCGTTCTCAAATGGGAAACAACTGTACAGCTCCTTTAACCACACATGTACAGTAGTGTAAACACTACTGTACATCACTCCTTTAACCACTACTTCTTTTTGGCTAACCCTCCAATATATGTTTTAGAACAACAGCAACAAAATCCTATGTTGATTTAATAAAAGCTTTCTATTGGAAGGTTACTTTAGTACCACAACGTAAGTTTCCATTATCCCCTAAATTCTTCTCTTAAAAAAAAAAAAAAGAGAACAGTAAATAGCAAAGAAATGGGCAGATGAAAATAAAACAATAAGGAAAAGGAGCAGGAGGAGAGAAGTAGCTGCTATGCAATAGTCACAACAGTATAAACTTACCCTTAAGGAGAAAATGGGGACGAAACACCCTATTCCTTTTAGACAATTCAAATGTTACATTGCTGTGTTATGAGACGATTTCTACACACTCTTGACAGTCTCGTAACTGGTCAAGTTTGTAACAGAGTGAAGCCCTAAAGAGGATGTCTTATGATAGCTATGTAAGTTGAGCTCCAAACCAGAAGACCAATTTTTGTGTATTTATACCACCAACCATCATGTGGATGTTTCAGTGCTGCAAGAATGCTGCTCTTTTGTTTTTAAATCTAACAATATTGGAAGGACTAACTGAAAGGGTGTAGAGGGCTTTAACAGCACTGCTAAGCCTTGTCCAAATTCCACAGGTGGAAACCAAATGCTGCTAACATGTACAAGTAGATTTTTTTTTTCCCCTCATTGGTCCAAAATTCTGTGGGGTTTTTCCATTTTTGAACACTTTAGGACCAGTGTTTCCTGGTCTGAAATCTATATAATGGAGGTAGAAAGAAAAACAAACCCTTAAATAATTTAATTTTTCTCTAATAAAGTGGCTAATGGTTAATTTATATGCAAGAAAGGATTACCATCATCTCACTGAAATATTCAGCTAGCAAAGTATAGATTTATGACAGCAGAACACACACCATTAACCAAAAGACCCTGATTGGCACTGCTCCGTCCCAGAGCAAAGGAGTGTAAAATTGACTCAATATGTTAATGCCCATTCTTCAGCGTATAAAAGTAAAAGCAACTGCATCACAGCAAAGCAACAGCATTACTTTGTGTGTTTACAACAGCAGGCAGAAAGAACAGGACACAAAACTATTTGGCCACTACTTGGGACCAGAATTAGTGACAAACAGCTCTTGTTTCAACTATTCTCAGCGACTGTACTTATAACTGTCCCATACGATTACAAGTCATAAATTATTTTAACTCTGTTTCAGCAATAAATACATTGTCAATTTCCTTAACAGTTGTAGTGGAGAAGTAGAGATATTTACTTCCTAGCCAAGAGGGTTCTAAGAATAGAAAGCTAAACAGTGTAAGTAGTACAAGGACTGCTGTGATGTAACCCAGCAATGCAGTACCACACAGCTGCTCATTCACCCACAGCGGGGTAGGTGGGGAGAACTGGAGAAAAGGTAGAACTTGTGGGTTGAGATACACAGTTTAATTGGATGGGAAAGGAAGGGAAAGTAATAATAGTAATGACAAAAGAATATATAAATAAGTGATGCACAGTGCAACTGCTCACCACACACTGATGCTCATAAGTAGCATTTATTCCCCCCAGAAGCCAACTCCCCCCACCTTAGTATCACATGGTACGAGATATCCACCTGGCCATTCTGGGTCAGCTGTCCTGCTGCTGGCCCCTCCCAGCTCTTTGCTGGCAGGGCACCATGAGAAGCTGAAACATCCTTGACTCTGTGTCATCACTGCTCAGCAACTAAAACATTGGTGTGTTATCAGCATTATTAGCATCCTAAACCCAAAACACAGCAACATACCAGCTACTAGGAAGAAAGTTAACTATCCCTGTTGACACCAGCTTATAGATCAAAAAGACATTAATTAGTCTAATGTTCAAAGGATTCTACAGCACAAACTCTTTGGAAGTAAAGCTCCTGAACACAAAGTAATTTTTTTTACAGAAAACTGTGCAAGAGTGTCATTTTCTGCTCTCTTATTGGGTGGAATTTCAAGTTTATGTCTGTGAGGATCTGGCAAGCTAACAGGCAAATGGGCAAAATGCCCTTTAACAGATGGGTGCAAGGTTTGGCATGCCAGTGAACCAATATGTTCACAAAATTGGAATACTAGGGCCAGTTTCTACCTAAAAATGTCAAAACTACAATCTGTGCAGTTTCTGGATTTACGGATGTGGAAGCAGAAGATAATTATTTAGGAACCTGCATAGATTAAAGATTCATCGCTGGCAAAGCAATCAACTGCCTAAAAACTTACACGGTGGTGTTAGGACTGCCTCCTGAGGACCATTATATGAGGCTCAGCTACATTCAAACATCCATAAACCTTGGAAATACAGGGATTGATACGACACTTCATCCTTAACACCTCTGAACTGGCAGTGACCACAATATAAGTAACACTATAAATCACAGAGGGAAAAAAAAAACTGCCCAAAGAGTTTTGTTCTTCAGATTTTACAGGTTTGAATATGCTCCAACTGCAGCACTAAGTACAGCTGCATTTAACTTTCAGGAAATCGGTGAAGACTGGAAAACTTATAACCGCGATACCATGAGATTACACGTGTATCTTTCAAGTTCAAACATACAGTTCAATCCTAGATTTTTTTCTTTTAGCCACAGTACTGCATTTTGTTTTTACCACAAAATCCATCAGCAGCTGTGTATAACACAGCTGAGGTTTAAGGCAGCTTATTTCTTAAGAGCAAGTTAAAGCAAAGTCTCTGATTGAAGCCTGGAAGCTCTGGTGCAGTAAAAGAGAGAAATACTAATTGTCAGCACCTTTCTGGCCCTGGGCTTAGCACTTACTCACTGTTTGAGCATTAAGATTAGTTGTTACAAAATTGGACATCATGAGGCAGCATAATTCTCACCTAAGGTCTTTAAGACGACAGTTTCTTTGGTATAGTTGTATATATTGCCTGGCTCCTTAGAAACAATTAAGAAGAAATCACATAAGAAAATAAGGGCTAATTGGTCAGATCCCTGATCTTGCAATTACACACTCTCACCTCTGCAGAGGTCCAGAAGACTCGTGATTCCCACACTTCACTTCCTAAAGTTGGCAGATCTGGTTAAAAGCAGTAGGAATAATAGGATCACAAGCACGGGGACAAAAGGGAATGCAACAAGCATGTGCTTAAATAATCTTGGGGGGTGAAGAGGAGGAGTAAATATACAGCACCCTTCTCTTCATCCATGTTTTCCTGTTCTTCCTCATCCCAGTCACCTCCTTTAAACCAGAAAAGGAAGCACAAGCTTTTCATACCCTCCAGTTACTAGAGCCAGCACAATGCAGGAGAAGAGATCCTAGATTAGCTCCCTAGTCAATAAACAGGAAAGCAAAGGGAACCCTTTGAACCACTGGCCCAGAAAGAAAGCATGCCCAAACACTCCACTCTGGTTCCAATCTGATCATCTCCCAGAAACCTAACTTACTTGCTCAGAACATAAAAGCCACATTTGAAAAGTCCCACCTTTTTCAAAGTTTCATTGTTGTGATGGGTTTTCAGTCACCTGTGAACTGGTCAGCAGTTTGCATACGAAACAACCAATTGGACTTTCAACATCTAAGGCTGCCACAGAGACACCACAGTTTATGTACAGTCCTGAAGCACTATTCTTAAATACATCCCCATTTCCTTTCTCTGACACCTCCTCACACCTGCCCTTGTGTTTTTAAGCTCAATAGACAAGACTGTCTATTGCAAATCTGTGACTGGCTTGCAGCACTTCCAGAATATGCTCTTGTACAGGGGCAGCTTTGCTAACCCTCTCCAACTTCCACAACTTCATTTCTAGCTTCACCCTTGTGTTCTCACCATGCTGTTGCACTGAGACTAGAAGACAAGCAGCAAGCCAGAAGTACCAGCGATCTAAACAACTTCCCAGACTCTGCTGTCATTACTGTTAACACAGGACAGGAACTCCCTCTCTCACAGATGCCTGCAGTTTGCTAAAGAGCAAGTATTGTTATACCTTAATTCTGTATTAGAGCTGCTGCTGGGCTTTCACACTCCATAGCACAAAGGGAAGAAAAGTACTATAAATCAGAACCCAGTATCAGAAAAATTTAATTCTGATTTTATCCTTATGTAATAAATCAGCAGAAGAAAACCTTAGCTTTGTTGCTGTCAAAAGAACTTCTAATTATATACAACTTCGCAAGTCTTTGGGTAGAAAGAATAACGCATCAGTAGGTTTTATGAAAGTATCTGAGGGGAGTTAAGAGGATTTTAGAAATTAAATCTTTTTCAATTTAAGATTGGCAACTTTTTCAAGTATTAAAAGACTCTTTAAAAAGCCTCAAATTTCCTGTAAAAATATAGAGAGAGCAGTTAATTATACAAATTCTTACGATTCACAACCGTAAAAGTTTTCTATTACTGACCTCAGGAAAAAAGAGACTGTAAACAGGATGTGTTATCTTTGACTTGGTTTCAAGAAGGGCTCGTTCTTTTCTCTGTATACTTTGCTGTAATTCTTGCCACTCCTGTCAAAGACAAATTTAAACAGTTACTATGCACTAGCCATCTCCTGGCAAAAAAAAAAAAAAAAAGAAACATACATATGTGTGTGTATATATATATATATATGTATGTATGTGTGTGTGTGTGTATATATATATATATGTGAGTGTGTGTGTCCATAGAAAAGCTATCTCTGACAAGATCTTACACTGTGCTACAATATATATCATGAAAGGGAGAGGCATAGAGATTAAGTTATAAAGTACAATTCAAAAAAAAACAAACCACAACAAGAAGTAATGGTGAAACAGTAAAACTTATGAGATCACTTATAAGTATTTTAAAAAACATAAATCACAGATCTGCAGGGTTGTGCACAATCTTTAGAATTCCCCTCTGCAGCACTGCCTGTAAACACTGACTATGTGAGCTGTAAGTGCCCTGATGATTTTGTTTTTTCAAATCAGAAGCTTCTCATCCTCTATGAGGCCTCCAGCTGCGTATGGAGTCTTCTACTGCAAGACCTGTGGTGCAGAAATCTACACGCATAATGCCTCATTCTCAATTGCAAGCTCTTAAGCCACAGTTTCAAAAGACTAAGCTAATAATTAACAGTAAAGTTTTCATATCAAGCTTGTACAATTTCCTTCAACTACTGCATACTTGCAGCAGTATGCAACAATAACTGCATATAAAAAACAAAGTTCAAAGGAGAGGTTTTATTTCACAATCTGTAGCAGTTAATCATCAAATTAAGCTGAAAGAAACATTATAATCTCTCCCTAAAGTTATTTTTCTCATGTCATTTATTAAGCTTTCCGTCCATGCTTCAAAGACCTTTCACTGTTCTCTCTAAAGCAGACAAAGCACTTCTGTCAGAATAAGGACTGAAAACCTCTTGAGTACCAACATTATTCCTTCATTCTAGTGTTGCCTAGCCTGAGGCGATGCTAGAGGATTAAAACACATTTTCTCTCAACCCCAGTGGCAACATTACCCTTGGAAAAAAAAAACAACAAACTTACAGCTTCATCGTCTTTGTTTTGTTTCTCATCCTGTTCTCTGTCAGATTCCCTGTCACTTCCATCATCTTTCTCACTTTGAGAGTCCCTGTTTGTTTCTTCTTCTTCAGATTCACTTCCTTTATCAGAGATCTCCTCCTCTTCTTCCTTCACAACTACTTCCTAGTGGGGAAAATAATAACAAAAACACAACTCTTAGCTTGTCTGCATTGTGGTAGTATGTAGCATTAACAGCACTTGTTTTAAGGTCAAGGCCCTCACTTTCTACTTGAACTACACTCTTCCTATGTCACAGAGAAGTGTACAGTGAAGATTATTTTTTGACTGCATGTGTTAAGGGGAACAGGGAAGCAATGTTTCTTCTCTGTATGACATCAACAACATAAATAGGAGAAAACAGAGTTTGATTTTGAGGTGACATTTCAAAGAAATTATACAAAAACCAGAGAGAATGTAAGAGAAATACCTACAACACGGCCTGAGAGATGGAGAAAACATCATGCAGAATGAACGTAAAGGTATTAAACTTATTTAATTTACCAGAGGAAAACCTTATCTCCTTTTTGCCCTTAAATGAAAAGCAAAAGGTATAGAACTGTTCATCTCCCAGATGTCAGCATAACAAAACTAATAAAAAGCAAATAAGATGGCAGCCTTCTAAACTAGATACACACAACTTCCAGTGGGCCACAAGATATACTCTACTAGGGTCGTTACCTAAATTTTCACCACTGGTTTTTAAATTTCAGGAAAGGAAGTATTTCAGAAAACATACTTTACAGAAGAAAAGAATTAAGAGACAAAAAAAACTCTGTCATTTTAGGAACAATAAACTGAACATAAAATTAAAATATCAATGAATTTATGAGCTACCCCATTAGCTTGCTTTTGCTTCTGCTGTTTTGGTGGCTGCAAGGAAGGTGGCACAGGTTTCTTTTTCAATGGCTTCTTTTTCTTTGATTTTGAAGCTTTCTTGGTTCCTTTATTCTTTTGTTGCCATCCTTTGCTCTTAACTTTGTTGCTATCCCCTTGCTGCAAGAAAGCAGTATTTAAAGTATTTTTTTCTGTTCATCAAAATTTCAGGCATTCACTGCACTTCAAGCATTTTAGCTGAGAACCAAAGTTAGAAAGCAGAGTTCAAGAGACACCTAGTAGGCGTTTCTGAAAAAGCTGCTTGAGAAATGCAAGATGAGCAACTCAAGAGGGTTTCTTTCAGTTAGGCAAGAGGAACATTTGTTCTTAACTTACCCCATCTTCTGCTGGTTGCTCTTCCGCTGAACATATAGACTGTTCCTTTTCAAACACTTCCTGACAGAAAAACATGTGAAAAGCATTAGTGCCTCTCTGTACCAAAGGAGTGAATAATGAAAGAGTTGAATTCATAGTTGAACTTAAACTAAATACAGTGAAATCGGGTTCTGAAGGGGACAAACACCACAGGGGCTTAACACATCAAAATTAAACACTATTTCAAACGTTTGGTCTGGGATTTTTCCATCACAAGCATTAAAAAGAAATTTAGCAAAAAAAAAAAAAGTGTCATCTTGTTCCAGAGAAATCTAATTGTCTTATAAAACAGAAATCCTGCATCACAAAATCAAGCAGTAGTAAAATGCAAATTCTGCTCCAATTGCCAGAGCATTAAAAACTAACAGCTGCACTGCTACTCAGGGACACAGGATGACAATTAGACTAGAAACATGAAACATTAAGACAAAAACACAATTAGTATTAGTATTCTGTAGACTGGAATATCTCTATATAAAGTGAACATTTTCATGCATATCTTACTTCAAAACATAAAATACACCACTGAAAACAACATCCAAAAAATTTAAGGATATGTCTCATAGAATGATGGCAGATATGAGATATCACTCAAGAAAAAAGCATCATATAATAGGCTGGCTCTAGTTTTACACCATTTAATATCAAGGCCAGGTTGCCTAATGGAGTTCACTCTAGAAAGCATCTTTAACCATTTTTCTATGCACTGTCAGACAGACCACTGAATGAATTTCTCAATACAATTAAATTTGCTTTTACTGTTCAGCTTTCTCAAGTGGAGTGACGTGGTACTTCAACTTTCTACATACAGTATCTTCAGTTATATCTAAATACTCCCTTCTGAAATTCAACAGGAACACAACGTAGATACATAGACTACTTTCTATTAAGCTTCAGTGTGCAGTCTAGTCCCAGCAGTTATGCTCGTGCTATCTTAGTGACTTAACACAGACTTTCCATTGACTAAAATAATTCTCTGAACATTATGGATGTAAAAATTTATATTATAGACTATATATTGAGTAAAAATGAGTTGTTTCTAAGTTCTTCGTTCAAAGAATGCCGTTACTAGGTTTTAAGATAAGTAAGCACAAGTAAGAAGTTTAACTATTAGGATGCAGTATCATTTCGATCACATCACATGGCTATTTCCTACTTCCTTCATATGGCATAAGTGTACCTCCTTTATTTTGTTGTATAT
The DNA here is from genome assembly GCA_037305975.1 of Chrysolophus pictus. NCBI lineage: Eukaryota > Metazoa > Chordata > Aves > Galliformes > Phasianidae > Chrysolophus > Chrysolophus pictus. Next base: position 43,640,669 of record CM074578.1, read on the forward strand.
ATGCCACACTTGGCTGGACTGAGTTTCTAAGTGTCCAAAAAATCAATGGTTTTCTAGCATTATGAATCCACATAAAGGAAAATCAATTTCAAACGTTATCCTAAGTATTAGAGCACGCACTTCATTCTAGCTCAGGAACGAGTTTCTGAATGTTTTTTTCCTGTTGTTTAAAAATCACAGGGCAGTATCATCTGCCTATTCTTTTACTGTTTCCTAGTCAGCTGCAATGGGTCTGGCTGGACTTTAATCCCAGGACAGCTGTCTCATTCAGAAACAGAAATATAAGAGAGGGTTAAGAGCACAAGTCCTCAGATTCAAATTGTAATTTTACAGTGACATTTGCAGAACAACATATTAGTTCCCCAATAAAAAAATGCTTGTTTATTAGCACATAGTTGCTGTTAGCCATATCAAACAAGTAATCTTAATACTTACTGCCATGGTCTGCCTCGTTAGCGTGACCAGAACAGTGACAAGAGAACCCACTGTAATATTGTTGCTGTCTTCATCATCCAAAACTAGCATAAAAAAAAAAAAGCAAGGAATATATTAAACTTATTAAATATTATTTTCTGTTTGAAAAAAATCTTGGCTTTGTTATATCTAAATGTAAGCATACAATCTCAAAATATTTTTAATAAGTATCTTACAACATCAAATGCACCATCAGGATGAGGGCTAGACATTCAGCAAACAATAAAACATCAACATTGAGTTTGAAATTTTAATTGTATGGAAGATAAAAAAAAAAAAAACAAAGTTAAGATTGTTGTGGGAACTATAATTCAATTATATTGTGCATTATATATATTAAAGTGTAACATTTCAGAAACATGAAATACCACATACGACCAAAAGGACCTTGTTATATTAGTTCCGGGAATTGTAACTTTGATTTTCCTGACTTTCATATGATTAACAACTCAATTTCAATGCCACGTTCACAGTCACGCATTTAATTCTTTTTTAAGTAGAAGGCAAAGGAAAGTAAAAGAACAGCAGTGATTACTTTAACTAAAGTATCAAACACTAAACTCACAGGAAAGCCTCTGAGGAGTTTATCTCTGCAGTCTATGAGCTTGAGAACATCTCAGGGAAAAATATAATTATATTCCAGTGTAAAAATTTTATTTACCTCCCTCAGCAGGAAAGCATCTTTATTAGTTTTACATCTGTGTATTTTATAAAATATTAATACAGAACTAAATGGAAAAATATGTGCATTGTTCATTCCTCTTCATGCTGAGTAACACACTATAGACAGAAAAGGTTTGCTTGTCAAAATATGGGAAATAAATATTCCACAGTACATACAAAACGTAGCTAAGCATAGCATGGAAAAGTTCTGCCATATACAAAAGCCATGCAAAGATAATCACAAAACCTCATGTAGTCAAAGTCTCTAATTCGAAGATCTCCTAACTGACTCTCCATACTGGAATGAACTGAACATAAATTCTGGAATAAGCACAGTTTTTAAAGATAGCTAATAAAAGTGCTATTTCAACCAGAATTCCACATTGCTCGTGAAATATTAAATGAACAGATGAAACATCAGATAAGCTCCTGCAGGAGAAACTATAGGTGGCTTGGGACTCTGTTAAATATTGTAATGTATTTTACCTTGTCAAACTATAAATCTCATGTACAAGAGCCTGTCACTCATGAAACTATGTCATTTTCAAGGCACATAAATAACTATGAGTTGTGTCTCAGAAGCCTCCAGAAGATTACTGCCAATAGACTACCAAAATGTCAGAAGGGTGACATATACAGAAAAGACCTGCTACTCACCCTGTGGTTTTATATCCATAGTGACATATGGAAAGCTACCAAGGACAGCCATAACTTCATCATATTTCTTATCTTCCAGGAAATGCAGTAAGTTGCGACGATCAGAACCTTTCAAACTCACCAAATCCTGAATACTTTTGATTTTATACTGCATTTAGAGAAGAAAAAAAAAAAAAGAAATCACATAACAGTAGAGAACACAGTCCACAAAAAACTCATAATGACACGATGAGAATCAAGTAACTCATGTCCCCACATCGCTAGTATATACACATTTGATATGTTCTTATTAAGGAAATCACTATTTAGAAAACCAGTAAGTGTGTTCTGAGAAGCAATGAAGCAAAGAGTTTCTATTCAAACCTAATAAAAAGAACTGCCTTAAATACTGGCATGTTCTATAGTATGCCATCCCTTAGAAAATGGAATAAATTTATTACAAAACTATTGCTTCAGCCAACTTTTTCAGAAAACTGAGCCAAGAAACATCACTAATTGAGTTCTTTATTTAACTAGAATATTTCAGTACTTTGTGGTTTACATTTGTAGGAACAACAAAGTACAAGTTACTAAGCTTTTTACATTGAATTGCAGATAAATTCTTTTTTTTGTTTGTTTTTAAAGATCTGTAGAGCAGAGTGGTGAAGACAAAATAAACAGAAATCTGTCTGAAAACTTGGTTACTTTAGACCATTGCAAAAGTATGTATTTTATTAAACAAGTTCATGCTTCTAAGCAGGCTGATCACACCCACATCCAGGGAACCATAATGTTTTAAAAAATGAATTGCATGGGAATCCTGTGAAAAAAAACCCTAATATATTGGTATCGTGTTTCTTCTGTTTTTGAGGTCAACATACCTCTTTTACACTTAGATCTCCAATCCTAATTCCTACCTAACAGAGATGGACTTCAAAAGAACAATAAACACACAGATCTAGGAGGTATGGTGCTGAATTCCTGAGAACACACACACAGATACATACACGCCTAGATATAAATAAATGTAAGTATTTTCTTTTTCCTCAGTTAATTTATGACCTTGCTTTCTTATAGACAGGTAGGCTGAAAAAGAATACATTAACAAGAATCATTCAATACATTAACAAGCATGATTCGTAGTCTCATACCTTTTTATGATTAGAGACCCGCCTAAGATTGTCCTCTTCAATGTGAGGCAGTTGCAAAAGGGGAGATTTGAACTGCTGAAGTCCTTGGACAGTCATCTGGGAAAGCTTCATGCAATTTTCCAAAGATCCCAAAGACGGAGCACGGAACTCCCTTTCTTGGGGAGAAAGGAAAATAATACATCACTTTTCCCCCCCTCTTAACACATTCACAATATGTACTTGAGTTACTGACTGCAGACCATTTTGATTTCAATAATAACAATAATAATTTCTTCAATAAGAAGACAGACTTATTTTTAAATGTCCAGCATAATTAATCCAGCAGCCTTCTTACTGTCATTATTGTCACATAGTTCAGCAAACATTTCCTACCCTCTGTGTTGTCATAGCCAAACACTAAGAAATTGAAAGACTTCCATCCAATAGTCTCAAGGAACAACAGCACAATGTATCTCAGCTACCAACTACAGACAAAAGTTCTACCCTTTGAAATTTCCAGAAAAAAATGCAGCAAGAAAAACTCGTTTTACATTCATATATTAAATGTATACATATTTAACACATTCAGCAGTACTTTGTATCATTAAATATGGTCTATCATTAATCTTTTGCAACACATTATTTCTGAGATTTAAAAAGGTTCTAAGATCATCTTGAGAGATGAACATAGAAATAGGAGCTTAGCACATCCAAGAAAAAAAGAAGTATATATAACTGAAGCTAAGCAGAGCACATTATGCTAAAAGACAATAATAGATGTAAAATATCAAAAGCAAAGTAACTCTTATGCATCCTCAGCAAATTTGCTGATGACACCAAGCTGAGTGGTGAAGTTGACATGGTAGAAGGAAGGGATGCCATTCAGAGGGACCTCAACAGGCTAGGAAGGTGGGCCTGGGTGAACCTGGGGGTCCTGATGAATGAAAAGCTTAACATGACCCAGCAGTGTGCCCTTGCAGCTCGAAAAGTAAATGGTATCCTGGGCTCCATCAGAAGAGGAGTGGCCAGCAGGGACAGGAAGGTGATTGCCCCCCTCTACTCTGCTCTCGTCAGGCCCCACCTGGAGTACTGTGTCCAGGACTGGAGCCCCCAGAATAAGAAAGACAGAGAGCTGTTGGAGAGGGTCCAGAGGAGGGCCACAAAGATGATCAGGAGCCTGGAGCACCTCCCCTACGAAGACAGGCTGAGGGAGCTGCGCTTGTTCAGCCTGGAGAAAAGAAGGCTGCGGGGTGACCTCATTGCAGCCTTTCAGTACCTAAAGGGAGCCTACAAACAGGAAGGGAATCAACTCTTTGAAAGAGCAAGGGGACAAGGGGAAGTGGTCTCAAGTTGAGGGAGGGAAGATTTAGATTGGATGTCAGAGGGAAGTTCTTTACAGAGAGAGTGGTGAGGTACTGGAACAGGCTGCCCAGAGAGGTTGTGGATGCCCCATCCCTAGAGGTGTTCAAGGCCAGATTAGATGAGGTTCTGGGCAGCCTGGTCTAGTATTAAATGGGGAGGTTGGTGGCCCTGCATGTGGCAGAGGAGTTGGAGATTTATGATCCTTGAGGTCCCTTCCAATACCTGCCATTCTGTGATTCTGTGAGATTCTGTTATAAACAAATCTAAAGGTTAAAAGAGGTGCCTGAGTGAACATCTGTAAGATTTTTCTTACAGAAATTGCGAGTCCTTTCGTATTTTACAGTACAAGGCAAAGGTACACAACAAGAAATTCTTAAGCAGAAAACAGCAAAAGTAAAAATAAAAGTATTAAAAAAGCCATGCAGTACTCATTCTGTCTGCAATGAAATAAAAAAGCAAAGCAGACAGCCTTTCACGTACTGCTCTGCTTCTTTGTTAGATAACATGTCCATTCACATTGAAGATTTCTCTATCTGTTCAGGAAAGTCAGAATTCAGAATTCTCCAGGAACCTGTGAACCTCCACTAGCCTGGAATTGGCAATGTTCAGGTTGCTCTGTACATACCTCACAGTCAAAGAGAAAAATAAGTTAGATAAAAAAGAAAAATAAGTTACAAAAGTAAGTTATCTACTTAGGTTTTTTTGTTTGTTTGTTTGTTTCTGAATTCCTATGTAGCATATGAAAGAACTGAAGACAATTTTAAATAAGTATTATAGAAAGTAGCTACAACTCAAGATGCCTGTCAGTTTACCTATAAAGCACTGTATGCATTTTTCTAAACTCTTCCCAGAAGACATCAACCTTTAATTACCTTGGCAGCTACAGCTATATTCAGTATATAAGTATAAATACAAATATTTGTGTGCTTACATACACACATACACGTATATACAAATATGAATATTTGGTATACGTGGATTTGGCTGTTACAGCTTTGTTTGAGATATTAAAACAGGCACACAGGCATCTTCCAATAAATAAATGGATAGCCAGATGGAATACATATACTCTGCTAGGGCTGCATGATCAAACAACACAGCATCAGAGCAATTTTAAGTGTGGATAAATGCATTTTTACTTGCATATGGATTGGAAGGCAGATAGGGTACATAGCCTGCACCCCCATTCTCGCCCCCCAAAAGGCCAAAGCAAAAACTGCTAAGAGTTCTATTTAAATGCCAGTGGCCTCAATTTACTACTTTTTTAATATAAAACAGTTTTACATTAATTTTAGAACATTTTACAGAGGAAATATGAAAAGATAACAAATCTGATTGAAGAGAACAAGCTTGGTGTCTTCAGCATGTTTTCTCCTTCATTTATACCACTACCCTGCTGCACGTTTATAAATTACATTTATATGCAACTATTACGGATTGTTAAATGCATGTGAGAGATCACTGCATCATCACCTCTGCTCTTGCCACCCTTTTCTCCTCACATGGCCTGTTTCTTCATGAATTACACCAAGCTATAATCAGCTGTCAGACCAAATTACACAACAGGCCTTTTTATTTTAAACACAAGGTATAATCTTCATGGTGCTTATTAATATGCAAAGCAGACAGAAAAATAACACCAGAGGATTATGAAGGGAACCATATGGCTAGAAATTCTAACAAACAAAGATTGAACTTGTACCTTCCGAAAAATAGTGTTGGATAGACCGACATCCCAACTAAACAGCACAAAACATACCCTTCATCTTACATATCTACCACTTTCCCTGTAATTCTTTTTTTGTCTGCTGCTAAGGAAAATCATACTGCAAACTAAGTTAATAAAAGAGTCCAAAATATTCTCTGTCAAGCTGGCTTTCACAGGAAATTTACCTACTTTGAGTCCACGGAACTGAAATTCATTTTTCTTTAAGCATTAACTCATCATCCACGTCACGCTAGAAAATACTTTAAAGTTGGAAAACATTATTTTAGTTCCCTGAAACTAATCCAGGAATGTATATCACCTTTAAAGTGGACAAGAAGACAATCTAGCTTTTAACAACACTCAGCTGCTCTCGCTATAATATGAATGTAATTACTGCACATCTTGACAGCCTCTGCTTACCAAAGCACGCAAAATAAAATGACCTTAAATCTATGAAGCACAAAGTGATTCAAAACATATGACAGGAAAGAAGTCAATCACTAGTTTAAATGCAAATAATAGCTGCTTGTGAGAGGATGGGTCAAACCACAACTTCCACTTTCAGCTTCCAATCTGAATTATGAAATTGTGCGGACAACTGAGATGACACTTAATCTCTCTGCAGACAGTTACCAGAGCACATCGTATTTTTGATAACAAACACCTCACTCCTCACTTGACAGGGCAACTTTCTACCTAAAGGGTGATCTCAAGGAAGCCATCAAGATAGCTTAGGCCACTACGAACTATCAGTTATCAACACAAAATAATACAAGCAAGAGATGCCACAGAGGAAAGTGTATTTTTCAGGCAGGCGAATGTAAAAAAAAGTCTCACAGGCTGTACAGACATTCAGCAGGAACATACAGTTTATCAGAAGGTGGCTCACAACTGCCACATTTTCCACAAGGATAAAAAAGTCATAGCAGTAAATAAAACTGACTGGACTGGAATGAAGACAATACCCATTCTGTTCTTATGAAAGCAAATCGAAACTGTTACTTGCAAATAACAAATCTGAATAACTAAGAAAAATCTCAGATTTATTTGCAAAGAACAATAGATCTGTTAAACACTAAGACCTATATTCATTCTTTCATGATAGATTATTTCTAGTAGGGTTTGACAAAAAAGTAGCATCCCTGGCTTTTGTGGGTACATGTAACTTATCCTTTGCAGCAGAGTTGCTTGCACCTCCTCTAAGAACAGCTGACATGGGACCAATAGTTAAATGCTATACATAACGTTTAGAGATACTTCCAAATGCATAGATTTTTACTACTGATAATATCACTTGATATTTTCAAGACAAACAAATGCAGTACACACTGACTTCTCATCCAACTATCAATTAAGCTTTCACAAATTATGATTTATCCACAAAATATTTCTTCAGAGATAATATTAACTCACGCCTTCACCTTTGTATTTTCAAAGACCAGGACCTCTGGACAGTTATTGCTAATTATAGCACATGATAATTAATTTGATGTACCACGACTTGAAAATTAGAACTAAAATCGGGAACTTCTGCATTTTATGTTTTATGATAATTCAAATTACACAAAGATAACAAATACAGAGTTAAACAAACAAACAAAAAAGACTTAAAAATTACAATACGTAACTTGGATATCACTCATATCTTAAGAAAACAATTTTTCAATTTCCAGTTGGTTCCCAATGAGAGAATCAGCAGGGAGTAAAACCCTCTCTGCATCTACTGTCATTAGAAATAGAGCCAACAGTTTTAATATACTACGCAACAAATTAGCGAACATGAGATTTTCCATTGGATCAAAACCCAATGTTCTTAAGTGGTTCACTTTTAAGACCTAAAATTCATTATCATTGGCCAGAACAACTACTTGGTACCATGCTACAAGACATCGAGTTTAATATTCTGCAGTTAGAATATTTCATGAAAAGATTTGGTAGATTCAGTTTCTAAATACTGACACTTTAAAGCTGTGGAAATATTTTTGAGAAAATCTGCTAAAGAAATACTAAGCTCAACTATACCAGTGATATACCTCTACTTCGTTTTTCTATATCTATGGAAGCAATTTCTACTATATACAATGACAGTACATTTTCTAGAACTTCAGAGCAGTTTATAAAATACTCTACATCTATAAATTATCATTACTTCACCAAATAAAAAAAGAATCTTTATGTAAACATAGAATTAAAGAAGAAGAACACGGCTACTTGGAGGTCAAATTCTAGAGTGTATCATGTACGGTGATATCCTATCTCAGCTTTTATAAGAGATATAAGCATTCTCCATTTTTCAAAGACTTTCAGTTCGACTACAGTAAAAGAAATAAGGTTTTGGTTGTATTATTTTGCACAAGTGGAAAAAAAAAGCTACTTGACAAATAAACATAGGTCATCTTAAAAGACATTTCCAGAAATTTGACGGATGATTTTTTTCTGTAAAAATAAATACTTGTATTTGGCATATACAAGAGATAAGGAAGGAAAAAAGATGTTTCCATACAAGTGTTTTTTTTATTATTCAACTACATAGATCCAGTTTGGCTGAACTAGCAAAACTTAAAAACAAACCAACAAATAAAAAAACCAACACACACTTCCAAAACAGTTACTTTGCTGTTCACGAAATAATTTACCAAGCTATTAAACAAATAGTTTGAAAGCACTGGTTTTATATAACCACAGAATATCCCAAGATGAAAGGGAATCACATAGATTGTCGACTCCAACCCCTGGCTCCACAAAGGACCATCCAAAATTCAAACCTTATGTCTGAGAGCATTCTCCAAACGCTCCTTGAACTCCAGCACTCGGAGTTGTGCCCACTTCCCTCTGGTGAAGAACCTCTTCCTAACCCTTCCCTGACACAGCTCCATGCCGTTCCCTCGGGCCCTGTCACTGCCACACAGAGCAGAGCTCAGTGCTGTCCCTCCGCTCCCTGTGAGGAGCTGCAGCCGCCGTGAGGGCTCCCCTCAGTTCCTCTGCTCTGGGCTGAGCAAACCCAGGGACCTCAGCTGCTCCCCACACACGGGAGTCTTACCCTGCAGACCCTTCACCATCTTTGTAGCCCTCCTTCATATGCTCTCTAATAACTTTATGTCCTTTTTATATCATGGTGCCCAAACCTGCACCCAGCACTGGAGAAGAGGCCGCACAGCACCGCACAGAGCAGAGCAGGACAAGTCTCCTCACCCAGTAGCAGTGCTGGGCTGGGTGCCCCCAGGGCACAGTTGGCCCTTCGGGCTGCCAGGGCACACCGCTGTCTCATGTTCAACTTGCCATCAACCACAAGCCCCAGATCCCTTTCCACAGGGCTCCTCTGCAGTCCCTCATCCCCTATTCTGTACACATATCCAGAGTTGCCTCGTCTCCTTGCTCTTGTTGAAGGCCATGCAGTTGGTTTCCCAATGTTAAACCCGTACTGGAGGCACTTCTGCAGCATTGTTATGGTGCTTGTCCAAAGAAGCTTCACAAAAACATATCCACTACCTATGAACATCTAATAATTGCTAGTAAATAAAATGCTACAGTAAGTTACACAATGAAAAATACAGCTACTGTTTCTTTCTAGGTTTCAAGTTTGGTCTCCAGCAGTCTCAGAGAATGCTAAAGACAGAGATTTAAAAAAGAAATATTAATGCACTTATTCAATACTTCTTTCTTTTTAGGGTAATAAAACAGCATTTTACTGTTCACATCCTCTCTCACTTTATTGGATTGCAGAACACCATTTCCAGCAGTACTTGCAACAGTGCTGGGGAAGATCTTTCCTCAAACCCTTCTTGTTAGGAGGTTGTTAACATCTGTTAAATGAGTTTTGGCCTAGTAAAGACCAGCTAATTGGTATGGCTTGATAGACAACAAAATAGTCATGGATTAAGCATTAAAAATGCCCTGCTTACATTTGTTGTGATAAAGGAAAAAAGACGTGAGTCCTTACTCTGCAAATAAACCTTTTCAGCATAATTCCATTTTTATAGTAAAAACAGAAAAGCTTATGTATTATATTTTGATTACATTTTTTTTAACAACAATTTTAGCAAAAAACCTGCCATTAAAAACTCAGGGAAAAAAGTCTACATAGCAGGCAAAACAACTTAAGTAAGAGAAACAGAGAAATTCGAGCAACACAAAAACAAAAAAATGTCAGCTAATAAACAAGTTATGCACATTACAGGAGAGAAAGAACTATAAAAGAATGCAATTTAAAGATGGATGAATACAACATATCTTATAATAAGCGCTTTGATACTAAAAAATGGACCTGATCTTCAAGAAAAGGGTTTTTTAAGGCATTCAAGGAGAAGCTTTTGCAAAAATTGTAGAAACTAAAAGCAGAACTCAGATACCCAAGATTTCAGAGCAGGACTTGGAAGAAACAGAAGCATTTCAGCCTTCAAAGTATAGAACTCTTTCTTTACAGTGGGGGAAAAAAGTGCATTTAGGCATTTCTAAATATCACAGATTAAGTTTTCCACAAAAACCACAGACTCTTTTTGAAGTTCTGCAATGAAGAATGATATTTACTGTTTTTAATTATACAGTTTCTTTCCCTACCTTCACGGCTTCGAGCCATTATTATTAGTTGGCAAATCACATTAATCATTTCTTGAAGTAGCGCAGGACTCTTTTTCAGGATAAACTGCTGATCTGCAAAACAAAACTTGCTGCAATTATGTTGCACTTCTATTATGAAAAACGTGAATAGTTTACGGGGCAAAGTGAATGAAACGGGCATTAAACTGTGCGGTCTTCATTTGTATTCATTCTTGTATTTCTGAAAAAAATACCACTTTATTCTCACTGAAGTATCTATAGTATTCCTTAGCAAAACAGGAAAGAACAACTGCTAAGAAGGAACAAAAATTTTATAGACAAGACAAGCAGCTTCCACACAAAGTACTTACTAGATAAAACAAAGAAAGCAATGGGATGTCACAGACAATTTATCCTTTAGGTAATCTCGTATTTTTAAAAGTGGGATTTTAAAGTGAAGCACCAATTTGGGGAAAAAAACAACATGACTTGTAAAGTACAATCTGGTTAAAAATAAAGAATGATGAGGTTTTAAGAACAATTAATACCTCAATAGCAAGGAAGGGGAGGGATTTTTAGTGGAGATTTAAATTGATCAAATTTTCTTTTTTGTTTTCAAAAGAGAAAATGAACCAAAAAGCCCTTATTGTTTGTTTTAATTTTGAATTAAAATATAGAATATCTCAAGTTTACTGGTCAGTCTTAGAAACCACTACTGTCAAGGTTTAAAGGAAAGTGAAAAATTTCTAAATTAATTTATCTGAATATTCACAAGCACGAAGAACTGCAAAATAGAAAACTGAAGCTCATACGCAATTGATATTTTAAAGTTTTAATTTCATCTCCCATGCTTTATTATAGTGGAAGGGAGGAAAAAAAAAATGAATGGAAATGTTAGAGAGCAATACTAAGCTTGTCCTTAATTTCTTTACTCTGAAAAAGAAAGATACTTTATATGTCAAATCTCTTTTTGTCTACTACAAAGAAAAAAACATTTTTAATGAAGTCACTTTTGCAGCCAAGAAGCATTAGTGACAAGGATACTAGTATTACTGGGCTATCAAGAGAATGATAAAATGCTAAGTAAACGTTTTCAAGGATAATTCAAATTGAAAAACAAAGTGCTCCATGTTTAAATTATTTAGCAGAAATCCATGCAACTTTTTAATGGATAAAATCTACATTTATGAGCACTGTAGCAAGCAATTTGTTGTTCCAACAGTGTCTGATTAGATCCATTACCTTCTTCAAGGGTGTCAGGAACTTTCATTCTGGCAAGATGAGTCAACAATAGAACTCTGGCTTTCAGGCTGTAAGGGCAGGTAAGTGGAGGTTCATTCTTCTTTAAATTTATGCCACCAATTTCTCTGATTAGCTAAAAAAGAAAAAATAATTAAACAAATGGCTATTTCAGTGCCAAAGAAAACCAAACGTGAGGAGATTATTTTACAAGGAGAAAAATGTTACATTCACACATGCAAGCTTTCAAGTAATTTTTCCCTGAAATGATCTGTATGGATGAACATTGGCCATTTTTTTTTTATAATACAGCTCCAAAAAGTCAAAAGTTATTTTTCATTGTCTTGTTTCAATTGTGGAGGGAGGAGAAGAGATTTGCATGCAAAAAACTTGCCTTCAGTGAGCACTGAGTAAATTTATATTGCTTGCTCAGTATTTTAACAATCTGATACTATTGCCAAGAGTTACTAGATTCAGCCATATTGCTAGTTGTTTATACTACACTGAGTATGCACCAGTAACAGAATCACCTTGAGACTCTTCACTCATCTAAGATCCAGCCAGCTTCCTCAGAAATACTCTCAAATATCACAGAAAGAAGGAGGTTTATAAGCCTAAATTCTCTGAAGGCTGAAGATCAAGTACTTTAACTTAATTACAAATGGCTCCTACTTGGAAAATGCACAGTGTTCTTTATTCAGGATGACCTAATTTGATCCTGACCAGACCAAGATGCACAGTTCAAACAGGTCTCTCACCTGAGTTTGCTGAAGACCCTGGAGAGAGAGGCTGCAAAGCTGAGTAACTGAAGTTCATAGTTATAAGAATCAAGACAACCCAGAAGCTTCACTTTTTAGGTCAAGTCACCTGAGGAGAGATTGAGGTTCCAAAATCTCTGTCCACAAAGGGAAGTTAAGATATCAACAGGCAGGCTACGCTGACCTTTAACTAGACTTTCCCTACGACTTGTAAAAAAAAAAAAACAAAAAAAGATCTTTAAACAAGAAGTTCCTTATAAACACATTCTGGTGTAACACACCAGTCCAAGAGAGTAAAACTTTGATAAGAAATGTTTTACAAAAAGTATCAATATCAGGTTTATGAAAAAAGGTGAAATCAAAATGGGAACAATGACAATGGCCCAAAAAGCAGGATGCACTATCAAAAATGATTAGCAATATCTCTCTCACTGATACTTCAGAGACTTGTATTGGCATGTACTAAGAACTAAAGAACACAGATGACACTGATGACTGGATCTTTAGAAATCAAACAAAATTCAGGAGCACAAAACGTAAGGTTGACAACTGCATAGTAACAAGAATTAAGGCTTGAAGATTACATTAATCCACCCAAGTGAAACAGTTGTGGAAAACAGTATGCTTAAAGTTATTCCCCACAGAAATGCAGGGAATGCAACTGAGGCACTGCTGAGACTTAACGTGGAATACTGTGGGAAGTTCAGGTTAGCCAAAGTGAAAAGTAATGTAAAATTTAAAAATATATCAGTGAACAGTACCCCATTCAGCACATGGCAGGATGAGGGAAATGAAGAGCCCCTTAGGAAACTGTGTTGAAAGACAGCAGCTGTCTTAGTTCAACAAAATGAAGGCAAAAAGAAAACAAACAGCTTATTGTTTCTGTCTATAAATGCATTAAGGATATGCACAGCAAGAATAACTTAAACTCAAGAATAATGATGACAAAAACTACAGATATAAATTTGTCACAAACAAGACCGCTAACCACTAGAACAGCAAGTTCTGGAACAAGAGGCTTGACTGTCTTTTAAATGAAAAATGACCAAATGTAAAGGGCTTGTACAATGCCAGTGTTTGCAACAGCACAGGAGAAGACTTGATGATCAAGATGATCTTCCCCAGCCACATGCTCTCAAGCAAAATGCTGGCTGAAAAAAAAGAAAAAAAGAAAAATACCTAACCATAATTCCAGCTCCTTCTCAAAGTCTACAAGAGAAGATGAAGAATTTGTAAGAGATGAGGACAGTTAAGTAAGGAGATATCTTAGTCTATTTTATTTGTTTTAGAGTATGAAAACATATTTATGACTTGAAAATCTCACTGTGTGCATGCAAACTTTTAATCAGTATGAATACTCTCCCTCATTTTGCTATTTTTAAGTGGAGCATTTTGTTTACTGTGCTTTAAACCAAAGTGCCAGTCTCCGATAAATAATATTTCCTAATCTTTGCTAGCAATCATTATTTGTCACAGTACATATTACAGTATCTTTGCTAGGAAGACAGAATGGAAATGAAAAAAGGCAACCAGGAGGGAATTGATATTCATGGATGAATCTTTATAATATTTCAAGACATTATTACTTCAGACAAGATCATGATTTTATTTCAATATTAACATATTTATCCAAACCTGTGCTGCTGATTTAACTGGTTTTAGTTCTAAATACTATCTAAGGAACTATTAAACAGCAATCATGTCTGAGGACTGATACTTAAATTCATTATTTAGTCCACTGCTCCTCCAAAAAGCAATCCAATTGGTTGTATACTAAATCAATTCTATCAGTATTAAGCTTTACAATCAGTTAATGTTACTTTTTTTTTCTAATTCTAAATCAAGTCTAGCTTCTAATTCGTACTTCTGAAAAAGTACAGATGCAATCTCAACAAAGTTAATGCCTTGAGAACTTGAATTCCGCCAAATGGTCGAACAAGTGTGCCATTTCCCTCTTCCCTTGAAGGGGTCAGTTAGTTGTAAAACATCTCTCAGTGTAACTAACCTGTGGTATCTGAATGTTGTCTGCTGGTCTGCTTGTAGCGTCTTTATTATACTGAGGATCAAATTCAGATGCTCCTGCTAAAACCATGATAAGCCCTACAAAGATGAGGGAGGTATACAGGAAAAAAAATATCAGTAATATATTACGCTACTGAGTGATTTGTTCAGAAATCTCAGCCACAAAAGTTAATCTACTCTTTCCCCAAAAACTATGAATATTCATGTTCTCTATTTAGTGGATCAGTTTATACTGTTACAGAGCAAAGCTGGCATGAGCAAATGCCTGGCACAAAGTAACTGAGATAACTCAAGACTCCATTTTGCACGGCATCAAACAATAAATGTCTTCACAGAACCATAGCTAGGTTTCATTAGGACTGGCAGACATCACTGTACTGCAGTTTGATCATTACTGCATGCTCTCAGAATCGCTTGCCTCAGCAATATATATGTTTGAGGCTGCACCACAGTGTGTATACCAGGGGGAAAATAAGAGAAAAAAAATTTAAACTCCATTTTCAGTTCAAGTGACATTGAGAATTCACCATTCTTTTTCCTTTTAATGATTAAAAGAGCAGTTCAATGAAAACCCCTGCAAACAAATCCCATGAAGATAATGCATTGGTCCTTTTCTCGCAGAAAATACGATTAGGAAAATCCATAGTACCCCAAAATATCTTTCATTATCTAATTAAGATTAAAAATCAGCCAAATTGGATATTCTAGACAGCTTTCTGCTCATAATTGTATCAGACACTTCTGCCATAGCAAACAAGAGAAAATCCAACTTGTCATTTGCTCCAGTTACTGTACTTTTTCAGCTACAGTTATTCAAGCTTATTTCTTAAATTTTCATCAAGTTCTTCTCTGAGCAATCAGACTTATTTTGCCAGTTGCAGTGCTCAGTGAGTTCCACCTATTAACAAGTAAACAAGTTCTCTGAGCATTAGCTGCCATTTTTGTTATTATTTACTTCCCCAGCAGAGTTTAAGAAAGAGCTTTAGACAAATCTAAATACTATTTGAGCTTCACAGATGTAGATGTTATAGAAAACAAGTCTTATAATCTTTTTTGTCTTAAAACCTGAAATAAAATCTAAAACAAACCAACTCATGCAGATTTGTCTCGCTGTTTCCCTAGCCCAGTTTGATTAGTCCAGCCTAAGTCTTGAGTTTTGGCACTGATACCTCACCAGTGTGAAGTTCATAACCAAGCAAAAGCAAAGCAAATTCACTATGTGATTTAAGTCATCTCTCTAGAAAATTTTCTTCACCTGCAAAAAAATGAAGTTTGAAGAAACGCTCTGAAAGAACCAGAAACAGTACCTTAATGTAACAAAAGCTTACAAAGCAAAAGGATTTTAACACCAACTGGCATTTCCAGATGAACACATCAGGATGTCAAGATGCCTTTTACTTACGTTTCATGTCCATATTCCGTGTTTTATAGACAAAGTAGGTATATATTTGAGTTGTCCGAATGAGAATCTGATCTCCACTATATCGTATCGATCGGTACCACCAGGAACCCTGAAACATTTTGTATGAACAACACAGTGTCAGCCACAATGGAGTATCAAAATAGTTACACAAGATCATCTCATACTTGTTCATAGGTAGCCTATACCTCACCAAAAAAAAAAAAAAAAAAGAGACTAAGCCTAAACAATTTTTCTTACATTAAGGTCAAACGAAGTTCAGAAAGAAGAAAGAAAAAAATCCTCTCCAAAATGAACTTTAAACACGCATCAATGTATTCATCTGAAAGATTCTGAAGCTAAAAATTTTTGGACAATTTTTAGCCTAGAGATTCCCCCTAGCACATGCACACACATACACATACATACACAGTTTTGTTTATTTATGGTGTTATTTTAATGAATCTACTGAAACTACCAGTTACAAAGAAAGTAGTATCGTGCAACAGCATTCAAATCAAATTCAGTTTAGGCTGATTATGGCCTAAACCAAGACCAAAAAGGGAACTTTCATTCTGAATTATTTTTCTGCAAATTCTCTTGAAGCTACCCAGTTAGAATATGCTTTTGAGAAGGGGGATTTAGAGTGGTTTAAATTCCACCCTCAATGCCATGGGGAGGCCCATCTTCTGCTAGAGGAGTTTGGAGGTAACCCAACATCAGCCTAAGCCATACCCCCTTAAAGATGACCAAAGCTTTTTCCCAAACCTTCGGAAACACTCCAGTAATTCCCTCATAATCAGTACACCAGTGACTTCAAATTATAGAACTCACTGAACAGCATCCATAATTTTAAGAAAAGTGGCATGGAAGAGTATAAGATGCAATCTGTTCATTAAAATTCTCTCTGTAAACAAAGCTCAATAACCTGAGAAAAACATCCAAGATAAATCTCCATCTGGTGTAAAGTTTTTTAGTTATTATGAGTGAAAAGTAGCAAGCAATGAAGTAGTAATCAATGGTTACTACTATTAATTTAATAGGCAACTGCATTAACTCCCATAGCACAGTGAGGACTCTGCAATTTACTTAATTATTTGGAAAACATTCTCCTCATAAAAAGTGTGTTCATTTGCTGGTTTTGAATAAATTAACTTTGATTCTTCCATGAATAGATGAACCTTCACACAGAAGAATACAGAACTTCTACAAAGTTTTTCTACAGAATAATTTGTATTATAATCCCAAGGATTCCAAGTTTTTTGTCCAATTAAGTACCAGTACAGGAAGCGAAACATTAACAAATTCTACATGAATGAGACTGCCCTAGAAGTCCTACCTGCTTTTGCAGAAGTAGCTTATTATCTCACCCCACATATGAAAGCAGAACATTATTTAAATACTTTGGTCAACAGAAGTCTATAAAGAACTGCATATCAGTATTTTCCCTTTATACATCTGGATTCAAAGGGTGAACTAGCCTTATTTTATTTAAGATGCCTATCGCGGATATGAAATGACTACACTGTAGTTAACTTCGGCTTCTTTATTGATTCATAAAAGAGAAACAGCCCTATTAAAGGCATGAATCATTTTATATGTCTACTTTAGAATTAAATGATAAAATAGCTTGCTCCATAAAAATGTCTGTTCCTCTTCACCGACTATAAAAGAAATTTACAATGACAAGTTTGAATGCAGAAGTCTACATCTGGTACAGAGACAAGAAGAGGCAGATTGTTTTTTGATCCTGTTCAGGATATTTTTTTCACAACAACAGAACGGATGTTTACTTTCACTTGAGCTATGATAAACCTGCTATAAATCATTAAAAGTACACATGTACAAAAAAAGCATCAACTCATGCCAACTGAAACCCCAAAAGAAAAGAAAAATATGTAGGTAGACATCTCATGCTGCATTTTAGACTCCATACTCAATTCCTCGTTGAAAACAGTGTATTTGAAATTTATTACACTAGATCCTCAAAGATGCAGAAACGCTCCCTAAGACAAGGGAAAATGCCAAGCTAATGTCCTGTACACAAAGACATGAGCATTTCTCAATAGACCGGCAGAATTTCTCAAATGAAAATCTCTTCCCAAAGAGAAGGAAGGTTTAGAAATTCCATTTTCTGAGTCTGAGAGTCATTTTCTGAGGATAAGGGACCGTGGTCAGAAGCGATACCAGAGCCCTGAAATATCACTCATCTTGCAATTGATTCCTAACACAAAGAAATGTTAAGAGCAGACATTTCATAGTGTATGGAAGATAAACAATTAAAACTACGAAAATAAAGGCAGTCAGAAGAAACCAAAGAGACAACTTGTTCCACAAATAGAAATCATTCCCGTACCAACAGCTAAAAACATCTTTGTCCTGGCTCTACTGTAACACTACTGAATAAACTCTCATTTCATCAAATTATATTAATTATCTTGTGACACATGACTGAAAGGACAAGATAAATTACCTAACCCAATCTCTAACTCTTGTGACTATCTGCTGTTTTCTTAACAGTTAGTCCTCTTTGATCACAGCACTGCATTATTACTTTTTTTTAATAAACACTACAGCAGCTGTACTTTTTCCATAAAAAACTGAAGCTCTCTCACCATGAAAAGAAAGAATGAGCAAGTCCACTAATGTCCAAGCTGTTCACAGCTTGTTTAAAGAGAGTAGGATATCAATCAGATAATAACGCTTACCACAACAACTGGAAGAATAACCATAAATGCTAGCCCATATACAAGCAAAACCTAGGGGAAAAAAAAAGAAATCACATTAGGAACTTCAGTTTCTTAATGCCACTCTTGTTTATCTCATAATAAGATCAAGCAGCATTATCACAAACCTACTACAAGTTAAAATAATCTTATTGCATTCAGTTATTTCTGAAGAACAACTTAAAAGTAATACAATCTGCTGGGTAGAGTTTAAATAAGAAGTATTTGTTTAGCTAAGTAACCATTTAAACCATCCATTTAAGTCTTCGTGGGTTTATTTAATTATTACAGAGTTGGTAACTAAATTGTGATGCAGTGGACAGAGATGATAAATGTATAAGGAGCAAGCAGGCAAACTGAGTATGTTGCAGGAACAAAAGTAATGGAAAGAACAATCATATAGACACTAAGCATCTATAGCAAATCAAATGGAACTACAGAAATCCAGCAAGCAGAAACAATTGTGTATGTGTTTTCTCACCACAGCAAACACATGCTTCGCAGCAGGGGTGACCACAGCATCACTTAATTATCACTGCAATTAAATCCTTCAAAGCACATTAATGGTCTACTCTCAAAGGTTAGATTTAAGCTACTCTGTTACTTTTGACTCACGGAACTTGCTTCAGAGACACATTTGGACCAGAATGTCAGCACTGACATTCTACATGCTTTGACTCAAACACAGAATTAAGTACAGGCACAGGTTTTAAGGTGAACACTTGAAAACCCATCCTAAAATATAAACCTAAGTAAGTGGACTCACCAAAATTGAATTTTTCTGATCCACAATCCAAGCTGGCAAAGCTATACCAAAGCTTGTAGCTGTAGGATGAAAGAAAAGAAATTCACTCTATCATATTGAGGAAATATTTTTAAATCATGTTAAGTCTACTAAAAAAAATAAATCACTCATGTTTATGTTAAAGTAAAATCCTAACAAATTTCACTAAACAAAAACACAAATTAGAAATATACTCAAGTATGCAATGAAATTATAAGCGCAACATCTGAAATCCCAATGATTTTATCTTAGCATTTTGCAATGAGACAGACATGCAAGATTTATTAGCATAAAAGGAAAGAAAGATTTTGCAGGTAGAAAGGCTTATAAGCTCAGGCTCATAGAGCTTTCCACAGCTTAAATATAGATCAGTAAACAGATAAATTGAAAAAAGAAAAAAAAAAAACCAACAGCAAAACCCCACAACTTTAATAATTTCCAGGACCTACATTAAACCCCCCCCATCTATAGTATAAAAAATAAATTTTTAAAAAATCATTTCCTCACTACCAGCAGTGATCAATGAGTTATATCACCTTGAAGTAGGACAGACTAGGAACTTCTACATACTTAGAAATTACTGATAGTGTTTCCAATAGGTTCTGACAGCCATTCACTCAGATAACCAGTTATTATGCACAAGTCTAACACAACTTTTAAGAAGTCCTTCAGATGAAAACTACTATTTATCAGAAATCAAACTCAACATCTGCCCAGCACAAATCTCAAGCTTAAGAGTTCAGTGGAATAACACTGAGTGAATTTGCTGCAGTATGTTATAGGAAACGCCCTGGTTGTTATATAGAATCTGATGGTACTTCCCTAACTTTAATGGTTATGCATTTTTAGAAGAACATATTGTAAATGTAACAAGTCTTTTACTGGTGGTATTGTGGGACACTAAACTTGATACTTTTGATCGTTAGGATCATAGCTCCAAATTGTCTAGGAATAGAACATTCCAATACAAAAGCTCTTTCTCTTCTGTTTGGATAATCTCCTTGCTTCCTACTATGCTCATCAACATGAAACACCAGCAAATACTCAGGGGAAACAATTTACAATTTATATTCCTAAAGCGTGTATTTTTATTCTCCAGGTTTATCTATCTGCTTTTAAACACTGTGCAAATGATTCTGCACATGAAGTATTTTACTTAAAGGAGCAACTCATATTGAAGATGTGATAAACTTGTTGGCCTGTCTCTAACCTTCATTCCAATTCATTTGGACAGGGAATGGAATACTGCTTGTCCTTCTTTTGTGCTAGGCACAGAGAGTGGGATGCACCTCATCTAACTTTAGGCACATAAGATGTGCTACGCCTCATCCCAGAACATACCTGCATACCTGTTTCCCTTCTTTGACTAGACAGAACTAAAAATCAGAGTACATAACCCAGGTTCATTTGTTTACATTAGAGTGCAAATGAAAAGATTAATTTCATTAAATGAGAAAGAAAGCTCCTCACACAGCAGTGTGGAACAAGGTTACATAAGATAAGAGAAGGAGAATTTCAGGCTTCTTCCAATCCTTCAGATCAAGCAACAATGCAAGACCTAGTAGCAAAGCAGAGAACTCTCACTGCACAGGCTGAGTTAAGGTTTCAGTAGAGTAGAAGGCCTAGAAATAAACTGTGTGAACTCCTGTCCTATGAAAGAATCACTTCCCTTTGCCATTCAAGAATCATGAGTTCCTAAGTTAGCGAAATCTTCCTCTGAGCAAACCATACAAGGATCTTCTCACCTTCAAAATCTTATCTGCTTTTGGACAAATCTTGTTTTAAAGTCACAGCATCAGGTCGCTTAAGTACTCTGACATACAGTCTAACTCAAATTCCTGGGCTTTGGCAAAAATAAGTTAATAGCTTCTGGATGGAAAAAATCAATAAAGGCCTTAAGAAAGCTTTACCATAATATTAACAGTGCCACTGTGCTGATGATGACAGCATTTCTCAAGCAAGATCTTACTTATATTTTGCAGCAAGAGCGACAGTCCTTCCACTTGCTTGGTAAGTAAATAAACCTTAGTTAGAAACTGAAAGAAATGCCCTATGTAGTAAAACACAGCTACCACTTAAGTCCATGAGAAACGCCTTTATCAGTGTACGATTCAGTTGTTTTTCTTGAAGATTCAGGGACTATTTTATTTTCTTCTAAAGTGAATATCCCATACTGACAGACATAATTTGAGAAAAGATTTTCCAGCACATCTTTCCCTCGTGCATTAAACTGTAAACTCATTCACTGTTTTCAAGTTGGCCATAACTCATTCTATGCAGATATGCAGTATGACAGTCCCTCAAACTGCATGGCAGCAAAAACTAGACCTCCAATCTGTGAAGATCTAATTAAATTGAAGGTTTCCTTTTTGCTCACAATGAGTATTAGAAGGAGCTAGAAATATGTAATACTCTTCCTTGCACATAGTACCCAACTGTTACAAGGATATTATGCAAGTGACTTATGGAATTGTAAATAGAAGAGAAAAATCTAACTTTCAATCCTATATTGATTTAGTTTGGTTCACCTAATCCATAGTTTTAATAGACCATCACCAGGATAATTCCCATGAAACTACCTACCCAGGAACAATACACCATCTTAGGGATAATCACCAGGATTCAACCTATCTATGACAGTGGCAGATACACTCAAACAGTACAACTTCCAGCAAATGGGAGGCAAATGTATATACAGTATTTATCTAAATACACACACATCCTCACATATGTCCCCTTTAAATATGTCTACTGCCTTATGGCTAGCAATTTATTTTTACATACGTTGATAGTGTATGTTTATAAACACAAAAAAGAAGTTTAAAATGACAAGTTTCTGAAGACTAATGGACTGTTTTCTGCTTAAAACTCCTATGACATTGGAAATTCACTATAGGTACTTAATGAAAGTGGCATATTAATAATAAAAAAAAAAATCTGTTTTTTCTAATAAAAGTTAAAGAAACTTAAAAGTAAACTCTATCCTGACTTTTCATTCCTCCCACCACCAGTGCCAGTTTTACATGCAAAGAATTGATCAAACGTATCTTCAAAGCTAAGGAAAAATATATTCTATATACACTAAGGTTGAAGCGCTTCTCAAATGAATAGGTAATACACATCTTAATAAATTCAAAATTTAGTGAACAGAAGAGACAGCACTTTTGTCATTCATAGTCGTTACCTTGTGGTCCATCTGGATTTCCAAATTCTTCCCAGTTTTTTCGTGATTCTTCATCAGTCAAGCTAGTTTTAAGAAGAAATACTAAGTTATTACAGAAGTTAAGAAATTTCTTTAAGTCATTAGCATATGGAAACTTTAAAATGTTGCATTTTACTTTCTTTCAGAGATGGTTTGACAAACTAAAAAACTTTTATTGAAGTTCTGAAAAACAATGTTGCTGCATTCCCATATTATACACAGGCAATTTTTTTTTTCTTAGCACTCTGACAGCAAAAGAAATCAGACACAAAAGCGTGCAGCCTCTTACAGTAAAAGAGAATGATCACATTTCACTTTTGTGAGATTGACTGCTCACTCTCAAGAAAAAGCACCTTTCAATGCCAGTTTATAGTACAGCAAGCTTCAAAAGACAACGAAGGTTAAAGAAGTTATCTTTCGGAGGCAAGAAGGTGAATGTTCAAGATGAGTTGATAATGCAGAAGTTGTTTGTAGGGACTTTTATTCTCTTACTCTAGACTTTTAGCCCCTGATAGCACCCCTGATTTGTTTGCTTATCTGTTGTTGTATCTTTCCCTTTTGGAAGTATCTAGTTTCAAATCAATGAAGGCAGATCTTACCGTTCCTATGCCTATTCTATATTGACATTTTTTTGCCAACAGATTATCTCAAGAAGAATCCCTGTTACTACAAGCAAGTAGGAAGTTTCTGCTTTAGGAAACACCACTGCACATTTGCTATACAGAAGACTTTGTCAGAAAAGAAATCCAGTGAGTCAGAAATGACCTACTCATTTTTAAGTCTCATCCTTATTAACAAGCATAACTATTGAGCATGTATTCTTTCCAGACAACAGATCTAAGGAAATCTGGTGTCGTTTTCTTTAAGATACACCTCTGCCATCATTGTTGCACAAGTATAAAACTGTACTCACCAAGCATTTGATTGCTAGATTGCAAAATTTAAAGGTGAGATTTTTCAGGAGTTTAGACAGCAGTATGATAGTCTTCTATTGAAGAGATTCCATAGTGATGCAGTGGTTTAAAAGCAGAAAGAATAAATTCAAAACTACTCAAAGTGAGCATGGTGTTGGCTTCCCACCTCAATAAGATCAACCAGATAAACAACTGACTTAAAACTAACTTGCTAGGTCCTTGGATGATCGTTATATCAAGAAGAAAAAAACAGCATTATAAGAATCAAACCCAGATTTTTATTATGGATAACTTGATTTTTCTAAAGGGCTTTCTTTTACGCTGAATTCTAATATTGCACATCTTCACTTGGATTTGAAAAAAAAAAAGAAGAAATGCACAAACAGAAGTTTGACCAAGAAAATATTTCAGAGAAAAAGAAGTTTCTAGGATTCAGGTTTTAAGAACTTCATAGATAATATGAAACAGTCACTGAGGCAAAAAAGAGGTCTGCAAGCCAAGTACAAAGGAAAAGGGATGTGACAGAGCCGAAAGAAAACAATCAGAACCAGAATGAAGCACCTCTACTGCTAGATGGGAACAGGATTAGAATGCTGCTTCTTACTGTGGCTTTACTATCAGATGAAATGAACAGCACATTTATTGTCTAAGGGATGCTTTAGAGTGGTCACAACAGGGTTTGTTGCTTAAACACTGCAACACTTTTTTTGTTCTTTGTCATCTTTAAGATTCAGCCTGTGTCACAGTCGAAGCACTTTTCCTAGCTGACATGAAAGTTAAATACAAGGAACTAATACCTGACATTATTGTCACAGCTGCTAAACAAACAAATTATTCTTCCTAGCTTGTACACATAACAGAATCTAGTCACATTTTGACTTATTTTGTTC
This sequence comes from Chrysolophus pictus, assembly GCA_037305975.1. Lineage (NCBI taxonomy): Eukaryota > Metazoa > Chordata > Aves > Galliformes > Phasianidae > Chrysolophus > Chrysolophus pictus. Next base: position 43,665,112 of record CM074578.1, read on the forward strand.
TGTTCATTATATATCCAAAAACATATTCTCTGGCTGCTTAGGTCACCCCTGTTATTACCTTACAGGTTTAATCCTTCTAGTGTTTTTACAGGCAGAAAACAAACTTACGCTGCATATGCCTTAGCAATCCTCATGAACATAACTTCATCTCCTCCTTTATCTGGATGGTATTTTAGTGACAATGCACGGTACTGCTTCTTGATTTCTGATATACTTGCTCCCTTAAAAAAGAAAGTTTTATGTTATTAATAAATATTGTAAATCAAATCATTATTCTATATGTGTATTCTAAAGCATATCATGCAATATTCATCTCAATCACTCATGTTTAAAGAATTATGTCCTAACATGATATGATCATGAAACTACATATGCATTTAGTAGAAACGCTATTATAGTGTTTTCTAATAACATTTATATAATCATTTTACTTTTAAATCAAGTTAGAAGCCACAGGCTAGCAAAAAAGATATTCAGATAGTTGAATATTGTTGTTTTTTTTTTCCTGTGTTACTTATCCATTTATATTTAAAAAATAAGGCTTTTATATCAGTTTAACAATTCTGATTTTTCCCTGAACATACTGAAGAACACAAAGAATTCTTAATTTACAGTAATCCTCTATTTAAGCAAAGAGTTCATAAATCAAGTATGAAGGTTCCCTTGCAGCTTGCAAGTCTTGTCTATCACAAGAGCAATTTATAGCCCTGCTACTTAAGACTGCCTTTGACTAGAAATATCCTATCCACAAATTATTTCAAACTTCTCAAATAAAGGGAATACATTACTAATGGCTGAGAAAAAGATCTTTATTGTATCACCGCGCATTGCTAGATGCCACCAGCACAATCCCACGTACACTAGTTTTCAGGTTGGGCTGGGAAGTTCATTAGTCAAGTAAACTCATACAATTTCAACACAAGTGCAGATAAAGTTTTTCCACTAAGTTCTTTACACAACCATCACCGACAGAGCTCTTCAACACCTGGTGGTCTAGCAGGCTGAAGCGTTTAATAAGCATACAAGAAGTTACTTTAAAGTGATTACACTGTTTCAACAAATTTAAGCCAGAAATTAACCTACCCTAAGGCTTCATTTGCTACGTTACTTCATGTCTTTTTATACAATGTATCTATTATTTTCCATTGCTATTTTAACAGTATGCCTGCCTCATTTGCAGTACAGGATGAATTTAATTTGCAATAAATCAAACTGAGTAAGAACAGTCATTTCAATACTATACAAAAAAGGGTCAGATTAGTAGCACAAGCTAGAAAGTGCAAAAATACAGAGGATGTGAGTGCAAAGAAGAAAATTATTGCACACCAGTTTTCAAGTGCTTGCATCTTCAACCCTTTCATCAATTTTTAGGAAACAAAGTTCATTGTATTTGGTTTTGTTGACTTATTTTTTGTTTCTTTTTTTTTCTTTTTCTTTTTTTTTTTTTTAACCACGCCAATGTTTTCATTATGTAATAACACTTCAACAACTGTATAATACATCAGCAGGGCTGGCAATGACTCTAATGGTTCTACATGGGTAGAAGGAGAAGGTGGATGTAAACTTTCACACAGGCTGAATCAAGAAGTTTTTTGAAGAGACGTAACAGACATTCTCTGATAGCATAAAAACATCAAGCACCACCATGTTCTGAAATCTTCAATTCTACTAAACAATTCTACTTCAACTGATGCATCTTCATACTCATCTCTTCATCCATCTTTTAATGTCTCTAGTTTTAATTCAGCTTTCTTTTTGCTCTACCTACGTACACAGAGCATTCCAGTATTGGTTTCTTCATCTGAATAAGAAGCATGTGACTTGATTACACTAATAAATTTTCTATAATAAACATCAAGTTAGAATTGAGTACATACACACCTTTTTCCCCCTCTGCGTTATATAAATGTGCTAAAGAATACAACAGAAAACCCACTAATGACCTACTCTCTTGACAGCTTTGCTTAACCAAAGTTAACCCAGAAATAGGGATGTGGATTTGATGGGTGGACCACCCCATAGATAAGAAATTGTTTGAAAGGCCACAGACAGAGGGTGGTCATCAATGGCTCTATGTCCAGGTGGAGGCCGGTAATGAGTGGCGTCCCCCAGGGTCTGTCTTGGGACCGGTGCTCTTTAACATCTTTATCAATGACATTGATGATGGAATCGAGTGCACCCTCAGCAAGTTTGCTGACGACACCAAGTTGAATGGTGCGGTGACACGGTGGAAGGAAGGGATGCCATTCAGAGGGACCTCAACGGGCTTGAAAGGTGGGCCCGGGTGAACCTGATGAGGTTCAATAAAGCAATCCCAGGCATCCATACAGACTGGAAGGAGCGGTCCTTGAGAGCAGCCCTGCAGAGAAGGACCTGGGGATCCTGATGGATGAATAACTTAACATGAGCCAGCAGTGTGCTCTTGCAGCTCGAAAAGTAAATGGTATCCTGGGCTCCATCAGAAGAGGAGTGGCCAGCAGGGACAGGGAGGTGATTGTCCCCCTCTACTCTGCTCTCGTCAGGCCCCATCTGGAGTACTGCGTCCAGGACTGGAGTCCCCAGAATAAGAAAGACAGAGAGCTGTTGGAGAGGGTCCAGAGGAGGGTCACAAAGATGATCAGGGGACTGGAGCACCTCCCCTATGAAGACAGGCTGAGGGAGCTTGCGCTTGTTCAGCCTGGAGAAAAGAAGGCTGCGGGGTAAACTCATTGCAGCCTTTCAGTACCTAAAGGGAGCCTACAAACAGGAAGGGAATCAACTCTTTGAAAGGGCAAGGGGACAAGGGGAAGTGGTCTCAAGTTGAGGGAGGGAAGATTTAGGTTGGATGTTCTTTACAGAGAGAGTGGTGAGGTGCTGGAACAGGCTGCCCAGAGAGGTTGTGGATGCCCTATCCCTAGAGGCATTTAAGGCCAGATTGGATGGGGTCCTGCGCAGCCTGGTCTAGTATTAAATGGGGATGTTGGTGGCCCTGCATGTGGCAGGAGGGTTGGAGACTCATGATTCTTGAAATCCCTTCCAACCCTGGCCATTCTGTGATTCTGTGAAATAGGAACATTTAAACTGCACAGTTCCAACAGATACCGTTCAATAGTAAAATGCATCTTGCTCCTGTGTGTCAGCAGAAAAGTTGAGTTAGCAATCAGTCAATTCATAGAGGAACTGAGCAGAGGTTGAATTTAACTTGCCTCCACATTTTACAAGCAAGCCTTGTTCTACTGGACTAGCTAGAAACGGACTGAAACTTACATATCTGCTGTAATGATTTTCACAGTACAGAAAAGCAGTATCAGCAATGTCTAACCCTGTACTGACAAGCTACGTCGTTAATGGCAAGAGATGTATTTATGAATGTTCATATTCATACTAAGCTTTTCCCACACTAACAGTACACATCAAGTTTAATCAAATGGGTACACATTCAAAGTTGTTCCTTATTCTTGTGTCAAGCTGTATTCAGAATGCATTTCCATAACTGGAGAGTATAACATGCCACATTTCAGAACTGAAATGATGACTTCATTGATACTCAAAAGAGTAGGAAATAATTACCCTAAGTAGAGAATTTGCTCGAGGTACTGCAGTTAAGAGGAAAAGAGTTTGACAAGACCTTGAGTTTAGTAGATGCCCAGCAGGTCTATTTGTCTCCTCCAGATACGTAACTTATAGTCATTCTTAATCAGACTTTCAACATAAGAGTGTTGCAGATCTGCTTTCTACAGAAACACTACTTTTTTTTTTCTTTTTTTTTTTTTTCAGTTTAATAAGCCAATTGACTTGTATCACTATTTAGAATTTGTGGTTTTCAATACTCCATTCACAGATGTAACTGAGACTCAGCGTAACCTTTACTACAGCAAAATGTGGATGGCTAGATCTTATGCAGGGCATGTAAGGCAGAATGAACTTCCTTCTGTACAAAGAAATAAAAGTAACATCACAATAAGACAAAAATAAATTTTTAAAAAATACACCTAATTACATTAAGAGTCATTTGAATTTTGAAGATATTAGATGCAAAAGTCATCACAGAATATCTAATGGCAGACTTTACAGTGAACAACTGGAAGAGGGTAGATTTAGATTAGACATTAGCAAGAAATTCCATACTGAGAAGTGGCAAGACACTGGAACAAGTTGCCCAGAGAGGTTATGGATTCCACTTTACTGGAGGTATTCAAGGCCAGACTGGATGGGGCTGTGAGCAACCTGGTCTAGAGGGAGGTGTCCCTGCCTATAGCAGGGGGTTGAAACTGGATGATCTTAAAAGGTCCCTTCCAACCCAAATCATTCTATGATTCTATGAACAACAGATGTCAAAGAAAAACAAAATCATGAGATATGTTCACTGAAGTTACCGTATTAAAAAAAACTAATCAAATTCAGCATCTAGACACAAAACACTAGACAAAGCATAGAATTACAGAAATATACACTACTGAAAAATGCTGTTACTTACAGGATCCAAATGTAGAACCTCATAAGGGTTATATTCTTGATACTCTCGGTCCGTTTTGGAAACCTTGTATGCAAGAAACAAAAATAATGCCCATCCAGCAAGGAGGATTATTTTCCTGTTTGGAAGAAAGAATTTTTAACAGGTACAAATCCACTAGGTCTAGTGTAAGTCTCGAAATAACATATAAAGCCATCTGTTATCAGTCTATAAGGCACAATGTTAAAATAGCAAGAAATATTACAGAAATTTTAAAGCAGTTATGAGTATTTCAGTGATAACAGCCCTTTGGCAAAGATGAGACACTTGATTTAAAAAGAAAAAACAAAACAAAAAACAGGAAAGCCACTATCAACAAAGCCTCTTTCCATTCTTAGCTGTCTTCACCAGGTATACAATAGCATTTTGTATTTCCAAAGGATGATTTTAATCTCATCCTAGACATAGACAAATGTTATTTTAAAAAAAAAGGTGAAAAAGATCTATAGCAGAAGGTAAAATACTGAGAGTAAGAAACTAAGAACTGAAGATACAAAGACTTCAGCTTTGAACACACCTGTTCTTCACTATCGTGTATTCAAAGACATATGTTTACATATTAAATATTAAAATCAAAATATGCTGCTAGCACCACCAGTTTCTGTGAGGGAGGAACTTCGTTTTAAGAAACAATAAATGCACTGTCTACATATTTATTAGCACTGAGGCTTATAGTTTCATTTAACAGATATTTTACAAAGGACAAGGCATTCATCATTATTTCAAGCACTACTAGATAATGATTAGGTGTTATTCAAACACAGGAAATTACAAACATCTTACATAAAACAACCACAATGCAATTAATTCCAGACATATTTTTGTAAAAGATACAGGAATTGCTTTAGAGGGAAGTCATGCAAATGAAACATACTTACTTTACTGTAGGAATTATGTTTTGTTGTGGCTTTAAAAGTCGCAAGCGATACCACAAGCACCTTCCATATACATTTCTTATATTCTTTAATCGAATTTGCTCTGTGGAAAGTAACAAAAAGGATTCTGATTAATCAATCTGGCAAACATAGAATCATAGGAAGGATCCATAAAGATCACTGAGTTCAGCTTTTGGCTCCACACAGAGCAACCTAAGTGTTAAATCACCCACTGACAAGCGTTGTCCAAATGTTTAACACTGACAGGTTGCGGCCATGAGCACTTGCCACGCACTCACTTCATTCTTCAGAAGGCAGTGGAAGGTCATTTTAAGGACTAACAAAAAATCCAGTAACAGTGGAAGAAATAATGCTTTTGACCCACATAAATGATTCTCTACCTTTAATAACCACAAGAAGTTACTCTAGATTATGCTCCATGACCTAAAAGGAATCCATTATATTTTTCAATTGCCATATTTTTCAGTTGCTATCACTTCTGAATCCAGTCTTTGCTTTTCTAATATGCACTTGCAATTTCTTCTGTCATTTTATAGTCAACTGTTTCCTACTGGGGCTGCGGAGGAAGGAGAAGTTAATACTTATTTGTAAACCATGTAGTTCAGTACAAGAACATGCATTAAAAACAAGCCAGCCCACAATATTTCCTTCCATCTCCTTTCAGGACAGGACAGGATTAGAAAGAAATTGTACTTAGATTGTCACCATCACCATGACAAAACACAGAAGCTATTGCCATTAACATAATTTAATTGTATTTCTGCATTCATCAAGACTGGGTTATACTTGGTCAAAGAACTTTTTCACACCAAAAAAATAAAAATAAATTGGTGAAAAGCTTGTACAGAATTTCTGTAAGCACTGAAATTATATATTTAAAAGTGACTTTAATTTTGTTTATCTTTAAGTAATTTACCCATCTAGAGGCCATGCAGTCTGACCTGCAATGCTTCTCAAGTACAGAAGACACTGTACCTGACCAGCAAAAGAACAAGACCACTTTTCAAATTAAAGGAAAAAGAATTAAGAGGGAAATCTTCCTCTAGTCTTAATACATTGGTGATGAATATAAAGTAATTAAAATACCTATTCTGAGTTTGTGAATTATGTAAATGCAGGAATTATACTAACAACTTCGATCCATAGCACAAGACAAACACACACTAAGCAAGTCTTAAATCTGAACTCCGCACTTTTAACAAGGTGATGGCCTCATCTTAATTAAAATAGAGGTTATGACACAAGGAAACATTTTTCTTTGGAAAAAAATCCTAAAAGGTTGTTGTGGAAGACGATGCTGATCCCTGCTTACTTATTCTGAAGTTATTTTGTCTGTGTGCATAGTAATCTATGACAGTCATGGAGATAGCACAGGAACCTACTTCAGTTTGTAAGCATACCATCCAAATGAAGTATCCAGAAACTTTAATTCACAGAAAGCAAAGTATCTGGGGCCAGAAAAACATGATCCGGATCGGATGTGAGCACAGGATTGTAGCTTAAACTTTGGCAGATTTGGCCAAAGAAAGAAAGTAGAAACACAGACAATACCTGATCAGCCACAAGAGGCACACAGTAACACCTAACTACACAAATGGATCAATTTATTCTGAACTACTTAATTCTATAGAGCGTCTTCCCAGAAACTCCATATGATAACAAACAGCTTGATAAGATTCCTTCTGAAGACTTAGTTGTCCTATCATCCCCAAAGATGGAGAGATGGAGACACAGAAAAAGATAATTAAATCTTGACTGAATTGTTTGATCCAACTCTTAGAGAGCTCCCAAACAAGCTTCCAAGCTTGTCTCACTTATTTGTGTAAGCTACACACGCACACTTTGGGATTCCACGATTCTCCTGAGTTGCAAGGACTGTTCCCATATTTAAAATAGGCCCTAATGTGAAACTTACTAAACAAAAAAGATACGGTTAATAATTGGTTGAGTAACTGCTCAATCTGTTTCACCTTGCTGTTGTGTAAGGCACTGCAAGGAAAAATTCAGACAGCAATGAATACAGGGTTAGAATGCAACACTGACTTTCTAAAGGTAGCTACCAAGCTAGTTTGGCAATTTCTCTCTTTTTTTTTTTTCTTTTAAGATAAGAATTGTGGGACATCTCCTCCAGTGGTTCAGAACTGGATTCACCACAACTAAATGGGAGCATACAGTTACCTAAAATTAAACCAGATTTTTAATGCAAAGCACAGGGACGTGACCAGCGCAGAGAGCTGGCATATCAAAAAGCTGATGGTATTAAACTACAGAGACAATTAAATAACGTTGACTAAAGAACTCTGCTACAAAAGAAGGAGGAAAATGGTCTACAGATTTCAAATGGTCACTGGGAAACTATGAGCCACAACGTGATGCTTCTACTGAAGTCACCTATATCACCTTCCTAATAGAAGACAAGTGCTCATTTTACAAATCTTTTATTCCAAATATTGTCTATAATCCTGTTTGTGCAGTGCTGAAGCAGGATGAAGCCAACCGTTCAATGCAAACCCGCGGTCTGAGATCAGCTAACTCACCCAAGCCACAGCACATCCCTGCAGGCATTTCTGCAGCACAACTGAGGGATGCTGCTGCTTGGTAACTGTCATAGCTGACCATATTGCTTGAAGAAATACATAGAATTAATGTGAAAATGGATTGCCGTTGCATTTGGAGAAATAGAAAGTGATGAAGAGAACTTGGAGAGAGCCTAGAGGTAAGAAAGCTCACTTTACTTAATCCTGTAAAATTAAGCCTAACAAGATATGACTCCTTCTAATGTTTTTGCTAAGATGCTTTCAACAAGATGCTCTACCTTGTCTTGAAAAATCTGTGCTGTACTGTGACACAGTGCCCCAGATCTCACATCTGCCTGCTGCCCAGCCCTGACAAATGCCAGATGATCCTCTCCTCTTTTCTTTGTTTCCATTCTCCCTGCAAGAACAGCAATATTATTCATCTTACTGAACCAAAAAGCTTCCAAAATGCCCACAGGGGAAGACACCACAGAGGGGGGAAAAATGAAAAAAAATACATACACAGTAATTATGTGAGATAAATTACAGTTGGCACTAGGTCAAATAAAAACTGACCACAGGATAAATGAGGGTAGAAACTGAAGGTGTTTTGTAGTGACCAGAAAACTGAGGTTTTAGAACAGCCTTCTAGTAATGGCCACAGGAATAATATTTTGTGAACAATTTGAAAACAGCGTCAAGAAAAATGAGGCAATTGGTAAGAGCAAAAATTAAGCCCTTTCGAAGGATAAACAAGATGCCGAAGGCAGTTAGAGAGTCCCTGGCAATGATGTCTTGGAAAAGCAATGCTGCACAGGGGGACTCCTTCAGATTAATACAAAATTGAGACACGACGCTAAGCAGCCACTGCATCTTACACAAGCATATGAACAACTCTGGATCAAATCTAATTACAATTGATTAAACCCTATCAGAGCAAAAATACATCCTTAACTTCTTTCCAATCTTAGAATTGCAATGGTCTCATTTGATTAACAACACACAAGGCTACAGGGCATTAAAGAGATGAATGATTGTTTACAGTTATCTGTTTGGAACATAAAGAGAGAATCAAATCTTTCCCAGGCTGAAGCAAGTCTAGACCATGCAAATTATTTCCTGCCATCCCTAGGCACTCCTTCTGATAAAATTAATCAGTAACACACATTAACTTATGGAATTCAAAAGCGGGCAACTGCTTGAGATAAGGAAAGAAGAGGAAAGACAGCAGGTGCCCCAGTTTAGGCAAAAGTTATTGGTGAAACATCATCCTGAGTAGCAAATATGTTATATTACAGTTGTATCCAGGAAAAATAGAATTCCTATTTAGTCAGAGACAACCTGTGTGATTGCACCAAAGAAAATACTTATCCAGTTAGGAAGAAATATGTTGCAGAAGAAAAAAAAAAATTCTAGCTAGAGCCTGAATACCAGATAATTACTTTCTTAGCAAAAACAGCAGCTTCCCCTAACGAGCAAGCTGCTGTGGATAAATCAGGTTTTTGGGGTTTGGTTTTTGGTTTTTTTGTTGTTGTTGTTGTTTGGTTTGTTTTTTTTGCCTTGCCTTCCTCTTCCAAGGACCTCTCTTTCTCTCAAGTGGAATTGCCATTACACAGAACTGGCATGCTGCTGCAGCAATATCCTGCAGACCCCAATCATGCAGGAATAAGTATATTTTACAGCAAAGCTTTACCCTGAGCAGCATGCAATAGGAATTGTACTTTATTTCGATTTTCGCTCCAGAATCCTTGCTGCCAGGGAAAAAAATCCAGAGTTGGTCAAAAAAGTCTGCTTCCTCTTGCTCCAGAACGTGACACTCCGCCAAAGCATAAGAGCACTTCACACACTGTGCTTTGACATGGGATTACTGGGAGACAAGTGTGGGGGGAACTGCTTTTTCCCTGGTCAAAAGAAACTTCTCATTTGACGAGTAAACTCATTAACAATAGAGCATCTCTTCTAAAATAGTATTTGAGAGCCTTCGAAAGCAAAGGCATAATTCACCTTTGAGTTTCTGAAATAATCTCACTAACGATAATCTGCGTATCAAGGTATTGCTAAAGCACCCTTTTTAGACAAGGATAAAGAATGCCAGTTCATTTCTGTAAGTGATCGAGGGAAGCATCCCACAACTCCCCTATTTCCTTCCAAATAGTTTCAGATGCATCTGAAATTCCTGAGATTCATGTGCAATTTTTCATCAATACAACTTCTCCTTCCACTGGCTTTTCAGAAGTGCCTACCATAGTATCTTACTGTGGTGTATGGACATCCAGCTAAGCCCACATCTTGATACACTCCTTAGGTTTTCAAGAAATTAAAGAATTCCTGGGACAAAAAGCAATCCGAGGGCCACTCTTTCATATACTCAGAAACAGCTAATCACATCCTCTAACAATACTAATTGGTATTTTAATCAACTGGCTAATCAACATTGTCTAAAGTCTTTATATTAACGAAAACAGAATCAGACCCTAGCACAGTTAGGCTATTGGTAACTACATGAAAAAAGCAGTTTGTTTGTACATTAATCTGGTTAGTAGACTTTTGGAGAAAGACTTTTCCTTCCTTAAAGATAGATGTCCATTTGGCTACTACATACCTTGTTCTAACAGGACAATGACTAGAGATCATTGGTCAGTAGACTCAAGATACAGCCAACTGTATCTTGAAACCAAACAGGCATGCAACACCTGAACAACAAGCTCAAAGTCATTATTAAAATAGAGAAAGAGAAAAAAAGACTGCTTGGTCTTTGGTCTTTATTTCTTTTATTTGATGACTAAAGCTTCTCTTTTTTTATATTCCAGACAACAATAAAGACATCAGTAAAGTGTTCTTTACTAAAGAATCAACTCTGTCCTATTTTGTCAGAATTTATGTATTCTTCTTGAATAACCAAGTCTTCAGAGACAGTGATTTCAGGATAAGTAAAGCAGATGTGTCTAAATTTTCTGGGTGGGTAACCCAGACCACAGAGATCTTGAGTATCACAGAAGCCCTGAGCACATAAGGCTTAAAGAGACCTTGAGGTCACTGCTCACAGCAGGGTCAAGAGAAGCAGGTTGCTCAGGATCTTGGCTGTAGGCCTTCCAATATCTTCAAGTACAGAGATCCCTCTGGACAACCTGTTCCAGTGCTTAATCATCTCACAGTGGAAAAACAAATAAAGCAAAAAAATCCCACAACCTCTCCCACGTCTGTCTCAATATCTACCTATTCCCCCATCACAGGCAGGGTGAGGAACACAGGGCAAACAAACACAAAGAAGCCAATCACAGGCTGGCTTCACAGTTTCCATAGCTCATACACAGCCTGTGGCCTACAACTCAGCCAAGTCTGACTTAGACATACATTTCTGATGCTCATACCCCCACACCCATACCTTGCTTTTCAGCACATACCTCCCCTCCCACTGCACTATACAATTGCAAAGTCTTTGATTTCCCACACAAATATCATCTTCAAAATCCAAGGCTTGTTGTTTTACCACAGTGTGACCAATCCCTCAGTGCTGATGACGGGCAGTACAGACACGTTCCTACCGATAGGATACAAAGAACACCAGCTATGTGGTCACTGCTGGGCAGCTAAGGAACACAAGCATTTCTATTGACAGAAAGATTTAACACATACGTTGGTATAAATTCATGAATCACGTTTAAAAGCAGTCCAGAAAGGATGTACTACTTCTGTGGGCAATGACAACATCACCCAGTAACTTAGATATGCTGAAACATAAAAAGAAATATCTAGGATTCAAGTTGGCTTTGAGAAAACACCATAAAGTAATAGAATTATATCAGGACTGCAAGAGGTTTGTTACATTATGAATAACCAGATAACCTAAACTATCTATCACTTTAGAAATATTTTGTCTTACTCCATTATGACGATGGAGCAGAAATGGTTACTATTTGAAGTGCTTGAGAAGTTTTATTTACTTGGTTTTGAAGGTTCAGGAGGCCTCATTTCATCCCTCAGAATGCTTGGCAAATTAAGTCTTTTTAGACCTAATCTTTAAGGTTCTAAAGGCTCCAACAAGTGACTCAAAAGAAAACATAAGATAGATTTCTCTCATTTTTTTCAACCTCTTGAAGAATGAGGACATAGCACATTTATTGGAGATGTTATATTCTAGATGTAAGTCTAGAAAAGAGGGATGAGAAGGATGTACACGTGGAATTGTACAGAAAAGTTTTAATCATCAGAATCTTTTTGTTTTGGCTGCAACAAACAGGTTTGCTTTAAGGAAAAAAAATTCTAAGTAGTAACATTAACAGTTTCATTTCATGTCTAAAGCATGTAACAACAAATTATCAATGTTTAGGACAATCAAAAACTAACAAAATTACTATGCAGAACAAATGAAAAATATGGGTTTGTCATCACTCCACCTCAAATAACAGGAAGAATTGAAGTACATTCTAACCACCTGTGTGCCCTTTATACCTTTAGGCTGGTTAGAAAAGCAAAGGCAGGAAGTCTAAAATACAGCTCCAGTGGACATTCAAAAAAACCCAGCAAATAAGATTGGGTGCATATGAAACACTCTGCAACCAGATGTAGACAATTCATGCAAAGGTGAACGCTGCCAGGGTTTCACAAGAAAATAACACCTTACAATAAGGAACAGGGTAACAGACGAGAGCTTTGCAGACTGGAAAATACCATGATCACTTCAAAGACATTTTCACTGAAAATGTATTTTCAGTGTGTCATCTCCTTTCTATCCCTACCACAGAAATTTGCACTTCCAGCAGAATACACACAGAGATACAAATAACACATGTAGCATGAGTGTCTCAAAAAAGGTTACAGGGTTATGACCCAAGTGCATAGAGCTCCTATGAGGTAAACCTGTCCCATTAAATCAGAGTAACAGGGCTCAGCACAAACACTGCTCTTGAGAGCTTTTGAGTTTGCTGTTTAAGTGTCATCATTCTCTTCATGGTGCACTAAAAGGCTACCACTTCGTTCAAGAGCTAATCACCAGCCCTTAAGGCGTGCTACGTACACAGGCACATATGCAAAGGCTGAGGTCTTCAGAGTTTTTCCTCCCTCAACACAGAAATTAAACAATACGACAGACAACTAATTTACTTATGTCTTAAACTGGGGACCTCTGAACAAATTTGCTTTGAAACTGCAAAACTGAATCTCAAACAGCAGGTGATGAACACAAGCGTGGGTATGCTGTCTTCCTGACTGATTAGGCCATCTAAGGTATCAGAGAATATTTTAAGGGAATCACAGGACAAGGAAAAACCCTACATATATTTTAAGAAAAAGCCATTGAAACATACCTGTCAATAGCATTTCAAAACTGTAACCCATCTTCCCTGAGAACTGAAGCAAGATAGCAACTCGCAATAATCTGAAGTCAGTAACTCCTCTGGAGTGCTAAATAATCTCAGATCTTATTATCATAAGGTAGACTTCTGGTATAAAACACCAAGCTGAGGCATGAAGTAAATTTAGTTGGTTTAACAGCATTTTAAAAAGCAGTTGCATAAATCCAAAAGCCTTCGAGTGAACACTAATTCTGCAGTTAAGATATATATAGATATATATATGAAAAGCATGTTTCAGGAGGCAAGTCCCACAGAACAGTCGCAAAAGACTTTGAACTGATCACATCAGCAAAGAATTAAATGATTAAATGGATACCCCGATTTTAATGTCTATTATTGTGAGGACTGCCCACATTTCAAGGCCAGGCTGGATGTGGCTCTGGGCAGCCTGGTCTGGTGGTTGGTGATCCTGCCCACAGCATTGGGTTGAAACTAGATGATCTTTCAGGTCCTTTTCAACCCAGGCCATTCTATGATTCTATGAGTCTATGATTACCTTGAGTTTATCCATAAGGAGATCATGTTCACCCTCACCTCTCAAATGTTCACAGCTGAATAATCTGACCCTAGTTGTTCTCCAAGAAATTTTTTCTGTCTAGTAAATATTCATAGAAGTAATAAAAAATGCCAGAAGCATTTGAGTAATATGTTCTTAACTTCTGAAACTCCAAGCAGTCCACAAAAAAAATGAAGATCCTGTTAAAGTCTAAGTAGCAAGCTGTATCTTCCAGATCATGTTTTGCAGCAACTAGATCAAGGGATAAAACATAGCCTAATCTCATGTTCGTATACTTTTACACATATATTTGTTGACCAAAAGACAGTATTTGTTACTAACTACTTTGCTGAATAGCACCATAAGATGATTCAACATCTTAAAAGTTAATGTAGAATATAGATTTTTCTTGGATTTTTTTTGTTTCAGTTAGCCTTGTTGGAGCACAGTGCCACATTACAATTACACCTGCTCACCTCCCCAATAGTTTACTGTTCCATTTGTGTTGACAAAACTTTTAATGGGACTACCTGCATTAATCTTTGAAATGACAGCACCCAATTTATCAGGTTTATAGTGGGGGCCATACCTACAGTTGCACCAGTTAGTGAGAGAAACAATAAGAAAGCCGCTAAAAATATCATTCTTCAACATTTTTTTTTAATCACTGATATTGTGATAATACTAAAAAAAAAAAAAAAAAAAAAAAAAAAAAAAAAAGATTCAAGAGAGAATGCAGCTCAGAAAGGAAAAAGAGTTGCTTGGCTGCAGTTGATGCATCACTTTGAGTAATACTAGATAAAGCAACATGAGCAAGACTCCAGTACACGTCTTTAGAACTGCTTTTTCCATTACAATTAATTGTACAATAGTTCAGGTGAAAAAAAAAGCATAAATTAAAAGAACTGAAATTCTTATCTGGGCATGAATATAGCTCAGTAAAAATCAAGAAACTTGTGATTTAGTTCTTCCTCATTAATGGAAGAGATACAGCAGATGATGGAAAAATTGAGAAGTTGGGTAAGACGTAATGTTAATGATCACTGCCCTTCACTAATTCACTTGTGCATTTCACCAACTCAGCATGAACTCTGTGTTAGAGAGAGTTTTCAGGACACTTTCACATTGTATTTATGTGAACAAAATATCATCTTACGTATACATAAAATATTCTGTGAAGGTAAGCATAATCCTACAAGTCTCTACCTAAGCTCTCTTACCTTGTTCCTCTTTCAGGTTCCTGTCCCCACTGAAAGAAGGTTTTGCTGCTCATGAAGCCATAACCCAACTATCATACTTTACTCTCAAATTGGGTAAAATGACACAAATTTGAATTCTCTAGTAGTTCAGCAGGGTCCACATAGTAGCCAGTGTATCCCTGCAGAAAGTAGGGCATTAACAGAAAGGTACATAAAGCAACTTTTACAATACTGTTTTCATAAGCTTCCATAACAATGATTTAATTAAGAAAAGAAAAAAAAAAAGAAATCTCTTTATTTTCATGTCTGTGTAACAAGAGATGAAATTCTTGTAATAGCTTGCTCTTTGTCTTGCAACAAAGACCTTTTCAGAATTAAGTGCTCTGGACAGTCTTGAAGCTACTCAAATAATCTGTAACACAGAGTTATTAATTTTATTTTACTGCTACGATGCTCATAATAAGATTACAATACTTCAAAAAACTTCCCATTAAAAGACACGTCTTTTTTTTCCCCAAATAAAAGGGCAGTTGAGATAACTCTGTCCAAAAGCTTTGTGTTGCAGTGTATTTTTAGAGATAATTGCTAGGCGCTACTAAAGACATCTCATGATGTTTGCCCTTTCTTCTAATGTTTCTAAAAAAAATAATACTGCTTCAAAGCAGCGCTATAATAAAAATTTCTAAATTGTGTTAAATGTTGCCATTATATTCTGTCCTCTCCCTCAAGAGTCACCTAACAAGCTATATCTCCCTCAACTTGAAATGGCTGAAGTTAACCACAGCGCACTCTATCTGTCGACGCTGAAAAAAAGAATAGAAAAAAATCAATCCGTATCTAATAACTGTTCTTAAATGCATAACTGAGTTTCACTGCTCTACTTCCACTTCCTGACACTATGCCCACAGCGTATATTAACAGCAGGAAATTATGTACACGCACACATGGGCAAAAATTGCTTAAATTCACAGATAACAAGTTTTCACACCCATGCCCATCCATCACATAAGCACTGGTAGCGAGCACAGTATCCTGCATTTTTATCCTGCATTTTACCAGCATGCTGTACTACCAAACACTAAAAACGCTGTGAAATACTTCTGAGGTTAATGACATTCCAGCAAGCTGTGAGGCAAGGATGGAGGTCACACACTTCAACCAACTTTATCTTTCAAGTAGATGAGAAACAGCACAAAATTCTGCCCTGGAGTGGAAGCAGCAGCATCTTGTACTTCTGAGATTCCCTTCTCCCACAGCTGTTGTCAGGTACAAGAGCTCATTACTCCATTACAAATTCAACAGAAGAAATGCTGTCTGCATCCTCTACATTGGCTTGAGTCACCTCCAAGTTGCAGACTCACTGTTTGTCCTAAAAGAGCCAAAAAACTTCAGAGTCTCAGCTCCTCTACTTCCATCTTAAAGTAGCAGATCAATACAGAGCTCCAAAGGGAGCCTTGACATCTACGGAGTTCACAAAAAATAGTCACAGAGAAACCCACACTACTAAACAGGGATATCCAGTATACTGGGAGTGCATGCAGAGAGGTATGGCTCCTAACACAGGAAGCTGACATAGAAGATTTCTTGAGGTTTTGAGCATGCACACCGAGCACTATATATATAGATACAGGTATCATAGATATATGCACTGGAACAGGTTGCCCAGAGAGGTTGTGGATGCCCCATCCCTGGAGGCATTCAAGGCCAGGCTGGATGTGGGTCTGGGCAGCCTGGTCTGGTGGTTGGTGACCTTGCACATAGCAGGGGGTTGAAACTAGATATCATTGTGGTCCTTTTCATCCCAGACTATTCTGTGATTCTATATATCCATTTGTGCACACTATCCAGCCTCAATGCAAAAAGGCTGGACTAGAAGAGCATTTCTCAAACTGTCTATGCTACTTCCTAGAGACATGGCATTTCTAAACAACAACAGGGAATAGCCTCCTATAACCTGATTTTGTAAGCATTTATTTGTATTAGCCAAGTGTTTCTCTAGAAAACTAGCTGCACCTCAGGCACCAAAACGTTTGAGAAGGGAGGGTGCGGGGGAAGCAGATGAGTGCAAATACAGCACATGGCTCTTCAGAAGGACAGAATCAAAAAAGCCACGCACATTATACAGTTTTTTAAATCACAATTAAACTGCTTTTCTCTATTTTGTGTCAGTATTTTTGTTCCTAGATAAGAAAAAGGTAGCAGCTTGTCCTTCCCCTTCCCTCCATTCCCACAGTAGGTCTTTCTGTTCTTTCACTGCAGGAAGAAGACCTACATTCCAAGCAGAACAGCTCCAGCATTCTCTTTCTAACATGGGAGAGACAGAGAGAAGAGCTGCATTAACACTAATCTCAGTACTCATGCAGCTTTTATTCTTCAGGAGTTTTGAACTGTTTTCAACAGCTCATTCTGGTCAAGTGTATGTAAAAGGCTTAGAATAGAGATCTTTATTCTTTCCAGCAGCTTTTTAACATATTATAAATAACCAGTGCCCTAAAACAAGGTAATTTAATATCTGCCTAACTCAACTCAAAAACAAAGTAACAAAGTGCCACAGATATGCATCCTTCACTACAAAACACACCACAACTGACAGCTACCTGTTTCAGTACAGTTTTATAACTGCACGTCTCTATTCTGCAGCTCAGGTGTACATCAAAAGTGCACAGAGTTCAGCAAGCACATCAGCATTGTGCAACAGCTGACGTGTTACTCAGCTAGATTCATTCACCTCTTCCTCTCCATTTCCTTTCTGGATGCTGATGTTTATTCTGAGCAGCCAGGGATGGATAAGCACCTGACTAAGAACCTACTCATTGCTGGACTTGCTTCAAATCACTTACATTATAAGTTTGTGTGAATAAAACTTTTTTTTTTTTCTGTAATTTTCAAGATTAAACTTTTTTGGGGAAAAAAAAAGGCTAAAAATTAGTTATAGTTCCATTTGCTCTCTTTCAGTCCACCACAACAGTTAGCTGTCCTATTTGGCACAGTGAGGGGGAGAAATACAAAACAACTTCTGTTTGAGTCCCTTACCTTGAAGCAGTTATGAAACTACAGCCCAAGACACAAGGCTGAACAACTAACCTTTTACAACAGCCTTATTAGCCTGACAATGAACACTGAGGAGGCAAAGTCTCTGGGACAAATCTGTTTAACAAAGTCAATTACCTGCTTGTTTGGTTTATCAAAGCTGAGGTAATGAAATTATAGGATAGCTCATTCTGTGACTACTGAAGGACAGTAAGCCCCCTCCCCCAAATACAAATACCAATCCCTACTGCAGGCTGCAGCAACATTCTTATGGACTCTCTCGATGCCCTGAAAAATAAGCTCAGAAACACAGAAAACCAAAGCAGATCAAGTTTTACTCAGTATTTGAGAGAGGCAAGAAGTTGAGTCACGGTCTTCAAGACAAGAGTGTTGAAACAGTCTTTCAAAAAATTATTCTAAAAAGAATAAAGATCAAAATCTTAACAGCTTGCCCAAAAGTTATCCTATTATAAACTTGGCATTAGGTAACACAGTTTGAGATCTCTCAAGGTAATAAAGCAATACAGATATACTCCTACTTCACAATCTATACCGGGGCAAAACCAAACACTGACTTTCTCTTTTTCCCTTTCATTTACTCTACAGGCATTTACTACAAAACCACAGCATGGAAATAACAGCAAGATGTTAGCAAATATCAGCTACACCCAGGCCTGTAGTGCTATCATAGGAAGGCAGCTGGAAATCACATACCAGTAATCCAAGGCAGAGCATCTGTAAGATAAAACAGAGGGCACTGAAGGCTCAACCTCCAGACTATAAGCATTTCTCTCTTCTTCCAGAGTACCTCTAGTCTGCTCACAAATCAAACCCCCATCAGTGGCTGAAGTACATCTTACAACTTATTTTTTGCCCCCTCAAAAAGCTACAACATGTTTAAGGTGCCTTAGTTCACGCTGCAGAAGGGTCTTGAAGTGAGGCCAACTACGCATTTTGCTTCAAAAGTTCATTCTGATCTCATCTCCTCACTCCTGGACAGGCTGAGCAGGGGCTGAAACAGCCACATGCAGCAGCACCTAACCTGCTGCCCAGCACCATAACAGCATTAAGGATATCTCCATGCTGGATCCTCTAGCACGGCTATGGTAAAATACAGTTCCAGAACAAAAAACATTAGCTAGTGTTACACAGAGAGAACAGAGGTACTTATTCAGTCTGGCCCTGTGCTGTGCCTTCCTGGTTGGCAAAACTGCTCTAAAATAGTACCAGAACCAGCAAAGGATGAGAGGGAATGGCCTTAAGTTGCTCCAAGGAAGGTTTAGGTTGGATATTAGGAAAAAAATTTCTTCTCAGAGCGGTAAGGCATTGGCACAGGCTGCACAGGGAGGTGGTGAAGTCACCCTGGAGGTGTTCAAGACACGCGTAGGTGTGGCACTGAGGGACGTGGTTAGTGGGCAGGGTGGGGGTGGGATGGTTGTTGGACTAGGTGATCTTAGAGGTCTTTTCCAACCTTAATGGTTCTGTGGTTCTATTCTATGAACACCACACACCAGAAGCTAACACAGCGAGAAGATCTCTCTTCTGAAGACAAAGGCTTCCCCTTAGCTTCCCATCTACGTGTGTGTTTTGATTTTGTGGTCTTTAAACTCATGAATTATTCTTGAAACAAGAAGCCATGGCTAAAAAGTACTTAGCATCATCATAGGTTTTAATTTATTCCTTATATGTGGTTCAAATTGTAGAAAGGGTATAGCTTAATACAAAGCTGTGTAAAGACACTTGAGCAACCAGACAAACCTGATGAAGCAAGAGAGGGCTTTGGGAGCTCTGCGTGTGATCTTATGCAACACCTCAACTTTCTAAATAAGAGCCACACACAACAGAAAACAGTAACGATACCTGCCAGGAGACTGTAAGCATACGAGTCAACCATACACTGAAAATTGGACTACATACTCACATTTTAAAATCCATTAAGACAATTATGAGGCAGAAATCACTCTTCTTATTTCCAATCATTGCAACGCTTGGTGACTTTCACTTAGTTTGACTCATTTCTGTACCAACACCATAATAAAATTTACATTGTGTTTTTAAAAGTACAGCTTGATTCAGCTTTTTAAGAATCCACTGCTAATTGCAGAGCGAAATGTAATAGTCTCTCCACACACACACATACACACACAAGACAAGGCTAGCTAGAGGGGAAGAAACGAGCCACGCTTAGTGGGAAGACCTTACCTGGAAATTGGGAACAATCCATACAATCATATAGCAAAACTTACATTGTCACTTTCTAGCATTCTGTAAGAATAATCTCATATACAAAGATCAACCATAATGCTTGGGAAGTGTTCCCAAGGCTGACAAGATTTCTATGGACCCTGGTACTGCTATCAGACACTGGAACAGCGAAGCTGACAGCAGCGTCACTGCTGCACAGTATCTCAACCAAGCCAAATCAGCTGCTAAAAACTATGGAGCAAGTATGCCGCCATATCAAAGCAAGTCTCCTTTCCTCTTTCACTGCCTCTTCCCACCCTTCACCAGAACAATGATGGAATAAAAAAAAAAGTTGCATTTAGAGGAACAGTTACAGAGTTACCTTCTCTCTCTGAGCCTCTACTCCTGAAAAAGCAACCAAAGGATGACAAAGTATCACACAGATACAGTCAGGACTCGGTGGGGCAAGCCAGCAACCTTTCTGTCCAACAGAAAGCACTAACTCTTGGGCTGCACAACAGGTCTCAGTGAAGGGCAGGACCAGCCCTCCATTGGCCAGGGCCCTGGCAGAAGCCCCAGCACCGACGATTGGTAAACAGCTGTGATTTAGCACCAAAATGCCATTTGTTCTCTTGGCTCCTTTTCTACACGCTCCTACATGGAAGCTTAACATGCAGAAGAAATACTCCACAACGACACCTGAGTTAAAGCACCCCACATACGCCATTTGCAAATGGCACAAGGAACTACAAAAGCCATGAGATACCGAAACATGGAAGAAGCCAGAGCTGCAGGGAGCTAAAGGGACTTCTCTCAGGCCATGACCTGCAAGTACCCCTAACACTCGGCACTCCCAACAGCGGCAACCAGCACGGGGCAGCTCGGTTGCGTAGGGCATTTAACTGCCTATAAACAGGGACAACTTCTACAGTTTTTTGGGTTGGGTTTTTTGTTGGGTTGCTTTTTTTTTTGTTTTTTTTTTTTTTTTTTTCCCATTTCAGAACCGCGGTTGGAAACGCGCCCTTACGTGCCACGGCGCTTTCTCCTCGACGAAAAATAAAGACAAAGAGGGAAACGACCGCGAAAGGGAAATTTTCAAATACCCAGAGAAACTTTCTAAAGCGGCTCGTGCCACAAAGCGGCATCCCGGAGGGCAGGGCAGGGCAGACAGCACCCCTAACAGCGACTTACGACAGGGAGACAATAGACCCGCGCGCGGGGAGAAGCGCGCTGCCGGCGGAGCAGCCCCCGTGCCCCGGCCGTGACCTCGGGCACACCGCCGTCGGACCCGGCGCTTCTTCCCTCGGGCCCGGCCCTCCGCTCCGCCGGCCCCGCGGCACGCAGCCGGCGCCGCCCGCCCCGCACACGATGGCCGCTCCGCAGCGCGGCGCCGCGCAGCCCCGCGCCGGCCGCCCCTCTCCCCGCCGCCCCTCCGGCCCCGGGGCCCGCTCCGCCTCCGGGCTCACCGGCGTGCTGATCCCGGGGCCACAGGTAGTAGGTGGCGGGGATGACGATGAGCCCCACGAAGCTGGTGAGGAAGTAGAAGAACGTATTGCCGCTGTCGTCGTACTGGAACTGCTGCCCCGCCATGGCCGCCCGACCGCCGCCCCCGCCGCCCGGCGGCCCCCGCTCTCGCCCTGCCGGCTCGCGCGGGGCCGAGGCAGGCGCCGCGCGATCCCGCGAGAACGGCCGCGCCCCCGCCCCTCGCCGCGCGTGAGACGTGTCACTGTGCAGCCACCATAGCCGCTGTGGCGTCACGAGCCGCGCGCAGCCGCATCCGCCACGAGCCCCGCCCCGGACCTTCAGCAGGGGGCGACCGCCCAGCTGCCGGCCGGGCTCCTCCTGCCCGCGAGGTGGCGCTCGACCCCGCGGCCGTCCCGCGGAACGCGGAGTGCGCGGGGACGCGAGGTGCTTAATGGTGGGAGGGAGGGAGCGCGTCTCACCAGTCCCTCGGTGTTTCGATACGTGTCAGCTCAGTGCATGGGGAAAACGCCGAGGTTGTTCAGCATCGTCAATGATCTGAAATAAGGGATAGGATGCATCCTCGGGAGTTTGCTGGTGGTTGCTGGGAGGGGTGGTTGACCACACCAGAAGGCTGTGCTGCCATTCAGTGAGGTGTGGGCAGGCTGGAAAGCTCGGCGGAGAGGAACCTGATGAGGTTCAACAAGGACAAGTGTGGAGTGCTACACCTGGGGAGGAATAATCATGTGCGTAATATAATAATAATAATCACAAGTTAGGGTTGACCTGCTGGAGAAGAGCTCTGCGGAGAAGGACCTGGGGGTCCTGGTGGATGACAGGTTGGCCGTGAGCCAGCAGTGTGCCCTGGTGGCCAGGAAGGCCAGTGGGATCCTGCGGTGCATTAAAAAGAGCGTGGCCAGCAGGTCAAGTGAGGTGATCCTCTCCCCCTCCTACTCTGCTCTGGTGAGGCCTCACCTGGAGTACTGTGCCCAGTTCTGGGCACCCCGGTACAAAAAAGACAGGGATCTCCTGGAGAGAGTCCAGTAGAAGGCCACAAAGATGATAAAGGGCCTGGAGCAGCTCCCTTATCAGGAAAGACTGAGGCTGTTCAGCCTGGAGAAGAGAAGGTTGGGGGAAGCTCATCAGTGCTTATAAATATCTAATGGAGTCAAATGGATGAGACCAGGTTCTTACAGTGGTGTAGAGTGATGTGACAAGGGGCAGTAGGCACAAACTGGGTCACAATAAAATCCATTTAAATATGAGGAAGAAATTCTTTACTATGAGGGTGACAGAGCACCAGAGCAGGCTGCCCAGAGAGTGTGGAGTCTCCTTTTCTAGAGATACTCAAGACCCACCTTGATGTTTTCCTATGTAACATAGGTTTATCAGGGGGCTGGACTAGATGATCTCCAGAAATATTCCAACCCCTACAATTCTGCGATTCTCTGAAAAGGTGACAGAGAAGCTGAGGTGGCAGCACAAGAAAGGGAGGTGTTAGACATTGCTTAGTGGCAACATGGTGATGTCCCAGTGTTGGGGAACACTGATGTGGCAGCTGTAGGAAAAGTTATATAGTAATCCATAAATGGAAGAAATCTTCAGTTATTCAGGGAAATGATTTTGTGTTAATTAAAATGTTTAAAATATGTAGGGTTTTTTTCAGTTATACTCTTCATTTTTCCATTAGATCCTTCTAGAGTTTATAGGCAAAATTTAAGATATTTTCTTTAGTCTTTTGCTTTATGCACTACCTTTGATTGAGTATTCCTTTGGGTACCCTCTGCAGTGTGGACAACTATTCAAAGAGCTGGTTTGGAAGATACCTGAGTAGATGGAACACTCCCTTCCATGTGCAGGACTCGTCTCTAACTTTTCAAGGTGAAGCAATGAAATGCTTCTGTACAATTTAAAAATAAACAAACAAAAAAAAGCAACAAGACAAGTAAGAATCTATGTAATCTACATACATACTTAGCCTACTTTTGTAAGCAGAGGAAATGCTCTTCAGCAACTTTGTTCCTCTGCAAGTCCATTGCTTCACTCAGATAAGGAGTAAGAGCCTTCAAAGGCAACAAAGTTCACATGAGTTTTGTGAAAATAGCCTGTTGAAGGTGGAAGGATCCTGGCTGATCGTAAGTGAAGGATCAGAAGTGGGTGAGCTCACACCAGATAACCATATAATTCACACAGGGGATAGTATCTGTAAGTGTAGGTCTCTAGTCATTGTGTTCAGCTGATCCTGGGAGCCCAGTCAGGAGCAAAGCAGGCATCACTCGTGTTTCACTTCATGAAACTGCTTCCTAATGCCATTGTTTTGCATTGATTTTCTATTATGTATTGGTAACATTGTTCCTTTGCTCAGCTGGCTTGTGAGGGTGCTATCTTGGCATTAACTGATCTAGTAAGGGAGTCCTGGGGGTTGTTCCAGGCTTCATCCTGTCTCTGCTTTTCCCATCAGCTTCTTCCAGGTGTGGAACTGTCCAGCTCTGATGGTGAAAGGCTCATCAGGAGGGAGGTCTGTCAGCTAAGAAATTGATGAGCAGAGGCAGTTCTAGCACAGACTCTCACACTCTAGCAGAGTGCTGTTTCTTATGAGCACAATTTCCCTATAAGCAGTAATGGCTCAGTAACCGCTGACTGTGAAACAGTGTCACCTACATGATTGTTCACTCAGTGAATGGCTGTGCAGTTACCAGTATCAGTTTTGCACACCCACTGGCAATATGTCCAATCATGGGAGATGGTCAGCTGCTGGTTGCCATTACCAAGCATGAGGCTTCAGGCTTTTGTCAAGGAAAGGTTCCAAAAAGCAGCCTCTTATATTCAGTCCTACCATAATTCCTCAACATATGAGCGAAAGACCCAAGCTCCTAGCAGGCTTGGCTGCTGACAGAAAGGAGAAATGGCAGTGTGAAGGCAGGAATCTATAAGCCTAATATCTGAAGTTGCACAGCAAATGATGTCTCTATGGAAGAGACATCTATGTTTGTAGTCACAGAATCACAGAATCACAGAATGGCCAGGGTTGGAAGGGACCTCAAGGATCATGAATTTCCAACCCCCCTGCCACATGCAGGGCCATCAACCTCCACATTTAATACTAGACCAGGCTGCCCAGGGCCTCTTCTAATCTGGCCTTGAACACCTCTAGGGATGGGGCATCCACAACCTCTCTGGACAGCCTGTTCCAGCACCATAGTTTCTATGGAAGAAAAATCAGACCAGATGTGGTCATGCACTCAAGATGACAGCAGGACTGGTTCAGCAGGTAGGAATGGTGATGTTCTGAACATCCCTGTTGCAACAGATATCAGTTGCAAAACTGAATGAAATATTTTATGACTTGTGAAATGGGAATGACAATTCAGCAGATATGTGTACAGCTGTGGGTACTCGTACCCCAGATGTCACAGCCTTCCTGAACTTTTGTGCGCTGAAATCCGATGAAATCCGAGCAGAACTGCCAGAGGCAGGGAACGGCCGGCAGATGGCAATCCGACATTGCTCTGGGACTCCCTCCAGCTCACACAGCTGCCAAACCAATCTGATAAGAGGGTGATGTATTTCAAACGATTTGCCAGTTTTGCGGGTATATTGGTTTCCAGTGAAATGCAGTGTGACATTATATAAATCTGCCATATCTGGGTCATTAAGCCAAGAAGGGAAGAATGCTCTTAGTGTGTTTAGGTGGGAAGTAGAGAAGACAGCAGATTTGTATGACGGACTTCATTGAAATGGGCATTGCTAACAAAATAGCTCTTTGTAAGAGCTTCAGAAGCACCTGTAGCTATAGAAAAGTGTGAGTAGGGCAGCAGGATGTGCACTGTGCATGCAGCTCTTTGGGCTGCTCAGTCGTGTTCAATGTCTTCTCATCTCACAGCCACCTCCACTCTGCAGGCAGAGTCACACAGGAGACTTTGCTCGTTCTTATGTACCTGATTTGGTTCTGAAGAGTGATGAGGAAGCCACGTAACGCATTCTCTTTGGCATGTTTCACAACATTTTAGCATGATTCCACAGAACCTTCCACAGATCCACTCCTGACTAGGCACAACTGTTTGCTGGGCTGATTTGGGATGAGAGAGGCGGTGGATAGACGCTGGGGGGCAATGGTGTGAAGATCTGTTGGACAGACCCGCAGCGTGCTGAGTACTGCAGACCTTCACCCTGGTTTGCATCTGTAGTTCACACCTGTAGTTACAGATGGCAGGTAGTCAGTGGTATTTCCTACTGAGAGATGACAAATTCAGGAAAAAGATACTAGAGGAAGTTGCTGGGAGCCAATATCATAGTTGTATAGAGATTAATGACAGCCAAAAGAAATAGAACAAAATAAAAACAGACAAAAACCAACCAAATAAATAAAAAGCAAACACACTTAGTGCTCCTGAACAAAGTATGGTGCCAGAAGAACCTGGAGAGTGGGCACATAGGAGTTTATGCACCTCATAAGCTCATCTGGGCTGTGATTTTCTGGACTGTTGCCCTTGGAAGAAGATCGATTGATGGAACAAGTTACATCAGGGATGTACATCAGTTTAGTTGGCATTCTGGCATGCTTTCACCTTTCCTGTTTGGTGCTAGGGATAACTGAGAGGATGGAAGTCCAACATGCAAGTTTCTCAGGGGAGGTCCCTCTCCAGTCTTTATGAGCCCACAGCGAAGACAAACTCCTCTTTCTCTTCCTCCTCTCTCTGTGTTCTTACTGACTTTTTCTTTTTCTCATCTTTCCCTCTTCCTCACTTGCTTTTTCTTCTTCTCCCTCTCTCCCTCTCCTACTTTGTCCTTCCTCTCCCTGTTCTCACAAAGAGAGGATGCCCCAGCATCAGTGCTGCCATGAGGGTTCAGCCCATGCAAAGGTTCAGGCTTTGCTTCATGCTGCAAAGGCACTGGGACAAAGCTCTCATAATTGGGAATGCTAAAGATGAAAGCTGGAGTGCTGCTGCTGCTCCTCTGGAAATCAGAAAGCATTGTGGTTAAATCCAGCAACTGGGACTCAGGGGTATTATGAGGATAGGCACAACAGAGGTGCAGTAAGTGGATTATCCCTTTTTTTTTTCTTTCCCCCTACATTTCCCTTTTTTTTGTTTAAATTAACAATTTTATGCCACTGTATTAAACAAACTGTATCATAAAAATGATACAGTAGCATTTCCCTTAGAAATGGGAAATGGTTTATGAATTGTACTTACTTTGCATTTGGAATTGTTCAAACAATATCTGTTTTGATAGTTGACCTTGTAAAGTGGGGAAGACAGAAGTAAGTCACAAAGATCCTGTGGGCTAAACTATTTTCCAAGCTGATTATAAAGCTTAGCGCTCAAGTGGCCTTTGCACAGAAACTCACAAAATACCTTTTCTTTTTAAAGGGTTATCATCACCTAATTCATTTTACCTCTGATTTCGCATTAGAGGTATTGTTTACTCCTGTACTGCTCAGAAAATGCTCAGTAAGTGTGATATTATGGCCCACCCTACAAACCTTGTCCAAGTTATAGCAGCTTAACACAATGCCACAGTCTGTTCACCATGGCAGTTTGAATATTTAAGAAGGGCTTTCCCTGACATTTTATTTATTCTTCACTTATACTGCCAATGATCAAGCAAAATTCACATTGACACCTCTGTCTGACTAATAGCAATGCCAGTGTTGCCCAAAAAATAGTTGCAGAAGCATGGATGCAATGTTATTCGTAAGGGCTTGTGCTGGCTTCCAGGCAGCTTTTGTCAGTTTTCATTTGTGATTTATAATTAACTACGGATCTCTGCTTTGCTTTGTCTTCTGCTTATTTTTAAGTGGCAAATGCTCCTGTATTAAGACCAAAGCATCAGAAAGCAGAGGATAAAAATTGTTTTCTTGAAGGTCAATGTGCAGTTGATATCAAATAGAAATCATGGCAAAAATAAAAAAGACTTTAACACTTATCTACATATCATATTTGTGGCTAATGTAGATCAAAGAATGGCTTAAGTTGGAAGGGATCTTAAACATCATTGATCTTCATTTTTCTTCCACAGACAGGGCTGCCACCCCCAAATCAGCTGTCCAGAGGCCCATCCAACCTGGCCTTAGGCACCTCCAGGGATGGGATGGGCATCCACAGCTTCTCTGGACAGCTTGTGCAAGTGAATGACTGTTGGCATGTACACCTGATGGGGAAAGTGAAGAAAAAGGAGGCATGTGGAAGGGCATCTGAAGGACTGAGGAGATCATCTTATGATCACCTCACAAGGAGAGACTGGGCAGGAAAGGACCTTGCATGGGGAATGGTGAGAAGGAACATGTTCAATGTTTACAAGGCTTTGAAAACTACACATAAGCAGAAGCACCACTCACAAATATTGCAATATCAGTATGGGGGCAACTTGAAGAAACTAGCAGGAGACTGGTTTCAAATAGACGAAAGAAAGAATTGATGTATGCAGAATGTAGTGCGCTCTCATAGTTGTCAGCTGTAAGAGGCTGAGGGAATCAGATCGTGTCAGCTAGTTCGTAAACTAACTTGATGGACATCAGGCCCAAGGACTAGGCCCCAGTGCAACAGAGATAGGAGGCAATGAGCCGATAAGGGTGCACACAGAGCACCGTGAGTAAGATGGCCCTTGGTGTCAGACTGCAATCCTCTGCTCAGTGAGCCAAAGCAATTACTGTGAGGATGTGGGTGCAGAAGACAGGGTATGTGCTTGAATCAGTGGGGTTCATCCTAACCTAGTAGGGACAGGGACACTCCAGTATGAATTTGTATGGAAAGGGTCGGGCCAGCACTTTAGACACTGATTAACAAGACGTATATCCTACCTCACGCCAGCTCATCATATGCACAGCAGCCCCAGCCCAGCTAAACACAAATCTCCAGCTGCAATGGCAGTGGTGTGGCCAGACAACTGCAGCTTTGATGCTCAGTGCAAGTGTTCTTGAAAGCTTTTTTCCCTTGTTGTCTGCTGATGTATATGAAATAAAGACCTGTAAAAATACCTGTTTTTATATGAATTCATTTTTTCCTTCACACATTTCCAATTTGCCTGGCTTTTTTTTTTTTTTTTTTTTTTTTTTTTTTTTTTTTTTTTTTAATCTCTTTAGCTATCAGGCTGACAAACCCAAAGTTGTATTATATTCTCTATCTTACACCTCAGACACCAGGTGATAAAGATCTGCAAGAAAATGCAGAGGCCATGTGAGCACACTGAGTGAATAATACAGTTCTGTAGAACTCTTATGATTACTCCTCACTAAAACACTGCGCTCTGTGACACACATCTGTGACCACAACCTTCCCAAGCACAGGCTACTAAAAAGCTCTCATTTGGATGAGGTAAGCACGCAAGATTGATTCGTGCAATGTCTTCTCACTGTGCTCAGCACTTCACATTATGCTTTCAGATGCGCAGTGCTGTGTTTTCCTACAGCGAGATCACTTTCTGAATTAGTAAGGGAAAATGTGCCAACGCAATCTGTTTTGTATGCTTCCAAAGGTGTACTTAAGATTGATTGAACAGATTTTTAAGGAAGGACCTCCAGTGCTTTTCCCAACCCTGTCAGAGCACTGAGGGAGGCCACTGTGAGGCTCAGTCCATACTATGTTATATTGAGACACACAATTTCCGAGCACCAGGGTTTACACAGCGAATGCTACAGCCTCTCATGGCAGCAACTTAGAGGGCAATGCTATGATTTTAATAAAGCTGTCAGATTAAGTGACTGCGTGGTTACACCGTGATATTAATACATGTTCTTAACTGTCAATTAGTTAACTGGCTAATAGAAAGAGCCCAGCTTATAGGATTTTACTAATGAATATAATGCTTTGTTTCTGGGCAAAACATATGCTTTGGATATATAATTAGAAAAGCCCCCCCTGCCCCCCATCGAGAGAGCATGTGCAGCTGAATAAAGGAGCTCATTATACCTGTGAGGGGTCAAAGTCTGTGGATCTGTAGCTTATGGTATTATGACAGATTACAAAATCACTCCATTATGTTAGTCAATCTGTTTCCAAGCACACACTAGCGGGGAGCAGGGCACTAGAAACTCCCAAGCACGGCGCCCGGTGGCTTTTCCCGAAGGTCTTATGATAGGTCAGCTGCCAGTGGCATCACCTCTGACAGCTCACATGTCAGACCTCTGCTGTACGACTTCTGTCTTTGTTATTGCAGAGCCTCTTCACCGGCAATCAATGCCTGCTTCAGGTTGCAAAGAGCTCCCGGTAAGAGCTGAAACAAATTTGAAATCCATGGGTAGCCACCATTTGTGCTAATGAAAGAAAAAAGCAGAGCACTTATGCTCCATCTGACCTCCCTCAGGCTCCCTCCTTAATAAAAAAAAAAAAGAAAAAGAAAAGAAAAAAAAAAAGATAACAAGTTTTTAAGTAGAGAGGAGAAAGAACAGCTGAGCAGCAACAGCTGGGAGGGAAAGCATCGGGTTCAGCATGAATGTGTTTGGGGGTTTGAAAAGAAAAAAAAAAGTAATTCATATGCAGGATAAAGAGATTTCAGACATGATAGACATCCTAAGAAATATTTGACTTTCCTAATCTTTCAGGGAAATTATTCTGCTGGAAAGTCTTATTCAGTCAGTTCAGCATAAAACTCCCTGGTACCAAGAAGAAAGAAAATCCTCTTGCCTCGGAGAAACGTGGGACTCGCCAGCACTGCTCTGGGCTGCGGCTCTGCTAGGCGCCATGGAGAAAGGCTGCTGCCACCTGGGTCTGCTGGGCTAGCATAAAGGAGGGCAGCAGCACAAAATGGGGAGCACAAGGGGAAGCTTCTCCCCTCCAATAGATCCCGGGAGCTGTGCAGCTGTCCTGTTGCAGGCACACAGCTGCCAGGAACCAGGCCGTGCTGACACCCAACTCCGTGCACCCCGTGTGCTCCCATCTCCCTGGCATTGTGGCTCCTCGGTGGTTCCCAGCCCACTCATTTGTCTCATTTCTTTGCAGACTGCACAGCTCACAGTAGTTCCTCTCTAATCCCCAGAGGCAGGACCCAGACGTGGTAGAAGTCACCCCACACCCCTTGAGATCAGCAAAGTGACATTGTCTTATGCTGGGCAATGGCCTGGGCCATGCACTCGGATGTGTTTGGCTAGCAGCCTGGGAGTTCTCGACTTTTGTAACAGTTTCAACAGTTTCAACAAAAGGCGTTGAGAAAAGCTTTTACGGTTATTTGATCAGAGATCAAACGTTTCCCCTTTGCATTCATCCTTTTCATGTTTCCAGTATGTAAGTTACATTTTAAAAAAACACCCTGCAGGTGTTTGGACACGTGCTTTGAGAAATCTTTGGGGCAGCCTCAGAAGAGAAATGGCAAAGGTTTAAGAAATAACGGGGGACTGGCGCTGGCCCCGTGTGGTGCCTCCACAGGGTGAGTTTGGAGCTGCCCTGCTGATGTGCCACCCTACACCTTACCCTCGGTGAGGGGCTTGCTGCCGTGAGCACGGCTGTTGCCCATGGGCCATGGCTTTGCACTGCTCCCGAACCACCTGCAGAACGAGATTTCCTTCCAAGAAATAGCAAAGCCCAAGCAGGCAGGAAAACTCGCTCATCTTTCCTGGGTTCTCATTTTTTTTAAATGACCTTTACAATGTTTTCCCTTAAAGCAATGTCTATTTTTAACCCACTGATGCCATTTAATTAGTCATTTTTCACGAGAGGCGCATCTGACTGGAATTCATGCTCTTTTTCTACCCTTTTAGCAGCATATATGTTTATTTTCCTACCAGAGAGTAAGATGGGATCTCTTAGTCTCAGATCTAACGATCTCTAATGGTTATTTCCTTCTCCCTTACCATTCACCTCAGACCCTGGAAGTCAGTAGCTCAGTTGCTGCACATTATGGCTTGTCTGACTCAGTGCAGCAGCTGACTAATGTGCTCTGAAGTCGAGAGGATGCATTTAGTAGAAAAAGAAACATGTACATTTAGAAATCTATTTTTTCAGTCACTTATATACCTGTCCCTGGTGAGCACCACCGGGGGACACCACAGGGGTTGCTGGGCACGCGCTGGGCTGCCTTTTGCAAAGTGCAGCTGGTTGAGTGTCATATAAACAAACAGGCAAGGTTGCGTTGGCCATGCCAGCCAGCCAACAGGCAAGCTAAAAGCCAAGGAAATTGTTCCAGAAAAAAGAAAGAAAAGCTTAATCTTAGTAAAAATATAGTCCCTGAGTGCTGGCAGGGTCAGGGTCAGATTGGGTTACGTGTTGTATAAGTCCCTGTTACACAAGCCAAGGCAGGCAGAGGCTTTCCCAGGGCCATTCAACCCTGTTTTCCCTTGCACAGTTTGGTGTTTCTCTCTCATTCCTTTTTTTCCTCTCTGTCCCTTCTCCTGGTGTCTGGTTGGACATCAAACAGATCAGTCCACATGTTCCATCATTGTGCTTTGGGAGTTCCTACCAATCACTTTGTCTTTAAATAAAATAGATGTGGGAGTTTACAGGCAGATCTACAGTAAATACAGCGGTCTACAGTGGTTGCAGTAAAGCATAAATATACATTTTCATATATACACACACACATACTTATGCATGTATGTATACCTTATGCATACAGATACTGTCTGTCTGTGTTACAGACAAAAAAACATATTCATAGAACAGCTTGGGTTGAAAGAGACCTTAAAGATCATCCAGTTCTGATCCCTTAGGTAACATTCATTCTACACTAGTGAAACAGTCTGCTCCAGAGCAAAGCAGTTAGAACACAGGGATCAGATGCAACCATCCCTTATACCTGTGCAGTCTGGGCAAAATAACAAATGGCACTGGGAAGGCTTCCGATAACTAAAAAAAAAATGTACCACCATATTTCATATAAATATCATGACTGTTATTACTCATCCCACGGCCAGCTTCATTGCAACTGTTCTGAAAGATACTTTCCCTTCCAAATCTGCTCTGTGTTTTCCCCTCAGAGCACCCCTTCCTATTCAGCTTGAGGCTCTGTTTTTTCCGAGAAGATTAGTGGCAAGCCAGCATCTTGGCCAGTGCTCGCCAGCCTTCTCTTTACATACCTGTTCCCATCATCCAGACAGAGATCCTGAAAGCATCTTCAGGATATTTTTTCAGTGGAGCTATGCGAATTAAGACTGCTCTTCCAAGCAGGCTTTCAGAGTGCATCTCCACCTCCAGAAAAAGCCACCTTGAATCTCTTGACTCTTCCTTTATCAGATCACTTTCGATTTCCCAGTTCACCAGAAGAGACACACACGTTCCAGTCAGAAACACAACCCCAGCTCAATAACCTACTCCAGCACACCACAAACACTCTACTTTTGATATTTTTCTCATTTCTGTGTTTGACTAATGGCTCTCAATTCAGCACACTTCTACAATACTTGACACCAAGACCCAGAAAAGCAGCTGAAGTATACTCGTGCAACTCATCTGTCTTGCAAAGAAAAAGAATGATAACATTGTATTGCAAACAGCACCCCTGGAAAATTCCTAACAATTTTTCTTTACTACAGAGAACATACAAATGTCCTAACAACTACAACTTGCTTCCTAACTGACAAGAAGGGTGCTGTCTAATGCAGTCTTTCTGTGACAGAGGGAAAGAACAAAACAGTACCTGAAACCCACTGACTTTAGAAACTTCCATCTGAGGACTGAGCAGGAAGATAGATACACAGAGCTTGAGCTGAAAGCTGCAGTTTACAGTCTTCAGATTTTGCCAGGAATTATACCTAGGCAGGTGTGTGTTTTATACCTTGGCTAGGCATGAGTGACACAAATATTTTATATTTCCCTGCCCCTTTCTGTGGACTTCTTTTCAAGTCGCCTGTCTTATACCCCACCTATCCCAGGTCTTCTCTGCACAAAGCCAAGATGTCTGCACATTGCAGTGAACACTACCTTTGGCAAGCTGACTGCTGCTCTTCCAAATAAATAAACAAACAAAAAGTGAATAAAGTCCAAAGGAATATTCTGATTGCCAGTGGCTGTTCTGTCTCAAACCAGATCAGTTTGACATAAGCCATTTATTTCATGGTTAACCCCGGAAAAGTCCTGCAGGGAATAGAAATTCACGCATTAATCCTGCTCACCAGTTTGGTTCCACCTTGGGTTGGATGAAGGAGCTGCTGCAACCCAAACTCAAATTTATTGCTCCAAATAATGTAAAAAAGCAACACTCCAGAGCCCCTTGTGATTCTCACACAAACTATTATGGAGAGAAGAAAGAGACAACACTGTAAAGTGTTGAGCATTACAACGAAACATAAAGCAGCATTAAATTTGCGCTGTGCCTAATGCTGTGGTTTAAGCAGCTAATCTTGTTTTGGTTGAATGGCATGTTCATTACAGCAAATAAATCAGCAACGTGTGGGATTATTGAAGAGGAAAGACATATTAAACCAGTTTAGGGCATCATATTGATTTTTTTTTTTTTTAAGTGTCCGATTTAGCTTGGCGTTTTTCAACAGTCAGTTCTAATAAATGCTTGTAGAGTACAGATTAAGCAGGTGGGAATGCTGCCCAGAAAGAGTATTATGAATAACTTAAGGCACTGGTTTAATTGCAGCAATCCATGATACTTACTGCGCTGGCACCAGAGTGGAATTTTCAGTATTAAAAGTTAAAACTTCAACCCAACTATTAGCAAGTCTCTCTCTTTTCTAAAATATTTGAAATAGCTTTCCAACACTTTCACTTTAGATAGGAGTAGGGAAAGATTTTCAGTGTTCATTTAATTATTTAACTTCTAGCATAACTCATTAAGTAATTTTAAAAACATAATTAGCAGCTGTTAACTTGATACTACTTGCATCTGGCTGCAAAGCACTGCAGCAACATCCCTGCCCTCCTTGTCATTCCTTTTTGCAGGATACACAGAAGCAAAACAGCCCCAGTGCAGCTCACACTCCTTTCAAAGCTACGCTGTGCTGTAGAGCATTCCTCTGTACTTTAACCACAGCAGATGGGCCAGGAGGCTGCTGAGGCTGCAGGGCACATCAGTTTTCTCCTGTTTATTTCTCCAGTTACCCAGCACCCATGTGATGGGGAGCAGGAAGCACAGCTTGTTCAGAGCAGAGCCCAGGAATGTCCAAAAGTGGGGAATCAAACACAGCTGTGGGTCCTGTGCAGCTGTATCCAACTCTGGAGATAGTCCTGCAGGGAGCTGGATTAGGTGACCTCCAGCAGCCTCAAAGCAGAGCTGACAAGAGGGAAAAAAATACATTTAAGACTTTGGTAAAAGAGCAAAACATTTCCCAATACCAAATGGCCTCAGCACTGCATAAATACTTTGGCATAAATCAGAAGTGTTTCAGGCAACACCTTAGACCTTGAGGCAGATGCTGGAGGAAAGTAATTAGGACCAGCATCATCTTTTAAGTAGATATTTGCTGCATTTCAACTCTTGGCACAACAGGAAGCTAGCTGCACCTACATCATCCTGGCTGACTCCAGCAGGTTACACGAGACACTAATTGCAGTACTGAGAGATGTAATGTTTCAGAGAAGTTGCAGAATTGATTGACTCTTCTGTTCCAATGTGTAACTTTTTACTCTGGCATAAACATAGAAGGTGCATCCTGTACGGTTAAGTTTAACAAAGCCAGGCTAAAAATGTTTACACTGATCCCAGAAGGAAAACTCACACAAAAACATGAAGCAAAAGCAGTAAGTTACACATACATTCTGATTAGCAGAACAGTAATTTTACTGATCACGTAGTTTATCATTCCAGAGAAGCTCTATACTCAGGAAATGAAATCTAATGCATAAATTAGCTGAATTGCAAGATTTGATGGCAATTGATTAACTGGACAAGGAGCACCAGAAGCAAAAGATTCAGAAGCTGAGCTGTTTTGTGATTCTAAGAGACATTTCATAAAGATGGGAAAAAAGCAGCCATTACACAGAAACCAAGGTTTCTTAGTTTGTTTTAAAGGAAAATCAAGTCCGTTATTCATTACTAAGCAGTAACCCACAGTGTCTGAAATAAAACAGGAGCTTTGTTGCAAATCTTGGAATCAAGATCTCTTCAACACTATCCACGGTATCACACTAAGTACCATCCCAGAAGAATGCAGTTGCTTTTATATAATTCAAAGTCCCTGTTGCCATCCTACCATTTGTTCCTTCCTGTTCCTGGCTTACATGTGCCATCACAGACAAGTGTGGAAACAGGCTGAGCTCCTCCATCTCCCTGCTGCCAGTCCACCACCTCTATCCTGAATCCTGAGCCTCCCCTTTCCAGCTCAGCTTCTGTACCCTCCTTTCTCAGGCTGTCTCAGCCACCTGCGAATTTTCAGCAGCTTCTCCTTCCAAAATGCTTTGCTCTTGGTTTGCTTGCAGGCACCCATTTCCAGCCTCAGTTTCTCCTCCCATGCCTGCTCCACTCCCTGGGTTTATTCTCCACCCTTCCTGCTTATCCTTCTCTTGCATTTACACCCTCTTGAATCCCTCTCCCAAGAGGGCACACAACCAGAACAGTACCCAGTTTTCCAACTGAAGCTGCCCCTTACATGCTGGCACTAATATTTTCTCAGTCTTCCCAGAAGTCCCTTAGCATGCAACCCACTGAGATTATATTTGCCTCAGCACTATCATCAGCTGAGATGCCCAAGTCTTACCACTGTGATTTAATGCATTGTCATTCTTAAGAAAATCATCATTTTTAACAGAAATTCAGCACTGGAACTGCTGAAGCAAAAAAAGCAGCCAGCGCAGCAAGTGAAAGCCTCCCCACAAAGACACCCAACTTATCCTCACCACCACTATGTATGTATGCCCATGCAAGAAACTCTACTGCTACTACCAGCAGTCTTTCCATATGCTTCAGCAGGTTTGAACTGAGTTCAAACTCCACCCTTTCTCAGCAGTTGCAGTTCATTTGTTCCGTAATTCAGCGCAGCACTGCTTTGAAAATGTCTTTTTGATCCTGTTTTCCTGCAAATGGCATAATGAGGAATAATAAGCAGGTGCCTCTAAACACAAACCCAGAACAGCGGGAGCATAAAACCACTACAAATGGAGCAATTAAGTAACCACACTGTTCACTGTTTATTGACAATCTTTATTAAAGCTGACTTTCAGTGTTGAGAAGTTTCCTAATAAGTATAAATAGGAACCAAAGTGCCACTCCCCCCTTAGAAATCTTTATTTGCACAAAAAGATACAAACAACCAGGATTTCCAAAGTTCGCCATTTTGTACATATAATACCAAAAAGAAAAAATAAACCAAGGTGAAAGATTAGCAGCCAAAAGAATTCTAGGCCTCCTTTAGACACACAAACTGTGCGCTTCCACATTTCTCTAAGAAAGAGTGTAAAGGGAATTCAGTCAATTTCTTTTTATAAGAAACATCCTACCAAAAATGTAACACTGTAAAGCAAGGTTGTAGTGCGAAGTTTGCAGAAAAACAAAAAGGAGAAACAGTAGATAGAAGATTAAAAATCTCAAGTGTAAACATTACTGCTGCTTTAAAACAAAAAACCAAAAGTCACATGAGCATTTCCATTTGGCTTAGCAACCAGGAAAATAAGAAAAGCTGGGTTGGTTTTTTTTTTTTTTTTTTTTTTTTTAAGTGCTTAATCACCACATCCAAAGTAATGACTTTGAGACCTACTTAACACGAATGTGCTCAAAAAGCCACTGCTTACAGTATAAAAGCTGTCATTCTGAAATGCTGCACATACAAACTGGCTTTATCTGCATGAATGAAAGATTGTTTTCAGCAGCTCTCAATCATATGATGTCCCAAATCGGAGTAATGCTATTAGAGCAGGCAGCTAAGTCCCAGAAAGTGTAAGTTTGAGAATAAGAGATACAAAAAAGATCAAGATACAAAAAAAAAAAATCATGTTTTTTCCTCTTTGAAGACAGCATGCCTTTCCCAGTTGCAGAATAACCAAGTAATAAGCAGAAGTAACAGCTTTCTATTATTGTTACACACTACCTAGAGCAAACTGACTGGTGACCTAGAATTTCACATGTAACAAAGGCAGATAAGTACAAATACTATTATTTTGTTATAAAATACAAAAAAAAAAAACCACACCAATCATGTGGACACAACCAGTCAGTAGCATGGTATTTTACTGCATATTGAACACACACTTGACTTTAAAATGGACAGTGTGTCCTGACTCAAAAAAAAAAAAAAAAACAACCAAAAACAAAGAACCCCAATAACTCAAAGAGCTTTAGGACTGTATTGTTGAATTGCCATATATTTATTTGAGCCTTTGTGCAAAGGAAAAATTAAACACATCAGGCTCCAAAGCAAGACAAATACATAAGACTTCATAGGAGCTTTGACAGAAGTCAGACACACAGGTTTCAAGAGAAATTTTTTTTGTCAATGCGGCTGTTCATTATTATCTCATGGTTATAAAAACACATTTCAAAATGGGAACAAAGACATTCATTAATCTCAGGTATAGCTATAAATCACTTTAACCCCGCTGCTCTCCCAAGTTAGCACTATCATCAGCCAAACTGAACCTCTGGTATTGTTGCAGCTGTTGCCAGTAGAACCATACCCATTGCCTGTCAGCAGCACTGTCCATCCTGAAGTTATTATACAGCTTTTTTTTTTTTAAATCTGCTTTGAAATCTTGCAACCTTACATTAATTATTCATCTGTTCCACGTGGCTATTTTTTAAAACTATTTATTGAAAGTCATCTATTGCCAACACAGTATCTTTATTGTCCTGCAGGATAGTTTTCAAGTTAGAGAATCCCTTGGCTCATGTACTGATAAAATACATGTTATGTAGAAAAGGATTGTGTTTTTCTCCCACCACATTCCTGTAAACACCTCTGTATTAAGCCACAGCAAGCTCTAGGCTAGGAAATTCCTCCAGTGACTTGACTTTACCTCACTTCTCCAAAAAAAAAAAAAAAAAAAGGAAAAAAACCACTTTATAATTAAAAGGAAAAAAGAAAAAAACACAATAAATAGAAAAAAAAAAGTGATACTCTCAATTACCCAGGCACATATCTAGAATAAGCCTCTGAAAATTTAACATATAAAGAGCAATTATTTCATTTAGTGGTTCAAGTGTGCAAATGAGTAAATATGCTGCCTGTTTCTGAAATAGCTCAATACTGTAGTCATTAATGATTGCTATTCACGTCTAGCATTGGCAGTTCTGTTGCTTTTGTTGCTGGCTTTGGACATTATATATTACCACTTCCACTGCAGATCTCATGTTTTTCACAGAGACCATTACAACCCACTCAGCAGCTGTATGACTTTAGCAAGAGGTATCAGAAGGGAATTTTTATTTTTCAAAAGTTTTCTGTCGATCCCAAGGCCATCTATTACATGGAAATAATGTTTCAAACAGGAATATCAAATGCTACTTCAAGTCTTTCCTGTCTATGAAAACCATTTCAAAAAGACTCAGAATCTCAGATAGATTTCTGTGAAACTAATAGAATAAATTAAAGAGGAAAAAAAACGTGCTAAGAAAGTATTCCAGTGGTGAGAAATACAAAGGCTTAGAGACAGAAAAACACCAGCTTCAGCCGGAGACTGGAAAAAAACACAGATTTTTCAAAACTGGAGTCCACACAGTGTCACACAGCCCTGCCTTGTCATGTTTGTTAATATCCTCGCTTAGAAGTCAGACAGCATTTTGTTTAACTTGTGTTGCTCTGTATCATTACACTAAACCATAATTAACTCCTCTTTTGTGCCGGCCTCATTCCAACACAATTGTACCCACTGTATACCAGCAGCAGTTCTCAGGTTTTGTTTTGCAGCTCAGCTGTATTTTTCTTGGATGTTCACAAGACTGGCATTTGACTGGATACGTTTGGCTAGAAAGGGAAAAATTATATGAAAATTAAACACAAAGAATTCCACAAAACTAGTCTCTCCACTCCCACTATTTATTCGGCACAGACTTGCAAACAGCTTTCTGCTCACGTCCAAAAACTTTAATGAAAAGATATGGCTGAAGCTCTTTACTACCCTTCTTCAGGGGACAGCAGCAGACTAATAGTCGCTATTAGCGCCGTCAGCACAGCTGCAGGCAGAGCCGGCTGGGCCCCTGCTCCCACCAGAGCCAAGAGAGTCCCTGGCAACACCCAGCTCTAACAGCAAAATGAGCAACAGCACTTACGCAAAATGAGTATCCGCTTCTTCTGCTTTGAGTGAAGGAAGCTACTAAGATAAAAAACAATAGGTAGGAAGAGGATAAAGGATGAAACGGCAATCACTGGGACTGTATCACTGCAGGGAACAGAGCAGTTGAAAGTCCTGCTCCAAAGCTTCCGAGTGATGTTCATCTAAAAGGAAAACATAAGCAAGCAGTAAAAGAGAGCACACGTTCTTGCTGTGCAGATGCTCCGGTCTCAAAATATTCAAGTGTTCAAACATGACCCCAGGAAACAACTTTTCACAGATCTCCCCCCAAAAACAAGCAAACCCCTGGAAGTGTCAAAACATTCAATTTAAACAGAGCCAAAATTTCACATCAACAAGCTGATAAAAAGACTGTACGCACATATACTGCATACACTGCCACATGCCTGTTTCCTACAGAACTCACTGACAGTCTGTGGGGATGGGGCTAATCTCACACTTTCAACAACACTCCTTTTGCCCAATCACTTGAAACCCCACAATATAACAAAGCTTTTTCCCAAACATATGCTGCAAATCCTGTAGACTCCTAGACACAGCTGCCATAATAAGAAATCAATATTACAGTCTAAAAAAACAACAACAAAGCTTTGCATTAAAAGCCAGAAGATTAAGAGCCTTTTTTTTTTTTTTTTTTTTAAATATCTGTCCCCTTCACAGTAACAAGAAATTAAAGTGCAACTAATCAAATTGTAATGTGCCCAGGCAATTAGGAGCTTTGGTCACGCTCCCACTGCAGCAACTGAGGACAGGAGCTAACAAGACTGCCTCACCAGGCTTCCTCCTGCAGGACATCCGCACTACTGCCAGTCCCAAACTCAAAGGGAAAAGGCAATCCCTAGCAAGGCAAGCACCAGATTAACTAAGATTTCTATAAGATCTCCCTGCTGAATATTAACAAATACTTACTGCATCTTCCACATCGATACACAAATGTGCGGAGTGCCCAGACTCATCACCATGTCTGTTCAGCCTTTGCAACTTGTTATAAAGGTCACTCAAATTTTTGTAGGTTCCATTGCAGTTTTTACACACTTCAGTGTAGTTATTTGGTGATAGATCCATGGCTTGTCCCTAAGGTTATAAAACAGCAGCACTTTATTAAAAAATAAAATGTTTCATTACATATGTACATTAGCTCAAAAGCCTTCTATTTTATTATGTTGGTCCATGACATCAGAAGCAGATATTGGTGATAAGGCAGTAGAGGTTGAACCTTCTCACCAATATCCCATTACATTTTGTTGCTGTGTGACAGATGGCAGCAGATGGGCAGTCTGACACAATGGCATCTGACATGGAAGTGTGTATGAAGCAAAGGTGTGTCACTGAATTCCTCCGTGCAGAAAAAATGACATCCACTGACATTCATCAATAGTTGCTGAATGTTTATGGAGACCAAACGGGATGTGCCACATCTGAAATGCACCACCTCACAGTGAGGTGGTGGGTGGTGCATTTCAGATGTGGCAACAGCGACAGTGGGACACCTCTGCTGGTGCAGGCTTTTACAGGCATGGCATGCACGCTCTTGGTCATCACTGACACCCATGGATTAAGATCTAATTTAGACTTCTGACTGACAGACCAGACTGTGTGGCTCCCAACCAACACTACTCCAGCTCACTTTTCTCATATCATTAATAATAAAAAACAGTTTCCTCTGAGATTGTACTATACTCATTATTTCCCATTTTTATCACTGACTGATCACAGAATGTGGCTAGTTACTGACTGAAACAGAACGTGCGCTGTTTCTTGAGCAATTTAGGGCTTTTTCTTTGAGGAAAATTACTACATTTATTTCACAAACTGCATTACATTACCTCTGTGGTATGGACTGCTAATTATTTTACAAGTTGAAACAACTGTAACCACCATTTAAGGTAGCTGGTCCTTCTGAACTAGTGTCTATTATTAAAAGGTTATTTAAAGATTGAATTGTTCAGGCAGAAGACAACAATTCCACAAAGAGACAGAAAAAGAAATTTACAGCATGCAGACATTACTGCACTTACTAAGTAATTATCAACTGTTGTGAATTCAGAAATTCTGATGTGAAGTAGCATCACAATTACATACAAAATGAAGTCAAGGTGAATATCAATTAGAATTAATTTTAGTCTCATCATCTCTAAACATCTGCATTTCTGTAGATCATGGCTTTATCTGTGTAAACTGCCAGTAGGTTTGTGAATTTTGCCTGGTATATACCTGCATTATATTCAGCATAAATTAGGCTTTTCTAGCAATTAGATAATTTAGTGCTTCTCTTAAATACACAGCATAAATACCTGAAGGTTGTGTTCAAAACATGTCAGAGATTTATTGAACAAATCCATGAATTCTTGAGTAGAATTTGATAATTCCTCACTGTTGTTCTTTATACAATCTGTCAAAGAGAAAGAAAAACATGAAGATATTCTAACATTTCCAGAGCTGACAATTCTCAGACACTCTACTCTTGCAAAAAGAGCTCTCGACTATAAAAGACGGGTCTGGTCAACCCTGCATTTTCCTTATCTGCCTGCCACTGATGTCTCAGACCTGCTGACCTAACTCCTCATCGAGAATATATTTCAGAATTAATTGGCCTTGATTAAGTGAAAGATGAAGACTATCATCAAGAGCTTTCTGAAGAGGGGGTCTGAATTATCTTTGGACTTTAAGATAAAACAAGGCATT
This sequence comes from Chrysolophus pictus, assembly GCA_037305975.1. Lineage (NCBI taxonomy): Eukaryota > Metazoa > Chordata > Aves > Galliformes > Phasianidae > Chrysolophus > Chrysolophus pictus. The sequence goes on from CM074578.1 coordinate 43,707,526, forward strand.
ACTTTTATTTTCTACCCTGCAAACCTGGCTTTGCCCAGCAACAGTAATAGCTATTATGGGAAAGCAGAAGCATCAGAAATGGAGATTAAATGGACAGCATCCAAGAAAAGGCCAGACCACAAACACAGTGGTAGAAATCAGAGTGTAGATATTATTGTTTAATACAAGAAGTGACCATTTCACCAGTTCAATCCCTACACATTACCACTTCCAGCCAACCATCCTACTTCTGATGCTCTAATCAGATACACCCTTGGAAATGCCAGAGGTTTGGGAATTTAAATGTTCAGCAAGGGCACTATGAGAGCAAGCAACATCCAAGAAAATTTTCCTGAGAGAAGAAACTGACATCAGCATGGAGAACAGGCATTCAGCTGGACACTGGGAGGGCAACATACAGGTCAGAACCTGGAAGGACAGCACAGACCGCACTGCTCCTTCTGCATTGTCTTTCCAGCCTTCACAGATCCCAGATGTGTAAAAGAAAACTAACTCTACATGCTCTCATCTGTAACGCGTAGCTTCACAGTACTATTCCCTGTTCCCTAGGGCACCTTTAAGGTTAGGGTCCCAATTTTCACACTAGGGGAACAGCAAAAAGCCATGCTTTATCTGTAAGCACAGCACAGCATCATCAGCAAGCACAAGGACAGAGAGGCACAACAATGGACCTGGATATTCTCTATCCATTAAGTGAAATCAAAAGCACAGCTGTGAAGGCAAATACTATTCAACCTGAAAGCATTCCAGCTATTGGCTTTTTATTAACAAAGAAGTCAGAGTTTCTTATATGAGTTTTTTTTTAAAAAAAAAGATGGTAGAAAAACTAAAGAAACTGCATTGAAAATAAGGAAAGTCTCCATCAGAGTTTGTAGATCATAAACAAAACCCTAACATAACTACTGTTTGAACAAATAATCTAAAAGAAATACACATATCTAGTGTTTTTTTTAGGTAGACTGGCACTCTCAGATTTTGGCAGCACCCCTCAGCCAATAAAAAACTCCTGTACTCCTCCCTGAAGCTATTCTAGTCTAGGATCTTTACGTACTATGTACAGTATGTACTATACTATGTACAGTATAAACAAATACACACAATTCCAATATGTGCAAATTTTAAATGCAGCACTGAGCTAGGTCCTAACAGTAGCATGACAACTACAGAATGAGTCACTCACTTGCACAGTTGGCTGCCTCCCAGGTGTCATTAAAGAACGCTGAAAGGGTCACAACTACCTGCAGCCTGTCTGAGGTCAGGATACTTTTGGCACAATTGTGGCTCTCGGAGGAATTCTAGAACAAAAATGAAATAAAAAAAGAACAATCAAAGGTTAAAAATACAAAGGAAAAGTTTTTGGAAAGTATTTTAGGCAAACACAGCTAAACATCACATGTCATCACACTGACATTTCTAGACTAAGCAAAGCAGAATCAAATGAAGAAAAAGTCTTTTGATCCTCAAAATCTTAGTACAAGCAACACAGCTTGCTGTGCACTGCCTTTGAAGGTAGTGCATGAACATCAGTTAAAAGTACACGACCGCAAGAAGAAGGAAGCACGAGATCATCTTTAAGATCCCTTCCAACCCAAGCCATTCTAAGATGTCATGATTCTACGACAGGCTTCTGCTAGTCAGCTCCTATTCCCCTGGGTCTGGACAGCTGTCTCTCGAGCCAGCTCCAGGCCCACACAGCCAGAGAAAGGCATGAAGTCATTCTCAAGAGACCACAGAATTATCTGAATGAGCTGAACCACTGCAATGGCCTCCAAGCAAACAAAACCCAAACAACAGAAAACAACATGCAGAAAGGCTGCACCGACATACTGTATCAGCAACAAGCTGCTTCCACATACAGCTATACAGGAACAAAGTCCTCTACAAAGCAGCTCAGCAGTAACCCCTACAAGCCTACTATTAAGCCAGGCTCTCTTCTTCATTGGATGTGGGTACCAAGCTGATCTCATCTGAGAGAGCCATCTAACATACCCAGACCTCAAAGGGGAGACATCAGGAGAATTCTTGGAACAACTTATTCTCTGGACGAAACTAATAAAAAAAGAAACTAATAAAAGCAGCTACAGAATAAACAGGAAATGAAATATCCCTATTAGAATTTAGAGTGTTTTTCTCCTCTAGAGCTTTATTTTCTCCTTCAAATCCCCAACAGAAACCATGATCTGCAGTCAGCTGACTCCTGTGCTCTAGCTCCTGGTTTCTAGCTGCTAAATTGCCTTAAGCACTCCTCGGAACTGTCACAGCTGCCAAATGCCTCTTTGATAAGCAACATGGAACATGCAAGAAAAGAATCTCTTCAACAAGAAATGCGTGGCTTATACAGCTTTACGAGACATCCATTTTCCACCCTTAAAATATATTTAGTCATTTTTAAATAAGAAAGTTTCCCTTTCAGACTGAACTGCAGAAGTCTAATATTGCCACTTCTGGTAACTCCCACAGTTTCAATTCTAAGTAAGTAGCATACAGACATGCAATCAAGTTGCATATGCAGGAAACTTCCCATTGCTTCACAAGGTACAGTTAAAACTGAAACTTCCTCACCAAAACTCGTGAGTAGGAAAAAGCATTTTACATCCCAACATGGTTCTGGTCAAACTATATAATTCCTTAAAGATGCTTTCTTAACTTATTTAATAAGCCTGGTGAGGAGGATTTAACTTTTCAGGGATGTCCAAAATTTAACTTGGCTGTTTCTTTCATGTTGTGTAACTACTGCAGGATGGGAATGACTGAAAACATCAAATAGCTGACCAATCATGATCGTGGACTCAGGTCAAAGGAGCTCACTTTCTGCGTTTATTTGGTTAGGTCATCCTCGCACAGAAGGAAAATCAAATGCTCTTCAATACAAATTTCAGATGAAATTCTGAACCAGCGCTCCAGAACAGCCATAATGAGTTTTTACACACTGCAAGCACTGGGATTTGTTTGGCAACCTACCCAGAAGTATCCCAGAGGTGACCCGCACCCACAAGTGCAAAGTATTTCAGCAGAGGTCTCTCCGTATCTTTAAGATGTCATATAGAAGTAAGAACTGCAGGCTCATTCCCTCACTTTCACATGACCTAATTTGAGATGGCATGGAACAATCTCCAGACAAGAAACAAACAATACAGGTGTCCAACACTCAAACAGCAGACTACTGACTAGGTACTTGTCCTTGAGAGGGCAAATATCAAATGAACGTCCATTTGCTTTTCCACTACCAGAACAAAGGTAAGGGGGGGACAGGCAGACAACAAATCAAAAGTTGGCAAAAAGTGACACTTCCTAACATGACAGCTAACTGAATGTGAAATTGTTTGCAGCATGACGCTGTGGTATCAGAAGTCTACACAGGTTTTGTCTATCAGCAGTGATTCCAAACACAGATTCAGTAATCTCTAAATTGGGAGTCTCAGTGACAGACTGCTATAAACTTGTTCTCTTCCTGTACTCTAGGAGGACAATCACTTCCAGTCATCATCAGAGAATGGACAAAGCCCTTTGGTCTCATCCACCACTGTCACCCTCATACCATGTTAGGGACTAACTTTTAAAAACAGACAAGTTGGATGAGTCAAAGAACACATATAAATGCATAGCATTAGTCATCAACCACGTCCAGTATGGAGAAAAGAAAATAAGGGGATGGAGATGCAGGAAGATGGCAGCAGGAGACCTATCTTCAGTCAGGGTTTCCCAGTGCTGAGGCTCAGAAGCCTCAGCCAGTGCCCAGAGCTACCATGCTGCTGCCAGACGCTCCTACCAGCCTTGGATCCATGCGCACTGGGATCTGGTTCCCCAGAAAGGCAGCATTACTCACTGATGACATAAAATCACAGAATATCCCAAATTGTAAGGACCCAGCAGGGATCACTGAGTCCCTGGCTCCACACAGGACCACTCAAAGTTCAAATCCTATATTTGAGGACACGATCCAAACCAGCAGCTTGGGGCCCTCCACCCTCTGGTGAAAAACCCTTTCCCAATGCCCAACGTGACCCACCCCTGATGCAGCTCCACGCCATACCCTCAGGTCCTGTCGCCGTCACCAGAGAGTAGAGATAAGTGCTGCCCTTCTGCTCCTCTAGCGAGGCCATAACGAGGCGAGGCCATCACGAGGCCTCCCCTCAGGCATTCAGCAAACCTGAAGCGCAGCTTCAAAGCAACCCGGGCTTTCCCACCATCCAAAGGAGGAGGCAGGCTCCTTTCTCGCCGTGCACCCCGCCACACCAGGAGCTGGCACGGACCGACACCCGGTACCAGAACACCGCTTCCCCTTTCACAAGGCCATAAAAGGAACTCGGAGCGCCGAGAGCGCTCCCCTCAGCGCAGGGACACCCGTCTCCGAGGAGCCGGGCCCCGTCCCCGCCCCATCGGACGCACCCCGACGGCGCGGGCGATGTCCCCGTACTGCGTCAGGAGGCTGCGGTAGAGGCCGCCGCAGGCCTGGCAGAGCCGCACCGGGCGGGCGCGGCGGGCCAGGCACCCCGACAGCGTCGCGCTGCCCTCCGCGAAGGCGGTGAGGAGGCGACGGCACTCGGGCTCCAGTTCGGGCAGGTCTCCGGGCAACCCCGCGGCTCGCAGTTCCGCCGCCATCACCGTCGCCAGCTCCTCTGCCTCTCCCGGCGCCTCCAGCCCGGCGGCGGAGCCGATGGCGAGAGCCAAAGCGGGCAGCAGCAGCAGCTGACTGCGCAGCGGCGCCATGGCGGCCGCGCCAAGGAACCGGAAGTGCCGCGCCGGGCAAGGACCCACCTCCGCCTCGGGAAGCGGCCGCTCATTGGTGGAGACGAAGAAAGAGGCGGGGCCTAAGGCGGAGCGGGCTCGTGGGTGGGCGGGAGGCGGGAATGGGGCCGGGTCATGGCGGCAGTCCGCGAGGTGCGATGTTCTGCGGCTCCACGCAGATGCACTGTGCTCTGTATGGCACTAGGACGTCCCTGGGTCTGAGTACATCTAAAAGTTTTGTTCTCTTAGATATTCATGACGTGCGAGTAACATTCCAGTCAGGGAACACTCTTTTCATCCAAAAATAGTGCTTAAAAGTACCTGTTGTATAGGAAGGGACTTTGAAATGTGCGCAAGGAAGAAAGGAAGGAAGAAAGGAAGAAAGGAAGGAAGAAAGAATTCCCAAATCGGAAAAAGGAATCAAGGAGGGAGGAACACACCACACTTTCTGCAGTCAGAGCACCTCCTGAGCAGTGTCCCAAGGCAGGGCCCCCCTGTTCACACCCGGTCACCAATTTTCCCTCATGGTTTCCAATAAAAGCATAGTCACTGGAAGCAGGCCCTTTCTAGAGCAGGAGGTGTGGGAGGTGGCTGCAGGCAGCCTTCCCCCAGAGCTGCAGTGCCCTGCTTTCTGCTTGCTCCTGCGTCTGCTGGGACCCTGACCCACGCCCATTCCATGTCACTACCATTATTTCCAGGGACTTCAATGGGCTTCGTACAGGATCTAGGTTTCTCTGGTCAGATATGGCAGTGATACAGTGCCAGCTTGCTGTGATCTGGTCTAGCTAGCATTAACTTGTTTCACTTTGACAATAAATGTCATAACATCTATGCTATGGATATGCCCAGGATGGTTTTATGCTGCAAAATGAAAATACAACATAAAGGTCGTTATAAACCATCTGGCAGGCAATTGACGCAAGAGAGGGCACCTAATATCTTCATCATCTTCAAGATGAACACCTTGGCTGTGAAGAAATGTCTTGCAAAGCAGTGAGTTTGAAAATGGAAAATGAAATGAAAACTTAACAAGTGCGACACAGAGAAATGAGAAACCAGGGACAAAGAATGCACCAGAGAATTCTCTTAAGCTTTTCACTGTGCATTAATCAGGTACCATTCTGGGTAACAGATCTTCACCCAGTATTACTGCTCTGCCTGCCAAGGTGGGTCTAAGTAATACTGTCCTGTGCAACATTTGTTATTCTGGGGCTTAACCCAAACCAGGGATCATTTCTGGCAGATATCATGGACAGGAGAAACATCTCTGGAAAACTAGAATTGCTTGATAGAATGGGCATCGTGAGACAGCCTCAGGGCCTGGGCATTGCCCTGCTGTTGTTTATTTTAGTATCAGCTAGATCATGGGGTGTAGGCTGAACGCAGGGAAACATTGTCCATGGGGTATGTTTGGTGAGCGCAGCACGGCTGGCAAAGCCTGAGTGGTGCAGGACCCCTTGGCTCTGGGTGTCCTGCAGCATCCCTCAGCCAAGCACCTGTACGGGGACTGCTTTATTCAGGGATAGGGATCACCTTATTCTGGGATTGGAATCACCTTGTTCTGGGTGGATTCTTGCCTTGTTCTCGCTCAATCCAAGCATGATAGAGGTGTCCCCTGGGCTCCTCGCCCCGGTGTGTCTTGTCTGGCCACATCTACCCGGGAGAGGGCAGCAGCAATCGGGCGCATTGCACTCACTCTCGCTTTGCCCCAAACCATGAGTTTCCTGCAGAAAATCTGCATTCACGGAGTCAGCAGGCATACAGGCCTCCCATATCCCCAAAGCAGCCTTCGTCACCCGAGCACTCCTTCCTACTGACACACACCGTCACCAGGAAGGTCCCTCTGTGCTGTGAGGTGCAGCAGCTTCATTTCCATGGGTCGCAAGGATGTGCTTTCCCATTTTGCATGGAAGCTGAATAACCTCCTTTGCAAGAACATGCTCTTCCTGTGGGTGGAAAACTGATCAGAGGGAAAAGAAAAGAAAAGAAAAAAAGAGAAGTTGTAATAGTTTCAGATAAAATCTTGGAGGTTTAAAGAGAATAAAAGCATTCCTGGTATTAGTAAACGTGTTGCTGCAGACCTGTAAGAAAGGTATCTAGTTGTGAAGTACTTCTCATTTTTATCCATAATAAAACTGATATTACAAAGCAAAATCAGAAATTCACAAACTTTGTCAGCTGTTGTTCAAAAACAGGACCTGAAAAAGACATGAGCCAGATCTCCTCTCTTCTCTGAAAAAAGTGTTATTCTTGGGTAGAAATCAGTGTTCAACTTGTCAGTCATTAACAAATTTGATTCATTTTCTTGTAAAAATGGTGCTGTTTTCTTTCTTCTCAAGTGGCTATACTCATGACTAAAGCAAGCAGGATTGGGTATCTGCCAAGAAATCTCAGGAAAAAACTCTAAGAATATCAGAAGTCCTGCTTTGTTATATAGTTTCAGCTGTATGATTCCTGAAAACAGAAAATATTACAGTGTCTGCCCTGACTACAAGAAGAGGTCTGTATAATTGCAAGAGCTTTACCTTCACAGTGAAGAAGCAGGACACAGCAGGTGAATGTTGATTTCCTATGCTATCTTGGTAAGTTTGTAGAGATGCCAGCCTGAACCAGAGAAAATGAGTTTGGAGCTGCAAAGCTGGCTCTTGTTTCTGTCTGCATGGTGTCTCCTTGCTGCCTTCAGTGATCTTTCTCCTGACTTACAGCAGTGCAAGCTAAGAACTGAAATCCTGATCCAAAACTGCTGCCCTCATCCAAAGCAGGGGCAAATGAGAGCAGAGAGGTGCCAGTGTTGTCTGTGAAGAGGTGTCTCTGAAGTGGGACAAATGGGAATCTTTTAATTAATCCTAACTAATTTCATTATGAAGCAAAGCTAAACATGAGCAAAAAAAAAAATAACCAGCATATTACATCTTCTTGCAGAGCCATATCCTGCTTATGGAAAGCTTTTCTTCCCTGTCTCCCTCACAGCCCTGCCTGTATCTGATCACTCACAAGGCCAGTGTTGGCTCATTCATGTGGTGCTTATAGCAGGTGTCAGAGCTCAGCAGTGCTCACCCAATTCAATGACTTTTTTCCAAGCTCCACAGAACATCAGAAGGCGGTTCAGGCGTATAACTATTTAATTAAGGGTATGAACACATCTCCATCACACACAAGAAAATGAACTGGTGAGGAAATAAATATGTTAAATAACCTATTGGCTTGCAGATCCATTTTTCGTTGGCTGCAAGTAAAAATCATCCTAGCAATACAGCATAATTGTTTGAGCAATTTCTTATTTTCAAAAGATTATGTGAGCTTTTGTTTAAAAATGATTGACAAAGCCTTGTCTAGCTGCAGTATTTCTGGCCAGCCTGAGACATCGTGCCTGTTAGCACAGTCCTCCTGGAGTATTTTTTTTTTTTTTTTATGTGCATAGCAAAGGATATTAAAGTCTTTTCTCTCAGTGCAAGAAGACAGTCACATCTGCTCTAAATCATGAAGAATGAGTGGAAGAAGCAGTTAGAAGAAAAGCAGTTCAGTGATACTGACACTGATGGTTTAAAATAATTTCAGTCTTTAACACTGAAGAACCCCCCAAATTACCAATTTGCAAATTAGATGCCAAATCTTGTCCTTCATTCCCCTGTGCTCTGGAGCAATAGAGCTGCTTTGGCTGAATGGAAATCAGGGAAGGTCAGACACTTGAACTGTGAACACACACTCACAGACAGCATTCTCTCTACGAGAAAACGCTATTCCCAAGCAAACTTCAGAAATTTTAGACCTATAGGAAAAGAGTGACAATGCCTCACATATTTTTAGGAACCCTCTAGAAATTCAAGGTTGACTCCTTTAACTCACCAAATGAAACAAGGAAGAATGAATAACACTGAGTGGATCAAAAGTTCCTCTACTGACCATCACAATCCACAGAGACCTGCCCATAATTCATCTACACTTTCCACAGTCACCCTCTTCTGAACCCATGGCCACTGTAACCTCTGGTGGATACTCTGGCCTCCTTCAACCAGGAGTCAAATGGAAGAAGAGTCATGGATGCAACCCTGTCCTTGGGGCTGTAATGTCAGAAGGAACTGAAGAAACCTGACATATGGAGCTGGAAGCCAGTGTTCATTTTCCCATTTCCAGTCAAAGATACAGAGAACACAAAGACAGGACATCTATCAGCTGACCCTCTTCCCTCTTTAACATCATCACACTTCTAAAGAGGGAAAACAAACCCACATCTTGTTTTGAAGGCTTATTTTCTATAAGTGTGTAACAGTGTCATAGGTTGGAGAATCATAGATAGCGCTGTATGATCCTTGCTTAGACCTTAAATGTTTGCATATAACTCTATGAATCCAGTGCACAGAGAGGTGTCATTTCCATGAACCTGGCAGGGGAAAGAAAATACATTATCTTTTTAGAATTACAACTAGAAAATTAATTGTTAGTAGGCAATCATATCATTCTGAAAAGATCCAGCTATCCAGCTTGGAATAAGCTTGTGGGTTTAGGATTTTTTCTTTTTTTTTCGTTTTTTCTTTTTTTTTCTTTTTCTTTTTTCTCTTTTTTCAGGAGAGTGCTGTACTTGAGCAATTGAATGGTATTACATTTAAGGTCCTGGGTGGCATGCCATTTCCTTATTCATATGCTTCTAATTAAGTCTTAATTATGCTATTCGTTATGAAATGAAAGAAGAGCTGTTAGCCCGGATATCTTCCACAGCAGTAAAACAGGATGATACAGATAAAATAGCAAATGTATAGAAAGAGAATGAAGGCATGCATGGGGGGGGGGGGGGAAAGTCTTTTGAAGATAATGATGTTTAAAACATGGCAGAAACATCAGAGATAGCATTATAGTGCAATTATCACAAAAAACTTCCTGATCAATGTAAACAGTATGAAAGGTACATTCCTTTTATAGCCTGTTGGGAGTGTGAATGACTGTCCATGCACAGACATACCCAGAGAGCCCAGATCTGCATTTCCATAACCTGGTGTTGGTGTAGAGTGATTCCAGCCTCCTCCCCAGAAGGAGCCAATCCAAGCCCATTGCTCTGTTCTGAGCAGGTTGTGCCCTGATGCTCATATTCTCCTGCTGAATTTCACAAAGTTCCTGAAGCACAGGCCTAAAGCAAGGAGAAAGGCCAGCCCTCAGGCCTCTGAGTTGATCAGTCTGTCTTCATGCTGTGTCAGCATGGAGCTGGCAGCTGTTTTCTGCAGGCTTTCTGCTTCTCCTTTTGTGGCAGTGGGCAGGGATTGTCCTCCAGGTGTGGGGAAAGCTCTCCCCACAGAGTAGTATAGCTTCTACAAAACAGTATTAGTGCTTGAAGGGAATTTATAAGCAGGAGGGAAAACAGCTTTCTACATGGGTAGATAGTGGTAGGAGAAAGGGGAATGGTTTTAAACTAAAAGAGGGGAGATTTAGGTTAGAAGTTAGGGGGATAATCATTTCTCAGAGAGTGGTGAGGCACTGGCACAGCTGCCCAGAGAAGCTGTGGGTGCCCCATCCCTGGAGGTGCTCAAGGCCAGGTTGAATGGAGCCCTGGGCAGCTGAGCTGGAGGGTGGCAGCCCTGACATGACAGGGCTGGGTGGGTTTTGAAGTCCTTTCCAACCCAAGTCACTCTATAATTCTGTGGTTCTATGATTTTTCTGCTTCTCTCTGAATCACAACAAGAGAAACCATGACAGAAGAGTGCCCCTAACAGCTCTAGATGATTTCAGTAAAGTTCTCAAAATTTAGGGACTGATTATCCTACAATACTTACATCTTACTTGAAGTACTCCACATGCATGTTGGTTGGGGGAGGTGGAAGGAAAGAAAAAAAGAACAGCAGTATTTCAGGTTGTCAGACCAGCCAGCTCCCACTGCCAGTGATGCTCTGTGACTGCAGGAGGAGGACATCCCTGTGCCAGGAGCAGGGCATCTTCCACCCTTCCTGGGCAGCACGGAGTGGGCACTGGGAACCCTGGTGCTGGCAGTGCTCTGAGCTTAGTGCTGCTGAGAACACAGTGTCACTACCCAGGCTGTGCTGGAAATCCTACCAGGGCCAAACATTCCCATCTGCAAACATGCAAGTCTGCTAGCGCAGCTCTTTGGGGTTGTACACAGGCAGAAAAGGCAGCACGCTCTGGTCAAGATGATGTAAACACAACACTGAATGCCAGATGTCTCTCCTGATGCCAACAGTCAGCTCCAAAAGGCTCCAGGCAGTTGGGGGCTCTTGAGGATGTTTTGCAAACAGTGGCTGTGACACCTCGCGGTGCTAATTGCAGAGCTCAGGGCCCTTTGCTGCAACCTGGCAGCCTACAGAACTTAGTGAAATACACAAATAGGATCTCAGGTGCACATACCGAATGCATTTTATGCTGCTGGGATAAGATTTATGGGGGTTCAGCTTCTTTCTCATCAATTTAATTTTTATCATTTAGAGTTGAGCACTAAAAATGTAATTTTATCCTACGTTTTGGGGAAAAAAAAAAAAAAACAAAAAAAAAAACCCACAACTCCAAGCCACACAACCATTAAATCGTACGTTGGATGTAGGACCGTACCCGACATTTCCCTGCAGAGCCATGCAGGTGAAATCGCCGTCCTGGCCCAAGCGGCCCCTGGCAGAATGTGGCCGCATGCGAGCGGCCATCGGTGGCACTGACCCCATCCTCCCAGTACGGGGACACGGGTGGGAAACTCCAAGTGCCCGAGGGATGGGGCAGGTGGCACTGTGGAGGGCGGCAGTGACAAAAAGTAGGCGGCAGCGACCTGTTGGCAGAGCTGCTGCACCAACAGCCTCCTAGGGAGCGAGGGTCTGCCCTCCCCCACCCTCCGCAAAAGAAGAAAAAAATAATTAAATTCCCCTTTCTCTTTGATAGGGCCTCAGGGCTCAGACCCAGCCGCAGAGTTGCCCTGCGTCCGGGGGGAGGATGGGGGAGTCCTCGCAGCCCCCCAGGAGCGGGGTCAGTCCAGGGGAACCCGTTTCTCTCACGGAGGAGGGGTGGTTCTTTCGGAGGAGCGGCGGCTCTTGCTGCCCGACGCTGCCTTTGGGAGCGAGGCCGCCCCCCGCCCCGACCCCCCCGACCCATCCCCGCCACCGAGGGGTCGGCTCCCCTGCCCGGGGCCGCGCCGGGACTCGGCTTTTTGTTATTTTCACGGAGCAGATATTAATTAAAAGCAATACATGATTAAAAAGTAATGAGTTGAATAAAAATTATCTCCGCTCATTTTCTGATTATGTTAATTGTTAAAAACCCTTCAATCACGCCGTTGCAGTCAATGGGTTTTAATGTGAAATTAGTGGGCTCTTGATAACTTACAGTCCAGAATAATCTCGGAGGTTTTGTCATCACTCCTAATAATAACGAGCGGGGAACGGGAACGGCGGCCGCCGGCGTTCAGCTCTGCACAGCCCTTCCCCCAGGAGCCAACCTGTGCCTTTGTGGCACACGACTTCTCTTCCACACGTGGCACACGCGGTGGGCTCTCACCGTGCGCTGCCACTGGGTCTGGGTGTGTGCAAAAAGCGTGCCCGGCAAAGGGACGGACAAACAGTTTTGTCTCATTTTCTAGTTTGCTTTGTTTTATTTTGCTCCCCGGCTCATCCAGAACCTCGCAACCGTTTCTCTTCTGTGTTTTATCATCTCCGTAAGGAATGAGCCCCGCGCGTAGCACAGATCCGGGCAGAAAGCACTCGGGGCAATGCGACAGTTCGGTACAAAATACTGGCGGTGGGACTCCGCTCTCCCCCGACGGGAGAAAGCAAAGGGCTGCAAACCACCTCGGCCCCAGCCCGCAGTTACGCGAAACCGCGCTTCTCTCCCACAAATTCGTTTGGGAGCGCCTTCATTTCCATGCAGACAACCAAACGGATCCTCCCCTACCCGAGAGCCGCGGGAATGTGCACGTACAGAGCGCCGCTCGCACCCCGTCCCCATTTCGCTCAGCCCGCGGCCGCCCGCACGGCACCGGCACCGACCCGCAAAGCGCTGCGGGGCCTCGGGCTCGGCCGGGCTCTTCCGCACGGGCTGCGGCGGGGACGCGCGGCCCCACTCCTTTGCGTTACGACTCTTCCTTAACCCCCCCCCCTTCACACCCCCCAACACACACATCCACCAGCTCTCGCGGTTCCCCCCCCTCCCTGGCTATCCGGGGAAGGGAGAAGCGTTCTTCGATTTGCTTCATATTTGTTTCATTACGGTTGCACTGTTGTTATTTGTAAGTCGCTCCCCAAAAGAGCCGCGCGTCCCCGCAGCCCCCAGCGGAGCTCCGCGCCGGGCCCGTTCCCCATTTGCATCTCCGTCAGCTGAAGATCATTTTAATAAATAGCGATGAGAGGGGAGCGCGTCTGGAGGGCCGCCGGCAGCATTCAGAAGCCAATAGAGTTTGTAATTCTACTTGATCATCCCTTATTGATTAGAGTAATCAAGACGAGGAGCTGCCCGGGCTCCGAGCGTTCCGCGGCATATCATTAGCGATAAGAGTCAGTTAATTCTGCCGCCGGGTAATGGTGCCGCGATGAAGAGTTCATTTGCATGAGCTGCTGAGCCCCGTAACGAGAGGACAAAAATCACTAATTAGGAGCGCGGAGTGGCTCGAGTTCTTCAAGCACCCTTTGGAGATGAGGGGTGATACAAAGAGACCGCGCTGCCGTGTAAATCCGGGACACGGGGCACCGCGGCCGCGGGGCGCTCCCGGTTGCACCGCCGCTGCTGGGACCCGGCCTGGGGGGGGAACCCGTGCGGTCGGCAGAGACAGCAGCGGGGCGCGGCGTTGCGGGCACGGGGAGCTGGGCGGGACGGGAATGTCGGAGCCCTCTGCTAGGAGGTTTATTTTATTTTATTTTAATAGAGAAAAATAGAAACGTCGCGCCGTTGGGAAATAAAAATGACTGATAAAAATACCAACGGAGCCGGCAGTGCGAGGGCAGCGGGGAACCGCTGAGAACCGTGGGCTGAGTTTGGGGGGCAGCTCCCAGCCCGCACCTCCGCGCTGCCGGGAGCATCCCCCCTAGCCCCGCACCGGGACCGCCCCCGCTGCCCCGCGATACCGCCTCCCCGCCTTCCCTTAGCACGGCGGGCCTCGGGGCGCTCCCCTAAAGCCGGGCCGTGCTACTGGGTTTCCCTCTACGAAGCCGTTTCCCCGACCCAGAGCCACCCCCGCGGCGGGGCTGGCAGCTGCCCGCTTAGCGCTAACTTCGCCCCTTCTCTTGGCTGCGGAGTAAAGGCTTCCCGGCCTCGTTGCGGCTAATCGTAGGTGGCAGCGTGGAAAGCGGCGGTGCCCGCCGCCTCTCCCAAGTGTCCCCGTGTCCCCCGGCTCCCGACCCCGCTGCCCCCCGCCACCCCCCGCCCGCTCCCGCAGCCCCGTCCCGCTCCCCCCGTTTCCCCTGGCCCGGCCCTTTTGGGGACTTTTGTCTGCGATGTGGCTGAGGGCTCCTTTCCCCTTGTTCTTCCCATAGAGAATAAAGTCAGTCTGTATTTAATGGTTATGGCGGATGTGAGGAGGATTTGGCAAATGAAGAGGCCTTTCGCTCTAAAATATTGTTCCTTACGTCGTGTGAGTCTACCAACCCACCACGACCCCATATTCTTCTCCGGGTGTCTGACTCGAATGACAAACGAGCTGATTTTTTCAGTACATCGCTGGGAAATGTAGTGAGTGATAATAGAGATTTCTCTTTCATTTTTTACGCTTGACTTGGTTATTGTTGCTTTTCTTTTCCCGTGATTCCTTCTGAGGATTAGCTCTGACTTCCCCACTATTGGCGGTCAAAGTGGCCCAAACTCTGGATGACAATTGATGGGGATCAGGGGATTGCCCATTCTGTGCCTGTAAGAACTGATTTGCGCAAGAGAAACTCATCAAGTAGAGGCGAAGAATAAAAAGCGTTTGGGGGTAAATGTATTCATTGAGAAGGGTTCTTCCAAATTGCTTCGAAGTTTTCTTAATGAAAAGTAACGCTTGCAGCAATCAACGGCTTTCTGACGGATTACAAACCTGGACGGGACCGTGGGGTTGCATTTAAAGCGCCCCGGGCTCGGCTCCCAAAGTGTCGGAACGGGGTCAGCCCGGGGAGCGCGGGGCCGCGGCTTGGGGCGGGGAGCAGCGCAGGAAGGTGGGTGCGTCGATGCCCTTAACGCGGTGCTGCGCCCAGGGAAAACGAGAGCGCGGCGCCGAGTAAGGGGAAATCACTAACTCTGTACCCCGGGACCCACCCAAAGCTCCATTTACATCAGAATGGTCATTGTGCCAGAATGGTGGGGAGAGCGAAAATCCCGCGGCTGCAACGGTCCGCCGAGAGGTGCGAGACGGGAGGAAGGGAGAAGGAGAAAAGGGGAAGGGGTAAAGGAGGAGAAAAGAAAGAGAAAAGAAAGGGGAGAGGGGGGAAAGGAAGGGGAAAAGGGAAAAAGGGAGAAAGGAAAGAGAAAAGGAGGAGAAAAGAGGAAGAAAAGGAGGAGAAAAGATAGATAAAAGAGGGAGAAAAGGGGGAAAGGAGAAGGAGAAAAGAAAAGGGAAAAGGGAGAAGAAGAAAAGAAGGGAAAGAGGGAGAAGAAGTTAAGAACGGGAAAAGGGGAGAAAGGAAAGAGAAAAGAACGAGAAAAGCAGAAAGGAAGTAGAAAGGAAAAAGAACGAAAAGGAGAAAAGAAGGAAAAAGAAGGAGAAAAGGAGAAAAGAAAAAGGGGTAGAGAGAAAGACTTGGAAGGAGAAGAAGGAGGACGCTCCCGAGCCCCTTCTCCCCAGGGCGGCAGCGCCGAGCAGGATCTGACCCAGTCTCCTTTCCTCTCACTTCTCTCCCCCCCAAGTGAAGCTTCGGACGTTTTAACTTCGATTTTGTTAATTAGTCGAATCATTAAGGGCCGGGAAGAGCGGGCCGGGGGAGGCGGCATGCAGCGAGAGGGGAGGCTTCATGCTATGGCAGGGTGAGTTCCGTCGGCCCAACCATGCTGCAGCCCGCTTTTCAGCTCGTTTGTTTATTTTTTTCTTTCTTCCTTCCCCTCCGTACCTCCACCCCCCCCCCCCTTATTTTTTTTCTCTTTACTTTTCTTTTCTTTTCTTTTCTTTTTCTTTCTCCTTCCCCCTTTCATATTTTTCTTAAGCATCCGAAAGACACGATGAGAATGCCCCCGACATGAAAAGGGTTACACCAGAAAGGAGAGCAAGGAGGGATCTCCAGTCCTTCCCCCTCCCTTCCCTGAAACCCCAAGGGCCAGAATATTAACTTTTTTCCCCCTGCGTCTTGTCAATGCTATCATGGCTTTGATGGGAGGGTCTTCAAGGTGGCACATTTCTGAACTTAACCCCTTTTCAAGCTAACTCTCTACCTCCCTTGTTAGTGCCCAGCTCTGAACTTCTGAAGAGTATTTTTGTGTGAGTCAGGGTTCATTCACTCGGGGGCTTTTGTCGGACTTTCTTCCTTTCAGCCCTCAGTGTGTTACACCAATTAAAGGACGACGTGCTGTAAATGTAATGGGCCGAGCAGTGATTGTTTTTGACAAGCAACAAAACACATAGATCCACCCCTTAGATTAGGCCGTTGAAGGGAGGTTCATGCCGGTCAGTTTACTGAATAGTTCATGAACTGTAATTCTGAGGGCTTGTGTGAAAGAAAATGTCTCTCTCTCTCTCCCCCTCTCTCTCTTTTTCCCTCTAAAAAGAAGAAACACCAAGTACCCAGGGGGAAGGGGAGATGGGGGGGGCGAGGGGGGCTGGAGGGAGTAGAGGTGGCTTTGTCTTGTCATTTAGAGAGGGGAAAAAAAGAAGCTAACAGTCAAGCCACTTTGTGTCACTGCCCACGTCAGCTCCCTTTGCACTGTGCTCCTCTCACACATCCCTGCGGCAGCCCCCAGCCAACCACCTTCATGCTTCGTGTCTGGCCCAGCAAGCCCTCAGGAGGGCCCAGAGCCTTCACGGTTCTGATTTCGTTCTACAGGGGGAAGAAATCACGAATTAGAGGAGAAAGCACCAGAAGTATTGAAGTGTTGTGTCGTGAGCCTGATCCTCGTCTGCTTAAACTCAATACAAAAGGGAAAATTGTTCTATAACATGAGCGGGAGCGGAGTCAAAGGGGTTGGAGCAGTGGAAAATGATCCTTCCCAAAATGCCCCACAGCCAATGGTGTGCAGGGCATGTCAGTTGTGTCAGGGAAGCAACTTGTGTAAGGGAAGTCCCCAGAGCGGGGATGGCTCAGGAAATGCAGGCACAGCGCTGCAAAGAGCATGGAAAGAAAGAGATAGATGGTTCTTCTCATTCTGACTCAAGTTCTACCCCTAACTCAAGTTCAAAGTGGTCTGAGGCAAGGAGGGGCACCCCTTGATGTGCAACCCCAGAAGCTGCAGGATGATGTCTCAGGGAGAAGCTGCCTCAGGTTTTCCTATGGAGGAGACCCGGCAAGGGCTGGCATCTCCTGCCTGGGTGTCAGTTCAGCACTGCACTGATAAGCTCAGTCAGTCATCGCTCTGCTTTCAGACACAATGCTCAGCTGTCAGCTTTTCTTGGGGACTCTCAGGGTTTGCTAAATACCTGTTAACTCCCTCAGGGCCTCAACAGAACCCGATGGCACCCATAGAAGCGGTGGGCTGCCTGTTCCAAGCACATCCATACCACCATGGAGTAACAGCTTCGCTGAAGCCATCCCAGCCCAAGCAGCACCACAGCAGATTCCTTCGACTTCCCTTCCCTTCAATACAATGGGACCTAATTCCTGCAACATTTCTTTTTCTTTTTTCTTGGGGGGGGGGGGGGGGATGCTGCAAGTTGTTTACTTGAGTAATAAGCGCACTGTATGCATTGTAAGAATGTGTTCTTGTCATTGCAGCAGATTAATGAATATGTGAATCACAGCTGAGGAGTGCCACTCTCACTGACTTCATTATGCAGAAGGTAGCAGGAAACAAAAAGACACATGTGCTAACTCATGGGCAGAAGTGCAGCACCAGTTCCGTGCTGCAGGCCATGCTCTGGCTGACTTTACATCTGCTCCCCAAAAAGTCAACACAGATCACGGGCATGTGGGGCTGCAGAGAGATGGGGATGCTGCATGCACCAGAAGTGATGTGGAAAAGGAGTTTGGAGATTTGACATCCTCCAGACAGGGCAGATGCAGGGCTGCAAGGACCTAGAGATGCTGTGTGCCCTCACCAATGGGAGAATCAGTGTCCTATTTGCATTTGCTCGATGACATGCAAAATGTAAAAGAGCCCAGTTCCATATTTCCCATCCTTCTCAGCAGGACAGTAGGAGAAAGCTGCACTCAGCAAAAGGGCGTGGAGAATTCCTGAAGAATTTCTTCCCTGTCACCTAAATCTTCTCAGAAGACTGAGCCCATGTTCTTTTTTCAGGTCACAAGAAGATAACCAAAACAGCCAAGCGAACCAAGTTCTGTGTCTGTAAGCATCCCTGCTGTGTGGCTGCGTGGCAGCGCTTCGCTCCTTGGGTGCACAGCACAATCTGGGGTGCTACAGTGAGTGGCGGGGCCATCCCAAGCCCGTGCCAAGCACCTTCCTGCTGTGCCAAACCATCACAGCTTCTGTGTAAATTTATTACACCAAGCACACAGCAGCTGTTTAATTGCAGAGAATTTAGGACAGGAAGTGAAGAATAAATCTGCATCCAATTGAATGTGCAGCGTGCAATTATCTGGAGCACAAATGGATAAATAACTAAAACTAATGTGTCTAGGAAAATAAAAGCACACATAGAGACACATGGTTGTGTGTGGAACGGCAGTGCTTCATTCAGGGAAACAACCCGTGCTCCGTGTTCCCCATCCTGCCCCAAGTGCCTGCGTGGCTGCTGGCAGCCACAGTGCGTGGCTGCTTCTCCCAGGTGCTGCAGAGCGTTCATAGCATCAGCTCTGCGACCATGGGGCTGGGACAGCAGGCAGAGGGCAATCAGCTTGTAAATCCATCACAGAGACACTGCAATGATTTCACTTGTGGATGCAGCATCCAGAAAGAGTGCTAATCCCCTCCCTGCATTTTCCGTTTTCTCCTCCGCATACTTTTCAATGGCTTGTGTAATCGCTGAACACTCACATTAACACTGCAAACCCAAAGCTGTGAGCTGCTCTTGCAGTGCCCTGAGCTCCCAGGGTTTGTTTCACAAACAACTCACATCAGAGGGAAAACTGCTGCACTAACCCTATGCATCCCTCTTGTTGGCAGAGTTTAGTGAAGATCTATCTACCTACATATATAGAGAGAGAGATCTTCACTAAGCTAAACAAATATATATATACATATATATATATATCTGAATAAGAAGTAGATGGAGAGGATCAAAGCTCTTTCTCATTACTGGGTGGCTGAATGATGTTAGTGAGACCCGAGGAGATTGACTGTTTTGTGGGGAGATTAGCAGAATTCACATTGCCGCTGAATGAAAGGTGGAGGAGGCAGAAACCCTAAACAAGTGAATTCAATTACCTCTGAAAGGAATAGGGTAAATGAGGATTCTCTCCTTGGGTTTTCTCCAGGAAATATTTCTGAGAAGTTTGTTGAAGGAATACCAGTCAGCCAAAGCCTAATTTTGCTATTATGTAAAAGCTCCCCACTCCCTGGCAGCTCATGGTTTAGGAGTGCTTCTCTTGCGTATGCTGTAGGCGCGTCACCTCTTCATTTAATCTTGGTTTCAAATTATACCACCCAGAGCATCTCATTTACACACGGGGCCATCATGGAATGCAAGGAACGCAAATCCAGCCTGAAGCCCACCTGCATCCCAGAATGGGTCTCCCCAGTGCCTCCAGGACTACGGGATGCTCTATGGGGAGTACTGCACCAGGAGGGCTGAAGTACTTTGGGTTGCATTAACACAGCCACTGCAGCCTGGAATTCATGCCCTGGAGAGACTGGGTTTTCATTTTCATTTGTACTGTGTGCATTTGGTAAGCAATATGGCAGAGTGGGAGCAGTGTTTGTTTAGCAGACTATTACAGCATGGCCCATTCATTGACTGGGCAGTGGCCTCACAGTCCTGCTCAGGTGCCAGAACTACCGGGTAAAGAGCTGCAGAGGATGAAGTGTGAAACTGGTTTCTGCCCCTCACTGCCTCCTAGTCCTTTGGGGGCATTTACATTGGATGTCAGAGGGAAATTTTTCACTCAGAGGGTGGTGAGGAGCTGGCACAGCTGCCCAGAGAAGCTGTGGGTGCCCCATCTCTGGAGGCACTCAAAGCCAGGTTGGATGGGGATCTGGGCAGCTGAGCTGGGGGGTGGCAGCCCTGCCAGGAGCAGGGGGGTAGAACAAGGTGATCTTTGATGTCCCTTTCAACACAAGCCATTCTATGATTTTATGATTCTATGATTCATTATGATTCTTAGCTCATCCTGGCCCCTTGTCCCTTCCCACCGAGGCAGAAGGCTTACATCTCCTTCACTATGAGAAGCACTTCAGTTGTGCAGTCTGGAGAGGAGATGGAGAACCGAGTTGGTCACTACACAGGTAACCCTTAGGCTTCATTGCAGCTCTTTTAATAAATTTGTATAAAACTTCCCTCTTCCTGGAACTAAGGGTAAGGCTTTACAGGAGTTGGAAGGCTGGCTGCCTCCTGAAGTGAGAGGATTGTGTAACTGAGCATACTGCACTAATCTTGGGTTCGGGAGATGGTGCTGAAGGGTGGCTGTGCAAAGGGACAGCCTTCCAGCTGCTCCAAAGTCCACCTGGGAAAGACACATCTCTGTTTTTCTCCCAGCTCCCACAGAAAAAACTAAATCTAGAAAATGAAGTTGCTGGGAAAAACAGCTCCCTTTGCAGAGCAAAAGGGTGCAGAGAAGCCAAATCCGCAGCTGGGGGGAACTGATGGTGTTCCATGAAAGTAAATGAAGCTGTGCTGATTTCTCCCAGCTGATGACGTGACCTACGGTCCTTTGCTGCATAATGCGTGCTGTGTGCAAGCTGTGTGCAGCCATGTGGCAGGCTCTGCCTTATCTGGGGTGTTCCTGATCACAGGAGATCAGGAGACTGAAAAACTTGGGCTTCCTTTTCTCCATTCCTGCTCCAATAAACCCTTACCCAGCTTCTTCTTCACTCCTGTATGTTTAGTCTATCTCAAAATTTTTATTATTGCAAATTGCTCATTTCTTGGAGAATTTCCTTTTTTTTCTTTTTTTTTTCTTTTTTTTTCTTTTTTAATGCTTTACTCAGCAGAAATCCCCTGATGGTTTGCCTAATATTTCTCTATTTGCCAAATATCTGTCAGTTAGAACACTTGTTTGGCCCAGAGCTGAGTTACAAGGTTTTTTGGTATCAGCTTGTACCAAAACCATCATGGGATAGGTAACTTTTACCACATTTACACCAATATCCCCTTGATCTCTGTGTTACAATGGCAGTTCTGCAGTACTCATAGATAAGTACAATTGTCAATAGATTTTCTAGTCACTCAATGTTCTATACTTGAGGCATGATCTTTGGGAAATACATTTCTCTGGCATTCCTAATTGTATGTCTAGTGGCTTTTGGTACATGCTCCAGAAGTCTTTGCACCTGAATAACCTGTGGAAGTGGAGATACAATCTTTCCTTCCAGAGCACCTCTCCTGTTTTAAGGAGGGTAAAGTGTCTGCAGCCATCTTCAGTACTGCAAGACATGGGGGTGACTACAAATCCTCAGTTTCTCCCATTTCCAGGCCAGCTGCCTCTCAGAATTCCTCTTCACAAAATCTCTAGATTATTTAGACCTTCACTGGTATTAAATCTTTGCCTTCATTTTTCTTTTTTGTTAGAGAAGTCTCTCCTGCGAGGCTGGGTGTCCAGGAGAAGGCACCTCTTTTCAGAGCACCGCTCCTTTCAGGAAGCGCAGGCTCAGTGGCAGCCTTGATCTGATCCCAGGCTGGTTGTAAATGCCGTCTTTCTTAGCGGCAGCCCCGAGCGTGCCCAGAGCCATCTCAGAACAGCAGACAGGCTGAGAGGGACCTATTTTACAGTGACCGCTTCCAAGATCACTCGGTGTCAGCCAGAAGCCGGCACTTTCAAGTGCTGCCTACTGACGCAGTAGCAATGCCGTCTCCCGCCCTTCACCCTGCTCTTTGCTTCCACTGCTGCTTGCCAATTCTCCTTAAAGCCCCATATGGAAAACCAGGATGAACTGCCACAACATCCTAGGTGTTACCTGCTCAAGGCAATAGTTTCACATACGGTGGCACTATTTTTTTCAGCATATTCTGCTCTGTACTGTGTCATGCACCATCCTTGTCCTTGCTTACACTTGTGGATGATGCTGAAGTTGAAAGCATTTCAATACTTTTCTTCAGTGGACTGTGAAACACCTACCCAGATGAAGTGGGTCTGCTTAACGCTTCAGTGCCTAAAGATGAACTTTGAGTCTTGAATGATGAAGTAAAACCAGTGATTCCAAGACTCAGAGGAGCCAGCCTAAACCTTCACCAGAGGCACAGCTTCATAGGGCTTTTTCTTTAACTAGAGGCATTAAGAGATGTTTTGAAACAGTGCTCAACTTTTGTCTATTTGCTGCCCACGGCTCACGACTTCTTGAGTGCTTGGAGGGCATTCGGCGGGCATCTGAGTCTCATCAGTAACATTCTTCTGCAGGAGATGAGCTCATACGTACTGCAGCCCAGGAGCTGTCACTGCCAAGGTTTCCCACACCTCAGGGCATGCCTCCCAGCTCTCTCTTACTGGCAGAAAACAGACTGAATAACAACACCTTCTTCTCTAATAAGTAAGGTCACTTACTCTCTAGAGATCAAATGCCTTCAGCTCATCTGCATCATCCACACAACACCTTGAAGGCCATTGGTCCTCTCTCCTTGGAGCTAGGCCATGGTTCAGACTGGCCATCCACCACAGGCAGTGGAGCAGGCTGCACAGCACCCATCGTGGCCTTTCCTGTCAGCCCATACCCACCCACAGCCTTATGCTCAGCTGGTGGCCGTGGTTCCCCAGGGTTGGTAACTTCTCACACATTTGACCATAGCCAACCCAAGGGCTTTCACTGGGCACCAGTAGTTGCTCATTTTTGGCCACACTTCCTGCTGTCCTGAATGCGGTATTCCCCTACCTGCTCCCTGAGCAGTTAGCAGGGCTGCTTCCCTTAGCAACCATTTCCCTTGTTTCAATGTACAAACAGGTTGTAACGTTGCTTCAAATCACTTCAAACCATCATCAGCAGGATTCCCATCTTACCTACCAGACTCTTTCTCACACTCAGTGTGTCCTGCAGAAATATCTCCTTTCACTGCATAGTTTCACCCAAGCCCCATGGCAAATTCCAGCACTTCTCAGGATGGCTCTGGCCTCCTTTCACTGATCTCTGCAGGCTGGGCCAAGCCCAGCTGAGTCCCTCTAGATTGGTGCATTGCCAAAGCATCTTGGCAGCCCTGCTGGAGGAGTGCCAGGAGGGATGGCTCTTCAGGTTCCCCCATAGCTGAAGCAGGTTCTTCCCTTCTCTTCATGCCAAGCCCCAGCATACAAGACTAATTTGTGACTTCAGGCTGTACATCATGACTCGAAAATGATGCAGATAATCCATTCTTTTTTTGCTGGAAGTAAGGCTTCAGAATGGCTTGGTTCCTGAGAAACACTACTGATGCCCATTTTCTCTGCCATTGATTTGTGCTGCATATTAAATGCTGACATAAGGGGTTCCAGGCTTTCCTCCTCACATTGTTCACTGCATTTTTGTAATTTTTTTTTAAAGTTTCTTATAGATTGGAATGGTTTGTCCGACTTCTTCCCTGCCTGTTTCTGCAGTTCTAACTGTGAGACTAGGCAACAGAAGTCTTCCCACAGCCTTAATTCTACATCAGGTTTCTGACTTTTCCAACTTTCTAATTTCCTTGTGCTGCTGGTATTTTTAGCTTTTTAAATCCTCACTACAGCTCTGCTTGGTTGGTAACCTCCAGGCTTGCCAAAGATTCCTTGGCCTCTCCTGTCCCCGGAAAAGCTGCTGGTCCTCAGCCATCTGGTTACTGGTTCCTTATTCATCTATTTTGAACCTCTTCCAGTTTCTGCTGCCCCCAAAAATTCTACCTCCAGTCTCAGGCCATCTCTCAAGCCTTTCAGTAAAGCCTTCAGATGTCGCTTTAATCCCTTCAGCAAAGTCTCATGCTCTATTCTCGGGCCTTTAGACTTTATTTTAGCCATTTGTGATATCCTTGATTTCTGCAGGTTTTGTTCACAGAATTTCACAGGAAGTATCAGTGCACAGCAGAGCACAGCATTCCTATTTTTCTTTCTCTGCTGGATACAGATCATTTGATATAACCTAGAACTGCATTTGCCTTCTTGGCAACCTATCTGGTGTCTCATGGTCAGAGTGGTCAATAACAGAGCAAAATTTTTTTCCCCACTGTATTTCTAAGTACTGAACTTCTGGTTCCAAAGCAATGAATCAGAAGGAGTTCTGCAAGTGCATTTTACACAACCACAAATCATATCTGTTCTATTTGTGAAAGCCATCAGCTCTTCTTGTTGAATAGAAGTCTTGTCTTTCTCTGAATAGATTATGGTTTTGTTTCACATGCTCCGTTTCACACAGAGGTTCATTAAATTATCAATTGGACGTTCTTGGAAAAGTCCAAGAATGTTTTTGCCTTTTCCTTCTGTTTCGCTCATTACCTTCCACATGTGGTTACAGTGAAATCTAGACATCCTAGGCTCCCTTTACTAAAAAAATACTTCTGTTCCAGCTACAGTACCCAGTTTCAAGGTTGAGCCTAACTCAGATGGAATTGTCCAGACCTCCTTTGCACTCCAAGGAGGGGAATAAGCTCTCAAAATCACAGGACTGCTACTAGAAGACAAAAGCCAATAGGAAAACATATAAAAATTCACAATAACTCTTGAAAACCTACTGCTGCTCTGTAATAAAAGAATAATAGTGTGTGGCACTCTTATAGCACTTTATCTGGAGACCTCAGCAGCTATACAGTGGGTGAGTTGGTTTGTCTCTTAGCCCAAGAGAGAAAAATGACCAAAACAGAGCTGTGGGAACACATCATCACTCCAGGCCAAACCCCAGTTCTCTTTGAGCTGTTCAAAGCATGGGGAAGGCCTTGCTCATGGAGAATCCTTGCTGCACCTCCCTTTAACACAGGAAGAAGGATACAGACAAGCTGAATGATTGTGTGGAACGTGCAGGAAGCAGCTTGGCATTTCTTTGCTGCCACTTCTGTGCTCATAATTGCTTTCACTGGAATATATTAAAATAATAAGATACTAAGCAAAGGTTGAAACATCTTTGAGTGGGGGGTCTTGAATTATAGCTTATATAAAAGATAAAATAATATCTACTGCAATGCACAGAAAGATATAGGCAGTACACCCAAAGTGTGCCCTGTGCAGTTCAGGTTAACACTTGGTTCTAAAATGTAGTCATATTTTCTTGGTATTTAACATCCGAATACTTTGCAACAGAGAGATTCATGTTAACAAGCAGAAGCTTTTAACCAGAATATGAAATGCAAGAATAAGTGCGGGATTTTTTAGTAACTTATTAATGTCTAACAGCCTGAAACCGTGTGTGATTTCTCCTGAAGATCAGTCAATTAAAGTATTATTACTCCTTTTCTTTTTTTTTTTTTTTTTAATTCTAGCACATTTTGTACCATGTGGTACATAGAATATAGACCTCCAGACATTCAAACATCTTGACTCCACGTTTGTTAAAACCCTTAAAACAGTGCCTCCAGCCGATAGACTCCAGGACATCAGAGCAGTGACAACATGGCTTCAACGCAACCATTCTGGGCTGTGGTTGATCTTGTCCTTGCCTTCCTCCACTTGAAGGTGATGGCTTCTTGCCTTCCAATGGAGCACTGCTTTCCATGCCACGTCCCTTTCTTGGTTAAAGCACTGGACGTGCTGCCTGTGGTTACTGTCCATGGCAGAGCTTGTTCAGCACAAAGGGAAAAGGAAGCTGGTGAGGAACTCCACACCGCCAATTCTCCCAGTAGGTTAAAAAATACATATGTTAAAAGGCTGCGATTGTCCAACACTGTACTTGGAATTCTCCATAGCAACACCACTTTGGTACTGTAGTGGAAAAAAAACTCAACAAAACAGAGCATACAAAAATCTGAGGTCTTCAGAAAGGCCCTTCAACTTTGAAGTGAATGCATTGGTGGAGAAATGAATGGTTTGTTGTGCGGATGGCTGTTTGCTCTGGTTGCTAGAAGCAGCCAGTCATGGTGCTAAGAGGGAAAGGAGTCAGATAGCATATTACCATGCCAAAGCACCAACCCTGCCTATGATGACTGCAATATTAACTCCCAGAGCTTCCTGCGGCTGAGCGGCAGTGAGCTTCGCTTGCCCCCTGCCCCCCACCCCCGAGCTTCCAGGTTCAATAAAGATTACATCATGGACAAAGTATGCCATGTAAGCCTGAGAATCAAAGCCGTCACAATCGGTGGCTGTTTAACTGTAATGTCGCTGAAACACACACTCCCCCTACATGCACACACACTTTCCCCCCGCGCCCTCCCGTCCCACCCCAAGCCCTCTGCTGCTCCTATGACTAAGGGTAGTATTACTGGGGAGAGGAAAATCTGATCAAAACTGTCGACCGCCGACTCCCAATTTTCTATGGATTCAATAAAGGCCACCTTAACGATTTCCCTAATTAATGGATGACATCTTTGGCTGGAGGAGAGGCGCGGTATTCTACTCTGCCTTAGTCTTTGTTAACCTTCTAATTAACTTTCGTAGGTCACCCAGGTCTCCCAAACCTAAAAGTGAAGAGAGCCATTGTGCTAGAAGCAGTAAACTTACTTTTTCTGCCTGGGTACTTAAAAGGGAGAACAATTATAGGCAGGGAAAAATAACTGCGTTTAAACTCTTTGTGACTGCAGAGAATGCATAGGTTCCTGCCTTAGAAAATAATTGAAACACCTTTTATGCCAATATTTGCATGCATAATAAACCAAATTAGCAAATATGCATCTAAATTCAGCTGCAGTTTCAAATTGGTTTAGGGATTTAAAAGGGGGGGGGGGGTTGGACTTTTTTTTTTTTTTTTTTGGAATGTGAACTTCAGTGGGTCAACAAAAGGAATTGGATTTCTTGAGCAAATTGCAACTGCAACAGCTATCAGCTTTTAGCTGGCACGATCTCAAGAAAAGAGACTGGGTTAACAGTACACAAACTTGTAGCCTAATGCTATAAAATTGGGCCAGATTAATCCCTGTGGTAAGACCATTGAAGTCAATGGAATTGTATCAGAGATGAATTTGGTTCACTGGCTTTTGTGGAATCTAATATGAATTGACCATTGAGCTGAAGGCATCAAAGATGATAAATGCAGCCCTCTTTCAAACAGTCTGATGCAACCCAAAAAAGGGCAGGCAGAAGGCATTTAGGTTGGGTGGCCTTTTCTTCTGTCTACAGCTTTCTCAGGGAAATTCTGCCCTCATTCACGCCCATTGACTGAAGTCAATTAAATTATTTTAATAAATTGTAATTAAAATTCACAGCATACAATGAAAGATTGAAACTTCATAGCACAACTTGACTAATAAACCTGAAGTTAATTGCTTCTTGAAAGTAAAGATTGAGAGTGCTTCTTTGGCTTATGGGAGATACATGAAATTAATTGTTTGTAGTTTTCTCTGCTCAGCATAGAACAACAGAGCAGGATAGAAGAGAGTAATAATTGCTCTCCACAACAAACCTACGGATGTGCATCCCTGCACAAATATTTGACTGTACAACCCGTATTCATGGACAGAATGTACTGAACTTTAAATTTACATCACAAAAAAAATCTAGGACAAAATAGCTTGGATATTTTTTGATTAACCGAGGAGAAAACATGGTGATTAGAGAAGCCCCAAAATCAGGCTGCCTCCAGCCTTATCCCTCTCTGCCATTGGTTAACAGTAGAAAATGGTCACTTTGATTCTATTTCTCAACTTTTACAAGGAGTAATTTTTCATTAAAGTAACATTTAAAAAAAAAGGTTTTGAACTGATCAGATATGAAAGCTACAGGCATGCAACTTTCAGCACGCTAAGACAAAGTCTGAGTTGTCTAATAGCTCAATTCATTTTTTGATGGTTTGATTCTGCCACCATGTGTACATTTTCAAAGAGAATAATTGGCAGGTAAGATGGTGCCTACTGCTTCTTTGCACTGTTCTCCAGTGTAGTGGTGCAAGGTATATTAATCATCCTCCCAGGTGTCCCTTCTGCATCCCAGGAAGATCCTGGCCATGATTACATAGTTCAGAGCAAATTTGAACTCTGTCACATTTCAGAAAGTATCTTCAGTTAAATGTATATCCTACAGTTCTGCCTGTGTAGTCCCAGAAGAGGTTTGGCATCATTAGGGTTTGGTTGTTGGGGAAAAACAGTCAAATGGCACACACAGGGTAAGGATGGGGGAAAGCCAAAGCCCGTCTTTCCTCCCCCTGGGCAGCTGAAATACAAACGGAGGCCTGGTGTTCAACCTTGCTGTGATTGAGCACCATAACTAGGCAGTGTTTCATCCTGCTGTGCAGAGGACAGAATTCTGGGAGATAAACAACCCCTCAGCTTGGTGACTCACAACACTGAGAGTGCTCAAGCTCCCCAATATCAGGCTCTGCCTTGGGTGGAGTATTTGTTCTAAAGCAAGAGGTCTTCCTAGACAGCTGATATTCTAAGAGAAATGGGATTAATTCTCAGGCATCAGCACAAACCTCCTGTGTGCCACAGAGCCAGAGATTCATTTCACCTGACTCTTAATTTCCGCATGGAGATACCTGCACATGAACTTGAAAGATAGGATCCTTCAGGAGTTAGTGGAAGGGAAGCAGTGATAGCACTGCTAACCCAGAAGTGCCTGTTTTGGATATCCAATAAAGACAGATGCACTGTGCTCCTGAAGAGCTTTTCCTTATTGGCTATGAAGAGTCCATGGATCAAACTTGGAACATTTGCATTTAGTTAGTACTGCAGATGTCAATTCTGTGGTCAGACGAGTCCTCCCCCATCAGTGTCTTTGCATTTCTTCTTCCCATTTTATGAGATCATAGAATGTAGAATCATAAAGGTTGGAAGGACCACCGAGATCACCTAGTCAAGCCACCAGCCCACCCTTCCCATGCCTACTAACCATGTCCCTCAGTGTCACATCTCCACATTTCTTGAATATCTCCAGGAACAGTGACTTCACCACCTCCTTGGGCAGCCTGTGCCAGTGCATCACCACTCTTTCTAGGAAGAATTTTTTTTTCTATGTATCCATATTCAGGTTAGATAATGGTATTTTCTTTCTTCTATCTTTTGCCTTTTTTTGTCTTCTTACATAATTAGGTCCTTAAAGACCATCACCAGGATTCACTTGGCAGGAATTAGACTGCTACTTTTAGGACATCTACTAAATAAGTTGTTTTAGAATAAAATTCTCATAGAAAAAAAAAAACAAACAGTATCTCAGGAATAAATCATGAAAATGCCTTTTTCTCATTGTAAACAGAGGTGAAGAATCAGTTCTGTGATTCAGCTTTCTAAAACGAGGCAAAATTAACTCCTCTGTTTATATAATACCAAGCACAACAGAGGGCTTGGTTTATGTGCTTTGTAATACTGCTTTAACTGCCTTTGCATCTTAAATAATCTAGTGGCTAATTAATTTGGAAAACCTAATTGACAATCAATAGAAGAACATCTAAGTCTTTTTCCCTAGTAATGAATATAGCAGACATTTTAAATCTTGTTACTGCAAGCTAAATAAATGATCCATAGAAGTATTTCACAGCAACCAAGACGCTAATTGTGTCTCTTCTCAACACAACGCACAGGATTTCTGAGTACCCAGAGATGGTCTCAACTTTCTCATTCTCTGACCTGAAGTCATATTTCACAGTCTGTGAAAGAGGCAGTCGTTAGATGCTGCTGCCTCCCTCTAGCTCAGCCCAATCCTTTCTGGAGGAAATAATTTTTTTTGCCAGATAACCTTGCAGAACTTGCTACTGTGCAGCTAAATTTAATTACTTTCAGCTTTTATCCAGAAACAACACCACTTTCGTACAAATGACCGTGAAGAAGCATTACTGGCAGAGAATATAAACCATGACTCCCCAAATCCCTTTAATCACCACAAAAATGAACATTCTGAGGTGAAATTGGTGGCAAGGTCCGAGTACACGGCTGTTTTTGTCCAGGTGCCTTCATGGGGTTGAAGCTGGACCTCAGGACTTACCAGTGTCCCAACACCTGGCCCCTTCCCAGTCCTGAGGGGTTGGATGAGCTGGCTTCGCAGCCCAGGGGGCTCACTTGGGCATTCTCCACACTCTGAACTTTTCTCGGTGGGGAAGCTCATAGACTCATCAAAACCAGAGATGTCAGCCCCAGTCCTTCACAAGTTTAGTATGAGCTTGTTCTCAAAAGAGGCTGTATATAAAGCAGAGCAAGCTGCACATTTGTTGCCTCTTCACAGCTTCTGTACACAGCATGCTTAATTTACATGAAAAACAATAGTGCCTCTCCCTACCTGGCAGCCTGCCCCCACAAGAAGAAAGCTTGATCACCTCTGATTCATTTGTCACCACCATCACCAAAAATCAATTGATGCTGGATGTTAGGATGTTGCTGAGATGTTCTCCTTCCTGCTGGATTATCAGTCAGCACACCTGTGTTCCCTGCAGGACAGCTGATCCCTGGCTTCTCATTACCCCAACATAACACAGTCTGATACACCTGTGCCTTTCATAGTAGGGAGGGAAATGTATCTCATGGGATGTCAGCTCTTACAGGGATACAAGGATCCCAGACTTAAAGCGTCCAAAGGAAGAATGTCCAATATTTCTTTGGATGTCAAGAGCTAGATCTGTTCATTAAACTGGTGGCCATTTATACCAGACACTAGCCAGAATGTAGAGCTTACTAGCTGTAATTTAAGCCTCTTTCTGCATAGGGGCAATGAAGAGAACAGCATTGCTGCTGTTTTAATTGAAGAATGTCCTTTCTACTTCCAAATTACACAGGCGGAGGTGGGACAGCTGGTTGTGGAAACCGTTGTCGCCATATCTGAGACCAGATTAACGTGTCAGAATCCCTGATACACAACAGCATTGCTGTTCACTTTGCCTCACTGTGAACTCCATTCTGTCCTCCAGCTGTGATGCTGATCTCTTTCTCCCTTTTTTTCTTAGCAACTGCTCTATAAAGTGTTCCTGGCAACCCTCTCTCTTCCTCCTCTTTTTCACCAATTGGGTTTCTCTTGTTGCTCTTGCTGCTTGAGTCCTATTTGCCAGCTATAAAATGGTTGCTTACTTCCCTGTATGGCTGTTTCTGCCTCTTGCACCTCATGGACTTTCCAGTTACCTTCTGACTACTGCTCTGAATTCTTTGTCTTGCTTTGTCCTCTCTTTAGCCCATCAGCCTGATTATAGGCACCCGTAACTCTCCTCTCAGATTCCCTTTCTCTCCCATACCCACTGACCACTAACTGCAAGCTCCCATGCTGCCTCCCTTCATCCTTGCAGAGGCTCCGGTGAACGTCTTTGAATCTTTGGATTCACACTCTGCATCTTCGCTTTTCTCCTCGGGAAAAAACAACTCCTTTTTCATCCACTCCCTGTCAGAGTCACTTCAACCTCCTCCCATCCCTTCTCATTCTTTGCTTAACTCATTTCTTCTCTGGACTCACCAGCATGCTCTTTCTATGGAATCCCTCTTCCTCTATTTTCAAATAAGCCTCTGAAGTCCCTGCAAAAACAACCCTCCCCTACATACCATTATGCCTTTCTCATCTCCTTTACCTCTTATGCTTTCAAATGACTGGTTTACTCCCATTCTCCTGAACTCACCTCTCTGACACTCAGCAGTCTGGTTTTCAGCCACTTCACTCTGCAGGAATTGCTCTCTCTAAAATCTCTAATGATGTCCTTCTAGTCAATTCTAACTGCCTCTTCTCCAGCCTCTTTCTCTTTGATTTTTTCCAACACCTTTGACATTTCAGACCATTCCTTCCCTTGGAGTTCCCCACAACTCAGCTGCTCTACTGAAAATTGCCATCTTTAGTTTTAGGAGAGGGTGGTAGCTGACGGCCAGAAGTGTAAGAACAAGGGCACAATGAAAAGGATAATTCTTTGTATTGTCTTCTGAACACTAATGAAGTTTCTCTTAGGTAACCATGTTGGGCAAACCCACGGTAAGGAAAATTGGAGATGGATTTATTTTGAACTATACATGGATACACAATACAGACAGAAAAAGAATCAGGCTGGGAAAATAACGGAGGCTTTCCAGTGTCAGGTTAGCTGAAAGTCAAAGAACATCACGCAGAGCAAAAGCAAATACTGTGGCATAGTGAAGGTCAAAGTCAAAGGCTAAAGGTTTTTTTTTTATTTAAATCCTATAGCTCGACAATGAAGCCAGGAGCTCTTTACAAGCTAGACTACTTTTGCAAAGTTACATGGGTAACACGATCAGATGTTCCTACTGTTTTGCTCTGACTATGTGCCTTTACACAAAATTTGTTCACTTTAAAAGCAGGTGGAATAAAATCCATAATCAGTATATGCAGACCTTAAAATCAGAAGTTCATTCTCACTGCACAGAGTCACACAACGGAGGAGAGTTAGCATGAACTTCAGTCAAACTGGGAGATTACAACTGCTGCACTCTGTCTCCTGCTACTCTTGTTTCATGCTCTGTTTGCCTACTGTACAGTGTGCAGCACAGCGGTGGATGGTGAAACACTCTCTTTCCTGATGAGGCTAGAATAGGTTGCAAAAAATGATGTTTTAAAAGGTGGAATTAACTTTAACTCTTAGATGCTCTACTCCTTCCACAGTGTGTCAAAGCAATTAGTGAGTGTCAGATCAAAGGGTTTGCTCTGCAGACAGAGGAGAAATAGAATCCAGTGTAAGATGTCCCTCTGCAAGGACAAAATATATGCAAATAAATTGCAGGTAATTAGGAGATCTGATACTATACCACCGCCAGCAGGAGAGGGTCAGCAGTTACATCTGATAATAGCCTCTTTCTTGTATTTAGGGATCACTTTTTTTCCACGAGAAGAGCTAAATATTGATTAAGCAATATTGCAAATACCACATGATTATCAAAGCAATTACAGGGATTAACTTCCTAAAATGTTCCAGTGTAACCTCAGCTGCAGAAAGCGTGCCAACATGGTAATGACTATTAACATTCATATGAATCAAAGTAATCCCCTGGGTTGGTTGGGTTTAGTTTGTTGTTGTTTTGTTGGTGGTGGTGGTTTGGTTTTGTCTCAGATTCTGATTGCTCCTATATATGGGGTACTTTTTACGAGTACAAGGGGTATAGCTTTGAGGAAGCTCATTCTGCTTGCCTAGAGGTACCTGCTTTGTGCTGGGGGAAGACCAAGGCCATGTGAGGTGGACACAAGATGTCTAGTTGTGTTGCTCATTTCCACATGAGAACACCATCAGTGCTAGAGAGGAGAAGGTGACCCTGCCATGCAGATATGCTGACCTGAATCATACCCACATTTCTCGTTTCCTGACAGTACGATCTACCCAAGGACTGAATGTGCTGCAGCCACCTTAGAGAAGCTTATCTCCACCGAACAAGTGCTCAGTCTGAGGCCCAGCACACAGAGTCCAGGCTTTGGGCACCTCCCAATCCCCAGAGCCCACACTTGGATTCATGCTGATGGGGATGGATCACTTCTGCTTCCATTTTCCCCTCCTCACTCTTCTCGTAGGGGTAGAAGAAACTTTAAAGCATGGGAGAGACAGACAGAGAGAGCATGACGCCCTATAATCCAACAAGTCAACTTCCCGAGCTCAAACATGAACTGATTTTTTTTTTTTCTTCCCTCGCCTTATAAAAAAGAAATTGACTTTTGTTTGGAGTTTGTGAAAAGTGGGACTCGGGGCCCAGTCAATGGGGCTCCCCGCGGCGCGGGCTGAGTGGAGCCATCTCGAACCAGTCAGCCGCGGCACCAATTAATCCGCTCTTTGTCACAGCCCCGGCCTCAGCAGCAGCGGCAGCAGTAGCAGCAACACATTTGGCCATTGTTCAGACCTTCATGCAACGGGATTTACCCTTTCAAAGAGGCAGTTTTGTCCCAAAGAGTTCGAGCGGAAGTTTCTCACTGACAATTTGCCCCAAATAGATAGATTTGTCAGCAGCAACCTTTAAAAGCAAAAAGCCATGGAGGGAAAAGGGGAGAAAAAGAAGTGTGGGGGAAAGAGCAAGGGCATCCTTGTCCGTCTGTCTGTCTGTCTGGGAGTCTGTCATGAGCAGGTGGGACGGCACCAGGCCTGAGGTGCAGCAGGGCACAGTGGTGTTGGCGGGGCTCAGTTTCACGACAAGGGAGATGCAGTGAGGGAGCTAACAAGCTCCTAGGCAGTTATATGGCTGCTCTGACTTCTGAAAGTCTTTCAGGGAGCTCCTTTTACATGGCTTTGTCATATCAGCTACACAGCACCATGCCAGGCTGGAAAGGTTTCCCAGCCTAGGGGGGCTGCTGGCGGGACAGCTCTGGGAGCAGCAGGCCTGGATCCAGACCTGTTACCAACACCTACATTTATACCAACACGAGCAACTTTTTATCAGCAGAATGGTGCAGCATTTCCCACACACAGTGCCTTGGGGCCCATAACCCAGGCGGAAAAGGTTGAAACAATCCTTTGGCTATTTCCTGCCACCATACCAGTGCTGCTGTGGTCCTTAAGGATGATCTCTGCTGTAGGCTGGAGGGACCATTTGCAGGAGCTGAGTGTCTAACGAGGCCTTCATGGAAGCACTGGAAGTTCTCTCCCCAGCCAGGTACCAGCAGGCCCATGTCCTCTTCTGGCAGCAGGAGGTAACCCTGCCTCCTGACAGGCTGGCATCTCTTTGTGGCACAAATTTGGGCAACAGCAAAAAATATGCCTCATCACACCTGTGACTCCACGTCCCACCCTGTAACACCTATTTAGGGTGACCAGCAGGTTGCTGGTAGCTCCATGGAGCTGAAAACTTAGCTGTGCCCTGGGAAGGCCCAATACACAGGTTGTCTTCTGCCTTGACCTCCTAGACCATGAGCATAAGCTGTCCTGCCCCAGAGGCAGCAAAGAAGCCAAATTCTTGGGAATTCTCCAGCAGTTCTTCTGCAGCGATGCTGTTTATCTTCTGGTATTCGAGCAGTTTCAATTCCCAAACAAAGCTGAGGAAACCCAGTTTGCTGAAGTAGGGCTGTTGCAGTTTTCTGACTGAAAGGAGGGGCACGAGAGATGGATGCATGGCAGCTACAGAGCCCCAAAACTTTGTGGTGAGCTCAGGAAACTCCATTGCTTGGTGACAGGCAGTCCAGCTCTTCTGTCAGACTACTTTGTCTCACTGTATCTTAAATGGATTTGATCTACATTTCTCAAAGAACCTCATTGTTTGAGTCTTTCCCTGTCCACTGGTGTTTATTCGATGGCCTACCCAAGGCATTTCCTGAGAAACACAAGAAAAATGAAGGCCAAGTTCAAACTGACACTAAAATGTCATCAGTTTGCTTTATACCCACTCCGTCCCCCTAACCCTGCCTACACCTGTGCTTTGAATTGGAAGAGAATAGAAGCAGCTGTTACCTAATTACAAAACAGCCAGAAGGAGGGGTTCCTTGCAATCAGGTTAGGGCAGTTCCAAGCAAATAGGCTTACAGCAAAACAGGGAGGCACTGAGATAGAAATGAAACATTGTGGCTTGAAGACACTAGAGAGCATCTCATGTTCTCGGTGGCCTTCAGCACAGGGGACAAAGTTCAATAGACAGTTGCAGTGTTCTCAGCTGCAGCAGGCAAATGGATGCCCTCAGACCTTCCCCATCTGCACAGGAGGTTTAAGAGACTCTAAGAGTAAGCACAGACATAACATGCAATGGTGCAAAGCTCCAAGACAGGCTAGAAGTCAAGCAGTGTAATTGCAAATATGTTCTAAGACTGTTTTCTCCAGAAAGTCCAGGGCCATGTGGCATCTCTCCTGTAGAGACCTCATTTGACTCTCAGGAATGCAGAAGTAACTTAACACCCATGTTCTTCCCTGGCATGGGAAGAACACTAGTACCAGAGACAATGACATTCCCTAGGAAGCTTAGTTGTCCCACCCTTAATCCCTTCTCATGTCTGGCCCTCAGCATCAATCAGATCAACAGGGTTCCCACAGACAAAGCCCTCCTTCTTCCTCAAGTAGTGATTTCCCTCGTGATATTTTTGGTCATATCCAGAAGAAAAATCCAGCTTCTGGATGTATCAAAAAATATCCTGAGCTATAGCATGTTTACCAAGTGCCAAGTGAGCAGAAGAACCCAGGTCCTCTGTTTGTCTGTCAGCCTCGTGACAGCAAAAGTACTAGGTAGACTTTAGCAGCATCAGCCAACAGTGGCTGCCAGGACAATACATAGAAAATGTCAATAATTATCAAACAAATGCTCCTGACAACAAAAAATTGGTTAATTAACCATACAATGGATTTTTAAGTAATTTCTCATGTGCATTTGCAGCCAAATTGTAATATCTGGATCACTTTCAAGGTTTCTTTAACATGATGATTTAACATACAGTATAGTTTCTGCACTTGTAATTGAAGTAAAAGCACTGTTGAGAAACAGTCCGTGCATCGAACTTCTGCAGCTAGTAACCAAGTTACCTAGCAGAGCTACACAACTTTGCTTTGCCAGCATTAGCACTGCCACAGAGCTGAGTAACTGCAAGAAGCAGTTAATGCAAACACAACTGGTTGCTGCTATTCTACACACACTGCTCCATGCTGAACTGCCACCTGTGCCCATCCCCTGAATCTTGGACTAAATGTTCCAGTTCTTTTCACTCTGCATTGTAGCACAAAGACTGAAGCCACGAGGTAAAGCTTTGTCCAGTAACTCCAAACATATTTTCCCCTGATATATATATTTATTTATGCAAGCCAGTCCTCGGGAAAAAGAGAGATGTGATTGTTGGATCACATCTCACCAAAGAGGTAGCTTCTCTTGTACCCACCCACTTGGAATCCGCTGATGCTTCCAGTCCTGCAATGTTCTTGTGACAACTGCAGTATAATTGCATCTGGCAGAATCACGTGGGGACACTACTGAAAACATCTTGAAGTCTTTTTTTAAAGCACTTGCAGCTTGGGATCCCCGGGTCAATAGTATGCAACCACCCTACAGGGCAGAAAGCAGTGAGAACCACCGAAACACTGCGAGTTGAAGTACAATCTATTTGAGCAGGTGACCTGCAGCTCTCATTGATCGTGACAGATTTTGCAGATGTGTGTGAGCAATCATACTGAAGCACACTAAACCTGTTTTGCATAGAAGATGGAAGACTGCAGGATCAGAATCTGTCTCTCAGTGATATGTTTTCATTTGACTGTGTTGCTTGTTCAGGTAGAACAAGTGGAAAATGCTGCAGGAATGATTTTACAGAGGATTGTGGCAGAGCTCTGCTTTCTTCCTTTCCTGGAGCTTAAAGTGCTGGATTTTGCTACGCAAACTCAGCTCACTCACCTAAGAAGTTCAGTGTCCTATTCTCAACAATTTCTGATGTTTCAAATGGCAGAAAATCCCAACTAACCTCATCATAAATCTAGTTAGTTTCAGAGTGACGCATGCTGTGATCTTCTCTGTTTGGACTTGCAAGTAATTGCTCTACCCACAAAGATATTCTGTGACCTATATTTTATGAGGCAGGAGATAAAGCAAGCATGCCTATAAATGTCATAGACAGTCATACAACTATTCATCTTTTCGTAAAATCTCTCTGCACCGACTGACTCAGTACATTCAGGCAGCACTGAATGCTATATGCTGACTCAATGCTGCATCTGGAAATATTTATTTTTGTTGGTTCTAAATTCGTTTCCCTAAATAGATACCACAGATCTGGTCTCCAGCCAATTTCAAGAGACATAGCTGTAATGGAAGTCAATAGAGCTGAGCCATTCTGCTGCCAGCTAGAAATATGTTTCTTCCGAAAAACGTTCATTGCTGCCATTACACAGAGTATTGTGCCATTGCCTCAAAGGTCAGCTTGTAAATAGGCTTCTGCAGCAAAACTTGGGAAGCCAATCTACCACAAGAATGATTACACTCAAGGTATTATCAATCAGAATCACAGCTGAGGCAAGCCTTTGGTTTAAGACTTAACCAGAGATATTCATTTAATGGACAGTAGCATGATTTTTAAATATCACAGCATAGCTCCAAGATGCATTTGTGCCTTGTAGTCAGCACTGACAATAAACAACTATTAAAGTACAGAACTGATTTATTTAAGGTTTTCTTTCATTGAGATAATTATCTCTTTGTCCTCATGGTCAGACTGTTAGCTAGTTGTGCCTTTAACTAGCTGGGTCTCAGCTGGCTCCAGCGTTGATATTGCCTTTTGTGTTCTTGTCAGTAAAACTGAAATGAGGTTGCTCCCCTCTAAATTAAATTGCAGCCGCTGCTACATCATTGGCTTATTGCAACATTTTGATTTATATCTAACTAGCAAACTAACAAATAAGTCAACTTACTAACTAGAGCTGCTTTGTTAGGCACTTGTCTCACATTGTCTAGATGGGATCAGGTACCAATGTAGGCGTATAAGCCAAGCCTGACATATCCCTTTCAAAGGCATGAGTGATTAATGGGGCATTTCATTGCTGCAAGTGAACTCAAGCTTGTTCCACCCCTGAATAAAAGTACTGAGAGAGAGTGCAATGACTTGCACAGATTCTCTGCTCCAAATCTCTCTCCTAGGTGCAGTTTCTTCCTGCTATTCCACACAAGGGAGCTTTGCAAATATGTTATCCTCAGATGCACATGAGGAAATAGGATACATGGTCATTGTTTAATACAGTCATTGACTTCTCTCACCAAGCATGCACACACAAAGCAGAAACTCAGCACCATTTCTCTGGTGTCTGCGAGGAATACAGGTTGACTTTCTGCAGCATTGGTAACTCAAGGATGAACTGAGAGCAACTCAGATGAAAAGGCTACCAGAGGTAATCGTGTTGCCTTCTTCTCAGTGAGCAGTAGCTGAACACGTAGAAAGTCACTCCCGGTGACTGCAGGAGCATGGTTTCACTTTTCAGGGGATGTACAAACAGGAGGAAAGCCCTCCTGAGCCAGGACAGAGGGAGAGTTTACAAGACAGTCTTTAATTGGATTGTCTTTCTGCTTCTCAGATTTTCACCTTTTGGAAAAATGCCTTGTTTTGCCCCTGGGCACTTTAGGACAGCAAGACTGTGGAATTTAATTACTCAAGATGTGTTTCATTTTACAGAGTTTTTCTGTCAGATAAGACCAAGGTAATAATTCTGAAATGCTATTTCTACCAATGGCTCAAAATGAGCAACGCCAGAAGTGTCTCAGCTACCTTCATAGGGAGGAACATTAGGTGAGGGAGTTCTTAGACAGTTGGCTCAGAAGAAAAACCGCTACACAAAATGATTCTTCTCTTCTCTTCTCTTCTCTTCTCTTCTCTTCTCTTCTCTTCTCTTCTCTTCTCTTCTCTTCTCTTCTCTTCTCTTCTCTTCTCTTCTCTTCTCTTCTCTTCTCTTCTCTTCTCTTCTTTCCCCTTCCCTTCCCCTTTCCTTCCCTTCCCTTCCCCATTCCCCTCCTCTCCTCTCCTCTCCTCCTCCCCTTCCCCTT
This sequence comes from Chrysolophus pictus, assembly GCA_037305975.1. NCBI lineage: Eukaryota > Metazoa > Chordata > Aves > Galliformes > Phasianidae > Chrysolophus > Chrysolophus pictus. Next base: position 43,746,785 of record CM074578.1, read on the forward strand.
CTTCCCCTTCCTTTTTCCTTTCCTATCCTTCCCTCTCCTTCCCTCCCACCTCCTCTCCCTTCTCCTGTTTACTGAAGATTTCTTAGTTCTACATCCAAAGAACAGACACCATGTGAAAGGGAAAGGCAGAAGGAATGATACATTAAGACCAGGTCGCACTCAGAGCTTCTCTTGCCGCTCAGACACCAACAGAAGAAGAGGTAACAGAGGCTGTGACACAAAATTGAGAAATGTCACCACCACATCCTTGCAGCAACAGCCTGGAATCCTGGAGAAACTTTATGGAGGAGGAGTGCACACTGGCTCCTGTAGCGCAGCTGGTGGCAATTTGTACTGCTAAGGAATTACAAGGAGATAGTAAATTTTGTTAGTGCGTTAGCATCTTCTGTATAGAGACATCTTCTGAGATGTAATTTAATAGGACAGAAAAGGAAGGGAATAATAATAATAATAATAATAATAATAAAATAATAATAATAAGTATATACAAAGCCGGTGATGCACAGTGCAGTTGCTCACCACCCACTGACTGATGCCCAGTGAATCCCCAAGCAACAGTCCCCTCCCATTCACCTTCCCCCGTGTTACAATCCAGCACGGCTCTACACGGTACGGGGCATCACTCTGGCCAGGCTGGGTCCCTCTGTCCTCCTTCTGTCCCCTCCTGGTGCACCCCGAACCCTCCCTGTATGGCAGCACGGGGAGCTGAAATGTCTTTGACTCTGTGCTGCACTGCTCAGCAACAGCCAAAACATCAGTGTGTCATCAGCGTGATTCTCATCAAATCTAAGCCATAACACCATAGCAGCTACTAGGAAGAAAGTTAGCACTTTCCAGCTGAAACCAAGATGAGGGCTGCCGTAGAGCCAGAGATGTGCCTTGTGGATGCGAGACACACACGGGGCCAGGTTCGGGCTCTGCTGCCACACGGTCCCGCTTCGGACTGCAAATCCTGCTGACGCGCTCCTCTCCTTCTCTGGTGCTTCAGACTTCGCTCAGGAAGGCAAACCTTCACGGGGAGTGACCTTGCCTGCATCCCTGTTTTGCCCGTGGTTTTGCTTTCTGGGATTCCCCCGAGCAACGTCCGACGACGTGCAGCCACTGCTCTCCAGCCCTGTCCTCGTCCAAGGTCCCCTCCGTGCGCCGCGTGCGACGGTCCCATGGATACACACAGGCTGCCGTCCGAGCGCTCCCTTCCTTCCTCAGCCCGCTTTTTGCTCACCCTCTCCTTCCCAGTGTGAACCGTGGGGAAAATGCTGGAGAAACGGGACCTCTATCCCTCCTTCCTCCTCCTTTTGTCTCCTCTTTTTTTTTTTTTTCCCCCCTTCCTTCCTATTTATTTATTTATTTGGGTCGGGGTCGCCGTGAGGGACTGGGGTAGCTGGAGGCGCGGAGCCGCTCGGAGGTTCACGACCACCATCAGCACCGAACCCCCCTCACCCCCCCTTCCCTGCCCCCTCCCCGCCCGGTGACGTCACGCTCCGCCGGGATTTGGGGGGGACGCGCGGGAGCGCCGTGGGCGGGGGGGCGGCATCTCCCCTCCCCTCCCCGCTTTGCTGTCACCGCGCCGCCGATATTATAGGGCCGAGGGCTGAGGTTCCGAGCGCCGAGTCAGCGGTGTAATGAACTTCTGGAAACCTTTCCCTTTTTCTAGCGTTCACTTCTGAGAGGCTGAGACTGCCTCCTCTGACGCCTTTTCCCCCTGCCATTCTTTCGCCGGCTCTGATCTCCTGCTCCGCGCGGAGCCCGCTCCATCCCACCTTCCCCTCCGCTCATTGTGCCGCGGCCCCGAGTCCCGCCGGCAGCGCGCTGCCACCTCCGCACCCTCCCGGGGTCCCGAGCGCCTCAGCTCGCGGGGAGAGCTCCTTTTTCGGCTCGTTTCGTTTCTTTATTATTATTTCTTGCCTTTTTGCTCTTTTGTTTCGTCTTGTTTTTTGGTTTTCTTTTTTTTTTCTTTTTTTTTTTTTCCGCGTGTCCCCGCGCCTCGGAAGCACCTCGCGGCGAGGATGTGTCGGCCCCAGCGGGCGAAGCAGCGCTGAGAGGCCGAGGGAGGCACCCACCCGCCGCCGCCGCCGGGGGGGCACCGCGCTGCGCCCCGACGGAGCGGCTCCCGGGGCTCCGAGCATGAGCAAGCCGGCGGGATCAACAAGTGGGTAACGGCGCGGCCGGGCTGCTGGCCCCCTCCGAGCCTGGGGGATGGGGTGGGGGAAGAGAAAATGAAGGGGTGGGGGGGAGGGGGGGACGCTTGGGTTCGGAATCCCGAAAATAAGAAAGAAAGAAAGAAAGAAAGAAAGAAAGAAAGAAAGAAAGAAAGAAAGAAAGAAAGAAAGAAAGAAAGAAAGAAAGAAAGAAAAGAAAGAAAGAAAGAAAGAAAGAAAGAAAGAAAGAAAGAAAGAAAGAAAGAAAGAAAGAAAGAAGGAAAGAAAGGAGGAAAGAAAGGAGGAAAGAAAGAAAGAAGGAAATAAAGGAGGAAAGAAAGAAAGAAAGAAAAAAAGGAGTATGTATTTCACAGATATCCCTTCCGAGTGGCAACGAACGGGGGGCTCCGTGCTGAGCCGCCGTCCCGCCGCTCGCTTCTCGACCCTTCGGGGATGGGGTGAGCGAGGCTGCGGGGTTCGGGGCACCGCGCCTCCTCCGCCGGACTTTGCGCAGCCTTCTCCGGCATAACCCCCTTTTTTTGTTGTTGTTCAAAAAAAGAGTTTCCAACTCCGATCGCTCGAATCGCGTAAGCGGCTCCGCCGAAGGAGGATTTAAAAGCGGCACTGCGCCGGCATTTCCCGTTACACCGAATAATCCCGCAACGGGGAAAGCAGAAACAACGGAAAAGTCACATTTCCCTTAATCCTAAATCCGTGCGCCTCATAAGTGGGGAATTTAAAGCCGCCCGAGCGCTGCCGCACAGCGGCTCCGTCAGAGTAATCCCAACGGGACCTTCGGAGTTCGCAATATGGATGGAGTCGGTGACAAAGGGGGAAAAAATACCCAATCCAATTTAATGTCTGACAAGTGATGGCTCGGACGTTTATTTCCTCCGCGCTCGGGCCTGGAAAGGAGCCGGGGCGGGAGGGGGCGGCGGGGGGACGGGGCCGAGGCCTTCCCTCTCCGCTGCCCCTCCGCTGCCCTCGGCCGGGGACGGGAGGCCGCGGCCGACGGCGGCCCTCGGTGCGGAAAGTGGGGCAGAGCGGCCCGGTGGGGAGAGCGGGAGGACCGGGAGCCGCTGCCCCGAAGGAGACGCTTTGCGGAGAAGGAGCCCGCGGGGCCGCTGAGCCCTTCTCCTCCCTGCCGGGCCTTCCCGAGGGTCCCCCAGCCCTGAACCCCCGGCCTCCCCCCTCCCGAGGCCTCGCGGGGACGGGGACGAACGTGGAGAGTCTGAGCCGCGGTCCCGGGCCCGGCGACCGCCCGCTGTGTGCTGAGGGCTCCCGGCAGCGGGGGGGTCCGGCCGGGCCGTGCCGCGAGTCCGCCTGGGTGGCAGCGAGCCCCCGTCCCTCCGGGCCGGGCTAACTTCTTTCAACAGCCCCTGATGGTAATTACAGTAATCGGGGCTGCCATCTATCCTTTAAGCAATTATGACAAGCACAAAAAAGCTCCCGAGGACCCCCCGTCGCGGATGGTCACAACGGTTTCCCTGCTGAACCGAGAATGAAAAAGCCCTTTTCCTTAGCGCTAAACTTCTGGACCGAGCGGTGCCTCGGGAGCCGCGGCGCTTTGAAACAGAGTTTCCCGGCCATCTCCTGACCCCGCGTTACCGTTTTCCCGTTTTCCCGTCTCTCGTTCCGTATCGCGCTCCGAGTTTTCCACCGCCGTGCTGCGGGACAGAGGAGAGCGCGGCCGTGATTGCGGCGGGCGCGGAGCGGAGCGGGGAGCGGCGGTGCTCAGCTCCGGAGGAGCGCTTGCGTGCGTCCTACAGCAAACATCTGCGGTGTATATAAGCGTGTGTGTATGTATACGTATTTTTTATATATCTGTGAAATGCGTCTGATGATGATGATGATTATTATTATCTTTTTTTTTTTTTAAGCAGCCCCCAGCTTTAAAACCCTCCTGGGGAGAACCACGCTGTGAAAGCGGCCCAAGTTCCCCTCTGTCACTCTCCCTGTCCCCCCCGGCTCTCCTCCGAGCCCGATCCGGGTCTCCCGGCTCCCCCGCGGCCCACGGGTTGGGGTGTGCGCGGGGTGCTTCGAGCCTTCACCTCCCCCCCCCCCCCAACAAGGGGCACTCCTCCTCCTTTGTATGTGTGTGTGTGGTGTGTGTGTGTGTGTGTGTGCGCGCGCGGACCGTCGCCCCGCGGATGCGGAGGGCCGCAGGGGGAAGTGGAGCGCTCTCCCCCGTTGGCATTGTGCGCCATCCGAATTCCCATGCTACACTTTTTGACGGGTCACTGGTATCCAATGGGCAGGTGGCGAGGGGGAACTTGTAATTACGCGCTCCAGAGGCCGCGCCTCGGCCTCGGCCCTCCCCACGGGCGCTACCTGCAGCTCCGGGCCGCGGCCTGCGGCGGGCGGCGGGCGGAGGGGGGGGGAAGGGGGGGGGCCGCACTCGTTATTAATTGCGAAAAGTTTTGAATGCTTTCACCTCTCCCTCCCGCCCGCCCTCCCCGCGCGGTGCCGGCCTAATCCCCGTCCCTCCGCCGCGCGCTGTGTGCTTGGGAAGAAGCTGGCAGCTTGCGCTCCTCGAGAACGATCAGACGGGGCTCAGCGGGCAGAATCGCTCGGTCGCTTCTTTATCTAATGTCCCCATTGTCTGCCCGGAGGCATTGTCTTAGGGCCCCTCCGGCGGAACGTGTCTGAAAACATCTCGGCTCCCACATTCTCCAGGAGCTCGCGCAGAGCCCACGCAGAGCACGGCCCCCAGCATGACCGCAGCGCTCGGCACTCCCCCCAAAAGAAAGGGGCACGTTGGGGGGTTCACCAGGGAGAAAAGGGAAGGAAGGGAAGGAAGGAAGGAAGGGGAAGGAAGGAAGGAAAGGGAGGGAAGGGAAGGGAAGGAAAGGGAAGGGAGGGAGGGAGGGAAGGGAGAGAGGGAGAGAAGGAGAGGGAGGGAGGAGAGGGAGAGGGAGAGGGAGGGAGAGGAGGGAGGGAGGGAGAGGGAGGGAGAGGGAGAGGAGAGGAGAGAGGGAGAGGAGGGAGGGAGGGAGGGAGGAGGGAGGGAGAGGAGAGAGGAAGAGAGGAGAGGAGGAGGAGGAGAGGTTAGAAAGAAAAAGAAGAAGAAGAAAGAGAGAGAGAGAAGAGAGAGAGAGAAGAGAGAGAAGGAAAGAAAGAAAGAAAAGAAAGAAAGAAAAGAAAGAAAGAAAGAAAAGAAAAAGAAAAGAAAAGAAAGAAAGAAAAGAAAAGACAGTAGACATCTCGAAGCCGGCGGGATTCGGACGGGACTCTACGGAACCTTGCCATACTCCCAGCCTGAGTTCTCCCACCCCTTCGGGGCCGAAGCAAGCAGATCTGGGAGCGCCTCGCCGCACAGAGGCGGGAGAAGACTTTGCTGCCATTTCGGGCTGAATAAACCCGCACACAGTCCCCTTCCCGTTGTGCTGGGACTCCACAGGAAGGAAGAGGGGAGTGCTGGTTCCCGTTTTGTTGGTTTCGCTTCATTCCGTGCCGCTCTCTGACCGCTCCTGCTTGGGAAAGTGCAGAGGCTTCAGAGTGAAGACCCGCCCCCGCCCCCGCTCCCAGCAGCAAATCCTGCTGCCCCACGGCTGTAATCTCCCTTTCAAGTGGGGCTTGGCGATTATGGAGACCCAGAATAAACGTAGCGGTGCATGAATAATGCTCATTGTCGAAAACTGACACTTATGGGAAAGAAAGTTGGCTATAAAATCACTTCATTATTTGTGCTAGCGCGGCTCCGGGGAAGAACAATCCCCCGTGGAGGTCAGGCCGCTCAGACTGCTCTCCCTCCTCCCCTCTCTGCTTTCAGGTCGCATTTTGGACATCCCCTGCAAGGTGTGCGGGGACCGCAGCTCCGGCAAAGCTATGGGGTGTACGCCTGCGATGGCTGCTCGGGTTTCTTCAAGCCGGAGCATCAGGAGAAACAGGACCTACGTCTGCAAGTCCGGAAATCAGGTACAGCGGGCTCGCTGCCTCACGGTCATCGCTCTCCATAGCGAAGGCCGAGCAAGAGTGAAAAGCAGGCAAATATATAAGTGAAACGAAATAAAACAAAGCCATAAAACGCTCCACTCCTCCCCCACTTCTATCCGCCCCCATCCCCAGCGCTGCGCAGACCCCGGTGTCCTGGAGCGCCCTGGGCCGCCGCCGCCGTCGCTGTCTCGGGTGCTGAAGGCGGCCCGGCCTAGAGGAGGAAGGGCGGGGCCGGGCTGAGCACCCCCGACCTGACGGCTCAGCGTTTGTTGCAGGGGCTGTCCGGTGGACACAAGACGCACAGGAACCAGTGCCGAGGCCTGCCGGCTGAAGGGTGGAGGTCAACATGAACAAGACGGTATGCCCACACTCACAGCCAAGGGGTGTGTAGTTCCCCCATCCATTCTCAGTTCCACAGTCTCCCCTTCCTTCCCTTCCCTTCGCACCCCCTTCCCTTCCCTTCCCTTCCTTCCTTCCCCTTCCCTTCCTTCCCTTCCCTTCCCTTCCACTTCCCTTCCTTCCCTTCCCCTTCCCTTCCCTTCCTTCCTTCCTTCCCTTCCCTTCCCTTCCCTTCCCTTCCCTTCCCTTCCCTTCCTTCCTTCCTTCCTTCCCCTTCCCTCAGCCATTGTCCTGCAGCCAATGAAGAGGTCATAACTTCTCCTTGGTGTCCCACAGCTGTCACTAACCTGAGTAGGCCCACGTACATCAACAATACGAAACAGGTAGCCCTCTGCCTTCCGTGAACACAGGAGAACAGCGGTGCCCCACACTTTCCTGCCACTGCCCTGCCAGCACCCACGCTTTCTTCACTGCTGTCTCCCAGCTGGAGCCCCATGGCCCTGCTGGAACTGGCTACGTTGCTGGCACTCCTGAGGCAGGGCGCAGCCCACCCCAAAGGTTAGCCCAAAGACCCTAATGGTACTGCAGAGCCTATTGCTGGGATGGGCCAACAGGGTGGATGTGGCAAAGAGCAAGGTTCGGGGTGATACGGATTGTGGTGGAGTCTCCAATGGCACATTCCCCATGTTCTGTGCAAAGGGTGAGGTGCCTTTTGCCAGAAGTAGATGCAGAAGGATCAGCTGATAACTTGTCTTTCCTGTCCGGAGTGTATCCTCAGGTCAATTTTAAACTTTATGAGCTGCAGTGACTGAGCTTTCTTCAGCAAAACACCCATCTCCATGGTGGTGTAGTCCAGAAAGTGCTCCCTGTGCTGACCAAAGCATGCAGGTTGTCCACACCGATGTGGCTAAATTGGCTCTGTGCCTCCTGGCACATTTCCAAAGCAGCCCACTGGAAGTACTGCCATGGCCTCAACTGCACAGACACTAGCCATTAGGCAAAGTTTTCTTTAATTTAATTGCAATGGCATTTTTCTTGTTTACAGCACTTATAAAATTAGACAGGAAAGCAGTTAATAGTTCTACACTTCCAGAGTTGGTAGCCTGGCATCATGAACATGATCCTCACGTATAGTTTCATATTATACTTTGGGGGAATGCTGAATCAGAAATTTGTAAGAAAACACAGCACAGTGCTTGGAAACGTCACCCAACTCCAGTCCTGTAGGTAGATACGGTTATCTCTACACATCTGTTTACAGCCTGTTGCACTTGAGGAGTTGGACGAAGGGTTAAGGGTAAACAAGTGCTCCCTGCTCTGCTGTACAAGACCAGATTGCCAGGGCAGCCTCCCAAGCACAGGTTACAAAATACTGCCTTTTTTTTTTTTTTTTTTTATCAAACTGCCTTTCTTTGATCAAACGCAGTATCCTTCTGACTATTCCACCACAGGTGTGCCATCATGTAACAGCATGAAGAATGACACCACATTTTAATAATGTTTTCCCTGATGTAATAATGTCACCCTCCCTTCAGCATCCTTCAGTGAGCTGTTCCTGTAGTGCAGTCTGAGCACACAGACAGCAGCAAAGAGTGGGGTGGAGTGGGCTCGCTGAAGCAATGCCATCTGGTTGCAGAACAGGAGAGTGCACGCTGTGTGCTGGGCATGAGAACGATTCACCGAGCAGCAGCTGTGTGGGAGAGGAAGGGCAGGCTGCTGTGGAGACACTGTGTGAAGTCACTTTATTTTCTTTCTGACATTAGTACCCGCATGAAGTCAATGGTACCCCCATGTATCTCTACGAGGTGGCCACCGAATCTGTCTGTGAGTCAGCAGCCAGACTTCTGTTCATGAGCATCAAGTGGGCCAAGAGCGTCCCAGCCTTCTCCACCCTGTCCTTACAAGACCAGGTAAGGCTCCTGTAGAGGGAGTGAATCAGTCTGGCCTGCCTGATAACGTAGCTCAGACTGGGACCTTCACACATAATCCTTCTTAGCTATCATGGACCTAAAAAGCTCTAAAGTTTAGGGTAGAGTTCTAATTTGTTGCTAAAAAAAAAAAAAAAAGGCAGTAATTTAGAATTGCCTATGGCTTGATTTTTTCTTCTAAAAAATGGGAATAGCATCTTATTTTGCTATTTCAGAATAAGGTGTACTTAGTTAAACATACAGACCAGGAGAATATGAGTGATTTCTGAAGATCATTCCTCCTTCTCCCCTCCCCTCCCCTCCCCTCCCCTCCCCTCCCCTCCCCTCCCCTCCCCTCCCCTCCCCTCCCCTCCCCTCCCCTCCCCTCCCCTCCCCTCCCCTCCCCTCCCCTCCCCTCCCCTCCCCTCTCCTCCCCTCCCCTCCCCTCCCCTCCCCTCCCCTCCCCCTCCTCTCCTCTCCTCTCCTCTCCTCTCCTCTCCTCTCCTCTCCTCTCCTCTCCTCTCCTCTCCTCTCCTCTCCTCTCCTCTCCTCTCCTCTCCTCTCCTCTCCTCTCCTCTCCTCTCCTCTCCTCTCCTCTCCTCTCCTCTCCTCTCCTCTCCTCTCCTCTCCTCTCCTCTCCTCTCCTCTCCTCTCCTCTCCTCTCTTACTGTTTACACAGACAACATTTTTTTCTTGTTCCCATTGTCTTCTGTGAACTTACATTACAATTAGTCCAATATAATGGTATGAGAATTTGGTCAGCCCCCAATATTTTTTCACCATTAATTAAAATCTTTCCTAATCTGTCTTGTTTTCCTCTACGACAATTTGTCTTTGCTTCAAGTAAATCACATGTGAACCATACAAGAAGCAATTTCTTAATGACTTGATTCTTGATGAGGACGCTGTGTGCTTTGTATAATGCATTAATTCTAAAAAAGTAATCAGATAATTATAAAAAGGAAGGGGAGAAATCTACGCAAAACTCCAATCATAAAAGATGTTTGATACTTTGATATGATTTAGCTAATTTCACAAACTTGTTGCTAGAAATGCCATGCCTCAGATGTTGCATGTACCAGACATCAGAAGAACTAGCTTTCCATGGATTCATGTTGCAAGATTTGTAGTACACACACAAGTATAGATTTTGAACTGAGCTTCTTAGGGAACACAGTGTTTTATGCTGAAGGGTGCAGCATGACAGTGTGTCATAAAGCTAAGGTCTATTGAAAAGTCTTTTTTATAGCACCAGATCTTAAAACCTCTGTCATGAGAGCAGACTAACAAGCAGCTGTGATGCTGTCAGTGACTGAGTGTGCGAGAGGAGGGATTGGCAGGGCCCAGGAGGCTGCACAGGCCTTAAGCAACACCCTCAGGAAGGCAGTGGTCTCATTGCAGTATGCTGGTTTCTACCGTTGTTTTCCATTGCTGTTATTTCTGTGCAGCATTGGATCCCAAGGAGCAGGTTCCACTACCAAACAGATGCAGCAAGCATGCTGCATCAGTACAGCTGCAGGGTGCAGGAAGGTGCTGGGCCCATCTCCAGACCAGCGATGTCTGCAGCAACCAACAACATTCATAGGAAGCTCCTTAGGTGAAGGCTTCATTTGACGTAATACGGATGCATTTTCCAGCAGGCCATCTCTGTCTGTGTGTGAGGGAGAAGGGATGTCTCCATTGCATGTGACCAGGCACACCTCAACCAGCAAGGCCTGCTTTTCTGCCACCTGCCATCATTAACAACCTACTGCCTGTTTCGCCTTCAAGGCTATTATGACTGAACTACATATAAAAATCCCAGCCATTCTAGATCCTCATTCCCACTTGCTGTACCTCATTGCAAACTGTCTTCCTCAAAACTTTGAGCTGCTTGGGCCTTTTGCCACATGGGTCCCCTGTCGTGTTCAGGAAAGCTGGAGAAGAAATAATCCTGATTTTAATCACCTTATTTCACAAATAATCAGACCATTGATTTCTATAATAGAGCCGTTGCAGTATTTAATTGACAATGGCCCATCTGTAAATGTCTAAATTTCTCTTTTTGTATCCCTGACATCTACTTGAGTAGAATCAGAAACCTTTTCCCGGATTTGCTCTTGCTTCTTGCTTTTCTGGAAAGGGAACTACACTGTGACTCTGGGACTCCGGAACAGCCTGATCTTGAAAGGAAGGAAACAAGCAGAAGCCAATTTGCTGTCCAGACAGGCCCATGATGGCCGTGCCACTCCTCTGACTGAAGCAGAGGCTGCCCCTTCCCCACCTCTTCAGAGCCCGTCACACTGTTATAGTGGAGCCACACAACCAAAACGCCATGCTCTGAGCTTGCTGGCCTGCACGCCTGCCCAGCTGCTCCACGAGACAGATCGGCCCAATGCAATAGAAAGCAAGAAAAGGCCATGTTAGCAAGATGAGATGGATTAAGAAGCAAAAACCGGTCCTTTAGAAAGCCTGGCATTTTTTGTTTCTTTGAAGGGCTGAGTATGACTTCAGCATGAATTACTTTAATTGATGGTTTTACAGACTTATGCATAGGCATGAAGAAAGCCTCAGCTATTGGAATAGTCTCTTATTTCTAAAGTCCTCTGACTTTAAATGCTCAGTGGGAAAGAACATATGAAATTGATATCTTCCAGGAACCACCATTCACTACCATTGTATCTGCATGAATGAATGACAAAAAAACGTATTACAAAAACAAATGAAAGGCTGGCAAATCATTTCCTATGTCATACAGAAACCTGTATACCCATCGGGATTACCTGGAGGAGGGGCTGGGGCAGGCAGACTGCAGCATTTCCAAGGCTCGAGGGCAGGTTTTCTTGCTCAGGCTGGAGCTGAGATTGGTGCTGTGCCTAGACTCCCCCCACATAAAATGATCTGGGCAGCTTCTAGGGTTGTCAATGAAATTATTTCAAACAAATTATATGTAACCAGAGACAACATGCTTTTCAGTCACAATTTCTTAACCAAGTTATGTAAAAGTTCTACAAAGTACATAGCACACTGAAGTCTTAAGACTATAGCAACAAACTTATGAGAGCTCTTCTCATTCAGTTCTGAGCAGGATGGTTTAATACTCTCAGTGCTGTTAGGGCACTTAGATAAGGGATTCATTTTTAGAGCATGTTTTCTGTACCATCTATTACTTTCATATATCTAATTCCAAGGAAAACATTCATTTGGTATGAGATATTTCTTTCTCAGAATTTTCTAGACTTCATATGCCTTCCTTTCAATCTCCCTGAGATGCTGCTGCTATTTTCAGGGACCACATTAATATTATTGTGATTTGCTCTTTTTTCTGTTTTCACTGAATAAAGCCATGAAAAGACCCCTTCTGAGCCCACTACAGTCTCACCCCTCCCCATCTCTCCCAGCATACAAAGAGATAGGAAGTCCCCCAGCACATCCCTTAGGCTGGGTCAGGGAACTAACAAATGTCAGTTGAACTGGGACCCTCCAAACACCTCCTAAGGTTTAGTCTGGGCCAATAACCCTTAGATGCTCTCAGTACTGGCTTTGCCATATGCATTATCAGGAGTCACGTCTCCTCATATGCACCAGTGCCTCTCCACGGAAATAGATGGCATTGCCTCCAAACAGAGAAAAGCACATCATTCGTAAAGCCAGACAATGTACAGAAATTGCAGGCAAGTAGCAATGCTGACAGCATAGCTGCTCGAATGCTGAGCTCAGAGCCCACTGCCCTGCTGATGGCTGTTAGGAAGAGCTGAAAATCCCCAGAGAACAGGAGGAAAGCACTCTTCCAATCTGTCCTAGGACAGTACTACGTGCCCATGGAGAGCAGGAGAAAGCCATGCTGCCAGGAGTTGTGCTGAAAAACATAGGCAAGAGCTCAGGTCAAGTGCAAGCTCTCAGGGGCAGGACTTCTCACTCTCCTTTCCCTTCCCTTTTGGTCTACAACACAGTGCATAGTGAGCCAACACCAAGTGATTTTCTACAACGCATAGTCTCATTTCCAGACACCTTCTCTAAAAGCTAAGAGAAGAGCTAACAAATTCGGTGGGGAAAATACCATGACAAGCATTTAAAGCAGTTTTTAAAATAACAGAAATTTACATATTTAAATTGTTTGTAAATCTATAAATTATACACTATGTTATATTGTACATCTATTGTATGACAGCTGATGCTTTTGGAAGATGCTTGGAGAGAACTGTTTGTTCTAGGAATAGCACAATGGGCCATTCCAGTTGATGCTAACACTCTACTGGCTGTATCTGGTAAGAATTGCACAATTTAATGACTTTGTTACAAAAATTACCATAAAAATACATTACTGAAAAAAGAACAACATGTAAAGAATAACAAATCCCTACTGAACAATAGAGCATACCTGTCATTTATAAATCTATATTTAAATGCAAATAATGTTGTTTTGTTGTATTCATGACTGCTTGCATTGTCATTTAAATGCAAATTACTGTGTTTGTTATCATCCAAGAGAAGATTTTATATTAACTTTCATACAATATAGTCAGTTTACATGGAACCAGATAGACAAGTGTGACAATAGAATGGATATCGATACGCAGGATTTTGTCAGAAATCAATATAAAATAAAGCAAATGCATTTAATATTATTTATTTCATCTGTTTCTGTTTCAGGCATGAACGGTGACAATACAGATTCTCAGAAGCTGAATAAAATTATTTCAGAAATACAGGCTTTACAGGAGGTTGTGGCTAGATTTAGACAACTCCGGCTAGATGCTACTGAATTTGCCTGTCTCAAATGCATCGTCACTTTCAAAGCTGGTAAGCAGAAATCACCTCACATCTATCTGGCCCGATAGCTATGAAGTTGCCACGTAAAAGTGAAAATGACGTTTTAAACCACACGTAGCACCGCAACACACAATTGCTTCCTGGTGTGGAATTCCAATAGTCAGTGCTGTGCTTTGAAAGCCTGGCAGCGGAGCGCTGGGGAACTAGTGAGACTGCTTACTGTCCACGGGTAGCATCAGCTGGGCTGTCCTGACCCCACTGAGCTGTAACCATCTGCTTTTCAGTGCCGACACACAGCGGGTCCGAGCTGAGGAGCTTCCGGAATGCCGCTGCCATCGCCGCCCTCCAGGACGAGGCCCAGCTCACCCTGAACAGCTACATCCATACCAGGTCAGCTCCGTCGAATCCCTCCCATAGTTGCAGTGACATCCCATTCCTGCTGTGGCAGACAGGACATAACCACACAGGTTTTTACAGCAGCCGGCCTCCTGAAATTAGGCATTTCCCACGGAAAGGAGGAGAATGGTGTTTATTCAGACAAATGGAAAATGGGAGAAGGAGAGATTTTCCTCTGGGAATTGATACTGCTGTGGGGCGTTTTGCATTCTCAAAGGCTAGATTTCCTCCACCTTCTATTCTGTTAAGTAATGCTAACAGTGACACTTAACATCGCGCCTTATGGCAGTGTAAGTGCCTTTCACCCAGGATCTCCAGTACACTTCCCCATCTCATTTCCCCCATTTTGCAGAGGGAAATTGAGAAACAAAGAAGCTAAATGACTCTTCCAAGATAAACTGAAAAAAAAAAAAAAACCTTGTGAAACTCATCTTGGTATCAGAGCAGAGTGATGAGAATCAGTTTCAGAAGAAAAAAATTACCTGTCTCACCTAGTGTAGGTTTCCTAGGGTACAGCAATCTTAAAACCTGCTGTACAAGCTGTAGCTGGCATCCCACAGATTGTACAGGGCTAAACCCAGGAATGGGTTTGCTATACAAAATGCAAATCCCCACTCTGTAACACGTGGCAGAAGGGACGAGCAGCCTCTTGCCATGGAACCGTACATAGAGGAGGGGCAGGGGAGAAGCCAAAAGAATACACCCTCTGCATCAGCTGTCCTGGCTGGATCAGGGGAGAGCTGCAGCAGGTCCTGTGAAGTCCATATCATAGCCCATGCAGTGGAGATCCATGAGAGCAGCACAGTGGGAGATGAAGTGGTAGAAGAGGCTCTTTTATGCTGTTTTTGTTTCTGAAACTTTTATCTCCTCTAACAGCAGTTTTGCCTAGCAGAAGTCAACTCCATGTTAGAGAATAGTTGACAGCAGTCTTTGAAGCACTTCTATTTAGCCCAAAGGCAATGTCCTGCCCTGCAGATGGGAGCAAAAACACAAATTCTGTCCAGTTCTGGCTAGTTCAGAGCAAAAAGAATCACCACTGAGCAGCAACCTGTTCCTGTTCTCACAGGAGGCCTTTCCCACGGAGACTGCTCCCTGGAGACTCTGAGTGAGCCAGGGCTTGTTGGAAAGAAAAGCCAGGGAAAGATATTGTCACATTGCCATGTTTTCCTTTCCAGGCATGGTGACATCTCCATTTCATTTCTGCACTGTAGGAAATATTAAGCTAAAGAGAATCTTTTATAAAAGATAACTTTTCTCAAAGTAACGAACACTGCAAACAACGCAGTGAAAGGCTGCCTATATTCTGAGTAATGCCTGCTTTCTCATCAACCTCATCTTCCTATATCGGGAAATCAAAGCTTCTGCAGCTTTTCTAGAAAAGAAGAAATCTTGGCTCTGCTATCAGAACTGTCACACTGACTCCAGTGGCTTTCACCTCCTGCTTCACCATCAGTCTTGAGCATTCCTTCCTGTCAGTGTTAGAGTACTGCCGCCCTTTGACTGCAGCGGGGGCAGCTGTGCTCAGCAGGGTGCAAAGGAGAGCGGTCTGGAGAAAGGTTTCTAAATGGATCTATTTCTGCTTATAGGGAAACCACTGCTACGCAGAGACTTGAGAATCACACTAGTGTGAAGTCAGTGTAAGCACATATCCTGTGTTATATTAGCTTCAAAAGCTGTGAGAAAGAATGGAAAATATTCTATTATGCAAATACATTACCTGGGGACAAAACACAAGTTCTTTAATCAAAAAAATTATTTCAAAATGTCAATTGTTATTAAATGTGTAAGGCAATCAGGAGGCAAAACGATTACCATGACAATCCAGCTAAGTTTAAATTGCACTTTAAATGACAGGGTATTTATTATAGGTCAAGCTCGTCCCTGAACTGCATCAAGAACATAGGTGTTGTCGGAGGGACAAGCCAGAGCAGATCCTATATCTATATTGTTACTACTCTGAGGGAATAAACAAGGGAGCTAATCAAAACTCAGGGGCCTTGCTCTATATTCTGCTAACCTCCATTAAGAGAGTTTTCCTTGGGGTCAACCTTCTTGCTCACATGAGTACAAACCAGGGGTTTAGCACAGATAGCACCTATCTGTACAATTCACTGAATATTGGTCTTCTCTATAACAGAAAAGATTTTCTTCAGAGAAAAACTTCACTGACATATTTTTTCCTCTCTCCTTTCCAGGTACCCTACACAACCCTGTCGTTTTGGAAAACTTTTATTGCTTCTACCAGCTTTACGTTCTATTAGTCCATCTACAATAGAAGAAGTGTTTTTCAAAAAGACCATTGGGAATGTACCAATCACAAGACTGCTTTCAGATATGTACAAATCCAGTGACATATAAATTTCCTTAAAACAAACTATCAGGATGGACAGTTTGAGAAGAACTTTTATCTATGGAGAATAAGCCTCAACTAACAAAATCTACAGGAAGCATAAGCCTGGGAATGTTTAGCCTTTAAACCCATTGACAAAAAAATACCCCAGTAGATATGATTCTGCTGCTCTGAACAGAGCGATTTAGATCATGGAGAGAATGCTTTGTTCTACAGAAAAAGTGAAAGTGGTTGGAATTTGGCTGCTTTTCCTGTTACTACAGGATGGAGGCAATTCAGATGCCAGTCATAGTTAACAAAGACTGTGCTATTCTCTCATTTAACTGGCAGATCTGAGACAAAATGTGAAAGAAGGTACTTTAGTTTTGTTCAGTATTTGGAACTGGGTGACCAAACTTGGCTTCTGTTGTAACGTGAGATGTGGTGGCCTTCAGAACTGTTCTAAAAGTAGCCTATGTTGGTAAAATGTTTTAATACAATAGGCAACATTTAAGACCAGGTTACCAAAACATCGCTTCTGCAGTAATACATCATGAAGTGGCCTTCAGAACTGATTAAAAAGTAGCTTATGACAGCAGTTCCATTCTTCCTGCAAAATAAACTGGTGATCTGTGATGCAGATGTCACCAGAATTAACATCTCATGACAGAAGAGCTTTATACAACTCCCTGACCCTTCTCTCCTTCTTACACACACGCACCCATCCACACAGCCTCTGGCAAAGAGTACAAGTCAAGGAAGAAAGACAAAAACAGCAAAACCAAATCCAATGGAGATGATTGCTTCAGTGACCTGCTGGCTGTCCCGTTGGCACACTGCTGAAACCAAAGGCAACGGCGGCCAAACTCTTTGTCAGTGAGATGTGCAGAGAAGTGAAAACGACTGTTAAGACACCAACGGAAATAATTTTATTTCAAGAAAATAAAGTTGGTTGACTGAAACGATGCTAACAACTTTCAAAAGTCTCCGATGCCTTTTTAGAAAACTCCAGGTTCTAATTTTGAAGCCTTGTTCACCTACACCCTCTTACACACAAAAATGTTATAAGCTGCTTATTTGATGTATGAAACATGTAGAAAAAAATTAAAGATAGCTGCTGTACTTTTCAAAATTTGATTTGTTATTAGAAACTAGCACTGAGAAAAATCAGCACTTGGACTATCATAGAATGAGTAAAACTTTTCCTGTACAAAGTGGATTAACTGATTTGTGAAGTTAAAAAGTTGTACTCATTGTATTTACAAAGAATAAAAATATATTGAATTTACTTTCTACTGTCCTTTTAACACTTCTCCTTTTGTTTCTGGATTAGCATCTTCCACTGTACCTGACTTAACAGGGAAAAGAAATAATATCTACTAACATGTATTGCCTTAGGTACTGTGGGGGTCTCCATCATCAGAGGTTTTAAAGAACAGGCGAGACAAACATTAAGGGAATAACTCAGCTACAGGTGATGCTACCTTCAGCCAAAGGGACTTCAAAGTCTTGCACAGAGCTGTTTTCTGTAATCCATATATATACTTACTGCAAGGTTTCTAACATTTCCTTCTCAAGGATCTGACATAGAGCTTTTTTTGGGACATACTTCTAAACAGATTAGATGTCTAACCTTGTGTAAGTTTTCCATTTCATGTTATTTCAGTTTTTAGTATTTGTGAGTTGTGCAGCTCACAATGATTGATGAGTACAAAAACACTGCTTCAACTAAAAAGATTCGGGAGTTTTATTACGGTGTCCAGTTGTGTTATCAAACCAAAGAAAAGGGTAAGAAACTCCAGTGCATAGGATGAAGCTGGCAACAGAAGGGAAATAAAACACACTGTTTATAAGGCAGTGAGTAACGGAAGACTGTGCACATTAAAACAGCAACTGGAAATGTACAGCGTATATCAACAGCTCATTCTTTGTTGGTGTCAAGAAACGCAGAACATGACTGAAATCCCAACTCCATGGACTCCAAACACAGAAGTCAAAGTTTTTCCACCCCATCTCTCTTAAGTCTGAGAGGTCTCACATTCCATTCTTTCCAAGACAGCAGGACCATTACATGTACAAGACTGGTTTTCCAGTAAGTCACGTAAGACAAAGTATGGACTACAAGACTTTGAAACACCTTCTGTACGAACTAGCATGGAGTGCTTGAGAATGCATTTACCATACGATGGGGTGAATTTATCTCTTAAAAAAAACCCAGCAAACGCTTAAGAGTTCTTTCTGCACTTACAACAGTTTTTACTATTTCTTGCTCTACACTAAAGAAAACTGAGGATGGCAGACAATTAGTTATTTCCCACCCGTGTGACAATACAGTTTATGAGTTAAAAAGGTTGAGGCCACTGCTGTTCAGAAACAATGACAAAATACTCATTTCAACAAGTCTCATGCTGTGCAGCAATAAATGTGAACTACACCTAAGATTTGAGGTAGCTGCACACTGCAGTATGCTATCCAGTCCCAGTCCCTAGATGACTAATCTCAGACGGTGTTCTTCCACAGATTGTACAGCAGCAGAATCACTTACGCTAGACTAAACTAGCTAGCTTCAAAGCAGTGACACTCAGGAGAAATCCTAGAAGCCATTGCAGATGTCTACTGAATCCAAGATCCTGTCAACTTCAGAGGTTGTAACAACTCCAAAGTCCTTGCTACACTTCAGAAATACAAGAAGAATCTACTGACACCAAGTATGCAGCTCTTCCCTCTTCAGCTTAGATTTTTTTTTTGCCTGCAGCAGATGATAAAGATCGTAACATCATGTTTTAGGGATATGACAGAAGATCTACTTTGATTTCAGAAAGAAGCTTCTCACAAAAAAGAACGTTTGAGAAAAGAAAAAGAACACCTGATTATGTATCTAAATAATAAAACTTCATATACATTCAACCTTTCCCCATTTTCAAGAGTAACTCAGCCTTTAAGCATAATTCAAAAGTAAGAGGGAATTTTATTATAGATTGCTTCGCATTAACTAGAACTACTTGAAAAGCTACACACTAAAATAACTGATCTTTGCCCCCTGTGCTGATTCTATCTCACAGTCCTACCCATAAAATCAAGCATCAAAACTTACACAACCCACTTGCAACCCAGAGCTGTACCACTAGCATCTAGTATGTTTTCTTCCATTCCAAAATCCAAAAATAAAGATTGCACTTGGTTGCAAGCAACCAGATAATCTGTTGATATAGTCAGAAATGAATTCTTGTTTTATTGTAGCCACAAAATAGAATGCTTAAAGACGAGTGTTCACTGATACTACACATAACCCAATCAGCACACTGATATTTTGTCAGCTCAAGCTTTCACATCCAGAATTCCATACAAATGACAGAGCAGAAGTTTAAAATGAGATTAACAGTCTTATTTAAAGAAAATTAGTAACTTTGCTTATTTGTAGCATGTTCTCTACATAGTGACAGAACTGTATATTTTTATATAAGAAGGAAAAAGCAGCAAAACCAACTCTAAGCCAACATGCACTCAAATTGTTTAGAACATGCACCATTAAGAACACAAAACACTGGATCAGATTGCTACTAGTGTTCTTGAATTGGTTTTCAAGAGCATCTGGATAAGTAACTTCCACATCATGTTTCAGAGTACTAGGAAGGCTTTTCTAGCCATAGAAGCATTTAGGGAGAATGATTATTTCAGCACTGTTGCTTGCAAACTCAAGTTCAGGCGTTCATAATTTGCATTTCACCATTGGTCATACAAGCACAGTGTTACAGCCTTTCCTTCTCTTAACATTCAGGGAAGTGATCACATTTCATAGCATGCCTGCAAGACTCCATATCCCTAATGGCAGTTGCAGATCAGAGCCACCTTGATCTTCAACTATAAGACCTGAAAGCCCTATCGTGGGTTACATCAACATTTCTTTCTCTGCAGAATGGTATAGTTTTCATGTAATAGCTAAATCTAGATTGAGGCTTCTCATACCAAGTGAAGATGTATCCTTCTTCCAAGTTTAATGAAGCCATGTATCTGTTGACTACCATGAACACCATGAACAGGGCTGCGACTTTAGGCCCACAACACAGGAACAACCATTAATACTTTTCACATTTCATAACATGACAAAAAGGAAAACATCACTCCCATTTATAAGGGAGGGAAGATTGGGGAACTACAGGCCAGTAAACATCACCTTTGTGCCTGGGAAGATCATGGAACAGATCCTCCTGGAAGACATGCTAAGGCACACATGGGACAAGCAGGAGACAGCCAGCACAGCTTCAGCAAGGGAAGGTCATTCCTGACTAGCCTGGAAGCCTTCTATACATGATGGCATCAGTGGACAAAAGGAAGGCAACTCATGTCATCTACCTGGACTTTGGCAAAGCCTTTGACATGGTTCCCCACCACATCCTCATCTCTAAAAATGAGAAATACAGATTTTAAGGGTGGACTATTTGATGGATAATTGGTTAGAAGTCATAGACAGGATTATGATCAACAGCTCTATGGCCAGGTGAAGGCTGGTGACAAGTGATTTCCTCCTGTGGTCTGTCTTGGGACCAGTACTCTTTAACACCTTTATCAGTGACAGTTTTTCACTGAGAGGGTGGTGAGGTGCTGGAACAGGTTGCCCAGACAGGTTGTGGATGCCCCATCTCTGATGACCCTTGAGGTCCCTTCCAACCCAAGCCATTCTATGATAACACTGGATTGGTGAATGGCCATATCTAAGGGGATTATAGGGTTAGCTGTTAGGGGCAAAGCACTACCTTGCAGAAGAATATTACAGCAAGGCTGAAACATCAGTTCACTTAGAATAGCAAAGTCTTTGCTTCTCAGAAATGATGACATAGTCCACACTTGAGGTCAAGAGTGACAAACATCTGAAGTGCATTTTCACTTTTATTTCAAAACTTTTAGACAAGTTATTTTAGTATATAAATTTGATTTCTTCCTCTTACAGAATATAAAGATAATTCCCTCATTACTTCAGTATAAAGTGTTTTACAAGCTTGAAGACAATTGCATAAGTGTATCTCACACATGGTTATCAGAAAGAAAGCAGTCTTTTAAAGAAGTTCAGACAAATGACTACCTCAGAAAGCATAGCAGTTTAGTCAAATACAAGTGAACATGTGATACTACAACTGTGCAAGTTCAAGTAAGGCCAAGTCAGTAAACATTGTTAAGTCATTGCAAATGAGTGGAAAGGTTTGTGAGACATTGCAAGGGGTGGATGGTCTCATAATATAGTATTCTTGAATCAGAGGGATTAAGCTAAAAGACAAGTGAGTTTTTTTAATGCTATAAAGTATATGCAAAGACCAAGCAGTGTACTGATGTTAGTGGAGACTTTGTGCCTGTTTATCCTCAGCATGCTAAGACAAACTACAACCTCTTAAAAATCAAGCATAAGAACCACTAATGTTTGGAAAGGATTTCAGAATTCAAGTATGTCTTATTTTGGATGGTGTGTAGTTTTTGTCTATTACTTCATCTTGTAAGAACATATGAAGACAGCGCTCATTCTGTGCCAGTGGGTGGCCTGCAACCCTGGAGAAGAAAAAAAAGAAGTGTTAGTACTCACAAACTGAGCCTACTTGCAGCTTATCAGTAGCAACTATTATACTAACAACCAATGGGCTTGCTCTTCAGCACAGATCCACTTCCAGCTACTGTTGGTGTCTACAATGATGTCTGGCAAGACTTGTAATGCAGGGGAGAATTGCATTAGTTCATAAGAACTGAGTCACCTCAGATCAGTAGGAAGCATATTATGTCATCCATTACCTGCAGCTGAGAGAGTACAATCAAAGCACCCATTCTAACATGAGAAAGTTAAGCTGATTTTATTGGTCTTGATGCCTTTGACACAGAATACCTCTCTAAAAGCAGCTTAACGCATCAGTTCTCAGTCTGATTTCATTTAGTTAGCCCAGACAGAGAAATAGTTAGTCCACCAGGGGGTGTGAAGGTCTTCTGCAGGCCCTGACACAATTTAAAGCAGATTACCACGGTCATTTTCAGTATGCACAAGCAGCACTGATGCTTAACCAAAGGGTACTAGATATGGCCACCCTGTTAACTGAAGATGTCTTTAGATATGAAACAGAGTTTGTCTGTTCTAGAAGAGAATAACATCTCTACCATAGATTTTTGTTTCAGATATGAACTACACCAAGCCACTTTTTTTTACTAGTAACGAAGCTGAAACTGAATTATGTTAGAACATCTGCTCTAAATAGAAGATTATTCACAAAACTAAATGACAAATTCAGAGGCTCAGCCTCAGTACTTTAGAAAATTTACATTCACCTTCTCCACATGTATCTAGTAATATTTATTCCTCCACAAGACCGATTAATTTGTCATAACCGGCTACTGAGGGTACCTCTTAACAAGCAAAGCTCTCCTACCCAGCACTGATAGATTGCACTGAGAATAGTCAAAGCCTATCAACCTTAACAAGTACAAGTAAATAGGCAGCAGTCTACAGCAAAACACAGAACAGCCTGGAGTAGCTAGTTTGGGGTTTTTTTTACTCATATCTGACTAAATTGTTTGCCTTTAAGTTCAAAGAAAAATTCAGGAAAAGAAATAGAGTACATTCTTTCACCCTCATCTAAAGGGTACAAATTGATGGTTGAACTGCTAGACTAGATCTGATCTCACATCCAGCTCTTGGTTTCACATGAATACCTTATTTTGTACTTTTTTCCCCCCCTCAGTATTCTTCACTAAGGGGGCACACTTGCAAAGTTCTCATGCCTCCTTAAGTTAGGTTCAAGCAGAAAAGGCTTCTGCAGCATAGCTACATCTGCATCTGGCACTGTGAGTAGTATTGATGGTTTTACAAGCAAGCTGGCCCACTAGGGCTAGCTCAAAAAGGCTCAGTGTTGTCTAAAACTTCTCAACATTCACTTAAACATTCCTGAGTATCAAAAACTGACACTGGTGCACTATGACCTTCTCTGGATGCAGCAGAACCAGTTATCTTAGGCACTGAATAAAGATGAGCTTTGAGAATGCTTTTAACTGTACTGTACTACATTATGTGAGATCCACTCTAGGCTAAGTTCACCAGCACAGAATACTTTGTAGAATCTTAAAAGCTGCTACATGATTTAAAACTTTAATTGGCATAGGCAACTCAAGCAAATACAACCATTAGAACAGACTGATGAGCTTGAATAGCTGAGTTCTGCCTGATGAGTCTTTTTCCAGATGTACTCAAGTCTGCCACTACATCATAACTACACTAACAGCCTGCTTCTATCTTTCAAGGAAAAGAAAATTTACCAAGAAGTTTCATACTGCCACAAGATCAGTGCATCACTGACTGTAAGATTCAAAGTGTTATCAGCAAATCGATCACTCCATTTCTATCAGCTATACTGAAATGTTCTTTGAGATGTTCTTCAGCTATCTGAGTTAAGTTGTTTCACTATCAGCTGCTTTAGAATGTCAGCCACCTTCTTTCTGTGCATGTTGATAAACCCAGTGCTAGTATGTACAGTTCCTCCAAACTGGACAGTCCCAAGCCTGCTTGAATGATACTTATAACTCCAGTTGTAACTGTATCATACAGCCTTACAAAGCACATTTCATCTTAGCACAAGCACGTCTGCCCTCATGTACCATAAAAGTAAAACTGAATGTGCAAGAAATTCATTCCACTTGTCTTCAAACAGGGAAGTAACAGTTGGAAGCATTTTATTTGCTCAGAAATATTAGAAATACCTCCAAACTGAACTAGCAAGCAACTGTGTGAAGACTTGTGCAAGTTTTAGTTTCTAGTGAACTAGTCATTCACTTGTGACTCCCCAGGCGACAAGCCTGAACTGATCAATAAAAACTAACTATAATCAGCTATATATGAGCAGATTAAGATCTTATTCAACTGAAGGGTATCTCCCATTCCCATTAAACAGCATTATTACTGAACATGATTAAAATATCAGTGGAACCTTTTATGATGAAAACCTTTTACGATGAAAAAAGTCCAGAACCAGATGGTATGAACAACGTTGGCTTTAGAGATCTGACAAACTAGGTAACGACAGTATTCCCATCTATCCAGCTATAGCACCTCTTCTATGAATGCTGAGGGAGCTGGCATTGTTCAGCTTGGAGAAGAGAAAGCTCTGAAGAAATGTCATTGTGGCCTTCTAGTATTTAAATGTAATTTATTAAAAAAATAACAACCTTTTACATATTGTAATAGTAATAGGACAAAAGGTAATGGTTTTAAACTAAAAGAGAGGAGATTTAGGGTAGATGTTAGGTAGAAATTCTTAACTCAGAGATTGGGAAGAGCTGCAGATGCTCTATCTCTGAAGGCTTAGAAAGCCAGGTTGGTTGAGGCCCTCTGGGCAGCCCAATCCCATGGAATATATACCTGCTCACAGCAAAAAGTTGGAACAAGATGGTCTTTAAGGTCTCTTCCAACCCAAATCATTCTGTGATTTGGACCTACAGCATAAGAGGTTAAAATAGCTCCTAAAATCACTATATGTTGAGTAGTTAGTAGTGTCAGGTGATAGAGCAAGAAACAAGTCTTTATTACTGATATATCTATTTACTCTTAGCAAGTCAGTGACAAAGTTCAAAGTGTCTGTTTTAAACTACACACATACATACCTCAAGCACTTTTTTCTTTTACATTTTCAGAAAGATTCTTATGATATTATGAAAATATGCATAGTTATGAGCTGATAATACCTCATATTCGCAATTAAAGTAAACCACTGTAAGCCTACTGTAGGTTTCATTGTTTACCTAGTGCAGGATACCTTCTCAAAGTGAAAAGAAGAACTATTTTGAATGCTATAATTTTAGTAGTAATTTGCATAAATTAGCTATAACACCAGCATTCACTTTAGCTGTTCAGATAAGCACCAAGATATCCCAACCTAACACTGGATGAGCAATGTTAATGTGTCCTATTGTGAGATTATGGGAAAGTTTTAATTACTGAACCTAGTGTAGCTACCGTAACAGATTAGCAGCTATAATTCCATTTTACACAGCTCAATTCTGAGTTTGTCTCCACATATCTAGACCAAATACTTACTTGTTTATGAATTGCTCAAGAGCTTGCTTCCTTTCCTCTATAAAGGAATCATCAAATATGCCATCATCTCCTCGGAAGGGGAGCTGACGAAGAAGAGCTTTTCCTGGTAAAGGCGGTACCACGACCTGAAACATTTAGAAATGTGTCCTAAGTGCAGCCTGTAAGCAAATTTATACAACTCCTGTGCCATGTCTTCCTTTTAGAGGACCCAACTCATCTAGTTGTTCTAGATGAACTTCACTAGTGATCTAGATCTCTAGCGAAGGAAAACAGGACTAGAAAAGAATAGGAATTGCCCATACTGATAAACTGATTTTAAGTTGATCAGCTCTAATTCAGTGCCATTAAACAGCCTAATAGCTGTGTTAGTCTTTCAGCAAACCTCAACTATACTATTAGCTCTGGAAGTTCTGAACTACAACATCAGCTTTATGATGTAGCTATATGCTTCATAAGATACAGATAACATTTCATTATTAGTTCTTCCTGTATGTACATGAAGACTTAGTTCATATTTAAGTTCACCCACCTTGCTTTCTCTTTCTAGTTCATTCCTTAGCCATTCAAAGTCACTGTATCTTCTTCTGACTGTAGATTCTTTCAACTTGAAGATAGGGAGATTTGTCTAGAAATGAAATACAGCCCGATTAGATGAGAATGAAGCTTTCATGAAGAGAAACACCAAAAATGATCTTAAAGGTTAGCGCTGCTTTAGCGACAACACAACAGTATTGAGAAACACTCCATACAGAAATGCTGATAAAGCTCTTCGTATGCTATATAACTAAGCTATGTCTCAACTGCTCAATTGCAGGCCCTTCGTATGTACAGCATCCTGTTAACTGGCATTTTGTCACATTGCCTAGGAATAGATTTGCTCATCACCTGCAATGTTTCTAAGGTTGCACAGGTATCTGCTAGCCTTACTTTCTCAAAAGCTAAATTCCCAATGTCAATGTATGCACACTGGAGAGAGGCAGTCAGAATAAAAAAAGCCTTCTTTATCCACTCAGGCTCTTCTTAATGTGCTCAAGAGTGTGTGTTTCAGGTGCCAGCATACTGAATTAGCCAAGTTTCCTATGCTTTTCTGATACCTGAGGCAACAAAGTCTCCAACATCTTTAAAAGCAAAGCAGGCAAGTCCTATGGTTCATCAAATCCTTTCAGGACAGATGAAGCTAAAAATCTGTCAGCAGATCTATCTAATCTGTACAGCTCTAAGGAAGCCTACAAAGAGGAGATGCAACACCACATCCAATGTAGCAAAACCACCTGATCTCAAAGTTAAACCAAGTAACATTTCATGAGGCAGAACCTAGACAAGTCAGCTCTCAACTCTAATGTCCTTAAGAAACATCAAATGCAAGTCAGGCTATAATGCTGCACACCACATTGTATTAATTTGTATATATTAATCCTGGGATGCACATTTATCCCACTGTTACCTAAACTACACCTAAAGAGCAGACATGAGCGCTCTTCTAATGATGTTCCCAGAAAAGAAAGTTTCAACACCTTAACAACATTTACACTTCAAATAATGATGGCAAACTGCCAACAGTATTACAGAAAAGTTCATGTAGGAGTTATGATCTGCTATAAGCAAGACCAAGGGTCCATAAATGCCATGCATAACCAGCAGCAACAGTAAAGACTGCTGACAGACTGCGTATTCACCAGCTTTGTCTCATACATCTAGAAAGGAAGCTTTCAAGCAATACTCCGACACTAAGATTTAACTATGATTATACAAAGTCTTCTGTTGGCAGAAGCACAAGAGTTACTTCTCAGCTAGCAACTTAAAGTGGGATGGCTTAAACATCCCACTCAGCTTCTGGTCCCAGTTTGAGTGGATATCCCTGAACAATATCATTTGTGGGCTGTTGCACTTAGCTATCAAGTGATATTTTTGGCTATTCATGATAGGTTTAACTGCCAAGCTATACTTTCTGGCACCAGGCAGGCCTATGACTGCAGGCCATTGTACTATTGCCTGTCAATAACAAGCTTTTGGCTGTGACAGTTCAAAAGTAATTGAGAAGTTAGGTACTTTCACATGATGCTATTTAATCCACAATTCACAGTGGAAGTACAAAACAGTATTTTGTTATGAAATCTCATATTGCTGAATGTTTTTAAGTATTTAGGATCTAATTCCCAGGCAATTATTGTTCATTGTACTGATGGCTAATAATAGCCCCAAGTGCAATTTTATTATGTCAGAAGTCAGGCTTTATAAACACTCATCCAAATAAGAATACTCTACTCTAGTGTGAATGAATCTAGGTCCCCAAAAGTGCATAAAGGAGATTACCAGAATTGAAGCAGTGGATTATTTTTCTCCAATTTCAGCTACTGGCTTTTTAACTAAGTTCAGCCTTACACATTACAACATCAACTCTTTGTTAGCGTCTTGGACAGAAAGTCCTTTATAATATTTAACATTTAGGCTCTCATCTGCAGAAAATATGCCATTCTCCTATCAAATTACTTACAAGAAGGATTACAACTGAATAATAGCAGATAAGCATAAGTTCCCAGGTCTTCAGGAACTCTTTGCATGTTTATAGGCATACAGTCTAAAAAAGTTAATCTCTGAACAACACGTCAGGCCTTAATGTACAATGTGGGGATAGAAGAGCCAACTAAGCTCATTTTACCTCTGCATTCCCTTCTCAACTTTTAACACTAGTCAAGCTAGCAGGTTGGAGAAAGGAACACAAAGGGCTTGCTTTCCCTCCAAAGTGAACAAGCTTCTCCAGTTTTGATCACTGAAGATGTTTAAACGTGTATGCTAAAAGGTTAGCATTATACTAAGTGATACTATACAACTTGAAACTACATGCTACAAGAGCACATCCACTGCTCTTCAATCCAGATATGAACTCAGAACTGCTAAGATCAACTTCTAAATATCATGTTTCTTTAAGTCCAAACTGCAGCAATTCTTCTTCCTCCAGAAATTCTACCGTTCTTTAGTTATGCAGCTGTTAGAAAGGATCCATGTAAAAAAGAAATTTGAGAGTTCTCTTCTACACTGCTTAGCCTACTTACATCTTAAGCACCTATTTTTAACTCAGGGTATATGCACACCTGAAGTACATTCCTTCCCTATTGCAGGATTGTTACATCGTTTGAGCAGACCACTTCTTCCTTCAGTAAGAAGGGGTTTTCACATACCTCCACCTGCCATGGAGAGATGGTTTTCATTAAACATGCCAGTCAGTTGCTGAAGCATGGGCAACCACTGAGCCAGAATTTTGTAGAAGGCAACTCTAAAAAAAAGCTATTAGGAAACTTTAGTTCCTAATAAAGTGTCAGCACCAGAGTCAGACAGTGTATTAAAAGTTATGCTCAGCTTTATAGTTCTTTGTTTAGCCACCAATGAGCCAGTGGCTATTCAGAACATTGTATTAGTTCTGTTTGCCTGCTAGAACAGGGATAAGAATAATATACAAGACTTCAAGTCAGGCTAATTTCATTTTTATAAACTCCTCCTTCAATTTTCTGGCCTGTTGATCTGCACAGTCTGTCATGAAACTCATGACCCAGTTCGGCACAGCCTTTGGATCATAGCTCATCCAGCACAGTTATTGTAACAATTGTTTCTTCTACAGCATAACTGTCTTATTTTTTAATCAAAAGCATTTTTAACAAATTTCCAGTCTCTTTAGTAGTTTGAATGCAAGTTATTAATCTGAAAGGATTGGGTGTTATCAAATACATAGACAAGCAAGTCACTTACCAGAACTGCAGACAAATCATAACTCCAGGACCAATAAACCAGAACTGCAGAGGTTCTGCATAGCCCCAGATTTCAAGTATAGAAAGATACTAAGAAAAGAGATGCTGTCTAGTATCATTTCTTCATCAGAACACACACACACCCATTAGGCTTTCTACTCTAATACTCTAAATTTATCAATTTTATTTTGCTGTGTGAACTAGCAGCCGAGTCAGTACACTAGAATAAGCATTGTCAGAACTGTTGCCAAGTTAAACTACTTCGATAAAAATCTAAATCACAATCAAATCTTAAGTCACTCCTGCATTCCTCCACTCAGATGCCAAGCAAGTTTCCACAATCAAGTCATCTGACTGGTGTTTAGCAAACTAACAGCAGGAAGCAGCAGCTGCCTACTAATACATTTTAGGGCAAAACCTGCATTTGCAGAGAAACTATTTCAGCTATGTTTGTAACATTCAAACTACAAAGTCTAATCCCAAGCTCAGGAGAATCACTTCAGGAGCAAATGACAATTCTAACATTGGATGCAGCTTGGATGACCACAGAATAGTCTTCTAGCTGCTATTATGGTTAATTCCCGTGATATGTCCAGTTAGGTTTTAAAATGGTGTACAGATGCAGCTGAAGAGATTTGCAGATGCAGAGAGCAAGTAAATGAGTATAAGCCAACACTAAGCTTCAACTTCATATGCAACAGTACTCCAATGCAGCCATTCTGGTATAGAAATAAATTTAAATGCAGGAAGACAACTGAGGTGCTTTACTGCTATCAACTACTCAAATCATTTAAGTGTTCTATTATCCAGATTAAATCACCCAGCCAATAAACAGCCTATCAAATAGCCAGATTTGTCCCTATAAATTAAACTAAAAAAGGAGCATTTGGGCTCCTTCAAGGAGCACACTGACACTCCACAAGACTGACTCAGCACATCACACAACCTAGTCCCCCTCCCCCCCCATGACTACTAACAAGGACAGTTTGAGGCAGATTTGATTCATTTTCTCATATGCCAATATTGCACTAATCAGCAGCACGGCATTGCTCGTGTCTCCTACTCTTAACAAACTGAGAATAAAGCAACACTGTTGCCATAGCACCTACTTTGATGTTGTCTTTTCAAGTAGGTTGTGGTAGCCTTGATACTACTCTATTTCCATTAAAATAGAATGAAAGAAAGCACTCAGCTCTCTTGTGATAGAAGTTTGTGGCCTTGACTCTCAGAAGCTAAATTCAAGCTTCTTACCATCTCACCACACTAACCACAATCTTTGTCAAGAAGCTACATTGCCAGCTATGTATACAGGCAGCCAATGGCAGCACCAGAGGATTACAGTAAGCAGTCTCAGGGTGGAGAAAAAGTATTACAGTTTTCTTAATTCGAGAGCCCACCATTCTTTATTACAAAAAAGAGCTCCAGCAGTCCACTGCTATTGCAGACACCCTGTCAGTGGTTTGTTTCCTTCCAGACTAGACATAAGCAGCAACTCGTCCATTTCCTACAATTATAAAAAAAGTACAAAAGCAAGCAGGCTCTAAACTTCAGGTCACTCCAAGTTTAAACTTTTTGCTATGTACTTCACCAAATGCAAGCCTCCTTTCCTGCAGAAGTGAATATATTAAGACTTATTTTCATACATGCTTTCTAAAAATCAGTCATCTGATCAAAGCCAATTTCTACAGCTTCCCCTTATGTGCACTTGGCATCCAGGCCTGCTGTAGGTATCTTACACACCAAAAAGTTAGCAAAACACAAACAAATCTGACCATACCCATAAGCCTGGATTTAAAACAATGCTGACTTAACTATATCAAGCTCTGCAGATCTTCCCATTCTACAGTACTGAGACACAAAGCTATAATATTTTTCATCTTGAAGACTAAAGCAGTAGGATCCTAATAGTGAAGTAACCATGAACACTATCAGTCTCAACTACAGACAGAAGTTAACTTCTGGTAACTGTCTTGAGCCCAGAGCTGCTCTATGATAATTAGCACGGATTCAAAGTTTTTGGGTTTTTTTGCCAAACAGGTTCTGTCATTACATGGTAAAGTTTACCAATATCCTGAACAACTGAACTAGGTATGCCACAGTCAACAGGCTCAAAACAGAATAAACCTTAAGATTAGACTAGAAATAACAGATTGCTTCATGATGCTTCAGGTTGTATCCCCAACAGCCTAGGCTAAAAACAGAGGGTCATTTTAAAGAGAACACATTCAGGCAAAGAACTAGTGAATCTAGGCAGTTATTTCTGAGTTTTCAAGCCAGAGCGAGCCTCCTTTGAAACATCAAGCATTTCTTCTGATAGTTCCTTCTCTTTCCATTCACACAGCTGCAAGGTAAAACCACCATATGCCCTGGCATAGACTACTGTAAGGTCAAATTATTATTTTCCCAATAAGAATGACTGAAATAGGCATGAAATTAAGTTGACATTTTAGCAACTTTAGTTCATATCCACCAGCTATGGCCAAATAGGCATAAAAACCCCTATAATTAGTTGCTGCTGCTGGTTCTTATTAGGAAGAAAAGTTTTAACATGCTGCGTGAGCTACTGACTGTAATATCCCTACATATCACGTAACCATGCAGAAAAACAGATAATATACTTATTTCTGTAGCTACTTAAGTAGCCCCCAAAAAAGTCTCTTCAAATTTCCAGTTATATTGAAGCAATATTCATTCATATTAAGAATCCTGCAACAGCTACAGAATAGCCAATAGCTCCTGTTGAGTAGTTTGTCAGACATCCTCAGCCTTAGGGCTACTGCAACTTAGACCTATTTAAAAAAAAAAAGAGCCCCCTGATGTTTTTTCCCCCAGATCTAGAGGTGACTTAAAACTACATAAGACCTAGCTTCCTTTTCATGAATTTTAGAGCAAAGCTGCTATGCACTAGCTTATAGCACTATTTTCAAGATTGCTCATGAAGACAAGGCATGCTCCTATGAGTTCCAGAAGATCTTCCTACAACAGCAGGACTTGAGCTAGATTCTCAAGAAATAGCTACAGAAAGAACTTGCCATGGACCTGTTCTTAGTTGGTAGCATGTGTTTTTATAACAAACATTGTCAAGATTTACAAGAATATAAAGACCAGAATCATAGAATCACCAAGGTTGGAAAAGAACTCCAAGATCATCCAGTCCAACCATCCATCCATCACAAATATTTCCTACTAAAACCATGCCCCTCAGTACAACATCTAAATGTTTCTTGAACACCTTCAGGGACAGCAACTCCATCATCTCCCTGGGCAGCCCATTCCAGAACCTAACTGCTCTTTCAGAGAAGTTTTTCCTAACATTCAAACTGAATCTCCCCCGTTACAACTTGAGGCCATTCCATCTAGTCCTATCACTGGTTAGGCAGGAGAAGAGGTCAACCCCCACTTCACCACAACCTCTTTCCAGGGATTTGTAGAGAGCAATAAAGCCTCCCCTGAGCCTCCTCTTCTCCAGATAAAATAATCCCAGTTCCCTCAGCTGCTCCTCATAAGACTTGTGCTCAGACTCCTCCACAGTTCATTGCCCTTCTCCAAACACACACTGTAGCCTCAATGTCTTTCCTTTAGTGAGGGACTCAAAATTAAATGCAGTACTTGAGGTGCAGCCTCAGAGCTGATCACAGAGGGATGATCACTTCCCTGCTCTTGCTGGCAACACTATTTCTGATACAAGCCAGGATGCCATTGGCATTCTTGGCCACATGGACACACTGCTGGCTCATGTCTAGCCAGGCATCAACCAACACTCCCAGGTCCATTTCTTTCATACAGTCTTCCAGCCTGTATGAAACCCAAACCTGCAGCACTGCCTGTGGTTGTGGCCAAAGTGCAGGACCCAGCACTTGGTCTTGTTGAACCTCATCCCATTGGCTTCAGCCAAGCTACCCAGCCCATCCAGATCCCTCTGAAGGACCTTCCCACCCCCAGGCAGATTAACACTTTTTTCTAGCCTGGTGTCATCTGCAAACTTGCAAAGGGTGCACTCAATGCCTTCATCCAGATCATCAATAAAGTTACTGAACAGCACAGGCCCCAATACTGATCACTAGGGAATACCACTTGTGACTGGTTGCCAGCTGGATTTAACTCCACCCACCACCACTCTGAGTCTGGCCATCCAGCCAGTTCTTTACCAAAAGAGTACACCCACATAAGCCATGGGCTGCCAGCTTCTCTAGAAGAATACTAATACTATGGGAGGCAGTGTCAAAGGCTTTGCTGAAGTCTAGACAAACTATGTCAACAGCCCTTCCCTCATCCACCAGGCAGGTCAATTAATCATAGAAAGAGATCACATTGGTCAAACAAGCCGGGCCTGATTCCCAAGTTATCCCACACATGCCATGTGATCGCACTCAAGATGATCTGCTCCATAACCTTTCCTGATACCAAGGTCAGGCTGATAGGCCTGTAGTTTCCCAGATCCTTCTCATGACCCTTCTTGTAGGTGGGAGTCAAACTGGCAAGCCTCCAATCCTCTGTGACCTCTCCAGCTAATCAGGAACACTTAGAGATGGTGGAAAGCAGCCTGAATCATGGGGGCTTTATTCTACTCCCCATCCCAAACTTCCAGGTCAGGGGGTAGAGTACCCTGTGGATAACTGGTCTGACTTTTAAAGACAGATATAAATCTGTCTCAGCCTTTTTCTTATCCTCAGTGGTCATGTTCATCACATACAGTTAAGTACAGAGATTCTCCTTAACCCTCCTCTCACTGTTAATATATTTGTAAAAAGGTTTATTCTCTTTTACCCCAATAGCCAAGTTGAGTTCAAGCTTGGCTTTTGCCTTTCTAGTTTTCTCTTTGTATGTCCTAATAAATTCTTTGTACTCTCCCTGAGCTGCCTGTCCCTTCTTCCACAGGAGGTAGATTCTCCTCCTCCTGGAGCACCAGGAAAAGCTCCCTGTTAATCCACACCAGCCTTCTTCCCAGCTGGCCCACCCTGTGGCACTGGTGGATAGCTGCTCCTGCACCTTTAAGACTTACTTCTTGAGGAACGACCAGCCTTTCCAGATCCTTTTACCCTTCAGGACTGAATCCCAAGGGATCCTCCCTACCAGCATCTTGAACAGTTCAAAGTCCACCCTCTGGAAGTCCAAGTAGCAGTTTTGCTGCCCCCCTCCTCACTTCACCGAGAAGATGAGGGCTTCTCCATCCTCACATCAAAAAGGATCAACAGTAACCTTCTATGGTGCTGTACTTACTGGAATGGTCTTCAATAGAACAATTGGTATTGCAATACCAAGGGGAAAAAAAAACAACATATTTCCTTTACCATTCAAAGCCACAATTCATACTGTCCTATTTATTTCACCAGATGAAAAACAGAAGACCACTTAACTGTTCTAAAGTTGATTTTTTATTTTTTTTATTTTTTTATTTTTTTACAAGCCAGCTAAAAATAAAGATGCATAAAAAAAACTCTGGCATCACATGCCTACCTGGATCACAGCCATCTGTCCTACAAAGATTAGACACTGTTCTGTTTGATTTGGTTTGTTCAGCACTGTATTAGAGTGCACTCAATACATGACAATCAAGGCACGCATTGTATGAGCAGAAAGAAAAAGTGTCTAAGTCACTAGTTAAACTAATATACTAATAAGTGCTATTCAAAGACTTGGTTATTTTATTTACACAGTAACAGACATCAATATCAAGCTAGTCCAGTACCTTTGGATTAGGTTCCTGAGTATAGTTTAAATTAAAAACACCACAGAAAAATAGCTGCTCAGAGCAAATGCATGGAATAGATTTGTAAATCTCCTTTTTTTACTTCAGAAGTTTGTTGAAAACATGCCTGTTCTTGGTCTTCTTATTTAGTATATTGGGAATTTCTTAGTTTTTCAGCTAATGTTCTGAATCATTGCTCCAGAGAACTGTTAATATTTGTAAATGTATAGTACCTGGGTTATAGAACAAAGTTACCTGAATCACTGCATTTTTATTCTTTGAAGTCTAAAAACATTCACAATTAGTATCAGCATCTAGAACAGTATATTAGAAGAGTAATTAGCTAGCATTAAAGAAGTCTTGCAACGTGATACAAAATTTGCAGTGGCATAGAGAATTCATGCTGACTATGCATCCCTAAACATATCCACACTGACTCAGTGTTTAGTCATTACCCCACCACAAGCTTCACAGGCCAGAAAGCTGAATGACACTAAAGTGAATTATGAGTACCAGCAGACTCTCTTCTTCCTTTGGCAGGAGAAGTCTACAACTTTAACCCCTCCTGTACTCGAGGACTGGAAATTTGCTATGGCTCAAGGACAAAACACATCAAAACCATATTCACTAGTTCAACAGTACCACAAATAAGACACATGCTTTCTGCTCTTTAATCATTCTGAATTGATTTGATAATGTAACTACTTAATTCAGACTACTACCAGTCATCTGGAATACAAATATAGTATCCAAACAAAAAAAAAACACGCACTGGTTTAAGATAACAAAAAATTTCAAAAGAAACTGAAGTTTAACACTACTGTGATTTACTTCCCCAATCCTTTGAGACCAATACTATTCTTAACACCACATGCACTTCACAGCCTGTATTCATTTCCTTCCCCACATTTGGTCTACACAGTCAAGTATGTATGATATTCTGACAGTAAAGCTATGGAAACTACAACAGAAAAAGAACACAATAATGCTACCTGATAGAGCATATTCTTAGCTACAAAACATTATTTGTCAACAATCACCATTAGCTATGTATTTTCACCAGCAATGAACAAAACCTGAATGCCACCCTCAAAAATCTGCACTAGTGGAGACAATCCACTGTTTCACAGCTGGATATAATGGCATCATTGCTAGGAAGATTTCCCTACTGTATAATCAGTGAATATACAGATGTTATAATTAAGAAATATACAAGAAAGTTAGGCTAGAAAGGTTATCACACTAAAGAAGAATGGATGGAAAGCTTACCCTTGTCCTGGGCTCGCTGAGAAGACTTCAAGAGGAGCGATCTCTGAAAGAGATCCTTCCCCACTGGAATGAGGTCTAGGAGAGGTGGAGCCAGGCTCCACCCCTTCCAGTAGTACAGGTGAAGGCAATTCACCTGTGCTCCCAGGGCTGACTCATTGCTCACCTCAGGTGGTCAATCAGAGGTTCAGGCTGTGATTCAGCAGTTCCCATATACCTACATAGCCCATCTGTCATTGGCCTGAACACTTGGAAGTCAGAAGGCACCAAATCTGGACTATACAGTGAGCGTGATGGGTCAGTCCAGCCAAAACTGACAATGTGCCCCATAGTTTTCTAACTGGTATGTGGTCTGGCATTACTGCATTGCAAGAGAAGGATTGTATTCTTCTCTGACCTTACTCTGGGAAGCTCAAGCCTACACCTTAGATAGCACCACAACATAACTATCACAGCTGATGCCAGGAAATTCAGACAGATCACCCCTTTCCTAACCCAAAAGACAGTGCACATCACTTTACCCACTGAGGGCCGTGTCTTCGACCATTTATTTGTTCAGACGATTTGCACACTGCCACTCCAAGGGCTGTGGTTTTGACTCCAGCTCATAGTGATAATACCATGTCTTGTTTCTCACAACAGTGCACTTCAGGAAACTGTCACCTTCAGCTTCGTATTGGTTCAGTAGATCCTGACAAACCTGCATACAGTGTTCCTTCTGTTTCTGTGTGAGCATTTGTGGGATCCACCTGGCACAAACTTTGCAATATTCCAACATCACCCCCATCACTTCCAACACACTGAAACCAGTATTCAGCTTTATACACAGTTCCCTGATTGTAATCTGCTGATTCACACAGATGTGCTGATCAAGACTCTTTATTTTATGGTGCAACAGCTGTGCATGGTCTCATTGAAATATGGTTTGTCTTTCACATTGCTGCCATCACTACCAAAAAGCACCACTCTCCGCCTCACTGTGCTCACATTCACTGTTTGGTCTCCATCAATGTTCAGCAAGTGTCAATGAATGTCAAGGGCACCAGTTTTTTTCCACACAAAGGAACTCAATGATGCACCTTTGCTTCATACGTGCTTCCACATCAGATGCCATTGTCAAATTGCCCCTCTGCCGCCATTTGTCACACAGCAACAAAATTTAACAGAACACTGACAGGAATGTTCAACCTCTACTGCCATACCCTCAACATCCACCTATGACATCGTGGCCCAACACAGTATAATGCAAGGCATTACCTTCGGAGCGGCCATTGTACCTCTGGAGGCCCACAGATGCCTTTGTGCAAAGTATATAGAAAAGGTGACCGCTGCCTTATGGAGCATTAGTTCCATTCAAGTAATGTGTGTCATATCTGGAAGCAAAGCAGCCACATGTTACCTTTCTACAAGGAATTGTGTTTAATACATATTTTTCCAAATATATTAAGTTCCTGTGTATTTGTATGCTTTGCTGTCCTTCTAACCTACATGCTCACCTACTGTGGCACTGCTTTGCTTATGGGAGCGTGGTTCTGAAGTGTCACCATTTGCTGAGATCAAAGTCAGCCTGTAAAGCTTAAATCTTGTCTCCTTAAAGGATTTAGCAACTGAGGTTGTTGCACATAACCCACTTGAGCATGGATGCTCCTGCTGACCCACTTACCAGGAATACCATTGCTCCCAATTGCAGCATAAGTAAGGTAATACCCGGAACTGGATTAGACTGAAGATATGCTCTAAGAGGGTAATACGTCATGTATTCTAGATTTGTTTCCTGCAACTCAGAAAAAGTTCTAGCTTATGGTCCATAAGTAGTAACATATGCTTTTGCTGAAGTGTGCTGACATGTGTAGGTCTGAGAAGGGAAAACAAAAAATATTTCTAAGGATAGCTTTTGCCCTCTGAGAGAAGAGGGTGCTCTTTCCCACAAAAAGGACTCGATTGAAAAGTCAGTAAAGACTCCTGAGAAACTGCACAAAGCATGCAAGTATATTTCCACTCAGAACTTAACTGTTAAATCACATTTCTCCTCAAGGGGCAAGGGCAATAAAATACCTTGCTGTATTGGCTTAACAGGCAATCTTGTTGCTTTTATCAGTTCTAACCATTGCACAAAGTCCAAGCTATCTAGACTCCTTTAGATGACTAATTTACCAAGCTGTAATTACTTAGAAAACATACTTGGATCTTCATGCCCTAACCACTTTATTCTCCTTTTTAGCTTACTCCAAGCCTGCAGACAAAGGATACCTCAGAATAGTATGAACTCACTGCCTAATGTTGCTGACAGAAAGCAAATTCTCAAGTACTCTGTCAAGAACATTACCCTCTCAAATTTGCTATTTTAGCAATGCACTTAAGTGACAAGATGGTGTTTTCCATCACTTACCAATACTGAACAAGATATCTGATTTTATTGTCACAATGCTGCTGCAGTAGTATAGTCCCATATTGCCCATTGTGTGCCTTACTGGTTGCTGCTGTAAAAAGCTTTCCATCATCACCTTATTCAGTTTGCTGAGAAAAGAATGTCACCTAATGCAAGCACAGCGTCAGAAGACAATATTTTGGCCAATCCCACCTAACAACTTTTACTGAAAGATTCCAATATCTGTGACCATATCTTTAAATGCTAATAAAACAGAAATCACACAGGTAACTGATCACTTGTTAAGCAAGCTGCCACACTGGAACCACTACATAAAGCTTGCACTTGCAGTACACACAGGAAAGTTTAACTGTCTGTCCATGTACCTCATATTTACCAAAACAGAGGTAAACTACAAAAACCTTTTCTAAATACTGAAATACAAACAACTTGCTTATCCAGTAGTGTATTGCTAAGCAGTGTAAACAACACATTTGAGTTCCATATTAAGCTTTTCAAGACTGATGTCCACCAGAAGCTGAAGAATACAGCAAACTGAGAAAGCATGAAATCAATCCACTTACAGCTTTCCAAACAGCAGATGTGCTTCAGCTGCAATTCTAGCAGAAAGCTTTCCAATACAGGTGATGGCAAAAGTCTGCAAAGCCTCACATAAGTACCTTTAGCAAAATGTTAATTATCAGACATCAGTTCAAAAGTTTGCTACCAAGCTCAGTCTTCCTAAAAGTTAATCTTGAGATCCAGACAAAGCAATAAAGATAGAATTACCCCCAAACCAAGTTTGAAGGCACCATAACAACAGCACAAGTCTAATTGCTTCAACACCAAAATGGCTCTCAGCATCTTCTGTGACATTGTTTCTTCCTTTACATGATATCTGCACATGATAAAGCTGTCCAATAGCTTCCACCAGAATTTTCTAGATGTTTAGTCATTCATTTCTGTGCCACTTCACATGTTAGCGTTGGTGACGGACTAAAACAAAGCCTTCGAGATACAACACAAGTATGTCAATTCATCTCCCCAGGTTTGTTCTGCTGACATTACTAGCACTGCTGGGAACATCAGCTACTGTTTTCTGCAACTACAAGACACCAAACAACAGAGACTAGTTAGTGGCTCCTGTCTGCGATGCTCAAACAGATTATAGTACAAGATTTACCTTTTAGAAAAGCAATGCTGGAGTAATTCAAGTTCAAACTACTTTCACGCTAAAGTTTTCATATTAGCAATATAGTTTGTGCCCATCTGAGAAAAAAAATAACGGACAATAGCAAATATCATTCTGAATGACTCGCAATACCTGCTCTGTAGCCTTTCAGCATACAGAAACATAAAACTCACCTTTACAGTTCATGATACCTATCAGAATACACATCAAGGACACAACGTGTACAATAACATAACTGGAAAGGGAATCATCATGTACTACAAGAGATAGTTTTGTATACCTATGCACACAGATGCGTGCAAGGGAGATGAAGGAGGAAGTGTTTACATAGTAACTGGATTAGCAGGAAAAATAGAAAGTCACTGTATCATTACAGTACATTTGTTAAGGTCACTTCTAGCTCTTCACGACAACAACAATTCAAGATTTCTAGCCTAAATAGGCTACTTTAACTCATCTGCAATCCAGAAACCTGGCCTTCTGTTCTCCTTTAACCTAAAGGACTTCAGTTGGATTTTTATTTTTTAATCCCAGGCAATTCACTGTAATTCTCAAGGACATACCAAGGCTATGACTGCTCTTTTGCATTACACTCCTTGGATCTAGCAACTCCAGATGCTCAGACTCATAGAAAAAAAGATATAAGAAACTTAAGGCACTGGAGTATCTTACTCATCAGCAAGGTAAAAAGTTGCATCCTTCTTTCTGCTCAGAGGGTAGCTGAAGCCCTAATAATGACAGCATAATGTAACAAAGCAGCTAGTTCCAATCTGTCCTCACAGAGAAGCCAAACTTAAGCTACAGTTCCATTTCAGTTTATTCCTCCTGCCATACAGACACATCCTGGAATTTTATAATAGCTACTAGAGCACAACAATTTAGCAGCACTAAAATTAAAGCAGCATTCTCTCTAGTAGCTTTAGGTTTCAGTTGATTTTGCATTCCTAAACAAAATCATGCTAGGCTGAAAACATGGACCTTTACTACCTGAAGATGCATACAAGGTTTTAGTTTCATCTGAAGACTTTTAATGGCTAAGAAGGCAGATGTCAGCTTAAGCCTCTTACGCCAGGAAGGCACGTACACTTTGTGGCATTCACTAAAAGCAGAACTTATACTGCAGAGTCTGAGTGCATGCGCAAGAGATCAGTGAGGTCTCTACTTCAGGCAGTTATTATCGAGCAGCTTCAATGATGACAGCTACAAGGCAGCAGACTCAATCACAAACTACAGAGAAAGGTCAAACAGTAGGAGGCTGTCTTTCCCAACCCAACTTATCCCCACCAGACTGCAAGAGCATCCTCCCTGTGGACCCTGCTAGCCACAGGCATCGAGTGTCCGGCATATACTGTGTTTTTCCATCCACTCCTCCAATGTCCTGTTTACATAAACAAACATCAGAAATGGGGAACACAGCAATAACATCACACAGCTTTTCCGTCCTTCTCCCATACACTCAGGAGAAAGCTAGGTTTAACCTGGCCTGCCTGCTAGGCTTGTTTACACACTCTTTACAGCATGCTGAAAGCACTGAAATCCTGAACACGAACTCCTTTCTCTCGGTAGATCCACCCACGTTACACCTCCTCAGCTGAAAGCTCACCCTCTTCTAGTGACATTAGAACAGTCACACAATAGCACGTCCTAGAGGACTACTCCAACCCAACAGCAGCGCACCTCGCAGTGCTCGCTCCCGGTTATCTCCAGAGAGCCGTGCTGCGGGACCAACCGCCGCTTTATCAGCCCCCAGCCCAGCGGCGGGGCCTCCCGTCCCGCCGAAGGAGGAGCCCACCGCCCCCGGGCTCCCAGCCCGGGCCCTGGCGGCCCCGCCGAGCCCAGAAAGCAGCCCCGGGCCGCAGGGTGTCCCGCTTCGGCCTCACGCAGCCGTGCGA
This sequence comes from Chrysolophus pictus, assembly GCA_037305975.1. Classification (NCBI taxonomy): domain Eukaryota; kingdom Metazoa; phylum Chordata; class Aves; order Galliformes; family Phasianidae; genus Chrysolophus; species Chrysolophus pictus. The sequence goes on from CM074578.1 coordinate 43,787,790, forward strand.
GGCGCCAGGGCCCCGGAAGGGCCGCGCCCTCACCTTGACGCGGATCTCGTAGGTGGTGAAGCGGCCGCGGCCCACTCCCACGGTCTGCGGGTTGCCCACGTCGATCTCTAGGAAGTTGCTGGGAGGCCCGTAGGCGTCGTTCAGGTTCTGCGGCTTGCTGATCAGCCGCCGGGTGTCCGCGATAGTTTCAGCCATAGCGGAGCGGACGCCTTCCCACCCCCCCCCCACCGATGACCGGCAGGACGCGACCAAGCTCCGTAACGCGGCCGCCCTCCGCCGCCCGCCCTCTTATCGCCCCGCGGCCAGCTGACTGCCCGGCAACGCGCGCCCACGCCGCCGCCAGCGGATGCGCCCGCCGCCCGCGCGCAAGGCAGCCTGGGAGCTGTAGTCCGCAGCCGCAGCCCCGCTCGCGGCGCCCCGCGCGGCCGCCCACCTTACGAACTACAAGTCCCGGCGTGCGCGGGGCATGCGTGGCTCGCAGGCTGAGAGAGGTCGGGTCCTCGGGCCCGCCCGTGGCTGTGGGCTTTTAAAACGAAGGGAGGTTATCGATTACGGCAAAAATAATACTTTACTCTGAGCTGGAACTTCTCACCAGCGAGTCTTAGCACTGTGCGTAGGGATGGGGGATCCAGAATAAGTTACGTTAGCGAGGAGCATAGCTGAGGTGAAGCATTATGTCTGGCCAGCAGTTCTGCAGGGCTGTGAGGGAGTTCTGGAGGTGTTTGTAAATGTGGGTGCAACGTTAAGAAATAGGCATTGGGCCTGTGGTTACGGGCTGGTTTGAATTAGCAGATGACACCTCAGTAACGTATGTGCAGTTGTTTTTCAGGTGGCAAATGGAGGACTATAGAGACACTTGAGTTTTCATAATTGAAGTATGAGAACACGAAAGAATCCTTGTGACAGCATTACCAGTAGGTGTGGACAAAGCTGTCTGTACCAAGATGAAGGAAAAAAAATTCTGTCGATGTCATTCCATAAGGCAAAATGTCAGCTGGGAGGTTTGGGTGGGCCATACCCAGTGCCAGGCATGGACCAGAGAGACCCCAGCAAAGGTCCTGCCTTGAAAACAGAGACTGGAGGATGGACAAGGCCATAAGGAAAGTGGTAATGATGTCTGCAGTAGCCTCAAGGCTTTTAGCAATGGCAAATCCTTCCGTTTTCACAAATGATATGCACTTGATAGCATTATAACCAACTAGCTCAGATTTGATAGCTTATAAAGCTGAGAGTTTGTTAACATTTCATTTATAAAGGATAAGAAGGGAAATTTGTATTCCCAGAAAATAAGTAGAATAGGACCTTGAAGAAAAGTAAACAGGGGAGAAAAGAATGAGACGGAGAAGCGTGGCCTTCTTTGCAAAGACATAAAGCTATTGCTGCTTTCTGTACCTGACTCAAATACCCAACTCAACCATTGGCAAAAGAAGTAGAAAGTTTTCCTTCTGCTTCACCAAGGACTTCAGTGAATGGTAATTCTGTCACCTCATTGCTAATACTTGTAAATGACTCTTATCATCTTAGAGATTTTTATCTTCTTCCAGATTTTTGATTTAATATCTGCTAACAGTATCCCTGCAGTGAGAAAATGCATATTTCATTTTCCTTCATTATGAAAGTGTTATGGTACTCAACTACTAGGTAGGTAGAATGAGTCTGTAGAAAAACTAGTTATATTTTTTTTTCTAAGAATTTGTGTCTAGGCAATAGCCAAAATGGCAGGTTGCCCACAAATTACATTCAAGAGACTCAAATTTCACATCCAGCGAGTTTGGATAACAGTGGTCTGGAATAAAAAGGTAATTAAGAAGCTCAAATGAACCCAAGTTACAAAAATAGCCCATCCACAGAACGAGAGTGCTGTAGGTGTTTTGCTTGGTAACTTCTCTCTGAATTTCCTGCTCATCACTCCTCCAGTATAATTCTTGTCCTAATGCACCTTCCTTATTCTTACTGCTAATAGATATAGCTGCTAACTACTCACTTTATAATTATAAACAGAAATTAAGCTGACAGAATTTACAATGTAACAGTGAAAGAAAGCCTTATTTGACTTACGTGAGTTATTAAACTGGTCTTGCAACCAAGGCAAGAAAATCTCGTGCATTCTACTGAGATTACTCGTATACACTTTTGCATACACTTTTGTTTGTTACACAACTTATGCAACCACATCTGACTGCAAACATGAAAATAAGACAGAGCACTGCTATTATCTTAAGTATATATTAAGTAATATATTGCCTGACTGGTTTTATTATCCATTCAAGATAACAAAGAAGTGCCTAATATTGTGCACTTTGTAATATTTGGGAAGATGGTGAGCATATGATGAATGATGAATAGAATTTGTTCTTACGCTAAGTAAATTCTACTAACAGTGAGCCTTAAGTTGACTGTTTTTTCTCACAGCATATCATCCGAGCAACACTGTTTTCTCTGCTTTTCCTAACAGAGATTACTGGTGCTGGAGAGCCACAGAGAGGCAAGCAAAAGGGAGTGAATGTTTTAGTGCCCATGTGTCAATAACATTGGTGAATATGGAGGCTACGGTCATTCAATAATGTCTCCCATCTCTGTTGTTGCTGTTTTTTCTCAGCTGGGAATCAGAACCTCTGTACTGGAAGACAAAGGGGAAGATGCCTTGCTTCAAAACTAGACCCTCCTTGCATGTGTGAAAGCACATATGCCACACTGGCTGACTGGTGCTGCAGAGAGAAGGGAATGAAGGTGGGGGAAAATTAGAGTCCTTTGAGTCTTCTTGTTTCCTTCCAACCCTCAGAGAATGTGTTTATTCTCAATTATGGATCATATTTTTTGTGAACCATGGAACTCTGGAGTTACACTGTAGTTCACTACCTGCTTGCTGCAGTGCTTCATCTCTCAGGATGGAAAAGGTGAACCATAAATTCAGAAAGAATGTTTTAATTCTATTTCTGATGTGAACTTTGGGCCAAATTTCAAATCTAGAGGGAGAGAGGTCAGCTGTGTTTGTAGGTCCAAAGATTATATGCAAGAAATCAAGCATTTAGACAAACAAGAGATTAGGAATTCATGGATTTGTTGCCACACATTATTTATTCAGCTAAGATTTTCTTGCATAACTTCAAGTAGTTTTATGAATACTGGAGTTTCCTGGCATGTACCCAGAAGCAACTATTAATGTATGATTCTTAAGTTTAGTATAGTGATACCTCTCAAGTAGATATTTGTTTTTAAAAGAAAAAAAAATTATATTACATTAAATGGGTAGGAAACTAAATCTCTCCATTACCCAGCGGGGGTTCCCCAGCCCTGTGACAAGCTCCCAAGTTAATACATTTTAGTCAACACAGGCATATTTTGTCAAAACTTCTGAAGAATGCTGACCCAGGATAAGCCATAGAAGAAAAACTGACATAAAGCATAGAACTAATTGTGCAATGCTTTATGTGGAAAAATGACTTCCTGATGCCAGTGTTAGTAGGTGGTTCTTTCAAGTGTGGCATTTAGAGATCTACATTTGGTTCTTATCTTCCAGATTTAAATATTTTGCATATAAATATAACTTGTTATATCCACATATATTAACTATTCAATGCCTCTTCTCTCTTTTTACCTGATATTTTTCAACACAGGTGATCCTCTTCTATATTTTTAGATTTCTTATTGTTTAAAATGTCAACCACCAACTCACAGGTATTTACTCTGTGAACCCCTTGTTCTAGAGAAGCTGAGCAGTGCCCATGTAGCTGGAAAGTTGCGCAATGAGCTTCTAACACATGGAGCTGAGTGAGCTGGCTGAAATGCAAGCCGTAAACAGACGGATGTGTAAAAATAGCTTTAAGTTGATAAGTTTGGGAACATTTTTGCAGCTTTAAGAATCTTTGGTTTGGTAAGCAACATAAACTATCTATTGCATATTTGATTATTCCTGAATAGATAAAGCTAAAATCAAGTTTACCTCAGAGAGTTCTGTCATAACTCTAGGCAAATGGCATTTGATACAAACTTGTATTAATAAAAACAAACCACAAAATCCATTTTCCTAGAGTAGGGTGAATGACTTCTCTTATGTCAAAAGTACATATATGTATTGGAGCCAAACATGTTTTCCATGATGGAAACATCCTGGAGCCTTGCAGCCGGGTAGACCCTGCCCTCCTCCTGAAGGAATTCAGAGGAGATTTGGAAAAGATCCAAAGGTCTTTAGACACAAACATCCTTGTGGGTTCAACACACTCGATTTTTCAGAGGAGTGAATTTTGTAACTCAAGAGGCCAGTGGGGGACTTCAGAGGGGTTTTATTATGTCCCTGTTTGTATTCCTATTTAAAACCACTTATTATTTCACTTAGCTTACAAACTAATAATGGTGCTAAGTTAGGCAAGCATCAATCTAATTCCATCGTCTTTGTAACTTTATTTCTCTGGAGGCATGAAAAGAGATGAATACAGCGAATGAAGTGTACGAATGTCCTATAGAATGGATCTGTACTTGTTACAAGGCATTAACCATGACGATCTACAGATTATCCAATTCTTGTTATTCTAGGTTAACAACAAAATGTGACTTTGCCAAATGCAGATTCAGTTCCCAGGGTGTTCAGTACAGTGACACATATCATGGCATTTCAGAGTTTGCGGTGTACAGAAGCACTGCAAAAAGTTTTCTCACTTAGGTAGAGAATAAAACAACAAACGCAAATGGGAAGTTTTTCTATACTGTCTTGCATAACAAGGTCAAGCAGAGAATCTGTTAAGACAAAAAAACAGTGACAATTTAAATAAATCAGATGTTTTTGCTGAAGATTATGCTGTCATTTTCTCCAATTATTCTTGACATTTCACCCAATCGTATTGTGATCTGAGTTAATAATGGAAGAAAAAGAACGGCTCTCGTTGCCTTGTTTATGCTTTGTTCTCAAGGAGATAAGCTGTTTATAAGGATATTTGTTATTTAAATCACTTTTACTGAAGTTGTTTGTTTCCTTGTTTGAGATTCTAAAAATATTGCAACAATTGCGATGCATCTTTGAAACGCCTATTCACTTCACTATGATTTGTACTGAAATTCATTCCTAAATGGGCACAGGTGTTGATAGCTAGAATGAGTCAAAACCAATAAGTGCTCAATAGAAGGAAGATGAAAGAAAATGCACTGAGAACAGCTCTTTTAAGATATGATAAATTGGCATTTTAGTTCACCGCTTAATTAGATATGTAGTATTGAAGACGTGCCTGGTGCAACTGCATATTTTAAAACAGTTGACCATAGAATTACTGAATCATAGAATCATTAAGGTTGGAAAAGAATAGTAAGATCATGTAGTCCAACTGTCAGCCCATCCCCACCATGCCCAGTACCCATGTCCCTCAGTGCCACATGTTCCTTGGGTGCCTCTAGGGACAGTGGCTCCAATGTGCTAGAAAATAACTTCAAGTATCATTAATATTTTCAAGATCATAAATTTTATTTTAAAAACATTAGTAATACTGTTCAGTAGAATCTACTTTTGTAGAGTATGTTTGCAGTCAGTTCTGCAATGCCTTGATGTGACATCTTGCTCCCTTCTTACGTAAGAAGCCCTGTTGAATAGCGTTCTATGATAACGACTTGTTCACTTGCTCACGTTGCACAGAAACTTAACTCTAGAATGCGTTATAGGAATTCTGATATCGAAAAGCCAAAAATCATTTCAAGCATTTCCTTCATGCTTTTACTGTGAGCAACATCTGCCCGAGTCCACATCCTGACACGTGGGTGCATTTGTGACAGGAACAGAGAGGCGGCCAGCCGGCAGGTCAACGGTAGGGTTATTGACTCCTGACTGCCAGCGCCTTTCATTGGAATCTACGCCTGTTTCTTTACTGCATTGTGCCTTTCTGTCAAGTTGTCCGGCAAACTGAAGCCGGTGGCTGCAGCGCTGGCACTCCTCGCCCAGCGCCGGACTCCCCTGAGGCACCGCGGCCGATGCCGGTTGCAGCGCCCCCACCCCGGGACTCCATTTCCCAGCTCGCCCCGCGTCCTCCGCCGTAGAGGCCGCGCCGAGAAGATGGCGGCGCCCGTGTCGCCCTTGGTTACTGCGCGCTGCCTGCTGCGGGCACCGGCGCGGCGTGCTGCCCGTCTGCTGCCGGCACGGGCCCTGCCGAGAGGTCAGTGCCGCCGATCCCGCGCCGTGCCCGAGGGAAGGCGAACCCTGGAGCGCGGTGCCTTGGAGGTGGGAGCCGGGCGGGCGCGGCTCCGCAGGAGAGGGGGCACGCTAGTGCCGGACTCCGCCACGGGGCTGCCGGCCGAGCTCCGTGCTGCTTCGTGCGGGGGGAGAAGGTGGCCGCTGCGCCTGGCTGCCCCTGCGGGGCTCTGCCGCGTCCTCCGGATTGTGCGGCTGCCGTTTCTGCCCGGCCCGGGGCCTGCGGCAGGCTCAGCCGGCCCTGTGACTTCCCGACCAGCCTGGACTGCGGCTCTGCCTGACTGCTCGCTTGTCTCGTTAACTCTTCCCCGGAAGGGTCCTCCCATCTGTCACAGCAGCTGAGCTTTCACTCGTAGCCTGATAAAGTCAGCATAGTACATAAATTCATAGGAAAGCAGGTTTTGCTAGCGTGAGACTTAGATTAGAAGCTGAGTTCATTTCCCTTCAGTGAGAGCTCTTCCAGAGCAGTGAACACTGCCACAGGTTCAGGGAGTGTTGGAACAGTGCAGACAGAGGGCTTGGATTTTGGGTGGTCCTGTGTGGAGCCCAGAGGACTCGGTGATCCCTGTGGGTTATTGGGGACAAATAAGCATTCACGTACACGTGTTGTACTGTGGCAGTACAATGCTTACATCCTAAGGCAAATAGACTGAAAAGAGATGTGCTGATTAAATGAGTGTTACAGTTAGTACAAAACTTGTGTTCTTATTTAATTGTGCTATTGATTCAAATCTTTACATTTGTGTCCTTTTTTAAGTCAGAAGAAATTTGGTGACTTTATCTGTATTTTTTTGGCTTCCATGTTAAAAGGAAAGGTGGTCGCTCTGCTTATTGTTTGAGGACATCTGCAGGGATGGGCAATGATCACTGAATTGATTTATAATCCTGTTCTTATAATCACCATTTTCTTTTTTGTGTGATCTGCCTGCTGTACCTTTAAGCCTCTTGAAAGACTTCAGAATTAATACCTGTGAACAATTTTCCTTACAAACTTTCTTGTCATTCCTACTTTCACCTCTAGCTGAGGTGGTTACGTGGGTTGTGCTTGGAAATAAGACAAAAAATATAATTTTCCTCATAATGTCACAGACACCTATGGAAAAATCAGAGTTCTAGTTCTACTGTAACACTCATGTTCTCTAGAAGTTTATTTACACACAGAATATATATATATATATATGTATATAAGAATATTCATATAATGAATGGACTGTGGGAAGGCTAAACATGGTCTAAGTGATCCATCTAAGTTTCTCCTCATACAGGGAGACAAAGATGAATGGGCAGTCTAAGACCTTGTACCTTATCTGCAATTTGCCTTTTCTGATCTGAAAAGTTTGTAAAAGTTGCTTTTTGTGACCTTGCTGTCACCCCCCAAATCCTAGTGTTTGTGAAAAGCTCTTAAGGCAGAATGAAGTCTGCAATGTAGCAATGAAATGGATGTGCTTCCTGCATTGGCACTGGCTTAGCCAATGCTGTTCCAGCTTCTTGATGGCAGCTGGGTGATTTCTGGGTTGTGGATTTTGGTGCACTTGTAGTCCCCGTGGTGATTTTGATTTAGGTACAGTTCTCAACTGCTGGGAGTATTTTCTGTCTTGAAGGCAAAGAGCGATTAACCACTAGGGGAAGTTATTATGGGAAGTGGTTGATTCCCCATCTCTTATGCCTTTGCAATGCACTTTCCTCAGAAAGTGTAGTAATCACAATTCACAGGCATAGAGGTAATTAGGTGAATACTGCTGTTACTAATAATTAAAAGGTTTGTTGTTGTCCTTAATCTCCAGGAAAAGTATTTGTGATCATTCTCATGGTAGAGTGATTTGAAGCATACATACAGAATAAAGGTTAAATGCTTTTTAAACCCCTTTGAGGATTTGTTTCCTCTTTGATTAACTTTGAAAATTAATAATACACATTTACACAAGTACTGTATATGGCTGACAATCTATGAAGTGAATGCTATTATCTGAAGCTTGTTTTACCTTTTGCAATAAAAGGAGCTAGGTTCTGTTTCTTTGACCTTTGCTTCTTTAGCTGGATATTATGTATCTTTTTCATGTTTTTCCTTTTTTCTTTAGATTTTTTCCATATTTCTTTCCATTGAAGGTTCATAATTCTAATCAGATGTTTTAAAGATGTTCTGTTCTGTAAAGGATTCTGCAGATCAAATTTGAATTAATCTGTAGAAGTAAAACACTTTCTCAGTAATGAACAATCATTTTAAACACGAGATCTTCTCCGCATAACTTTGAATTTATTAATCTATGAGTTTTCAAGGAGTTGGTTTCTATGCTCTAGAAATATGGAAAAAAATGAAATTCATGGCAGGGAAGCCCATGTTCTTTTGTAGGTTCAAATTACATGATTACATACAACTAAGGGGGGAAAAAAGAGGTGCCAGGGTGAGTAGTGTTTTTCTCAGTTACCTTTCTGACCTGTCAACCTCCTGGCTTCTGTCAAGATCAGTTTATGACAGGCCACAATCCAGCTTCCATTTCAGATTGTCTTCTTACGTAAATAACTCTTAGTGCCTGCCTCAGCTGTGAGCTTTGCTCTCAGAAGCAGTGTCATTGAAACTTGCTTGCCTTTTTCCAGCGTCATCTCAAACGTGAGTTCTAAGTGGCAGAAGGAAAGCTTGACAATGTACTGGTTGAGTTTCCAATTTGCTGCTCTTTTCCAGAGCAAAATGTCTTTGAAGTTAAGAATGCTTTTTATTTTTAGATTTTGATGCTAGCACTTATCTTTGCAGTGATAGATCAATGCTAGTTTACTGAAGGTGTCTTAAGTAGCTCACTTGAAGGGAATTTATACTTTCAGATTGGCATTTACATTAATTTTACATTAAAAAGTTTTTGTTGTCTTTGAGTTTTTTTTCCCCCTCTTATTTCTCCAAGTTTTTTTTTTCTCTCTCTCTCTCTCTCTCTCCTTTTTTTCTTTTTGTTTGTGTTTGTGTATCATGGTAGGTTTTTGTTGCAGCTAGGTCTGTGATGCTTGGATAGGCAGGCAGAAAGGCAAATGCACCAAATTTTGCGGCTTGAACTGAAATGAGATTGCCCTAATGCCTCTGTTTCAGGAACAAGAATTCAATAGAAAGTGGCAACCTACTGGCAATTCTTAAATCGTAGTGAATGTTAGGGAAAACATGATAAAATCCAATGCTGCCATGCACCCTGGGAGTGGAAAAGATTATGGATCATGTCTCTTGTTTTATACTGGTTTATGTAAAACTGAGTAATGAATTGACCTTGGGCTTTTCTGTAGTCTTATGTGGATACACAAAGTGCTTTTTGTCTGTGACAATGGAGCGTTTCAGAAGAAAACTAATATAAGCAAGTAACTTTGTATAACATGAAGATGTGAAACAGGAAGAGAGAAAAAGGAGTTTTTGCAATACAGAGAAGGCTGCAGGCTAGCATTAGTGTGCTGACTTACATGTAGGCAATTCTTTTCTAACAGTTTCCTTGATACAAAACTGTATAAGGAAATTGTCTGGTCTTCCTCTGCTATGTATTGAAATTTCTAAAAATTCATTTTCTTTATCTGTTCAGGAATAGATTATTCTAGAAGCTGTAGTATTGTGAATGATTTTTGCAGTCTGCTCCACAATGCAGCTGAGAATGGAAGACTCACTTGTTTGTCTCTCGGTATGGTTTATCACTTGAGTAGCTGTCTTCTATTGATTTCTCTTTAAAACTCATACATGCTTTACGTTCTTTTTAGGGTCTATGAGTTTGCTTTACAGCAACACGTTTGAATTTATCACTTACCAGTTACTGTATGTCTCCTGGTACCCCTCACCATATTTAAATCTTGGCATTCAGTATTCTTTTAGGAGAACAGTGAGCAGTTTGTCCCACAACACCCTCTGTCATCACTTGCACAGTCTTCATCTCTGTCATCTGTTGATGACATAGTGTTTTATTCCCACTTTATTTCCACTTATGGTCAGCTGTGAGTACATGTAATCTGACACAGAAGGCATGCATGTGAGCAGCCCTGCTGGTATCCCTTGTCCATGGCCAGAAAGGTAATGAGCCACAAACCCTTTCTTATCCCTAAAGCAGCTTTTATTTTTTTCTCCTAATCTCATGGTAAGCAGTGGGAACTACAGACTTGGCAGGTATAGCAGGGTAAAGCCAGACCCTCATCAGACCTGTCGGAGCCATTGAGCTGTATGTGTTGTGAAGGCAGTCAGTAGTTCGGAGGTGCAAACCACAGGACTGAGGCTGAGTTTATGTAGGAGTAACTATTTGGAAAAAATAAAATGAAGGTGAACTTTGAAAGATCATCTATTTGTTTCTCTTCCCATTATCTCCTTCTATTTGAATGCAGATCAGGAATTACTGACCATTATTGATAGATTTTCATCAAGATTACTCCTAGAATTCTTTTTTCATCAGTTAACCCATTTCACTGCCTTAAGTAGATTTACAGTCTTTTCCTTATCTCCACATAGGTAAAGGACTCTGAGAAAGCTATATGATTTTCTTTAGCCTTCTGTAAAGATTTTATTAAAATTTTTGCAATAACGGACGTTGAACTCAACTCTCTAGGTGATCTTTTTTGCTGGGGATGAGCTAATTACTTTTAACTTGTGGCAGTAACTCAGTTCCTTTGGAGCAGGAGAATTGGGTGTAATTATGGGCTACAGTTGTAAATATTGGCTGCCTTGCTTTGGAGAAACTGAGGTATTCTACGTTTTTTTAAATTTTATAACCATATCTATTTTTTAAAAAATAAAAATTTTAAGATAAAAATTTTATCTGTATTTTTTTTTGCTTCCATGTTAAAAGGAAAGGTGGTCGCTCCGCTTATTGTGTGAGGACATCTGCAGGGATGGGCAATGATCACTGAATTGATTTATAATCCTGTTCTTATAATCAGCATTTTCTTTTTTGTGTGATCTGCCTGCTGTACCTTTAAGCCTCTTGAAAGACTTCAGAATTAATACCTGTGAACAATTTCCCTTACAAACTTTCTTGTCATTCCTACTTTCACCTCTAGCTGAGGAGGTTAAATGGGCTGTGCGTGGAAATAGGACAAGAAATGTAATTTTCCTCATAATGTCACAGGCACCTATGGAAAAATCAGAGTTTAGTTCTACTGTAACACTCACGTTCTCTAGAAGTTTACATACAGAATATATATATATATATATGTATATAAGAATATTCATATAATGAATGGACTGTGGGAAGGTTAAACATGGTCTAAGTGATCCATCTAAGTTTCTCCTCATACAAGGAGACAAAGATGAATGGGCAGTCTAAGACCTTGTATCTTATCTGCAATTTGCCTTTTCTGATCTGAAAAGTTTGTAAAAGTTGCTTTTTGTGACCGTGCTGTCACCCCCCAAATCCTAGTGTTTGTGAAAAGCTCTTAAGGCAGAATGAAGTCTGCAATGTAGCAATGAAATGGATGTGCTTCCTGCATTGGCACTGGCTTAGCCAATGCTGTTCCAGCTTCTTGATGGCAGCTGGGTGATTTCTGGGTTGTGGACTTTGGTGCACTTGTAGTCCCCGTGGTGATTTTGGTTTAGGTACAGTTCTCAACTGCTGGGAGTATTTTCTGTCTTGAAGGCAAAGAGTGCCTTGTGCCTCTCTGAGCGCTCTTACAACTTTTCTGTGGTTTGTGACCCATGGTATAACAAATACTAAATCACACATTTGTCAAGGCTCTGTTGTGTCCATACCTTTTATGAAATATGATATGAAAATCAAAGTGTATTCTAGGATGGAGCATATTGCTGTTGAGTAGAACAGGGTTGTTTCATGTGTGCTTATGTTTTTTGTGCGCATACATAATTCTATGCGCATACACTCTGTGATTCTATGATTCTGTACCTCAGAGTACTTTCTTCTTTCCTTGCTCTCTCCCCAGTACTTTTATGATGATGTTTCACTGCCACTCTGTGATCCAGTATAGCCTTGGATTGTTTTCTGCAGAGTTGCTCTTTAGATGGTCAATGTCCATCTCTGAAGTTCAGCTAACTATTCCCACAAAGAACAATGCCTTGTTGCAATACATTCTATTTATTGTACTCTGCCTTGTATTCTGGAGTGTTGGCAGCTCCCTTACTGACGATCTTACCTGCAAGCCCATTCCATGAAGTTCACTTTACCCTACACAGGTCATGGATGGAAACTGAATTGCACCAAGTTAAGCTTCTGAGCCCTCTATGAAACTCTATTGAAAACATGAACGTAGCTTAACTGTAGTAGTTATTCATTACCTACAGTTTTTTCTAATTTATTTTGTACTTGCTCAAAAGTTATGTCAGTTGCATCTAGCTTTCATACTTTATATATGGAAAACACTGTGTGCCTACATGACAGAATGTTTGCTGTGATTAAGAACGCTTTTCCTCTTTCAACTAAATGTATTACAAGGTCAGTGGGGAGGACTGTTGCTCTCACACTGTTCCTGAGGAGTTGATGTTGCCTCTCATTCATCACAATGTACCTTAAGTGCATTCTAAAAATAAATAAATAAATAAACAATCAAGATCTGCTTGTACTAATTCCAGTATTTTTTATGGGCTTTAAAACTGTGTTGACTGACCTATGAATTTTGGGATTTGTCTTTTTAAATGTTAGAACCTCTCCAGGTTTTTTCCTAGCTTTTTTTTAAACCTTGCTTACTATCCAGCAGGCCTCAAAACAAGCTGATGGAGGCTGTTGGGTTGTTTGAGGAGCATTTGAGGATGACTTTCATTAGCTCTAGAGATGTTCAAATTCTTTAACATTCTCATTAACTTTTGTCATTGATACATCTTGTGTTACTCGTGAAAGTACTTGCACTTTTAAATGATAACATAAGCAAAGAAGGTATTAAACATTTTCTCAGTGTATTCTTTTGTTAGATTTCTGATCTTACTGATTTAACAAGCCTTCTCTGTAAGACTTTATATTCTTTAATTCCTAATTATAGTAGTTATATCTCATTTGGTGCCTGTCAATTCTGACTTTTTTTCTTTTTAATCTAAACAGAATTCCTTGGCATGATCCTGTCTCTAGGTAGAAGATTAAGCCAGCAAAGTGAACTGTGGTATTGCAGGGTTTCACAGTTACTGTGCTGCTGACTGCGGTCTTTCACTCTTTAAACGTGCTTACAAAACTCCTGTTTTGGTCTCTCCTCTTTGCTGTCTTTTAAATTCTTTCTTTTAGCATGCCTCTTTCTAAATGATTCATCTGTTCAGAAAAAAATGCTCTCTGTCAAGGATTTTAAGTGATTTTACCCCACTTTGCAACAGGTATGTCAGCACTTTCCTTCCAACAGCTCATTCAGTTGTCAGCTTCCCCACTGAGCACTGTGTGTATGTGCTTTCTATTAATAAAATTGTTAAAACGTACTACTAAATGTATTTTGTAGTTAGTAGTGGATTAATGAAAAACAAAGGCATAACACACTTGTGCAGCTGTCTAGGTAAGTAATGTATATCAGTCTTTGCATGAACTGTTAATGATGTGCTATGTTTATGATTTTAAGAGAACACTTTTCAAAACATCTCTATTAATAGTCTGTTTTCTATTTTACAGCATATGCAAGTCAGGCAGCAGATGAAAAGGTGGTTCTTGGTACGCTTACGGATGCTAATTCTAGAGCCTTACTGGTTTGCAATGGACCTTTAGAACATTATGAGTTTCTGATTAAGCAAGAAGAGCTGAGGAATGATGAACAGCAAAGAAAAGTTGTGCAGCACCTGCAAAAATTGCATGAGAGTCTTAAAGGCTACAGCATCAGCTCAAAAAATTTTCTCTCAAAGGTGAGATAGATGATGATAAATATATTTTTAGAATTTATAGTTTCTCATAAGAATGTGCTTAAAAATTTATCAATTTCTATCATTAACCTAGTCTTATTTTTGCACTGGGTCTTTACAACTAAATCTTCCTTTGTATTGGGTCTGCAACCTGATTGCATTTTTGGAGGTTTCATTTCAAAGCATTAATAAAAAATCAGGCTCACACCTGTTGTACAGTACATAGCAACCTTGCTGACTTCTAAGGACCTGCTGTTGCAGTTCAGTAACTTTTCCCTGAAATTTTTTTGGCACAGTATTTTCCAGAGCTACTGTAGCAGTACTTTCCATATCTTGTTCTCATGCTGTTATTTACATGCTCTTGCTCTTGTGGCCTTGCACCTGCAAATTCTGATAGTGTTGTTCTCATGGGAAGTTGCAAGAACTGGTGTGAGAAGGTCTAAACTTCCCCTGTCTTCCATCTCTCTTGTTTTGTAGACTTTAGTTTATATACCTGAAAACCAAACATAGTGCACAGCAAGGTATGCAAGTTCTTAAATCCTAGATAAATATTAGTCAATAATATATGTGCTCAGAAGTGGAATGACCAGTGAATGTGCAACTTGTGCACCAGATCAGTGTATTTCAGTCAGCACAAAGTCATAACTGGGGATGGGAACAGAATTCGGAATTTGAGTGAGTCTCATTTGGAAAAAAAGTATCATACTGGGAAAAAGCATAGAAAAATATTCATAATCTTTATTTTCTAGGCTGCTTGCACTGGGGAGACATCTCCCATGTCAACAGCTTTACTGTTTGGTTTTTTTTTCCTTCCAGTCACTGAGAGTTTTTCCTTTTCTTTCTCTCTATTGTACTATTTTTGCTTTTTATTTTTTCAATAGCAATACATTGACTTAATAGCTTAAGTTATGTCATCAACTACAGACCCTGTTAATAAGTCTGTCAACCTCTCTCAGCATCTATTATACAATGCACTTCATCTCATGGGCATAGAATGATATGACTAAATATTGGACTGTATGTAGTTAGTAAATTATATGCTTGCCATTGCAACCCCAGATTCTTCAATTACATGGCACAATACTGTATTGTGTTTGCGTGATAACCCTACATGAGGTAGCATGAGATCAGAGGAGCCAAAACCTTCAGGACACAAATACCTGAAATGACATGCTGTCCTCTACCCTTTAAGTATCAAACCACAAATTACCCCCCCAAGTCTCTTCTAAATTGTGTTAGCTTCGAGGAATGAAAAAAAGCAGCAAGCAGAATATTGCCGTGAGAGCAAGTACTATGCAAGTGAAAGTATGTGTTTCAAATAGCAAGGTCCAGAGCCCTGGGTCATAATACTCATTTACCAGCCTGCCTTCAATTTGCCTTGAACATTTTAAATTCATACTTGTAGCTATATATCATGTATCTGCTAATCATGCTTGACTGGGAATTCTACAAATGTCTTCCTGCCTTCTGACAAAATGTAGCAGACTAGACACTTAGGAAGGAGCTCTTTTTTTGTTTTTGATATACAGTGGGAAGAAAACTGAATGAGAGAAATTTCCAAGGAGAAGTCAGAAACTGTGGAAAAAAAACCATGAGAATGTTGAAGAACAGGGAGCAAAGTGCAGGGGCAAGATTGATCCTAGAGATGAATGCCTTGTCCCTGGAAATATTCAAGGTCAGGCTGGGCAAGGCTCTGAGCAACCTGATCTGGCTGTAGATGTTTCTGTTCATTGACTGTGAGTTGGACTAGATGACCTTTTAAGGTTACTTTCCAACTCAAATGATTCTATGATTCTTTGAAAGGAATGAGTCTTTGCAAGTTCTGTTTTGAAAAAAGTTAATAAAACTTTGAGCAGGGAGTTTGACCATACAGTCTCCTGAGCTTCCTTCCAACTTAAATCATTCTATAATTTTAACTTAGTTATGGTAATCAGAGCCCAACAATTGTTTGGAGAATAGTTTTGCCTTCTCCAACCAGTAGATTAGTTAATCTCACTACTCACCTTTTTATTTAGCCAGCTGGTCAAAAGAAGTGATTCTTTCACTATATTTAGCATTGGTGCAGTCTCACCTTGAATACTGCGTGCAGTTCAGGGCCCCTCAATGTAAAAAGGATGTTAAGGTTCTTGAAAGCATCCCGAGAAGGGCAGCATGGCTGGAAGACATCCTATGAGCAGAGGCTGAGGACAGTTGAGTTATCTCATCTGGAGAAGACCAAGAGGCAACCTCACTGCTCTCTGCAGGAGAGCATTCCCCTCTGAGGAGGAGAAGAGGGAGGTGCTGGGCTCTGCTCCCTGGTACCGATGGCAGGGAGGATGGCAATGGTACAAAGCTGTGCCAGGAAAGGCTCAGAGTGGGCATTAGGAAACATTTATTTACTGTCAGAGTAGTCAAGCGCTGGAACAGGCTTCTGTCATGGATGCCCTGTGCCTCTTTGTGCTCATGAGACATTTGGATAATGCTTTCAATACCATGCTTTAGCTTTTGGTTAGCCCTTTAGTAGTCAGGCTGTTGGACTTGATGATCTTTCTGGAAAAAGAAATTCAAAAGTGATTATTGCTTATCTCTGTTATTCAAAGCAATCTTATGGCTTGCCTATAAGATAATCTGTTTTTCTGTGAGTGTAAGGAGATCAGGCTAGATTCCTAAACCTATTTTGCTGGTGTGGCATAGGCAAACTATTTCCATAAGTGTAATCTGCCGGAAGGGGTGGAGCTTGGCTCCATCTCTCCTAGACCCCATTTAAGAGCTGACTACCAGTGGGGAAGGATCTCTTTCTGGAGATCCCTCCTTTTGGAGTTTTACGGTGAGCCCAGGATAAGGGTAAGCCCTCTATCCTTTTTTTTTTTTTTTGACGTAATAACCTGCTTAGGCAAATTCTCTTGTATATTTCTTAATTATAACACCTGTATATTCATTGATTATACACCGCCTAACCAACTTTCTCCTAAAAGGAAAAATTTAAATACCACTGTTTTAGGGTGTGAATGTGAGTTTCCTCTAATTCTAAAGGAATCTTTTAATTAAAAATTTCTAAAGTTCAAGTTTAGAGCTCTGTGATACTGACAGCTAATGTCATCTTCTGTGAGATGCAGCTGTGGAATTACTTGTTAATGTTACAGGTGGTAGGGTAGAGGTTTTTCTTCTACAGTCTGATACCTGTGTGGAAGACTTTAGAAGTTTGGGAATCAGATTAAGCAATGTGGTGCCATAGATCAGAATCTTAGGAAATGTGGAAATCAGTGAGTTTTGTGTAATTCTGTTAAAGGCTTCTAATTTGCATAAATATATTAAATCACAATTTGTGATGGAGAAGTAGTAATGTCCTTGTTTCTCTTCTGGTATTTTTGAGGATGTTAGTTGTCAATTGGCATGGTTCCTTTTAAAATAAAGTTTTAAGCCAAACAATGCGGTTTAAGTTCTAGTTCAGGACAGGCTTTGCTTCAGTAAAGTTGTAATCAATATCCTTAATAAAAGTTTTCCTCAGAGTGAGTTACAACAGAATAGTTGGTAAAATCATAGACAACAGGCACTATATTGGTTGTAGACAGTGATACCATGTGCTTTTCATATGTCTGCATCTGTTGAAGAGTTTAAGTAAGCATTTGCACTCTCCTCTTGTGAAGACCTTGTGCATTGTAGCTTTGCATGCTACAATACACTACACTTCATCTTAGCCAAGAGGAAAGCCAAGGTACAGATGGAAGTGAACTTGACGAGATGTGAAAAATAACAAGAAAGGATTCTACAAATACATAGGTCAGAAGAGAGAGGTAAAGGATAGTGTACCCCCTCTGATAAATGAGAGGGGAAAACTAGCTTCAACAGACATGGGGAAGGCTGAGGTACTCAATGAGTTCTTTGTTTCTGTCTTCACTGGCTGTCAGGCTTCCTGTGCTTCTCATGTCCCTGAACTTCAAGGAGAGGGTTGGGGGAGCAAAATCCCTTTGTTAGAGCAGAGCAAGTCAGATCAGCTCTGAGAATGTATGTGTACAAGTCTGTGGGGCCAGACGATGTGCATCCCACAGTCCTGAAGGCACTGGCTGATGTGGTTGCCTAAGCCACTATCCATTATACTTGAGAAGTCATGGCTATCAGGCAAAGTCTCCAGTGACTGGAAACAGGGAAACATCCTTCTCCTTTTTAGGAAAGGGAGAAAGGAAGACCAGTGGAACTGCAGACTGGTGAGCCTCTCTTCTGTGTCTGAGAAGATCATGGAGCAGATCCTCTTGGAAACTGTTAAAACGTATGTGAGATGAGGTGATCTGAGACAGCCAGTGTGGCTTCACCAAGGGCAGATAATGCATGACAAATCTGGTGGCCTTCTCTGATGGAGTACTGGTATTAGTGGACAAAGGAAAGGCAACTGATGTTGTTTACCTGGACTTGTACAAGGCCTTTGACATGGTCCCACATCACATTCTCATCTCTAAATTGGAGAAATACAGATTTGAAGGCTGGACTATTCGATGAATAAAGAATTGGTTGGATGATCACAGCCAGAGAGTTCTTGCCAACAGCTCTGTGTTCAGATGGACACCGGTGATGAGCGACTTCCCCCAGGGTTCAGTTTTGGGACTGGTACTCTTCAACTTCTTTCACAATGATCTTAGTGGGATGAGTGTTGCAGTTGATGTGGCAGAAGGAAAGGATACCATCCAGAGTGACCTGGACAGTAGTGAGAAATTGGCCTGCATGAACCAAATGAGATTCAACAAGGCCAAATGCAAGGTGTTGCACTTGGGTTGGGACAATCTCAGGTATGTGTATAGACTGGGAGAAGAACTCATTGAGAGTGGTCTTGGGAGCAGACTTGGGAGTCCTGGTGGATGAAAAGTTGGACATGAGCCAGCGGTGTGCACTTGCAACCTGGAAGGCCAACTGCATCCTGAGCTGCATCACAAGAAAGGTGGCCAGCAGGGTGAAGGAGGTGATTGTCCCTCTCTGTTCTTGTGAGGCCCCGTTTGGAGTACTGCATTCAGGCCTGTGGCTCCTGACATAAGAAAGGTGTGAAACTGTTGGAGTGGATCCAGGGAAGGGTCATGAAAATTATCAGATTGATGGACTTCTTTAGCTTGGAGAAGACTCTAAGGAGACCCAATTGCAGCCTTCCATTACTTGAGGGGATCTTGTAAACAGGAGGGAGACTGACTTAACATGGGCAAATAGTGATAAAGGGTTTTAAACTTTTATAAAAGAGATGAGATTTAGATTAGATGTTGGGAGGAAATTCTTTACTCAGAAGGTGGTAAGCCACTGGTGCAGGTCCACAGAAGCAGTGGATGCCCCATCTGTGATGACATTGAAGGCCAGGTTGGATGGGGTCCTGGGCAGTCTAATCTGGTGGGTGGCAAACTCCCTATGGCAAGGGGGTTGGAACTTGGTGATCTTTAAGGTTCCTTCCACCCTAAGCCATTCTATGCTATAGATGTTCAGTTTTTTAATACAAGCACTGGCATTTTTAAAAATAATTTTAATTTAATGGAGTTAAACAAAACACATTGATGTATTTTAAGTTGAAAAATTCTTGCAAATTAAAAAACTCTTTAATCAGTTACACACAGTAGCTCGAGTTTGTGCTTTTTTAGGTTTCTTGAAAGTGACCAATCTACTTTTAGTATGGAATCCATGTTGGAAAGATTCTAGTGGCAGCCTTTTAAAAACTATAAAAATGAACAAAACAAAAAAAAGAAAAAAAGTGATGCACAGCATCTCAGTTTTTCCTGGTTTTTGGCATTGAAGAGAATGTGGTTAAGAGGTGAATGTGAAGAAAAAGGGAAAAAACGAAAAAAAGAAAAAAAGAGAGATGGTAGGAAAATAGTTATTTCTCTTCTTTGGTCTGATACTCATTATCTTATTGCCTGTTACAGAAATGCAGAAGTCTCTTCAGAAATGAGTTATTCCAGAACTAGAAACTTATTACATTTATAGATGATTAAAATAATGTCTGCTTTGACTGTAATTTTTTTGTCACCTTTTATTCACTGAAAGCACAGTAAAAGTAGGCTTAGGGAACAAATACTGACAGACAATAAAAGCATATCATTATTTACCTGAGGGACTTGCATCACCTGGTAGGCAAAGCCTTTATAAAATAAGCAGTTTTGGGAAAGAAAAAAGCCAACAGCCACTTCCTTTATGATAATTAAACTATATATATCTTATTATATGTTTCTGGACATCAGTTTAGAATGAATCTAAGGGGAGAAAAAGCAATTAATCTGTTGCTGCAAATCAAGTATGCTTCTGTTTTTCAGAATTATTACTCAAATGTGAACAATGACTTTGATCTTCAACTTGGTGAAAGCATGGCCTTGTATGTTGAGATATTTTGAGATCCTCTGAATTGAAGTTCAAGGCCATAAGAGTTTCCATAGATGTTTCAGATCTCTAGCTTTTCAAAATAATACCAATTGGGTCATCTTAAGAGTTGTTGAGTTTCTGTGCTAATGACTTGAAATAAGCTCAATTATAACTGAGGTCATGTTTTGAAAAGAGGTACGAACAATAGTAAATGCCATCCAAGACCTTGAAAATGTCTTCAGCTACAACAGCAACCAAAAAAGAGGTCTGAAGGAGTAGGAGAAAGAGGCAGTTAGTGTTTTGTCTTTGTTTTGTTTTTAAAGAAAGTGCTGTCTGGATACTTCTCCCTTGAATTTTGTGTATTTTAATTAACCACCATAATACATGGATTTTCACCTAAAAGTTTCCTGAATTGGTGCATGAATGTTCCCAGGAAATGAGTTGTTTTCTTTTGGTGTACGAGGCAGGCTGTATGGGAGAAGATGGGAAGATGTTGCAGTCTGTTAAATAAACTGAAGAAAGAATAGAATCTTTAGGGAGAAGGAGATATTTTAATGAATATAATTCCTGATATGGGTTACTGATTGATTAAAGTGAAGTCTGAATGAAGATAAATGTGATGTGATGGAAACAAAGCAAGGCATTCCATTTTGAAACAGAAACTTATCACACATTTCAAAAGCAAAGAAGGAAATTCCATAAATCTGGGAATACTGTCCTTTTTTCTTCTATAACTGTAGATATTCTAGAGTATGAATAACTTTTTTTTGAAAAAAGCTTCCTATTGTAAGCACGTTCTAATGGTAATGAAGCTCAGTGAAGCAATGAAGTTAGATTTCTTTGGTTATTGGAAAGAATGTTACAGGAATTAAGAAACCTAGAGGACTTTGGAGTATTGGTATGTTTCTGGGGATACACTTATTTAAAAAGATGTAGAAGAGCATTCAAAACATACATTTAAAGATGTCTGAATTCTCTCCTTCAAAGTCAAATTCTCTGCATTTCTTAAAGTCTTTCAGTTTTGTATATTTAAATGTAAGCATTAATGTTCTTACATCTTTTTACTCCTGCAAAAGAAAATTTGATGTAAATTAACTGAACGTGATTGTACTAAAACCTTGATGATATCTCACTCAGACAATAGGGAAGTCTGAGGGGTGAGGAGAAGCACATAGACTTACTCTGTCTTCTACATCACCCACTCTTCTTCCTTCTCTCCCTGAAATAGACAAATCTACTCTTAATTTAGGAAATCTGAGATCTCCCTCCTATTTGTTCTTTAGCAGTGTGCGCTTCGATGGAGCCAAGATGTCTACTGCTTTCTTCATTCCCATACTTTGCTTGCTTTCTTACCTTCTTACTGTGATCTCAAGTGAGCCAACACTGGACTTTTTTCTGGATTGTATCAGAAATCCTAGTGAAAGTTAATTTTTTGTGCTTCAGGAGGTGCATGAGAAACATTAACTGGAGCAGTGGGGGAAAAAAAAGTAAATCATATGAGATCATATGGGATAACTTGAAACCTGTGGAAGCTTTGGTTTCAATGCTAGAAATCTACATAACAAGTTTTCATATATATGTATTGTATTTTTTAATAAGAAAAGGTAAATCAGAAGTCTGGAAGATAAATATTTTTATATAATTTATATATAAATAAAATATGTATATATATATATATTTATAGTTCATATACGTAGATAAATATACATATAGAGATCCATATACCTATATATGTATAAATAGATATACATCTTCAGTGTATATCTATTTCTGAAAGGTTTAAGAAAGAGAATACCCTAGGTGGCAATAGTGTCACTTCTATCAGAATTGAACAAAAGACCTTTGCTTGAAAACAAAATACTTCCTATAGATGTCTTTAATTTGCTTGAAGAGGACTTACTTTTAGAGTTTATTAACTTCAGCAAATTTATTCAGATCTGCCACAGTACCTCTCCTTTCTTTTATTCATCTTTTTTTTTAAGGACTGAGGGGGCTGAGGCATGACTTAGCATCTGCCATCTTCTCTAGTTCTATTTTTCTAAATCAATCAGGAGTTGATTTAGACTTTACTGAGCTCAAGCCATTTTATTTATTTCCTTTAGTGAAACAAAACAAACAAAAAGTGTTGCCTGTAACATTTTCTAGAAGTGGTAAATATTGGAGAAAGAATAAAACATACTTAAGAGTACAAATTTTAAGATCATTAAATGTAATTAATGAACATATCCTTTTGCAAACTGTAATATAAAGACAGGCCTTGTTACCTGTTCTACTTGTATAATCTTTACGGAGACAAGTAAAGCACTGATGTAATCTTCCAGTTTTGTCATTCTTTGTACATCTGCAAGCCATCTTTTTAATTGTTAAAAACCATGTTATTTATCTCAAAATTAAGACATTCTTACAAATGTCTCTGATACAGTTTTTTTCTATTTCTCCTTTCTTTGCTTTATAACTTTGAGAATTAGTTTCAGTGAGTGTGAGCTCTTAAGAAGTGTACAAAGAAATATCCATGTCAATTAAATTGTCTTGCAGAGCTTTAGAGGCACTAGCAAGTAGTCGCAGCCGTGTGTATTAATGGAACTGATTCAGAACATCTGAAACCCTCTTCAGCCACAGACTGATGATACACATTTTTGTTTCCCTCTTAATGCAGCTCTAAATTAAATCTGTAAGTGGATCTTATGTAAGAGCTATGCTTGGATACTTTCTGAATGAATACTGTAGATCTGAGACATTATCTTTCTACTTCGTTCATACATTTTCTTCCACGTTTAATTAGTGTTTTGCTACTCATTTCTTTAAGATGGTGTTGTGTTTTGTAAAGCGCTTTAGATTGAAGTTCTTCAGCAATTACTCAGCTCCAAATGAGACCGTGAGGTTGTAATTTTAATTTTCCTCAGTTTTGGCTCAGCTTGTATAGCTCAGAAAGTGGAACGCTTTAACGTAACTTTATGCTGTAGTGTGATGATTTTTGTGGATATCAATTTGATGAGAATTCTTTAAGATGTACAATATTTTAGAAACTCCTTCCTTTCAGAGTTTTACTTGGAAGTGGCTGTGCAATAATGGAACGGGGGAGGACAGTTTCAAATTGAAATAAGTGCATATTATGAAATACGTATTTGAGTAAAATAGAGAAAACCATCAGAAGTCATAACATATGTCTTGAGTTGCATTAAGAGATTAAATCTTCTTAACCAGTGTCAGTTTGAGATAAATTCACTTGTGAATATAAAATATAATATTATAAAATATAATTTAAAATAAAATAGTAAAATGCATACTTTAAATATAAACTTATACATATATGACACATTTTTAGTGTGCTTCTGTTGATTTTTTTTTAAAGTATGTTTAAAACAGGTAAATGCATTAAGATTGAAAGTGGAGAGGAAGGAAGGGGATCTGGAATATTCATTGACTTTGTCATATGGCTTTTCTAAATTCTAATGGTTTAAACCTAAAGCAGAGCTGGTATATAGAACCTATACCTGCAAGTACAATAGTACAATAATTTTACATCATTTTTTCTAAGTCTGTTTGTTCAAATGACTTGATAAGAGTTTGTTTTAATCATGATGTATTGGGACGCATTTAATAATTCTGTATGTGTTCTGGTTAAAAAAAAAAAAAAAAAACAAGAAAAAATCACATGTACTGTGGCTTAGGATGGAAATATTTTCATGGTGATTAAAAAAAAAAAAAAGAATGGGTATTTGCCTCCCTCCTCCTTTTTTTTTTAATTCCCTCAAATACATCATTAGATAGCATACTAATTCAGAGTTAATAATTTATTCAAGGTTATACTTTGCTGGCTATTCCTATTCAGATAGTTACATGTAGCCACTTGATTAATTGATCACAGCTATGTGCTTGCTTTTATTATGCTCCATGTTTGTATTTATTGTTCTCCTCTTGATTTGCAGCTCTTTGCAAAAAACAAACCTCCGAAAGGTCTTTATGTCTATGGAGATGTTGGTAAGTCTCAGCTGCATTGGTTTTAGTGAAATTTTGTCTTAATACATATTTATTCACATTGTAAAGTATCTAAAAGCCTGATATTTATGTAGCATGATTACTTTAATGAATGTTCTGGGTTTATTTTTCTTCTGTATTATGATATTAGTTCATAGAGTGGAATCATAGAATGGCTTGGGTGGGAAGGGATCATAAAGTCCTCTGAACTCCAACACCCTGCAGTGGGCAGCATTGCCCCCCCACCGGATTGGGCTGCAGCAACCTGGCCTTGAATCCCTCCAGAGGTGCAGACTTAATTAATGCAATTAAGATTTAGAAGTTTGGAAGCTGTTGAATTGGACTGCTTTACCATGTGTATTTTTTCCAATGTTACCCATTCTCTCTTATTTAAGAATGGGGAGCCAGGGAGGGAATTTATATATTATAATTGCAATACAGAATAAAGCAGTGCTCGCTTCTCAAACTGAGATAAGGATGCAAATGGAGGCATTTTTGCAACCTTTCCGCCAACCCTATATAGATCAAAATTTTAAATGGAAAAATAACAGTCCAGTTGTTCTGAGTGTTTGAACGTAAAACAGAACCTTTCTTCCCAGTCTGGCCTTGTACTTATTCAGTGTACTTATTCAGTGGTTATTCAATATTTCATTAGTTAAAAGCTAATGAACAATCATTATTGTAATCAGTATGTAACTGTTCTTAAATTAACTACCTGTTGGATGGGGTTTTTTTTGTTTGTTATTTTCTTATTTGAAGGCACAGGGAAGACAATGGTGATGGACATGTTCTATTCTCACTTGGAAGTAGAAAGGAAAAAGAGAGTCCATTTTCACGGCTTCATGCTGGATGTGCACCAGAGTAAGTGAAGATGCTGATATTTACAAGAATTGTATGAAAAACCATTAACTGTGGAAAAGCTTGACTCATTCTCTTATGTATATTATACATCTTACAGTGTAATTTTCTTGAAGTTTTTAAACAAATGAAGCAACAACAAAAAAAAAGAGTAAATTAGAAGATTTGGGCATTGTTTGTCATACCAGATTAGATGCTAATTGTATACCATTTCTCAAGTATCCTTTCAAATACTCTGATGTTCTATATACCTGATTGTATAGAAGACTGCATGTATATTTAAGGATGATATAATAAGGATTGAATCTTCATCTAAATATTCTCTGGTTAATTAGTTTGCTGCAATCTAAAGAAAGCACCTGCTGAAATAGAATAACAATGTACAGAGCAACATGGTGATGTCAGAAAAAAGGGAAAGATAAATGTAAATGTGATATTGTGGTTTTCTTCACTGGATCATGATTCAGAGACAAAGTTTGTGCTTCAGAGAAATGGACTAATTTTTCCAAGACTTGTGCAGTATTGGTCATCACGTTCATTCATTACTGCTTGGCCCCATATTTCTTTTCACATTGGTCTGGGAAGAGTTCAGTTTTTATGAAAAACAAAACAACTGCTGCTATGTTATGTTTTGGGTTTTAATAGCACTTATGTGTTTGTCACTAAGGAATAGGTTGTGGTCCTTACACACAAAAAGAAAGTTCAGTTGAGTGAAGAGAGCACGCATGCGTGGGGAATGAGAAGATAAGTTAAATCATAGATTTATTAACAGAAAACGATCACAAAAATAAATGGTAGTGGAACTCGGTCACGACTGAGGGAGAAGAAAAACTAATGAATTTGGATAATGGCAGAGACTATAATAATAATGTACCGTATAACACGTTAGCAAATAGTAGTTTGTTTCCTAAGGCACCGTTACGGACAAATCTATAGCAATGAATTGATTGTGTAATTGCTGAATAAGAGCATTGTGTAAACTGTTTTTTAACAGTTGTGTTTATAGATAATTTTGATCTGTGTAACTTGAATAAGCAATAACTAAATGAGGTATAAATGCCAACAAGAATGAGAAATGTTCTGGGTTGGTGAACTTAGCAATATTATTATCAATTTTGGGAAAGTAGAAGGAAGGTGATCCTAAGTTTCAGAACTTTTTTTCTGACAGAATGAACAAGGTGCTTTTTGCTGCATGGAATATAGGTATTTTAAAAGCTGTTTCTAAAATATATGAGATTTTAAAATACTGTGAAATTGATTATGTGTAATGGTACAGTTTACAAGTATTGTGACAGCAGTATTTTTCTTGGAAAGCTTTCACTGGCGTAAAGAAGCTCTGCCCTTTTGACTGCCCTTTTTTCTGTCGTCACTGAATCACTGAGATTTTCTTTTTCTTGTTTCTTGTATTTTTAACAAAGCCAGCTTCTTACTGTAGGACCTTGGTTTGCCAAATGTCTTTGCATAGGCAGATGGAATGTAGTATGACATGACATATTAAAGTATGTATTTAATAACCTTATTCGATATTTCAGTGTTTCCTTGTTTACATTGTAAAATATAATTGTATTGCTTTGTCTTAGTTCCTGTAACTAAGTGCATTCTAAGTACATCTCCAGACCAGGCAATGCGCAGAGCTGTGTCATGGATTTGGAAACTGTAAGGGTTTTTTATATTCAGAAGATTAAGTCATAAAATGCCAAATTACGAAGTGAAACTGCAGCTAAGCTCATGCATTGGAGCAAGACAAAACTGTAATTTGGATCAGTTTTTAAAATAAAATATAAATGTTTGATATTAGTGCTCAAGGGTTCATAGTTCTTTATTTAACATATTTCTAAGCAAGAAAATATAAATCACAGAGTCTCTGTGGTTTTACTAGTTGCCTGGATGTGGTTGCAAACTTAGCAGTTTTGCCCTCTCAGAGTTAGATGAAATTTGAAGTGTTTGTTTGTTTTTCCTGGCTTCAATCACCTTTTTATTTGATAGCTAAATTTTGTTTTCTATATTTTAGAATATTTTAGAAGACATAGAATATTTAGAAGAAGAAGAAGAAATACTTTATTCACTTCTATTTTATCTACTCAGGAATACATCGCCTTAAGCAGAGCTTGCCTAAAAGAAAGCCGGGATTTATGGCCAAATCATACGACCCAATTGCACCAGTGGCAGAGGAAATAAGTGAAGAAGCATGTCTCTTATGTTTTGATGAATTTCAGGTAAGAAATCGGTGATTAATCCTTGGTTTCAAGGGAAACTTTACACAATTATTTTTAATCCACAACTATGATATTTATTTTCAGTAATCTGTTATTTGAATTACTGGCCAGAATTGAACTGGGGAAGTTCAGTTTCATAATTTTGAAGGTGAAGTTTTTGTTGGTTTTTTTTTTAAGGAGTCAGCTATGTGCCCCCTTACAGTACTTTCACTTTCCCATGTAATTACTGTTCATGCTAGTGAGTAATTCAGAGTGTGGTGAGAGGCTTGTGAGCGCTTCAGGGCAGGAACTGTCATCTCAAAATTAGTCTGTGCAGCACCCAGGCCAGCAGTGACATGATACAGGCTTCTGGTGCCTGGTCTTTGCTGTGTCTCACAGAGTGGAACAAAATGGTTTCACTGTCATTAAGGATATGGAAATAATATTTCAATTTCAATCTGAGTTCCTTCTTAGAGTTACTGGAGCCTCTGGCACATCAGTGTCAGGTTATGTTGGCATAATCTACTTTAGAGAAAATTTTATTGCATTAAATATGAAAAGTAAAAAATGAAGTGATAAAATTCATCTTTGTGCAAACTCACTTGATTGTTTCAACTGTTTTATGCGACCTGTAAATTCTGTTCTAAGGACATGTCACAAATTTAAGCATAGAGTTGCTTTATAATTTTTTCTAGAGAGAAGAGGTATATTTAGCAGCTCAGTTCTCTCAATGCAGAAATCTTATCTAGAAACTACGGGGAAGATGAGAACAGGTCCATGTTGTTCAAATCAACACCAATCAAAAGAATAATCAATTAACTGTAAATTTTGTGCATTACACTCTTAATATATAACTGAAATGGATAGAACAATTTTAATCTCCTAGGTACTACATGTAGCTTGTACA
Source organism: Chrysolophus pictus (assembly GCA_037305975.1). Lineage (NCBI taxonomy): Eukaryota > Metazoa > Chordata > Aves > Galliformes > Phasianidae > Chrysolophus > Chrysolophus pictus. The sequence goes on from CM074578.1 coordinate 43,815,962, forward strand.
CTAACAAAGATTTATGATCAGCTCCCATGATGGGGATTTTTGCAGCCATTCAGGAGGTGTTTGTTTTGTTACTTCTGCATTTTGCAGCAAGGAATAATCCTTAAACCTGTGGTTTCAGAATGTGTGGAGTCACTGCATTCTCATTGAAAATGTTTAATAAAAAGTTGTACTTGAGTTGTATTTTTGCAGGGTCTCAGTGCGTTAAAAGAACACTTCTCAGTTATTAAATGTGTTTTGTTAGAGTATGTTCTCTAAAATATGTTAACGTTATCAAGAACTGATTCAAATCATATTGCCAAAGTTCATCAGCTGAAGAGCTGCAGATTCTGTTTTGTTCTTTGCTTTTGACTTCATTTGTTTGTAGTAAAATTTATAACGACCAAGTTTAAGAGGAAATGTAAATTCTAACTGCAGCTCTCATGAATTTCTGTTTAAAAAAAAAAAGTCAATTCTGAACAGTTCATTGGCATACACACAGTTGGGCATGTCTGCCCATACCCATAGGGTATCTGGTGCTATCAGATCAAGGAGGAGACAGGCGAGGAGAGGTGTATAAGGAATGTGTCCTTCTTTCCTCTTGTCAAAGACTCACTCATCTTTTCAAGTTGTGTGCTTGCACATGTGAACAACTTGTGAACTCATTCACAGATTGAATAGTGCATGGTTTCAATGTGAATTTTGATGGTGCATGTTTTCATCCTCAGCTTTTTAATAGTGTCTTTTTTCCTCATTTCAAATGCTGCTATTTGATCATGTGTTTTATCTAGCTGAGCTAGAACGCTGGGCTTCCAAAACTCACAGAATGAAACAGAATACTGAGACAACTGTGTTTACACTATGCAGAAGTGGGAAGATTTGGAGTGGGGTAGGGGGAGGTGATATATCATTTGAAAGGTTTCACAGAGGCATCTTTGCTAACAGTAGCACCACATTAAGTGTAAGCACCTGCTTTTTTGTATAAATGCCCACTGCTTTCATATACTGTTATTCTGCATTTATATATTGTCTGTCATCTCTCTATATTCCGAGAGAGACTGGTGATTTTGTTTTCAAATTGTTTTTCTGCTCCCCCTGCTGACTTGGTCGAGGTACAGCAATCACTTCAGCTGTAAAAATCACTTCGTGTTTTATCAGTGGATCACAGTTGGGAAAATAAGAAGGAAATATATTTAAAAGTATATTTCTTGGACTCTGCATTCTTATGTGATATTTTTAATGAAACTATTTGTTCTTGATGCATTAATGGTCAGAATCCGTGGATTTCTTGGCTGATCTTCTGCAGCATGAGATGCTACTCAGGCTCTGCCTACTGAAGAGGAGTTGCAGCTTTCTGAGAGTGTGCAGAAGGCTCTGAATTTGGAATGAGAAACCTTCTGCTTAAAAACTCTTCAAGTTGTGCAGTGGCTGGAAGAGCAGTTCATGGAGTGACAAAATTAATGTTGGTAGTCTAACTCAGGACTTTCTCTGCTGATTCCTCCAGTAAAATATGTCCATTATTTCCACTAGAACTGATTCATATTTAAAGAATTGCTAGAGTAAAAAAACAAAAACAATAACAAAACCCAAGCAAACAAATAAAAAAAAATACAGCCCAAACCAACCAAACAAAAAAACCTGGACAGACAGATGATATGCTGTTCCCACTTGCAGGCAAAGCTGCTGTCTGTTTTGACGTGTGGGAGATCAGGTTGGGTCTTTCAATGGCAGAATGCTTGTGTGTTGAAGAAACTTGAGAAACACTACTGAGATTTGTTTGAAGAACTTCAAGTGTCTTTTTGGGATGGGGGGGAGAATAAGCTGAGTTGACTTTATAAAACTGAGGTTGCAAATTCCCCCTTGAGAGGAGGCTAAAGCAAACCAAAAGTACTCTGAAGTACATCATTGTTGCCTAAAGAAACCTCAAACATTTGCTTGACTAATTCACTTCAAAAGTATTTCAGTACTCCTTGAGGTTGATTTTTGTCTTCAGATGTATTGTTGTTTTTTCTTTTTTTAAATGTGAATTTTTGCATTCACATGTGATAGAGCCAGGCCATTAGACATGGCATTAAGCTTCTGACCATTCTGAAGCTGGTGAAGCATCAGCATCCACCTGAGATACAGGCTCTCAGGTTGTTAAAACTGTGCTGCTTCTTACTGATCTTAATCATACCACTGTGATAGAAATGCTAGACCTTTTTGTTTTAGCCATTCTAAAAACATGTCCTTGCTTGAAAAACAACAGAAAAAAAGCCTCAGAGAATGAATCCATTTGTAATTATGATCTTCATGTTTCAAAATGCAGACATTGCCCAATATAACGAGTCTAGTCATTGTTTAGTGATCAGGTAACTGTACACTGGTAATCAGAAGCACTGATTTTGCCATGTGACTGTTACCTGTGACAGTTAGTATTGGTAATGAAAACAGAATCCGTACTTCTTGGTGTGCTGAATGGTCACAGTGTTAGTATTTAGATACCATCAGGACCACTTGGACTTAAACCAAGCTACAATTTAGGGAGTTTTTTACTAACATAACCTGCATGCTATTAAAAGCCTTTAATAAAAATTAGGCTCTTATTTTTGTGCTAATACTAATTACTGGTAATGCATGCTTATGTTTATCATTCATTACATGGAACTATACCAATCAGTGGATGACTGAGTCTTGAGCACTTACACATGTAAATTAACTCTTAGTGATGTGCTTTTTATATTTTTTAATTCATGTAAGCGAGCCACAGTGGAAAGCAACACGGGGTCATAAAATTTATTTCTCTTAAATGTTAATGAAATGTCTCCTTTCTCTCCATTACCAGGCACTCCTTACTGCTAATTTGTAGCCTTTGCTTCTGTTCCACCTTGTAAGGTTATGGGAAAAAACATGAGAAATGACAGTGCTTTAGTTACTGTCAGCTAGTTGCATTGGCTGGTAGAATTCTTCCCTTACCAAAGCTCTATTAGTTCCAAAGAACTTAAATGTGCATTCACAGAATGGCCAGGGTTGGAAGGGACCTCAAGGATCATGAATCTCCAACCCCCCTGCCACATGCAGGGCCACCAACCTTCCCACCTAATGTTAGACCAGGCTGCCCAGGGCCCCATCTAATCTGGCCTTCCGGTTCTCAAAATGGCTCTGGCTTTTTGACAGAGCTTAAGGAGTTTGGTTTTCTTTTGCAGTACAGTGAGAACACCAGAATTTAGCATCAAACAACAGTTCTCATTAATAAGAGAATTTTATTCACTGCTTTCTGTCATGCAAGCACTAACATTCCTTCCATTTTGTTTTCTAAAGGTAGTGTGCCTTAGAGTGTTTTCTGAACACAAGTTTGTTAAAAAAAATAATTTATAACATGGATTTATAAAATTTGCATCACAAAGCAAACCTAATAGCCAAGAAATTCATTTACCCCTAAAATGCATATATTGATTTTGTATATGTATTCTTTTTAAAGACAAAATGGAAAATTCCTAAAATCTAATATTTGGAAGAAATAAATTGTAGGTGGAAGCATCAACTTCCTATCAGCTGCATCAGATATATAGCACCACTGTAAATCACTACATGTTCCTAAAGCTTAGTGATGAGAGAGATGCAAATCTGAGAAGTGATCATATGAAACAGTTTGGTTTGGAAAAAGAGAAAAAATCCATTTTAAGGATTCCATAGAAATAAATACAAGAAATCTTTGGGAGAAGGAAATTGATATTTACATACATTTCCTTATGAACTTTATTGCTTCCAGTCTAGCTGTGAGAATCATAGCCTCATTCTTTTTCTGTCTCTAATGTAGAATTACTTTGTTTTGCTTCTCAGATAGGTCTATTAGAATTTGGGAGTGGGGATTCAGAGAAGTACAATACTGATCAGTCTTTTCTGTAGCTTGCATTGCCATTGCAACGTTCGTATCTAAACTAGCAAAAGCATAGCAGTGCATCTATCTGTAATCAGCATGTATAACTGCCAGCAGACCACCACCTTTTTATTTTTCCAGAACTGGGGTCTGTGGTAAGTCAAAATGCAACAAGTGTCTATATATCAGTGTAGGAGAAGGCAGAAGGAACAAGAGCTTAATGATAGCAAAGGTGATTTACTTAATAGGACCGCTAATTTCAGCTGCTGAACACCTGCAAAATATAAACTGCTGCTGTAACAACGTTATGTTTTTTCAATCTGTTCAGACAAATTTATTCCTTTCTTTCATTTGTGTAGAATGGTTGCTGTTTGGCATTCCTTTTATTTCTTGATACTGTAAAGAAGTTAGTTCAGCTAAACTTGGATATTTAAAGAAATTTTACTTTACTGCTTATTGTTTAGGCTTTTTTATTTCAGTATTGCCTGTCCCACCCCTTTTTATTTTTTGTTAGTGTTTTCTGCTTGAAGGTTAGAAGAGGCTGACTGTGCTGGAAGTGACTGCCGTGCCTTTTGATTATTCATGGACAGTAATAGAAGGCACTTAAAAAGAACAATGAAATTGCTTATTTTTGTGATGGGCCATCTGTTGAATTGTTTTTTGCAACAATCACACAATAGTATCTATGTCATATCATTCTATTTTCAACAGCAGCTGATTATGTATAGTTGGCTCCTTGTCTTTATTTCTGAAGTCCCATGACCATTTAAATTCACCTCTGCAAACCTTTGCCTCAAAGGTAATAGAAATGTAAAACAGCCGGTGTGTATTGTCTTTGTTTTCTGGTTTTTCTTTTTCTTCATGTTGTTTCCAATTGATTAGGTCTCTTAAATGTTTAGATCTGTTTTCTGTGTTTCCCACCTGTGGTTTTATAATAGAAGTTAACATGGAATCATTTAGCAATCGGTAAAGATATGGTGGAGTTCTGTAATAAAAAGCGGGCAAGTTTTGAAAGGCTGTGGTACATTCACTGCTTATTAATTATCCCTTTTATTTTTTTCTCACCAAGCAATAATTAGAATCTTTCTCCATGGCTTTCACTAACAAGCATTTTTCCTAGCTATAAAGCCACTTGCAAATCTATTGCGGCAGAAGCTGAAAGCAAGACAAAACAAATGTGTTGTCTTCCGCAGGTCACTGACATTGCTGATGCCATGATTCTGAAGCAGCTTTTTGAAAACTTGTTCCAAAATGGGGTTGTCGTTGTGGCAACATCTAACAGGCCGCCAGAAGGTAAAAACAAACATGCTACTACTGTTAACCAGATACAGTTAATCGCAGTATCTTACCAAAAAAACTTGATATATTGTTTAGTACTAATGAACTCACTGGCCTTCAAAAATCTGATATGCTCCAATTTGTCTCCTGTTTTTTGGTTTTTTTGTGTGTGTGTGCTCTTAAGGAAGAAAGATTTTTCACTTCATCTTACTCCTTTCTTTCCTTGTGCTGAACTTTGTACCTCTTCTTTCCCTTGTCCTTCTGTGGTCTTTGATTTTCTATACTCTATCCAAACCAGTGGAGGGGAGAGTATTTAGGAATGGGGATGGGTGAAATATTGCTTCTGTTTGGAAGTTTCCAGGGTAAGAAAAGATCATACCCAGTAGAAGAGAGGTGAAGGAAGACAGTTTGTCTACTAGTTTGTAGCTAGCAAACTGCAGACTTTCTACACCAGCTCAGGGGAGGAGCATGCCCCTTTTTTAAGATACCATTTTCACAGCCTAGTTTGAGGTCATTCGTTGGGAAGTACTTAGATGGAGAGTTCTTTCCATTTCTAACAGTATTTTTACTGTGTGACTAGATAGATCCTTCTCAAAGCCCTCAAATCTGCATGGGTTTTAATCAAGCAAAAATTGTCTTTTTATTTTTACACCATAGTATAGCATATATAGTGTTTTGTTACAGCATAGCATTAGTAGATAGCATAATGCATGATTTCTATGCAACTTCTTTGACAATTCACAATTCAAATTAATAGCAAATGTTTGCAAAGCATACTAAAAGGTTACAGCATTAACTGAGTACCACTTAATTTTTCTACCCAAATAAATTAGGTAAAAGAGAATCACTGCAATTTTTTTTAATCTTTAAAAAGACAAGAAAACAATCAAATACTGTTACTGAAAGGCAAAATAATTTCCTGTTATTTTCCTTTTTTTTTTTTAGTGTGCAGTATAAGATCAGAACTAATTTAGCTAAGTGAACTACAGATTAACTCAGCACTGGGGCGTCGCTTGCTTGGGATGTCCTCATGTTTGTTGAATCAGTATCACTACTCTCTGAAGTGCAGGAGAAATTCTTATAATTTGGGTATTCCATTTTACATCTTAATTTGTCAATCTGTGACCCTTATTGTCATGTGTTTATTTTAGTACATATTTAGTTAACCTGAATAGCATTCATTTCTACTACCTACTCAGCAGAGCACATCATAGAATCATAGAATAGCTTGGATTGGAAAGCAACTTAAAGATCACTCAGTTCCTGCTGTGGGTAGGGTTGTCACATCAGTAAAGGCTTCTCCAGAAATGAGCAGTATTGCTGTCCAGACACTGATCATTGCTTGCTGTTTGTTGTTTTTGTTTTTTCCCTGTACTGCTCCGTATTTGTAAATGCTTACACTGTGTGTCTGAAATCCTTCCATAGAGAGGAGTGCTGGATTAATGCACTATGTTGTATCAAGGTTTAAGATTGAATTAAGAAATTCTCCTATTGTAAATACAAAAGAAAAAAGTGGCTTTTTCATTACCAGGCAGATGCACTCAGCAGCTGACCATTAGTGATCTGCTTAACCATGTTACAATTCTGTCCAAATGGAGTATGAGGGGAAATACTAAGGTATAGTATGTGAGGAATCGTGGTTTATTTTTACCACCAAAATTACTGTCTTTTTACTAATCCTCACAGAGCAGACATAATAATTGTTTTTTGATTTTGTTAGACAGTTGGATAGTTCATGTAAGCACAGATCTTTATTCCATTGCACAAAAATCATCTTAATATTTTTTGTATTCAGTTGCATTTTGAGCAACTTCGCATAAGGTTGTTTCGTGTTTGTTTTTGCCTTAGAGATGACTGTTCTTGTCCCTTTAGAAAAAGAATGCACCTGGTACAGTTGCTAAAGGTTAAAATTTACTAAACTACACTGAAAAAGAATTATGCTAACTTTTTAAATACAAGTTGCTTATTTTAGTTTAATCTGAGTCTTTCTCTTCTACCCAATAATTTGTATTTAGCAACTATATAGTGACAGCTTTATGACAGTTTATTTTGAGCATTACAAATCATTTTTGTATCCTTTTTTTTAATAGATGTCTTCTGCTAAAATGAGTTACCTCATTAGACATGTCTCATCTTTTACTCTGTGCCTTTTCCAGACTTCCTAAGGATGTTCCTTTCTTACTTGAAAATGTAATGAATTTTCATACAGTAAGAGAACAGAAATCAATTTCAGCTTTCCTTTTTCCACTTTTGTTCCTTATCGCTCTAGCAACACAGTTTTATTTGCAAGTCTAAAAGACAAGCTCACATTGTTATTAAGACTAAGTAGCAAAACTGGTACTGATTTCCTTTCTTTCAGATCTCTATAAAAACGGTCTTCAGAGAGCTAATTTTGTACCATTCATTGCTGTGCTGAAGGTAAGGAGAATCACTTTATAAATGCTTTTCAATTTTGCCTGCTGTATTAATCAATTTGATTTGGACAGGATTGCTTTGATACTACTTGGGCTGCTCTGAAAGAAGTGCCTCCTACTTATTACCATGGAAACTACAACAGATACAAAGAGCACGATAGCACTATTTGATGGAGCAAATTCTCAACTACAAAATGCTATTTTTCAACACAGTTGCCATTGTTAGCTATGCGTTTTTGCCACCAATGAACAAGAGCCTGCATGCTGCACTTGTAAAAGTCTGCACCAGTGGGGATGACCCTCTGTTTCACAGCTGCTGTGATAGCATTGTTGCTAGGAAAATGTTGCCCACACAGTCCATCTGTCATTATCCTGAACAAATGGAAGTCAGAAGGCACCAAGTCAGGGCTATACGGTGGGTGCGGTAGGACAGTCCAGCCAAGATTGACAATGTTCTCCTTGGTCTTCAGTGTGGTACAGGGCCTCGTATTATCATGTTACAAGAGAAAGTTCATCCTCTCTGGTCTGACTCCGGAAGTTCAAGCCTTCAGCTTAGTTTAGCACTGTGACATAGTGGTCAAAGCTGATGGTTTGATCAGGTTTCAGGAAATCCCAGAGAGTAATCCTTTTCCTATCTCAACAGACATTACACTTCACTGTACCCACTGAGAGCTGCATCTTGAACTTTGATAGAGAATTCATATGTCACCTCTCCATGGACTGCTGTTTTCACTCTGGCTTGTAATGATGGCACCATGTCTTGTCACTTTTCATAATATACTCCAGGAAGCTGTCACCTTCAGCCTCGTATTGGTTCAAGTAGTTCCTGACAAGCTTGCATACAGTGTTCTTTTGGTTCCTGTGTGAGCATTTGTGGGACCCACCTGGCACAAACTTTGCAGTATTCCAAAGCTGCAACCATCATTTCCAATGCACTGATGCCAGTATTCATTCTGTACACAGTTCCCTGGTTGTAATCTGCTGATTTGCATGGATGAGCTGATCAAGATGCTCTTCATTTTGTGGTGTGACAGCTGTGCACAGCTGTCTGGAGTGTGACTTGTATTTCACATCATTGTTGCCACTGCTGAAATGCATCACCTGCCACCTCGTTGTGCTCACATCTACTGTTTGGTCTCCATTAACATTCAGCAACTATTAATGAATGTCAATGGGCGCCATCTTTTCTGCTCAGAGGAATTCAGTCTGTACTTCCATGTCAGACACGGTTCTGTCAGACTGTCCCTCTGCTGCCATCTCTCACATGGCAACAATGTGTAATTGGTGGGAACATTCAACCTCTGCTGCTGTATCCTCAACATCTGCCTCTGACATCATGGGTCAACATAATGAAATAGGAGGCACTACTTTTGGAGCAGCCCCTGTAGTTTCCAGATAGGATGTATATGCTTGAATCAAAAATAATTGAAAGTAAGGCAAAGAGGAACTTTTCCTCTCTAGAACAGACATAGTTCTCAAACAGGACATTTAGCATGAGAAAAAGTTTGCCTTTTTGGCTGAAGCAGCAGAATTTGTTTGGATGGGACTTTCTCACTGTTGTGTGACACAGTAATTTCTGTAACGGTGATACAGTATTATACATGTGGACATTTTACATTTATTGTACCAAAAAAACTCTATATTCCTTTGGTTTAAATAAATTAGTATTGTGCATGTACCTTTGAATTACCTTGTTTGTGGATCTCTACATTTTTTTTTTCCCCTTGTGTGGAAGTGGACTTCTGAGTCTGTATTTGCAAGGCTTTGTGTGATGCCCAACAAGTAGAAGTTCCAAAGCATGCTCCCTGGAGTGTGACGTGTGAAGTGCTTCATTTAAGTGAAAAAATGGAGCATGCTTCTTAAACGTGAATAATACAATCGTTCGCTTTGCTTTTAAAAGAATATATGCTGAATTCACATTTTAAGTTCTGGACGAGTTGCAAATCTTTCTAATTCCCAAACTGTGACTGTATTTATTTATATATTTATTATATATTATGTGTTTAATACTGATGTTATTACACGCATTGAGGGCTAGTCTGCAGCTGGTGGGGTTAGCATACAGCCCCTGTATTTGGGTCTGGCTGGACTGACATGACATGCAAGGTGCAAATAACAGCACTTCCTTTCTTACAGTAGCGTTGCCAAGCGTAAACACATAAATAAGGTGAACTATATCAATATCTAAGAAGAAAGGGAAGGTAGAAATTGAGGTCAGGTTTGGATTAATAAGGAATTTGGAATTGCAGAATAGGCAGATTGGTTGGATATTTCTGCTAAGGTGGTCAGCAGTGAGGTAGTTAAGTGCTTTGGACTTTCAGTGGGGCATGCTGGAATCATGAGATTACGTAATTGCCTAACCACCTTTGAAAATCCTATCTGATGTAGATATTTGAACAATTACCATGTTCTCAAGTTAATATGCCGTTGACACAGGCAACCCTATATATCTCAGAATGGCTGTGTATAAAGTCAGGGAGGTTACCACTGAAAGTGGTTCTTAACAGGATGGCTTTAAAAAAGTAAAAAATGTAAAAACAAGTGAACAACTATAACCACTTCAGATTCTTGGAAAGGGCTTATTTTGTAGCTAATAGATGCATGATAGGTTGTAATCGTAGAACATTTTCAAGAAAAGTAATAATTTTACATACGTTTGCTTTTCTAAATGCAGCATCATTCTCAGCATCTATGACAAATCTTCCTTTCCCTGCTGTTAACCTGTCTTTTCTATGTATTTTTCCTGGTTAGCTCTTAGTTTTCTACCTTGATGAATGTAAAGCTCTTTTATTTCACTTATGATAGACTTAATGAATATCTGTCGTGCATGCTTATCTGTAGTTTGCGTTTACTTTCCTTTTGGCTAGCAGAAGTAAAAAAGCCGAATGTCGTTTACACGTACAGAATGTCTCGTTAGGACTGGGAAAATAAATGTTTCAAAAGGACCTTGTGGATACGGTGCTGACAGAAATCCTATTGATTGGTGCACTGGTTTAGAACTGCCATTGAGGATGAAGTAATGTGAAAAGAAATAAGTAGCACAACATAAACGAGAGATGCGCAGACATTACCATAGTAATGAGGGAAGGGAGAAATGAAGTTTGAATATTCTACTCAGAAGGACGTTTCTAAAATTCTGGATTGCTTGTTCCCCCCCCCCCCCATGTCTTTGCGTTTTAATACAACAACTCTAAATATACCTGCCTTTATTATAAGCGTTCAGTAAGCGTTACCAAAATAGTATGATTCTTTCCCAAAACATAATGCTTGAAGAGCGGATCAGATGAAGCTTATCAACAAATGTTTCTCTGACCTTAGTTGGAAAGTGGAAGGGTGATGACAAGTCATTAAAAACAATAATAATTAATAAAATATCCAAGTCTACATTTTGAATTCAGCACATGAGAAGCAGGCATTAGAAACCTCATGAATTGAATGTATTTAGAAGTAAGATTTTAACCGGTGACCATTACATTACAAAGGCACAGATATAAAGAAACCCATCTTCTGGTTGTGGTGGCCTGAGAAGTGCAGATTTAGGCCTCCTCCAAGGGCATACAATCTACATCATGTACCCCTGTATCTTTTCTCACTACAGTGGTGTTACTGCATGAAGGAGCTTCCTCAGCTGTTCAGAATTCCGTGTGTGTCTTTAGGAAGTGGAAAGATGATATTTTTTAGGATTCTGAATTAAAATATAATGAGAAAATACTAGATTGCGTACTGGCAAATCTTTGATTTACTACCTTCTGTACCTTCAGCTCATTCCAAGCCAAACGTGTCTGTGTTATTTTTATTGTAATCTACCCTGTTTCCTGGAAGTGGCTTTGATAACTTGGACTAATTTCTGTCTTTTCTTTGGATTCAGAGCATCCTGCCCTGCCTTTGCTTGGGATTTGGCAATGTTTTTTCTTTCTTTCCTGTCTTTTGTGACCATAAATCTTAAGATAAAAACTTAGCACTGGAAGTAATTCAACATACGAGTCTTAAATTCCTTCAAATCGTCTTAGGAAGTTAGGATGAATGGAAGATATCAACAGTGTTTCTGTGAAGAGAAATTTCACTTGAAATGGTAGAGACTTCAGGGTCTTTCTGTTCTACAAAAGTGGAGTGAGTAGCTCCTAGATACCCTGATAACTGTAGCAAAACTCTTTTTCCCTGTCTTCATATGATAGTGAAATAGTTTCCATCTTAAATCTAGGATTTGTTTATTTTCATCTTTGATTTTTTTTGTTTGGATTTCATTTTATTCAGATTACATAGTTCTAGTATCTGTATTTGGGTTCCTGTTTCTCGCAAATACAATTGTAAGCCGATTTCTGTGTGATAAACACAAAGGAGAAACAGTGGTTTATGGAAAATGTGTCTTGCAGAATTTCTTCACATCGCTTTTCTAGAATTCACATTGCTTTTCTAGAAGGTAGACTACTGGGGGCACGTAATTGCTGCATGCCTACTGTGGGACTTGCAATCGGTGACATTTTTTTTTAGGCCCACGTGAAAGGTGCGGGTCCTATAGCCTGCATCTGTAGTTCAACACATGGTTCCCTCTACAATCTGCTTTTATCCCATTATCCCAGTGTCTTGATCCTTTAAAATCTTATATAGTTTGGGATCTGAATTTTCACTGATTATTTCATGCTGTAACTTAGAGTCTTCTTAAATAGAAGTAGTTTTCTTAAATAGGGAAATACACTCAGTTGATTGGTTTGTTGTGGCTGAAATTCTATGGGATGGAATATTCTTTAAAGAAAGGCTAACATTCTGCAGCAGATAGGAGTGCTTCTCCAGCCGATGCAATTTTATTAAAAATACAGCTTTTCAGAGATAAGTATTAGGAAGGAAAAATCTTTTAATTCTATAATTGCAATTAGATTCAGTCCCTTCTGATTGAGCTTTTAATCTTGCGGCATCTCTTACTGAGAATTTTGAAGTGCATGGAACTCCTTAGTGATTTTTTATAAAGGCAGTTCTTGACAAGAAAACCTTGTGTACTGGTTACTTTGATCAAGTGCTTGGAGCAGAAATGCTTCCTAAATTATTAGTTTAAAGTAATAATGAAAATGTGAAAACTTTCTCAACGTTTTAACGTTAGTTTACAAATAAAGCCATGCATCCTTAACAACGTGATGTAAGATCAGAAGTGAGGCTTTTCAGAAAATAAAATTTAATTTACTGGTTTGACAGTAATTTGGCAATTTTAATTTTTATAGACATTTAATGAAGATATTTACATCAATCATTCACTGCTCTGGAATCCTAATTCTAATTCAGTGGCTTCTTCAGGCAGACACTTTTCCTCAAATAGTTAGCTGTATATCAACTAAAATTTTAAACTAGTTCTTGTATTTGCAAAGATTTTATGGAGCTGTAGTACAAAGTTTTAAAATGTCAAGCCAAGTCAAAATATTGAATACGTACCTTCAGCATATTATCAGGTTTTCTTTCCAGAATAGAACTAAAACTGCACGAAGTCCCAACTCAAAGTCAGGAGGTTTTAGGGGCTTTGATTGCCTGAGTATACCTTTTAAAAAGTAGATATTTAAAATAATAGTAACAATAAAAGCAAGCTGACTTTGGTTACCTGTACTGCTTGAACTAAGGGTAAGGAAGCAACCAGAAGTCTGGTTTTAGTAGGACAGGAAATTACTGTAAGCTTCCTATGGTGAATTTTATTTCATTATTTCTTTCCAACTGTTTGGTTAAAATGACTGTTAACAGCAAGCCTGGTAAACACCTTTCACATAGAAAGCAGCGTCTGTGTGTGCTGTGTTGTGTTTATTATTTGTCTCAGATTGGGTTGGTGATTATTTATGGACATTTTTATCTGCTCTGGTGAGTTTTAGTTAAAATGTACTCTCTTGTCCAAAGCAACGAATGGAGGGATGGAAAACTGTTTTCACTTTTCAATAACTTATGTGAAATAGGTGAAAATATTTAAAACATTTTGAGCTGTCCCTTAGGAAATTGGTGAGTTAGCTTTGTACAAAGGCATTTGGTAGATATAAAATTTCTTTGATTGTGCATTCAGCTTTTGTCCAACCACCTGTGCTGGAAATACAGGGATTTGTTGAGTGGCGGATCTGCTCTCTTAAAAAAAAAAAAAAAAAAGTCATCTCATTGATGAAATTGATTTGTCAGTTTGTTCCATTCTAATGGTGTGATAGCCCAGCAGCTTTCAGTATGTTGAATAGTTAAAACCTGCTTTTGAGGTCAGTGTCAGCCACTCTGACCCCTGTGAACTGTCACCTGAGTCAGGATTGCTGGGATTAATCCTTTGATATTGTGATGGCTTCGCCTATCAATTGACTTTTTCATTACTGAAGATGTTAGGCCTTTTGTTTCCCTTCTTAGTATGTAACCAAGCAAACTCCTAAGTAGAAGGAGCATTTGTTCTTGTTCTCTCTCTCTTTGCGAGTAATAGAAGCATTCATCTTTTGTGAAGTGTACCTAATTAAACATGTAAAAATAGAAAATATAGCGTGATTGCAAGTATTTCTGTGCTGAACACCAGTGTCATTTATGGGTAATTTGTGTGACAAATTCATGAGACTGAACTGAAAAAATGTTGTATTTAGAAAGCAAGGTGTCGAATTAGAGGTTATCAGCCCTTTCTGCATACAGCCTTCAAAGTCTGTTTTAAATTTAAACTCAAGGGTTACTTGAATTCTGTAGCTTAAAGCACTACTGCTTATTATAAAGTACCTATTGCCTTAGCTTGTTCTCCCATTACCAAGCAGCTGTTTGTTTACTTTCCATGACTGTCTTATACACACACGCCTGGGCTTGCTCCTAGACGGCTTATTTAGACACAGACCAAAACTTTATCTGAGGATAAAACATTTCCTATTGTAGTTCCATGCGGGGCACTTCTCCTTATTTCCTTGATTTGTTATTTCCCGAATTCTTGCTTGGTTTGTTTGTTCTTTGAATAAAATGAGTAAACCGAAGCATATCGTAGATATGGAATCACTGATTCCTGCTGTATCAGGGTAAATTAGTCTAATTACACGTGGCAGTTTTATTTGCTTGTGATGTAATGTGAAATGAGGTCCTGCCTCCCCCTCAAAAGCCCGAGCCAATTAATAAAGCTTTTAAGCTCTTTGTCACAGGCCACCGTGGAGGTCTGCAGAGAAGAACTTTAATCCAATAAACATTTCATTTAGATCATGAAAAGAAAGCATGAGGAGAAGCTCCTACAAGAGGGTGTTACCAGCGATTCTAGCCACGAAGAGATGTGAGGAATTTGCCAAATTAACCGAGAGGCCTTCATATTTAACACATAAATGTGTCAAAACTAATAATAGAATAATTTAATTCGAGTCGAACCTTATATTGTTAAAATTCTAAGAAGCCACAACTGTTTTCTTCAAAGACTTTACTGTTGAGCGGGATGGACAGGGCAAGGGGAGGTTGTGAGAAACCCAGATAGCAAATAACACTGGCCGAAGCTGGTGGAAAAAAAAAAAAAAAGGAATAGATAATTAGGTGTAATTAGCGTGTATGAATTGTTGTCTCCCTGCCCTCGGCTTGAATAAATTTCGGAGAAAAAAAACCCTAGTGGTGAAAATGCTTTGATGTAAGAAGAGTCATTGTGGTTTGGCAGCATAAAGGCAGTGTTTTATACTTCTCGCATAATGGTCGTGATACAGAAAGAGTGAATGGACTCTGCACCCCCCAGTCTGCTTTACAGCAAGGACTTTTGGATTCTCTTGAAACAAAATGCATCAGAAGTTTTCAGTTGTTGGTAATGAGGTAGTGGACCTCATCAGAGCTAAGCGTAAGCCATCTTTAGCCTTTGTTTAGATCTTAATCGCATTTTTTTTTCTTATTCTGAGAAATCCAGTTTCGCAAATCAATACTTTTTTTTTTTTCCCCCTGCCTGCCAACAGCTCTGGCAGGAGCAAAGGCTAATACTGGGAAAAGAAATACGAATCAAACGTTAAAAAAAAAAAAAAACAGCAAAAAAAAGAAATGGAGACAAATAACTTCGGGGCGTCATTCAAGTGAAATACATGTAGTAGGGGTGAATTTGACCCTTAGCTCATGAATCATTGTGCTAGAAATTCGGAGTGAACTCTTGGCAATTTGCTTTTCACAGAACAGCACGGCTCGTTTATTAAGAGATTGAAAGTTACAGTCATTGTGGCTCTTTAGCAAAACTGCATCTTATACAATCTTTGTGATTTTTTTTAATTTACATTTAGTCTTCAAGGGCACTTTTCTTTTTTCCTAAGCAATGTGAAATGAGGAAAGCTGTTCAGTGTGATACTGTGCTGGAAGTTTGCTGTTTGCCATTATTCTGTTCCTTGCCTGGAAAAAGGAGAGACTACTTGTCTCCTACTCAGAACTGCCACATCTGTACCGCCTGAATTCTTTCACTTTTGTCTGAATATCTGAAATACTATTCACGTAACAGTGCATTTTAAGAGCCTCTGTCTTTATTCATGCACCATTATTTTACAAGTTAATTGTCTATTTTTCCTCTTCTTAGGGGGTAGCTGATTTATAGATAGATCTTAAAATAAGTTATTGAAAAGTCCTACAATGGATCTTATGTTCCTTGCGGTAGCAAGAATAGTGGGCTTTCTTAGTTGTTAAAAGTTTTGAGGGCTGTAATGTAAACTTGCACAACTTCCACTGAATTCATTTTAACTCTAAATATTATCTATGCTGAACTCTTCAGTTTAATGTGTTCTTGTCACAGTATAAGACAAAGATTCATTTAAGAAATTGTGTTAGTCAGTATTTGACTTCCCAGATCTTTGTGCTTTAAGTCCATTTAAAAACAGTTCACAAATAAAATGTTCTAAAATCATCCAAAGTATTAGTTTTGTTGACATTGTGCAGTATACTTAGTCACATTTTGGAATTGTTCATCTTTTCTTTTTCAACGCTTAAAATTGAAACAAATACCGCTATACCGCTATTGCAGCAATTCCCTGTATTTCCTTATTGCAGGTAATGAAGAACATGGGGAAAAAGGACTAAGAAATCAGTTTAACTCCTTACAGCATTGCACTATTTTTATAGATCAGGTAGGCTTTTGTACTTGAAGTTGATTTGATCTGTGAAAGGCAACACCTGAATATCATGCTAAGTAATTATGTCTGATTGTAGGATTAATTTTTTTTTCTAGGTATAGGTCACAGCAAATTCAGTTAGGGTAGAGTATGTACAAAGCTAAGAAGTATGCAGATTTTCTGTTGTAAGATTGTGTAAAAATTATTTACAGTTAATACTTGCATAAAGGTTAGAAAGGTTGATGAAGTGATATTTAGTTTTGCTTTACTATTCACTGCATGTCAGAATGTAATTATGACTGATTCATGAAACTGTCTTAGCAATGAACCATCTTTATTAAAATGCTGATCAAGACAAGAGCTGACAGTAATAAAGAATAGAACATTTTAGTGTTGTTGCTTTTGAATGATTGCTAATTACCCCAGAGGTCACATATAGTGCTTATGAGGATTCATTGACATTTTCTTTAAAGTCTACTGTTTCAGCAACATGTGAACAGGAAGACCAAAAACTGTGTGCATACCCAACAGTGCTTGGACCAAGTTTTTATCCATCACAAAATACTTGATAATTCTTTCTGCTTCCCTCTCCCTACAAGTACATCTATAGTCTCATGAATCTGTGTAGGAGAAAGTTAGGCATGTTACAAATTCTGTTTTTAACAGGGCCAATTTTAAGCATGAATAAAGTGAGCAGCTCTTTGAAGGTCCTGCATCCGTGCCATGCTTGCCTGCAACTGTCAGGGTGGTTTCCTAATGGAGCTGAGGAACCACAGCACGTATTTTTCATGCTTCTCTTAGCACAAGTCCCAGTCAGACCAGTTTCATGTTCTGAAGCATGCTGGTGATTGGTGCTTGCTGATAAATTGGAGACTAGGCTAAAGGTAAAGCCTGCAGTATGCTTTGCAGGTTAGAAAACACGTTTTTAATGGCACACTGCAACTGACTTGAGAGGTTTCTTGTTCTACCAGAGTTGTGAAACACTTGGGAAAACACCTACTGTAATGATATCCTTTGGATGAAGAAACCTTTTCTTGAAATCACTTAGGAAAAAAAAATAAGATCAAATAAATAAATTTCTAGTGGATAACTTGAGGCTAAGTGAGTCATTCCGGTGAGCTTCGTTTACCCGAGGAACTCTTTCTCTGTTGCAGGCCAAGGCTCTTGTGGTGTATGTATGCATTGTGTGTTCTGGGAGAATGTTTCTCTCCTTGGATGGATGTACGTGTATGAGGAGAAACATTGCCAATGAACAGTCTCGTTTTCTGATTTGATAGATGGAAGAAATATCAGAATGGTTAGAAGTTACACTTCTCACTTAGCTGTGACCTGAGTGTGACAGGCTGAGGAAGCTCATCAGGTGTGGAAATTAGGGTAATCATCATCCCAAGATGAATCACTTCTGTCTCTGTCACTTTATACCTTCTCTGGGGTTCTCAGATAGTATTTGTCTGTTCTCGTAGGCCAGCAGGACATAATGTATGCTTTAGTGTTTTTTTTTTTTTTAATGCCAATAAAGTTTGGAGCAGAGAATGATAATTGAGTTGACCTACGGCGGTCTTGGATAAAATTAAAGAATAGTTGCTCATCAGCATTATCAAGGGTCATGAGCTGATCACAGTATTTGAGTTAACAGGAACATGTTTTACTTAGTACAGTGTCCTTCATGGGCTCCAAGGCCTTTGGCATTTCATGTATCTTATTGTGATACATGGAAACAAACATGGTGAGAAATTGCAGGTTATCCAACTCGCTTGGACCATCTTGAAATTTTCTAAAACTTTTGTTCCTCTACTTAAGAAACCACCACATCATGTATTTTAAGTAGTTCAAGCATTTTAATAGCTACCATTCAGGAATGCAGCAGCAGAGGAATATCAGAGGAGCTTACAAGGAGAAAAATATTCTAAGTCTATGGTTAATAACTTTCTACCTAGAGTCTTATTTTAACTATTCTATCTGAAGACTGTCATTTTAGGTGTTCTGACTTGAACTCAGCCTTTGTTTCTTTTCCTTCTGGAAGTTTTTCTACCACTTCACTGGAAACGAGTGCATGATCAAGCTGTATTTTGACTTACTGATTGCTTTTTCAATATTGTAATTGTATTTGTTCTTTGTATACATAAATACACAAATGACTTCAAAATAAATTGTATGACTAATTAATTTTGTGCATTTAATTTGAATAGGGTAAGTCAGACTAGAAATGTCTCAGTAGAATAGAAAATCTCTCAGAAACTGAAAGTGGTTCTACAGGAAAAGACCAGGTGAGCTGTAGCTTCGATTTTACACGTTTTCATCAAAAGGGAAGTAGAAATGTAGCCCAAGCAAGTGAAATTTGTAATTGTAAATCTCCATCTTAAAAAAAAAAATATATATATATATATACACATATATATAAAACTATGTAAACTAATAGTTACAAGTGCAGCTTTGACAATTAAGTACTAACAGTCTGAAGTCACTGGTTAGTTCTTTGACTGTTGATTAGAATTCCATGGTGGTGATTAGTGACTGTGAGAATGCAATCACATCTGCAGGATTTAATCAGTTCGGTTGTGGAGAAGTTAGTCTGAAGACGGAGGGAGAAACTAGAACTTCTGTATGTAATTCTGTTAGGTTTTTGGGTGTTTTTTTCTATGCTATAGAAAAAAATAAGGGTTAAAAGTAGAGGTGTGCCATTCTTTTTTTTTTTTTTTTTAATTAAGAGTTTGTGGAATTTGTGAATGATAATACTGTTGTTTTTTTTTCTGGTTCTGTAATGAGAGGGATATAGCCTGCAGAAGTGAGAAAATGCATTGTGGCACTCAATGTGTGTGACTTCTGTGGCATTTGGCATTTAATTCCGTATTATGCAACCACGGATCTATTTTTTTTATTTTCGTAATTCTAATATTTTACATTTTTAGCCTGGAAATGCATGTTTTAGTTTCTTTTATTTTCTTCTCTTACGCGTTTAGATTGCGTGCTGTCTTTTTTTTTAACCATTTAAAGCATTTACAAATATGAACGTTTTGCCCCATGTGCTCCTGTGAAGCAGATAAGTGAATGTTTACATGTATAAACACAAAGAGCCTGGGTGGCTACCGTTGCCTACAAAGGAAACCCCAAAAGGAAAATCCTTCAGATCTCTGCTCTGTGCGTAGCTTCCTTGTGACCTTTTTGACTCTGGCTTTGAATGAAGGTGACCAAGTGCTGAACCCCCCTCCCCTTTAGAACAATCTCCACCAACATGGATGAGAAATGCTGTTGTTACTGCCTGTTGGTGCGAGCAGTCCTCCCACAGCAGCCCTGAGTTCACTGATGCTGCTGTCGGACCCTTTCTCTCCTCAGTGTGGAGTCTGAGCTGAGTTTGTGGAAATTGCAGTGCCCACATCAGTGCTTGGTTGTGAGATGTTTTGTCGGCAGCCGCTTCTTCCACCACGTCATTTAATGATTGCTTGTGTTATTCATGCTTCTGTTTTGCTTTTGTTATTATTGTTGTTATTTTCCAGTAGTACCTACAGATCTGTGCTGTACATTCACATAAGGAGAAAGCTGTTCCTGCCTTCCAAGCTTACAGTATAACAACAGCAGTTGTGCTGGAAAGGAATGCTTTCTGGAAACACGTTGCTCTACAGATCATAATATTTTCTTTTAATGGCAGGGGCCATCTATTTTATATATATTTATACAATGTCTAACACTAATTGGGAGTGTGCTTTAAAATGTCGCAGTAAAAATAATTATTGGCAAAAAGTTGCAGATTCTTATTCACATGAACCCACAGAAGGGTCAGGAAAATTTCGTGGCTGTTCTTGTTTAGAACATGGGTCTGTGTCCAGTGGTTGCAGTACACTGCTGAACAGAGCAAAAAAATTTACGATGATCCGAAGAGAAAGACAGTAAAACCCTGAATGTTTTCCATCTTTCAAAATTGCCAGTTAGCTGTCCCCTGTGTTTATATCATGTGTTACAGAAAACTGCTGTGTATCAGAATTGTGTTTTTCCATATTGTGTATGTTTTGTTAAGTTGACCTTGGCTTCCTAAGGAAGCAAAAAATCAATAGGACTGTAAGGATTGTATTTGATATATCTCTGAACTGGATGTTGCTCTTTTCTGGATGAGAGGCACTATAGTCCATGATATCTATATTTTCCAAGTAAGCTATGTAATGTTACAAGACTTTGGGTTCTAATGTGGTGTGATGCGTGTCTGTGATTATACACTATAAGGTTTATAGGAAAAAGTAATATCTTTCCCTCAGGCAACTGTTCATAGCTGTAAAAGGGCCCCAAACCATAAATTAGCTTTTTGTAAACAAGTTCTTCTTCACTGGTGTTGTTAACGATAGTGATTTATCCTGAATATTGATACCACTAATTATTTTGAAGAATGAGAAAAGGGAGGGAAGTTGGAAGCAATGCAGCCGCTTCATATCTATGTCAATAATATTTACATCTCCAGTTCTTATCTCCAAAACTCGTTCACTATAATGTAATATCATGAGTCAGAACAGATTGTGATTGTGTTTAAGGAGCACAAAGTTTGGAAGCAGAATGCAAACAGGCTGAAGTGTTTCATCCCCAAGTGCTGATACGTATTTCTGCACGCCTCGCTAACCTGTGTCGTTTTCCCCACTGTTGGTCTGTATTGGAGCACGCACAGTGCCTTTCTGCTGCTTTTCACAGCAGTCATTAGCAGCCTAGCTGCTAGCACTGCTGTAAATATCAGCACGATGAATTTACACCAGCTACAGTGTTTCAGGTGCATTTTTTTTCTTTCAGTAATAGAAAAAAACATGCCAGGCTCCTAAGCATGTCTAGTTCTGTGTTTGCTGTTCTCTCTGTCTTGCAGCACAGCACCCTGCAAGAGTGGCATGGTTTGGCATCCTGTCTTGAAGGCCAAAGAGATGAGGCTGAATTCATGCTAAATTTGTCGTCTGTTGTTTTCAGGGGGGAAAAAGGAAAAAAAAAAAAAAAAAAGGTGCTAAACAGTATTGCTAAATATCAGAGTATCTAAAATCTAAATAAACTCCAACATCTGCACATCCTCCATCCTGATAGCAGGATTTTATTCCTGCTAACGTGAAGAAGATAGTACTTGAGCTAATCTACTACTTTGAAAAAATACAGCTGTAGGCAGAAAGATGCCCAGCGTCGCTGCTTATCAAGGAACAGCCAAGTGCACAGCTTTGCACTGAGACTTCAGCAACCTCCCTTCCAGCCCTGCCTGCCTGATGCTGAAGAAAACACACACATCCTCCTTTCCTTCTGCATGTTATCACGCCTCTGTAACTTTTTTCTTCTGCTCCATTACTCTTTTCCTTTGTAAGCTTTCACCAAGAGAAAGGGAATAGATTGTAATAATATTGTAGCACCAATGCTATTGTGTTTGCAGTAGCCTTAGCCCGGCATAATGATTTGATTAGCATGGCTTTCTCACTTACCGCAATTAAAAATACATGCGTTTCCCCGGGATTCTGTGCTCTCAGAATCATTTCTTCATCGTCTTTCTTTCACTGTATATCTCTACAGAGAAGCTGGAGGTTTAAAATAATTACAGAAGCTTCAGTAATTATCAGGGGCAAAAATGAGTGCCGTGAGTCGTCGCAGTCACTCTGGCAGATATTTGTATTTGCTAAGTCCCGTGCAACATGTTTTTTTCCATTGTCCCTTAAATCACTGAGGATAGTAATTCAGATATTTAAGGATGTTTTTTTTCTGTAACGTAGTTGCTGTAAGTGAGATTTGACATTTCCAGTTTTTATATCTGAAAAAGTTTGATAGAGAATATGAAATGCTATGTGAGAACATTAAAGAGAAACTGGTAGTTCATAGTGCACTGACACTGCAGGATCATTTAGTGGATTCCACCAACCCAAAGAACTCTAATAGGGCTGAGTTACCTACAAAAATAAATTAGATTGGTTTAATTAAATTGCTGATAGAGTTATATTTTCTAAAATACTAAAACTTTCCCTCCTTTTCTTTTACAGCTTCTTTTGCTTGGGGTTGGGTAACGGTTAGCAGTGGTGTATGCTGGCAGCAATACTGATAGATAAACAGAGATATTCCCTTTGCTAGAGGCTGTAAAATCTTAATCCCACTGGGGTTAGAGAAAACATTGCTCTCAACCTTAAGGTCATGTGTAAATAACAGTAGTAATAATAATAAAGAACTATTTAATACAGCAGGTATGAATGCTCAGGGACATCTATATCATACTCAGAAGCTTAATTTTTTTTTTCTTTTAAAATTCCTTGTCTGAGTGGATGGTACATTGTCAGAAAAGGTTTGGTTTTGTAGCTTCATTCGCTCCCCTTTATGCTTCAGTGCATTTTGTAGCAGGACTTTGTACGGCTTACGTATATGATGTTTGACTTGCAGCACTGTTAATCTTAGTAGAGGGAAGAAAACCAACTATTTTTAGCAGGGTGAGTAGTAGTTTTAGACATCTCTGTTGCTAGAAGTTGGTTGTGATCTGTTAAAATCACATTTCCTATTTTTAAACTTATATTCTTGAATGTCAAAACAATTATTTCTAATCCCTACCACCACCAAACAAAACCTTATCACAGTTATTAAGTAATACCCACTTTGTTTATTGCTCTTCCAATCTGTGTAAATTTTCTAACTGATATGTTTTTGAGAACAGTCATTTTTTTTTTGTTTTGAATGTGTGTATAATTTTCAGCTTATTTTTTCCTTCAGTAGTGACTTCAATTTTATGTCTTAAATCCGGGTTGTAGGTGATACTTTGCTGATAGTTTGCCACAGCAATGTGCCTTCTATCTAATACAGGCAGTAATAACTAAAGCTTTGGCTTGAGGAAAGCTTCTTTCTTTTTTCCCTCTCTGTAGAAATACTGCAGCACAGTCCAGCTTGATTCTGGAATAGACTACAGGAAACGAGTGCTTCCTGCTGCTGGAAAACTGTACTACCTGTAAGTTGATCTACAGTACGGTATTTGCCCTCTTTTTCCTTATTAGCCAATAATTTCCTAGTGAATGGGAGATGAAAAATGTGTAGTAGAATTAGCAGGGTGTGACTTTTCCTTTCTTTGCTTTCTGGTCCATTTTGTTCAGCAAACCGCCTTCCATTATGCCTCGATATTAACTTCATTAAACTACATTTTCAGTACCCACACTAGCATCGTTTATAATGTGTGACTGAATAAAAACTAATTAGATTTTTTGGGGAGGTGTGGTGTTTGGAGAACTGAAGTGACAGATGGTTAGAAAGTAATGAATATCCTCTTGTAAGAGATTGCACAATTCTCTTATAATAGAAGAACATCCTTATTGTATTTAAGTAATTAAGTATTTGCAGAAATCTAATGACAAGGATTCATTTAATGTTGGGTGTTTCCAATGACAAGGATTCATCTTGTGTTGGGAGTTTCCAGTGCTGTGGATTGGAAAAAAAAACCAGCAAACTCATATTTTGACATTTTCTGTTTATTGTGACAAAATTTCTTCAGCACTTCATTCTGTGTTTGCAAATAAATGTCTTTAAAGATCACATTCACAGTTGCAGCATTATCTGCCTACTAGAAATGTCCTTTCTTTTTTTAAAAATACTTGGAAACCTTTACACTGCAGGCATTTTTGTCTCTTATTTGCTCTTAAGTTACAGTATTATTCAATTGGTGACAACATGAGTAAGGCAGATAGTAGCTTAAAATAAGATTTTTAACCATGGTATCTTTCAACCCAGCATGTAATATTGATTTAAAATTATGTTTGCCTTAAGAGTGCAGTATTTCCACCTCTGTCATGAATATTTGAAATCAAGCATGCCCCCATTGCTTCACTATAAAATTAGAAGTTTTACTTTTTTGTCTGAAAGAAGATAAGCGGAATTGCAGCAGGTAAGTTGTTTCTGGAAAATGTTCATGAAATGACAGATTTCTTCCTCCTCTTTGTTCCAAACCTATGTTTGAATGTTTTCCTTCATTGCTTCCTTCATTTGAAGATAGTTAGGGCCTGGCCCCACTGTTACTTGCTCACATGTATGAAAGGAACATACTCAGCTAATTCTGGAAGGAAATTACAACATCCTATGTATGGAAAATGCAGCTTAAATTGAGGTTCTGCATCTGCAAACAAGCTCAAGAAAAAGTCTCTTGTTCTGTATTCTTGTATGGCTCCATTTTTTTAAAGAACTTTTTTTTAAGTTTCATGTTGTCTTCTTGGAGGTACTGCTGGAAGTAGCCACTGTTATCTCAGAGTTGGTCCCTGTGGCTCTTACTCTGGTCCCTACACAGCTGTCCTTGCTTCAGGCTGTGCTCAGTGTGCCTGGTGCACTCTGTGACCTTCTGTTCGATAGCTGTGGGGAGCCCTTACCATGTTCTTTTCTTCACTGTCCATACTCTAAGAAAATGAAGACTACACATGTGGTTTCCCATAGGTAACAGGCTAAGTGGCATCACTTCTCAGAGGAGAAGGAACGTGTGAATAAGGCCCAGGAGCCGTGCCCTTCTGTGCATTTCATGGTGTTCCGCTGAGAAACTTGAGACCAAGTGAATGGCAGACATTGGTGATAAGTCTTTTCCACGTTCTGACATTGGAAGGATGTTGACTACCTCTAGAATTTAGTAATTCATTTGGAAGCAGTGAAAAAACAGAAGTCCTGTAGCTGCCATTGGAAATAAGACGCTTAGTCTCATTGTCTGCTATTTCTGTGAGGGAATTGCATTTATTCTTCTATTCAGACTTGTTCATTGGAACTTTCAGCCCTACAGAACTCATTTAGTGGGTTTTTTGTGTATTTTTTCTTAACTATTAGGTACTGTATAGTATTTTGCTTCAGATTTTTGAAATTCATTTAGTCTTTTCCACCAAATAAAATCTTTTTGTTCAACATATGTACATTCCCCTACTAATGGTTATAATATCGTCATCATAATTTTAACTCCTCACATTGCTTCATAATCTGTGTAGTCATTTCTTCATTTCAAATAAGGGTTGCATCCAGGAGTTGCTTTAAGTTGCTTTTACTCATCTGAAAGCAATCAGTGTAACATAATTACAAGATGACTGATCAAAGCAACTTCCTTGATCTCAGTCTCAGGTGTCTATTTTCAAAACAAACTTTCTTGCTAATTAGGTGCAAATATCCACCTTGTGTCATGTTTGTGTGTTTCTCGTAGTCTTTGTATCACACTTTGTGACCGGTACATGAATGCACAGGTGCATGTTCTCTGATACATAAGCACTCTCCTCTCTGTTCTATGGCTTTGTTCTGGGTTTATCTGCTCCTTTTCATTTGACACTTTTTTTTTTTTAGAAATCTAATCTTTTGGAACGTATTTTATCTGATGTAACCTCCTACTTAGAAGAGTTTTATTCTGAGGGTTTCAAATAGAACTTGCAGAAGTCTTTTTTCCCCCAGATTCTCTGTGTCTACAAGGTTTGGTATCACTAATTTTGAACTACTAAAGTAGTTATTTCAGTTTTGCTTTTAACATTTTTAAGAAGCTTGAGGCTTAATGAAGGGGAAAATATTTGTGTGATTTGCTGATCGTCACTTGTCGCTTTACGTCTGTCTGTGTGCAGCAACACAACTTAAGTGCATCTGCTATCTATAAAGGTAGACTTTTTGCACCAAATACAAGCTTCAACAAAGCATTATATATTTTAGCACAGGTTTGTTGTGTGCTGTAGCCTTAATTTACTGTTCTCTGCTTTTGAACTCAGCTAGACACACTGTCTTATTTAAGGAAGATGGACACAAAGAGTTTGGCCTTGTAAACCATTATGGGAAAAATAATTCTCTGATTGGACTGATAAATCATTCTTGTGGTATCAGAAGTAGAACATAAACTTCAGCTGTGTGCACAGATAGTGTACATTTTCCTTACCCGTGGTTGACCTTTTCCAAAACAGCGTTCTATGGGTTGGCGGAAAAAATGAAGCGGATACAATTACTAATGCTGGCATCATGAATCTCACTTTAATTTTACAAGCTGTGTACTTTTCATTCAATACAATCAGTTGACTTGATTTTTTTTTTTTCTCCATAAAGCTGCTCTAATATTTAATTTCAAGAAGTCCCTTCAGACATTTCAAAGGATACT
This sequence comes from Chrysolophus pictus, assembly GCA_037305975.1. NCBI lineage: Eukaryota > Metazoa > Chordata > Aves > Galliformes > Phasianidae > Chrysolophus > Chrysolophus pictus. The sequence goes on from CM074578.1 coordinate 43,842,572, forward strand.
TCTTTAGGTGCTTGACTGCCTTGCCTTGTCTATTTGCTCTTATTTTGCATGCTAGATAGAGCCAGAAGCCTTTTTTCTCATTGTGTACACATAGTGTTAATGGATCTGCTCTGTCTGTATTGCCTCATTACTGGAAACGGCTCAAAACACAGAAGTCTTTCAGTGTATGCAAATAAGGCAGAATCATCTACCTGAGAGTTAATATTCTCTACTTTTAAGTGTATTCTAAATCTAATGTTTGTATTTAGAGCATAACATCCTGTTCTCTTTTTTATGGGCAAAAAGCTAAGCAGGCTCAGGCAGCTGTTTGATGTTGGCTTCAAGTGTTATTAATTTCATATTCTATTATTCTTTTCACTGTAGCACAAGTGAAGCTGATGTGGAGGCTGTCATGGATAAGTTGTTTGATGAGCTGGCTCAGAAACAAAATGATTGTACGTAAGTTAATTTCTCTTGAAAGAGAATACATTTAGAACACAATGCCCAATCTCCACTGACCAATTAATAAGTTCCATTGCTGTATATGGGTTGATGCCACACTCAAGTGGCAGTCATTGTATCAGCATTTTGTCTAATTTATGTGTTGAATCATGTGCTATTATTCATCAAGCTATGCATTTCCTATCTGTAAGAGATGAATTTTATAGTAATTATCCAGAGAAGATTGAGTCTTTGTTCATGTTCCCATAGTAACTAGACCAAGGATTCTAAAAGTGCAAGGCAGAGAGCTGAGGCTGAATAAAGCGTGTGGAACCATTGCAGACTTCACATTTGAAGAGCTGTGTGACAGAGTGAGTACCCAGTCAAATCTAGATCAGTTAACGCTCAGACTTTTCACAGCTTAAAAAAACACCATGCAAACTTACTATTTTTCCAAGTCTTACTGAATTAAAAGCTTTTTTAACCCTCAGAAAGATTTTGAATTTAAAAGGAAAAAAAAAACCCACAAAACTTCCCAAAAGAACAGTAGTCATTTTCTTTTTAATGATACGGTAAATTCACTTTTAATTACATTGCTTTCGAAAATCCTACTGCAGTCTGTGCCTGGGCTAGGATCATTGTTGGAATATTAGGAGACAAAACATAAGCATATATAAAAAGCATCCAAATACTGTGCTTAAAATTTGGGTTATAAGTTGGTACTTGAGCAAAAGACTAGTAATCCTGCTGCTATCAGATTAATGCTTTGCTGCTGTTCTAATCTGTTGTTGCATTCCTTGGTTGTGACTAGCTGTACAAGGCCTATTTAGTCCCAGGCTTTCTTAAAAACTTGCTATATTTCTTTAAATACTGCCAAATCCTGTTAGGTGTGTTTTGTGATTGTCTGTGGGTGCAATTCCTGAAATGCTGTCTGTGTATGACCTCACAGGGTGTGAAGACAGTCCCCCAAGAGTCTTACACCCAAAGTTACTGTGATGTGATCACAACTCTTAGCTGGGCTGATAGCACCTCTATTCCTTTCTTCCCAGTATGTTCACCAATCCTTTGATTGTAGCATTGTTTTCACTTCCTTGTAGGCATTGTTTTCACTTCCTTGTAGCTACTGAGGTGATAATCAGTGAAAGTGCTTTTCAAATAATTGCATTGCAGACTGTAGGTTTGGGACTTTATGGGTTTTCAGTTTCAAACAAAACCAGTTTTTGTTTTCGTCAAGTAAGACAGGAATTTTGGCACGGTTTGTATTACCTGAACATTACTGGCTTCTTCTCAGGGAAGGTGACTGAACCTTTAGTAACGATGTGGAAAAAGGAAAAGGTTTTTCAAGAAAAACTTAGTTCGAGATGAAGCAGGGTAAAATATGTATTTCACTAAAGAGTAGTAAAATAACTTTCAATCTGTTAATAATTTGAGAATATGTTATAAGTAGCCTGCAAATGCGTTTTGGATCATTAGTGCTGGAAAATTGGGCTGAGATCTTTGACAGCGTTTTTATTTAAAGTGAATGTTCTGCAAGTGAAATTCCAGAGTGCTAAAGAGTGCTACTGTGTGTCAGTGGTAACAAACAGGCAAAAACCACGAGTTGGATCTGTATAACTTCAGTCTATCAGTCAGCTTTTAGCCCAGAAATGGTCTTGGAAAAGTTGGTTCTGGTTTCATACTGTACATAATTAAAGAATGGAAATTAAATGAATTTCAGTCTCTCTGATTTTGCAGAGAAGGCTGACTTTTCTACATGGTGTTCTTACTAAGAAATTGGCATTATCTGTTAAATGGATTGAAAAGTTAGTTAACTAATGTCTAAAAATGTATAAATCTTGCAGAAGGGTTGTTACCAAATAGAGTGCTAGGGTACTGAGGCCTGATTTCTCCTGGGTTAGTAGCGTAGAAAGGAGGGTAGAAAGACTATTTTAGCTTTGGAAGCAGCACTGTGAGATTGATGGCAGAATGTTAGCTGTGGTTTTGACATCAGAATTTTTGAGAAGATACTGAAAATTCTGAAGAGGCTGTTGAAAAAGGCACAAATTGTTGAAGCTGGAGAATTTGTGCCCTCGCATGACAGATTTACAGTTCGTTTTGTTCAGTTTGTCAAAAAGAGGACTGGAAGATAGTTTTGTAACACACAGCTGTCTTAGTTGGAAAAAATAGAGGTATTAATGGGCTCCTAAATCTAGCAGAAGAAACGTGATGAAAGCCAGAGAATGCAGAGATTCAGATTAGAGGGGGGAAAAAAAAAAAAGCAGCAGCATACTTTCCCCAAGTATTGAAGGAAATGGCAGAGCCTACTTGTGCTATGTTTTGTGTCCAAACTGTGTATCATTTTAGGAAGAGGTGTTTGAGCTAAAATAGTAATTGTTCTTAGGCTGACTGTCTCTAAAATTTAGGGAAGTGGGTGATCTCAAGATCTCTTCTGGTCTTAAAATGTCTGCAGCCAGAGACGTGAGGGTGTTGGAATCACTGCTGTCACTACCCTTTGTGCATGCAGTAACTGAGTTCAGCAGCTCACAGGGGAATGTTGGGGGGGGCACGACGACTGCCTGTGCTCAGTCATCACTTCTGGGAGATGGGCAGTTCTTACTCTACCATGAGTCTGTGTGGTGATTGCAGAATGCATTTTGCCAAGGCCAGTCACTTCCTGCAGTTTGAGTGGTGCCCTGGTCATGTGTAAGGCATCACCCTGACACCAAAGCAGCTTTCTTCCAAATTTGACATTCTTGATTCACAGACAGCAGCAGAGGGGCAGTCTGACAGAACAATGTCTGGCATGGAAGAATGAAGCAAAGGTGTGTCACTGAGTTCCTCCATGTGGAAAAAACTGGCACCCACTGACATTCATTGACACTTGCTGAACACTGATGGGGACCAAACAGTGGATGTGAGCACAGTGAGGCAGTGGGACCTGCGTTTCAGCTGTGATGACAGTGACAGTGGATCACCTCCACTGGTGCTGATTATTACAAGTGCAGCATGCAGGCTCTTCATCACTGGCAAAAATGCATAGCTAATGGTGATGACAGTGTCGAAAAATTGTGTTTTGTAGCTGAGAATTCGCTCTATCAAACATTGTTATTGTGCTCTCTGTGTCTGTTGTAGTTTCCATGAAAATAAATAGGAGGCATTACTTTTAGAGTGACATACATAGTAGTACAGTTTATTATCTTGCTTCATGTCTTACTATAATTTTTTTTCCAGATCAACAATAGGTCTAAAATAATGCATCAGGTATTAATAACTAGTAGTTGCCAATTAATCTGTATAGAAGTAAAACACAGAGACATGTGGCATGCAGCTGATTTGATAGCGTTAATTTTTACATCAGTTTCCTCACTGAGGAAAGTTACATGTTTTAACTAATTCAGTTCAAATCAAATGTTAAATTTTTTCTTTTTTTTAAATTTTACTGGATTACGTAAGCGTGTGGGAAACTGTAAAATATGGGGTGATAGAATACTGATCTATTTCAATTGCTTTAAGGCAAAATAAAAAGCAATTTTTCAGGTCTGTGCCACATCTGGGGCTTATGTGGCAGTATCGTGAGTGTTGGCGTGAAAGTAGTTATCTGCTTATTAGAATGGCTTCCTGTAAAATGTGCTTCTCTGGTTTAATCTTTCAGAACTGTGTTTTTGTTCCTTTTTTTATCATACCCCATCAAAGCAAAGTTTCATTTCTATGCACGCACATTAAGGTCAGTATTCATTAAGCCTTAGAAAAATCACCCTCTGCCAGTCTCCTTTCTTCACTTTTAAAATTTTGTTTAAAACCTGGTTGTTGTGACAGCTGGGCTTGACTCCTGATCTCGTATAAATAATTGAGAAGACAGCATACCTTGTATTTAATTCTCCAAGGTCCTAAAGGAGTGAGTAGGTACTGTTTAGCTCCTAGTCTTGTCTTTCAGTCCTCCTCTTGCTTGAGCGTAGCAATTGCTGCCCTCTGCTGGCAGTACCTATAAAACTGATCTTATGGATGGGTAACCTAAAGAATGGTGATGTTAAATGCCAAAATGCTATTCCTCTAAGAAAACAAAACAAAAACAAAATACCCAGCTCTTTACTGTTGGCAATCATAACCATTTTTCTGGACTTTCCCCTGTCTCTGTAGCGTAACTTGCAATAGTCATGGCTGTAGTCAGCTGAAGTTAGCAGGAATTCTGCTTTGAATTGATGTCATCCATGAAACCTGGAAGACTGAGTTTCAGAGGGCATTGGTTTAGTACCAAAAGCTTACTTGTAGCTCGAATTTCTCTGTCCTCTGTACTATAGAGACAGTATCACTTTCTTGATTCCCAGCCACAGTTGTGGAGATAAATTCATTACTAGTGAAGTTGTTGTGGTAACAAAAGCCAAGGAAGAAATGCACAGTTTTTCTTCAACACGAGTATTTGAAAAGTCCATGAAAAATGAGACCTTGTGACACACCAGTAAAGAGGACAAAACTAGTACTTAAGAATGTGTGTTATGTGAGAATCTCTGTTCTGTACCCTGGGTGGGTCAAGGGCCCTACAGGGTGGGAGGAAACATTGGGTAATGCCATTCAAGACTTTATCAGATGTCATATATTCAAAAGATTTAAGGTTGCACAGGCTAACATCTGTCTGAACTGTCAGCTTTTTCAATGTATCTTCTGTTTGTGCGATTAACAGTGAAGAGGAGTAGGTTGTTTGGGGTTTTTTTTGGAGGGGGTTCGTACTGAGAGTAGCTAAAACATACTTTAAAGCATTTTTAAAAGAAAGAATAACAGATCAATCAGTTTATATTTCAGCGAAGAGGTTATATAGCCTCCTATCAAGCGATATTGAGGCAGGTTACGTGATCTAAAGTTACAGACTGACTCACAATGCTTATGTAGGAAACACCAAATCAGTACTATTATTTGGAACTTCCCTTGGTATGCCCTCAGATGTGATCTTTAATGACACAATGCCATGTTTCCTTTTTTTTTTTTCCCCACAAGACTCCTTGAGTAAAACTTGCCTTCTTCATGAAATTCCCAGGTTATTTATATGGGCTTCAGTGAACTCCTCTTTGCCTTTGATCAACCAAATTTTCTAAAAGGTTCATACTGCCTTAAGACTCTTTAAATTTCTTCACCAAGTTACCTGAACCATAAATGCTTTGTTTTTGCTTAAACTTCGATGTAGATGCATCACCGATCTATTCTTCACTGTTTCTTACTTGAATTGTGATCTTGAAATGTTACATTGATGCTCTATCTCATCGTCCATAGTAGTGGCTCCTTAGGAAACAGCAGAAAGAGCTTTGTAATTTTTTGTTGTTGTCTAATATGTAAGTTGTAAATGTTATATAGTCTTAAACTGTATTTTGTTTTTAGGAAATTTTGAAGTGTTGGAGTTTCTGCATTAAATTATAATTACTGTCAATCACAACTCCTCAGTGTTTTATTGGAAGTAGCCCTGGAACATCTTCCAGTGTCAACAAGCAAATTTTCTCCTAAGATGAAATATCTTTTCCTAACATATGTAAAGCGTTTTTTATTCTTCAGGCAACCTCTAAAAGATGAGCTGCTTTGTCATTGATGAGCCACCAAAGATGGGTGCTTTCTACTTTAATTAATGGGATATATAATAGAAACAGATGACAACTAACTCTTAAAACAGTCCACTGAGAGCTCCAAATAATAAACATCCTACTCGAACTGAGATGATGATGGCTGAAAATGCATTAAGTAGAGAGAAGAACAAAAACAAATGAAGACAAGAACTCAGTCTCCAGCAGGCTGAAGTGGGGTAAGCACTCTGTAAGGAGGCTAGCCCATGTGCTAATGCATTTTGCATTAGTACAGTGCCTAGAAAATAGTGACTCCTGGCATCAGAGTTAATCTACAGCAGTTTTACATCCAGGAAGAACAGAACCATGAGAAGAATTCATATCTGTTAACATTTTGTGCAAGACAACAAAAATCTCATTAGGTGAAAGAGTGGGTAACAAATGGTTATTGACAATTATTTTCTATGGTTCTGAAGCTCAGCTTTGATCAATAACCGGTAAAACAGAAGGAAGATCAGACAGTACCAGAAACACATACCAAATTAAGTGATTATTTGTAGGATGCTGTTCAAAGGACCAGATTAACCAGGCTTAACTTCTAGTTAGAAGATTACATATCTGTGTTAATATTAGAAGGAATATTAGCTTCATTAGCAACTTCAGAAAAAGTAATACCTTTGAGTACTCTACTGAATAAAAAATAGAAGACTTTCTGTCGCTGGCTAAGGTTCATAAAATAAACTTCAGCACTGCAGACTTACAGAGGGGACAGTGGTAAGTGTTTGAAATTGTTTCTCACTAATCTTGTCCTCTTATCCAAGCCTCAATTGCTGGAAGTCAGAACCCAGCCAGTACTGAGGATCTTGCTGCACCGGAAGCAGAAGGCCTACAGGGCAGTTTGAGTGGCAGGCTGTTGGCTGCTCTAACAGTGGAAATCCTCTCCTAGGTTGAGCCTTTGTGTGTAGAGTATACAGTCTGCATCTCTAGCAGTGGTGTCAGCTGGCCTTGAACGCATTAGTCTGGCTTTGTTTCCTTTGCTGCACGAGCTAGTTAGTTAGGGCAGAGCTTTAAACTATCCCCAGAGCATTAGTGAGTTTTGTGGTTGTTCCTTCTTTTTACAGAAGTAGAAAAGGGCAGAAGGGAATTTGAAGGATTTGTTCAAAGTGAGAGCAAGTTATGCTGGGATTAACATTAAAAGCTTTGTCTCCATCTGCAGGGCCGTGTATTTCTCAACTCCAGAAGTAGAGGGTTGGAGAACTTTTCTGTGTGGAGAACTATACAGCTAAACTGTATACAACAGCTGTCTGCTTCAGCGATTATGTTGTCTCACCAGACTCGAGTCTTGGCAGGGAGCTGCAATCTAAACAGTCATGGCTGCTTGGCTCAGATCTTTCTGATAAGATCCGGGAGTCTCCAAAGGCACTTTTCCATCCACACTTACAGAATATCACCACTCAGTGCTGATGTAGGTGTTTCAGAAATTCTTGTTAAAACACTCAGAATGATCTGCCTTCCTTTAATTAGAGGAATTTTGAACTGCCTGCTTCTTGTGCTGCTGAAGTAGGTTGAATGCTTGTTTGGCTGTGATAAGGATGCCTATTGTAACCATCTATTAAAAATGTTTTTATGGCAGTAGAAAGAAGCAAAAGTAGTATAATGTCTTCCTTTCTTCAAAAGGTGTGTCATGCTTTTACAGTTTGCCTTGTTTTCTTTTGCACACAATATAATTGTTGTCCAAATAGTCTTGACCTTTATCCAGTGGTAAGATGCTAAGTGGGCTGGCTCTGCAGTGTTTGCCCACCAGTTCCTTTGACTTTCTTGAACATTTTCACACCATAATAATGGCAAGGGGGCTGAAACCAGAGAGAAAGTAAACAGTGTGTGCAACTTGGAGCTGAAGGAACGATATGTACTGCTCTTTAACACTGCTAAAAGTACTTGAAAGTGTAGTAATTCTTTCCTGCAGATGTCGCAAGGAAGTTGCATGGTTGTGAATAGGGAAGCAGGTGATTCACCAAAGTGCACGTGGGGGAACTGGCTTAGAGTCTGGGTCTTCGATCCTTGCCTGCGAGGTTGGTTGGTGAGAAGCTCTCCTTGTTCTTATTTGTCACCAGAAGAATTTCTGAAATGCCATCAGAGCTTCGCTGTCCTCTGCTGGTGTGTTGACAGTTTCTGTGGGGTTTTCATCCTCAAAATAAAACCCAAGGTCCTCTTCATGGATCATCATTAATAATTGCCCATAATTTCTTGAGGAAAGATTCTAGTGAAGCAGCTATGCTTGGCCTACAGTAAATTTGTTTAGTAATTTGTTATGTACAATATTTCTGTTTTGCTGTTTTTATGTTATTAGCAATATTGCCGTGCTTTGTCACCATATTGTCCTGTTGAAACAGTGCATTTCATTAGGAAGGGAGTTGAAACATTGTGCAAGATACTGCTGATCTTACTCTATGGAATGGTTGCATCAATATACTCAAGTACCCACATGAATAAAACTAACGAGATGGATTTCAGGTGTTTGATGCTTTTTTCCTGAATACAGTGACTTAAAAGCTCAAGATAAAATACTGCGTGCAGTACTAGTAGGGTAGACCTCACAGAAAAAAAGATGACCTTCCAGGTAATGAAAGTCATTTTTAATGAATACGTTTGAATACTTGAATGAGGTACCACTTGTTGTCTGTACCTTCTGTTGATGGTTTAGGTCCCGTTCGTTGTTCAAATTATTTATGCTTTAGGTTGATGTTGTTGCTTAACTATTTTTTTCTCTTCTTCTATGTATTACTGTTTTACAGTTTGTGTTTCATTTCTGTTTGAAGTTGTCAAGACATGAGGTGGTCAGGGTACAGAAAAGCCAAGTTTTTAACAAACAGTGTTTGGGTAAAGCCATTAGTCTGAGTGAGCACACGTTTACCTGTGTCAGTAAGAGGAAACTGAACTATTCCTGAAAAATAAGAACGTGATGAGGACTTTTCACCCTTTCTTCTGTAAGCATAATAGTTCAGGGTACAGTGCTATAGATCTTTCTCTCACGGGTTTCCATTTCCTGTGGTTTGTTTTGTTTCAGCCTCTTGGGGCCAGTGACTACTTGGAAATATCAAAGCATTTTGACACAGTGTTTGTTCGTGACATCCCGCTTCTTACCATGGCAAAAAGGACTCAAGCTCGGCGTTTCATTACTCTGATTGATACCTTTTATGAGCATAAGGTAAGAACCGAGCCTTTCAGACATGAGTAGAAGTAACAGCAAGAGCCCCCAGACCTGCCTGTTACCTTCAGCCAATTAAATATCAATACTCTGGAAAACATAAGCAGCAAAGGCTGCAAGGAAACATCCTTCTGGTTTCACATATTGCCCCTTTGTGAGTAAGGCAAATGAGGTGGTATTGTATTTCTGTGAGTAATAAGCATGACCATATTTTAAAAATGAAAGATTGTGTTGAAGCCTAACTGAGAGTAAGTGGTTTCAGGCTGTATGGGCACAGGTCAGGTATCTTTCCTGCACTGAGCACTAAAGAGTTAATAGCATCGTTACATTATTAATTTTAAAGGAAACAATTTCTTTGGGCTTTACATTAGGTTGTGGAGCTGCTAATGAAATAGTGATGATAAATACAGCACTTCACTTGGATTTACAGTGGTTTCAATCATGGAAGCAAAATCAGGATTATTAAAGCGACTAAAAAAGAAAAGTTCTTGTTTTAGATTTTCTTTAAAGTAATGAAAGAAAGGATTTTATGTGTTATGTTTAATTATATATGCATAAACTTCAATATGCAGTCAGCCCATGTCCCACTGCACCTGGCATCTTCTCCCAGCAGACACAGACCAGCCTTTGTTATCAGCAAACAGCGTGCATCTGAGTGTCTTAGGTGTGAGAGGAGTAACTCAGATTGCTGGGACATCTCGAGTGTAGGCATTCTTCAGGTAGAAACATGTGGGCAGTGCATCAAGTGTTTAATGGCACAGTTGTTCTGTTCTCTGAGTAAAAGTTACTGTTTGAGGTGCTATTAAGGAAAAGATCCCGTGAGGTCAGTATTCCAGATGAAGAAGTAACGTTAATCTATCAGCAGTGTTAGAGAAAGGAGAAACATGTGGAAAAAGAGCCCACAAGATCCTACTTGAGGTTTGCTTCTCATAAAAGATGCATGCTATCCCTTTTCCACACAGCATGGGTGCTGAATATCGTTGCCTGGTTCCTTTCAGGTGCGCATTATCTGCTCTGCAGCGACTCCTCTCCAAAGCTTGTTTGTGGTGGAAGCCGGCAGTGGTGAGTTGGAGGACAGCAGAGTGTTGATGGATGATTTGGACTTGAGCCAGGTACATGATACTAATATCCTCTCCCTTTTGTAACAAAATTGGTTGTGGTCTCGTAATTACAGCAGCGGTTTTAAGAAGAGGGATCAGGTAAACGTTTAACCAGTGATCTGTTGTTTTTTTTCTGCAGCATATCTGTCGCTCTCATAATTGTATGCTTTGTTACTTATTCATAGTCAAAGAAAATATCACAATTTATAGAACCATTTTGCTTAAATTTTAAGGTAATTTTGATTGTTAGTCACTAGATGTGTTCAGTGATGTATGAAAATAAGTTTAGCTCCAACATTTAAAATCCAGAAATTACAAATGATCTCTTCTGTCTCCTGTTAGGCTGCCAGGGCTTCCTCACACATCTTCACAGACATTTCTCTGTGTTGCTCATTCTGTTTTTCCATTTTCTTAGAGATATTGTTAATGATTTTTAAATTTGTTTAAATCAGCATACAAGTAGCCAACAGAGAAGTGGAAGTAGATGGCTAGTGTGTTAGCATCCAAATTCTTACCTTGCTGTGCTGTCAGAGAATTGCTTAGCTGAAATAGGTGGTTTTGTTCAATTTTAGGGGGTTAATTTCGTTTTCTCTTGGTGCCATGCTGCTGTTTTTGTTGTCCAAGCCTGTAAAGCACTCAGCATATAAAGACTGAGGTCGGATGCCCTTCAGTATGGCTCTGTTTCTCACTTATTGTGGTACTGTTTTTGTGTACTGATACAGGATGCTGCCAAAGGTCTCTCCATGTTCACAGGAGAAGAGGAAATCTTTGCATTTCAGCGTACTATCTCACGGCTCACAGAAATGCAGACTGAACAATACTGGAAAGATGGGGACAGAAACAAAGAGCAGTTGTAATTAAAAGTTGAATAAAAGCACCAGGAAGTATGCAAAGTAAAACTACAGAATTAGAAGGCCTTATAGCACAACTGAAGTAATAATGGCACTTTAATATCTGGACTGTGTTTCTTTCATTGTTTGGTTTTCATGCTTAGGACATGAAGACTTATTCTTCTGTACCCTCAGTGTGTGGGCATGTGAAATTTTACCTTCTTTTTATCTTCTGTGAAACATAATTTGATGTTTGAGGTAGTATGACTGTAGAATTAATCTGGAGATGAAATCACTGGGCTCTGTAGGATTCACAGTGGGTCGGGAATGCTGTTACCCAAAGAGGGCACTTTGTGGATCATGCACTGCGTCTGTCCCCTCTTGCACAGTTTGCACAAAAGAGAGATGGAAGGCTTTCCTGATGAAACTCCTCATGTTCTGTAGCTCTCTGCAGAGAGCTACGTAGCTCCTCTGTAATGTATTCTCCTTTGTTTTTTTTCCTCCTCTGTTTTCTGTGTGTAACCATCTGCTGACTTTCAGACTCCAAGAGTTTCATGTAATCAGCCCGTTGCTCAGTTTGGTTAATAGAAAATGAACAGTTTGATTCCAGAGCAGCCTGAGAAGGAGCTAGAGAGTACTGTAAACTTCAGAGGATTAAATCCAAGTAATAACATAAGGTAAAAGAAACTACCTTGACAGTGTATACCATAACTTGTAAGTGCAACTTAATATTTCCCTTGTATTTTCCATTTCTTGCAAGCTGCATTTGCTCCTTTCACTCTAATAATGTATTCCTGAACTTTCATCTCTGCAGCACCTTCCATCACTAGTGACACATCTGCCCTGAGCTGGGGATGGCAGGACAGTGCTACTGAGGCAGTGCCACCATTTTGCAATACAAGTGTGTTTTACCAAAAATATTATTTTGGTAAAATATTATTACCAAAAATATTCATCTCTGCCTTTATGATGCTTGTTTGAGCCCTAACCCCCATCACAATTAAAGCAAGCTTTTAAAAGGGACTTTTTAATAGGAGGAAGAGGAGAGGTCCTCTGCACTTAGAGTTTTACAGCAGTACAGATGCTTTGGGAGTCACATGCTCAAGTCTGGATTCCTGTTCTGACCACCTCTTTGGCCTGGGAGTTATTTGTACAGGCTATGTCTGCTCTCCAAATAATCTTTAGAGCCTGTGCTTATAGTTTACAATTGATGCAATTGTGTTATGCCCACAAGAGTGACTACACCTGAGAATTTTAATGTATATTTATGAAAAATCCAATGAGAATATATTACGTTTACTTAGGAATTGCTGAAGAATGGATGTATGCTTTCAGGAATTTTTTTGTTTTGTTTTTCAAAAGAGAGACTGCTGAGATTCATGCACATCTATGTGTATACACAGACACATAGATGTATACTTCATTTATACATACCTACGTGTAGGTAAAGCTAATACATATAACTTAAGAGTGTGGTCATATATTTGTACATAGCAATCTCTGCTCATCAGCCTGGCCTAAGCTAACAGCTGTCCTGAAGTTTCAGCTTAGACTCAACTTTTCTTTTTTTCTAATTGCATGAAATGCCCTTGGCCTTGTCTAAGCCAGAATTTACTGTGGTAGATATTTTTTTGTATTATTTAAAAACTAGTGCATATGTTTAGCTCCTATGTTCTCCTCTATCTATGATAGAGAAGAAATGCAGAATCTTGCAGAAATGCAGGTGAGACATGGGACACATGAGAGAAGAGCTCTGGCAGGCTGTGTTCCCACAGAACTTAGGCTGTGGAAGCAGAGTGCTTTCTCCCAGTCTCTGTGGGTTAATCTCATTAAAGCAGGGCTTCCCAGGAGCCCTGGGGCTGATGTGCTTGTGCTCCAACAGGCACAGCTTTATCTGGTGGTATTTCAGGCTTTCCTGTATTCTGTGCACTGACCCCAAACTCAGATTCTCCAAGTTTCATGGAATTGTAGACTCATTAAGCTTGGAAAGGGCCTCTAAGATAATCGAGTCCAATTGTCAACCCATTGCCACCGTGCCCCTAAGCCATGTCCCTCAGTGCCACATCTACCCTTTTCTCGAAAATCTCCAGAATTTTCTGGAAGCACAGCCCCTAATTGCAGCAGGCCTGCAATTCAGAATCATTGAAAGCCTCCTGGGATGCAGGTTAGCTCTGCTGAACCATGGGAGGGAAGCCACGTTCCCAAAAGCTTCCAGAGTCAGCACTGAGCCCAAAGCGCATTCCTGAGTAAAGCTATAGTGCAGCCTTGAGTTGGCCAGCTAGGAAGCCTTCTGTTGGGATTCTTTGGTAGGTGCTGCCAGCAATCAGGCAGAGGAAATGGGGAATATTTCAGAAGCAATTTGGGGCTGAAAGGAGCTGGAAAAAACAGGAAAAGCTGCTATAATCTGTGCAGCATTTATGGTTGCACTGAGGTCAGGACCACGAGGAGAAGTTGCTGGGACCAATCTATCTGCCAGCCTGGATGCCAGAGCAGAGATCACTGCAGTACCTGCAAAAGAAGCATATTTGCATGTATCCACTTCCTTAAAGAATGTAAAGCCCTATATTCTTCTTGTAGGGTGTCATTTATAATTGTGTGGCATGCATAAATTCTTTTTCCAATGGCAATTTTGGGGTGGGAGGGACCCAAATAGCTTCCAAGCAACTGCATTGTATGAGATGTGTCCCTGAGGCGTGAACTAATTAAAACATTAAGATGTTTTAGTTGCCAAAATGCAAACAATGAAATGCCTGTGAATAAAATGTCCCTTAATGGCCTTAAAATTGCTGGATTTATGCTATCTCAAGATCTAGTACAGGCTTCTTGGGCTTTTCTTATCTTGCAAACTCATGTCATCTCAGATCCACAACGTGTTTCTATTTAACTTTTAGTTACTAAGTGAGCATTAATGTAATTTTTTGAAACACTTACAGCAACCTTATTGGTGCAGTATGATATTTTGCTGTCATAGAAAGTAAAATTCATGTGATTATGGACCATGTGAAGTGCTTCATGTTGGTTTGTAAAGGGTACATCCTGGCTGAGAATCTCTTGGCCAATGTGTTGCAAACACCTGACTGTAGAATCACCAAGGTTGGAAAAGACCTCAGAGATAAACTATTTCCCAATGTCCCAATTCAAGATATGATCTCTGTGAGTGTTGTTACTTTATCTGTGTAGACAAGCTATCTTTAAAGCTTTATTTGCCTTTCACATTCTTGTGCAGTAGCTATTTTATTATTATTATTTTTAAACAAAGAACACAATTCTGTTGTTCTAAGCTACTGGTTTTCATTGTTTGCCTTTGCACAAATTGAGGGAACAATTGCAGTATTGTGGGCATAGTGAGACAGCCTACCCGAGGCCTTCATAGGAATTGAAGGTATGCTGCTTATGGTGTTATTCTGATCTACAAAGGAAAAACACGAGTGACTTTTTGTGAATAAATGTGATCATAGTGACACTGCAGCTGGGTAGACATCACCTGTTTTGCAGCAATTTGACCATGAATAAAATGACCAGGTTTCAACCGGTGCTCATCACAGCCACCAGGCATCTGCCAAGGAGGAAGAAGAGTGTCTCCATCAAGACCAGAGGACGCAGATCCAGGAGATTGCTTCCTGCAGCTGTCTGGATCTAAACTACCTCGCCTCAGTTTCCTTATTGATAAAATGAGAATGTTATTGTCTTACTTACTAGCACTGGAGTGCAGCTGGGCTTAGTTCATAATTATTTGGATATACTGAGGCTGTGGGATGAAAGTGTATAAACAGTGCAAAATAAAATTAACTACTCCATGAGGAGTTTGGGATTTGGGTTACAGAATGAATGCCTTCGACTAAACACCACGTGCCTCTTTGCGGAGTAATTTTTTTTTTTTTTTTTTTTTTTGTACAACACAACTATTTTAAAGAAAAGAAGAGCAATGTGATTAAAACCTTAAACAACTCAGGCTGTTTTTCTTCTACCTGTAATGACAGATTGTCTTTACATTTCATTACAGCGTTAACTTCTGTACCTGTGAACTACAGCATCTTTGTAGATTTTGTTGGATACTGAGAATGGATACTGAGAATTTTTAAAAATACGTAATTTTGAGTCTAATATATAAATGAGCCCTGTTAAATCCTTCTGTTATTTGAAAATAAGTTATGTTGTAATACAAAAAAAAAGTAATACATCCAGATTTTATAAGCATTTCACTTATTGTTCCCGCTCTTTCTTGGTACATGTTCTGAACAGATTTGGGTTTGTCCTCGTCTGTTACTGCTGCCAACAGCCTGGCACTGACAGGCTCTCATCTCTGTCTTGGAAACCATTTTTTCACATCTCTCTCTTCTCCAGCAGCCTGAGGGTTGGGTGCTCCATCTCAGTGCAAACCGCAATTAAAATGCTCTCTTTCTTCTGCTAGTGTGGGGTTCTTATTGCTTGAGAGCTGCTTTCACTATCGGCCAATTAGTTCTGCGGTTGGCAGTGGGTTTTGCACGGCTTGGAACGTCTGATGAAGAAGGAAGAGCATTAGCCCAATGTGTCTATTGACATAGGTATGGGAAATATTCTTCACCTTTAAAATCACAACTTGTGCAAAACAGTTGATCTCTACTTTTTAAACTAGTAAGATGGATTTGCAAAGCATCCTGCTTGGGCGAGCAATGGGGCCAGCTCAGAGCAGAACTGCTCTGCTGTGGTTCTGCTCTCAGCCAGGCTGGAAAGCAGAACATTCTAATTGAGAAGCAGTCATGGCTTCCTCTTACACTTCCCTGTCTGCACGCACTCTGCAGCACAGGAGAGGCTAGCATGAACTCAGTTGATACCCGGTGATAAAGATGATCTGGAAATTCCTCCATAGCATGTTACCAAGATGTGTGAAGCAGGAGATTGCATCCTCCCTGTGTTTCATCTCATGTAACATCACATCCTTTGGAGGTTCTGCTGTGAAGCACAGCACTGCTCCTCTCGATACAGGGAGCGTAGCAGCAGAACGGCAGGAGCATTTGTGGCCCTGCAAAGTGGGAGATGTTTCTGACCTTTTGGCTACAGCAGCGCCTGTGTTTTCCCTCCTGTTTGCTAAGAAGCAGGACTTGCGGTGGCAGCTCGACATGTGAGAGCAGAGGGAGGACAGAGCAGATGGGGGATGCAGGCCACTCACTCCCTCTCCAGCCTTCTGCATTCTCCTCATATTTGTAAAACAACTTTTGTTTCAAATTGAATTGAATTCTAAGAGCGTCATTAAAACACAGAAACGCTTCTCACTGACCTATTACTCCGCATTCATGTTGGTAAAATTTTGGATGAGTTTCTATAGTTCTCCCGCCAGTTCTTTGTCAGGGTGAAGGGTTTAGTTGGCTCCGTTAATCCACTCTCTAGCTGAAATTGTTCATTTAAATCGTTATAAAAATCCACTCTTTTCCAATGCGAATCCTATATTCCCAGATTCGAGTACCGCTGCCAGTGCAAAGATTTCAGATTCTTTCAGTGCAATCACACTGTGTTAGTCCAAAGCCAAATTACAAACACTTATCCGCAATTCCCCTTACTCAGCTTTGCTCTAATTTTTCCAGTGGGCAACAATAGCCATAAAAGTGTAGGAAAAGATTATTAGAAGAGCTTAGGAAATGGTCATTCGGTTCCTTCAGAAGCCATGGTACAATTCTGGCACATCCTCTCGGGGCAGAAAGCAAGCGCTTCAGTTCTGTTGCTTAATATATTTTTAGTGCATGGTTCGTGAACGTCACAGTAATTAAGAGAGATCACAGCCGCTGGAAGATGAAGCGCGCAACAAAAGATCAAGCGATTGTTTAAGCTAAAGTTAAATGAACCAGGGAAAGTAAGCTCGCTGACACGAAGAGAAAGCTCCCTTTGTGTCCTCTGTTCTTTTACAATTAGTAAAGCCAAACGCACTTGTGTAACTTGTTTGTTCTACCTCCAGTGATGGATGACGTTCGGGTCACACGATGACGTGTCGGCGGGTTGTTTCTTTCCTGCCGCCTTGTTAAGAACATCGCTCACGTAAGGCCTGTCCTGGAGCTCAGGGAGCAAGCAGCCGCCCCGGGTCCTGCTGGCCGATATTCAGGCACTGCACACAGCTAACGCGGTCATTCGTTGCATACACGGGCTGAAGACTGGTCTCCTTCAGTTGTGATATCTCACAAAAAGTGAAATTTCAGAGGTCGGTGGGGAGAGGAGCAACTACTGTCCAGCAAAATTACAATCTGAATGGTTCACCATTTTTGGTGCTTCACTACGACGGCAGTGATTGCTATAGAAACTTCTGAGAGTGAGACGGAGAGGTTTTCCAGCACTGCAAATAGCGAATGGAGAAGGTTAGACTGGGTGCAAAGCCCATTCAGTGAGGCAGCTGCCAGTTGAGCTTCTTTGCCAAGTAAATTGTAGGAAATGCTGATTAGAATGTCCCCTGAACGCACCAGGCAAATTAAATTTCAGTCAGAGCCGCCTGGCCGCTGTGGGTGGGAGATGGTTCCAGCACACAGTGCACCTGTGCTCATGGCACACAGTGCTGTGCAGCCCTGAGGGTGCAGGTGAGGGGTGTCTGTGGGGAAAAACAACAGCCAGCTGTGTACCAGGTGCCCAACTGGGATGCTGGACACTGCCCTGGCCCGGCTTTGCCACCTCTCCCCAGACACAAAGTTGCCACATTCGTCTCCCTCTGCTTGGTGCAGCACTACTGGGGGATGGCATCCCTTTTCTGTCCCAGCTGTCCCTGATTCCTGTGCTGACATAGAGATGGACATATTGCCTGCCAGCCCCTTCCCCTCCAAAAAACCCTGCATCAGACCCCTAAAGCTGTTCCCTCTGGGCAGAACAACTGGCTGAACCTGTGGACAGGAATGAACCGGGGGACACAGCCAAGCCTGCATGAGGGCTCGGGGCTCCCCACCTGACACCTCTCCAAAAGCTCAGGCTTTTGAGATTTCCCTGAGATTTCCCCCAAAGCCCATCAGTCTGTACACATCCAGCTGCATTTGAAGCTCCAGCAATGCCTCTGCTTTTGAGGCTGCTCCCATCTCCTTTCTGCACTCTGGGCCTCTCATCTGTGCTGGAGGAGGGTTCAATATGCTTTCATGTCCACCACCAGCCTTGGAAAAACAGCCTGGCACCATTCTGGCAGGGGTTGGTGGGGCCTTTTCCAGGAACTTGCTCCCCACGGATCTCCTGAAGGCCTGGTGGTGTCACTAGGCCTTATCTCTGCCATCACTGATTTCCTCCTTTCTCTAATCTTTCTTCAGCGTCCCTCAGTTTAACTCCCAGCAGTCAGCCAGGAGAGCACCAGGCAGGTACACTGAGACACACAGTGCTCTTCTGCTCATGGGCTGTGTGTGCCAGCTCAGGCAGCACAGTCTTTGGCCCTGCAGCCCTCATGACAGCTGCTTTTCCAGTCATGCTTGGCTTCCACATGAAACAATGGGATCTCCTATCTTTCTATCTTGCAGTTTCCAAATACATTGGTTCTTCATAGACTGCTTGCATTGAAGTACAAACAATTATGTGGTATATATTAACAGGAGCAGTGGGATTTGTCGTGCAGAGTAAGGGTGAGAAATGCAGCAAGTCATAGCTTATCAAATCCATAAACTATTTATTGTAGATAATTTCTGCAGAAACAAATAGTTCACTACTAGTATTAAGCGCTGCACCTCGAGTACTGTGTTCAGTTTGGGGCTTCTCATACAAGAAAGAGCATGTCCAGAGAAGAGCAACAAAGCTGGTGAAAGGTCTGGAGCACAGGCCTTATGAGGAGAGGCTGAGGGAACTGGGATTTCAGCCTGGCAATGGCTCAAGGGAGACCTTATCACTCTCTACAACTCCCTGAAAGGAGGTTGTGATGAGGTGGAGGTTGGCATCTCCCAGGTAACATCAATAGGACGAGAGGGAATGGCCTTGAGTTGCACCAGAGGAGGTTCAGGTTGGATATTACGAAAAGCTCAGAAACAGTGGTGAGGCACTGGAATGGACTGCCAAGGAGGTGGTAGTCATATTCCTGGAGGTGTTCAAGGAGCATGTGGATGTGTCACTGGTTTCCTTGGTTAGTAGGCATGGTGGGGATGGGCTGACAGTCAGACTAGGTGAGCTTAGAGGTCTTTTCCAACCTTAACGATTCTACACTGTTATGTTTCTAAGCATAACCAGCACTTTGGTCTGACTCTATTCAATTACAATTTCTAAATACACAGTACTCTAAATAACAGACAGACATCCCCCTCTGTTATCTGAGCATCTGAAGGCTGTGCTTGCTCTGCTTAAGCCAGTACCTGTCATTGCCTACTCAGGCTTTTTATGGGCATTGATTATTTGCTTCACTAATGGCTGTGACATAGCATGTATATATGCACACACACATATATATGTGTACTCAAGGACATATTAATGGGCTTTGCAGTCCTTGTGGACTGTAACTGCTCCTGCAGCCATGAGTTAAGGCTTGGTTAATGGACTCTAATCTGTAAATTCTTAAACAATTTAGGAAATTAGTTATTGACATAATGGAGAAATTATCTGAGTGTATCACAGCAACCCATACTTGAGGACACCTCCATCTGCTAAGGTTGACCCCAATAATTAACAGCCTTACCCAGTGCCCCAGAGGTGCTTTATAAGGCACAAGGCTGAAGGTTAAATAGCTCCTGTGCATCAGATGTGCTCATTACATTAGTATGTCTGTAATCGCCTTCCTGAAGCCACAGCAGCTTGCTCATTGATTGCTCTCATTTTACCCTCCATCCACAGCATTACAAAGCTTTGCCTTTTCCTTGCTCAACTGCTTTCTGCCTCTCAGACCAAGTCTCAGTGTACCAGACAGGACCTGCCTGCACCCAGACACCCCTTGGCATGCCCATGCCCACGCACAGTTTTATGGTGTTGCTGAGCTGAAACTACTACAGCTGCTAATGCCCTGTTCCTGCCTATGTCCCAAGTGAGAAATGAGACGCAAAAGCCTCAGCCCTTGGGTCTAAATCTTCTGATGTACTAGGATACCTCACTGGAGTAAATTGTAGGTTCCTGCATAAGAACTGGATGCAGCACCTCCTGTCTTGTAAACATAAAGATTACTAAGCTCACGTGCCTTACATATAGCAGTTCAAGCAGATGCTTAAAACCAGAGCTTGTGGCAGAGCTTCCCAGCTCTGTAAAACAGACAGGAGCCCCCCTTTCCCATCACCTTTGCTTCATAGCACTTCTCATGCTCATACAGAGGGGATGCACAAAGACCTCCTGAGCTCTGGCTCTTTGGAAGGTTTCGCTGATTCAGGAGAGCTGAGACACTCCCATTCACCAAAGGGAGCAGCTGGACAACAAATCAGGTGTTGGGTCTACCTCTCTATTAGCTTTGGTGCAGTTACAATCAGTAGCAAAAGATAAGGTCACTGTTGTATTTAAGATGATGTTAGGCAACTAAACTTAGGCAAAAATGCTCCATAGCTTAGGCAAAAATGTAGAATGCAGCCTACAACAGGATAAGCAGTAAATGAGAACAGAAAGCGAGTCCCTAACCCTGTAGGAGTACCTTTGTGCTACGGGGTCCGCCTATGGAGACCGGACACTTCATACGCCATCATCTAGCTCCACCATGCGTCGGGATGCTCTCCTCTTCCCATGCTAACTTGTAAGCAATATAAATGCTCTCTCTGAAATGCTGTGTTTCAACGATACCAAGCAGGCAGGTTCCCATGAATCACACATTTTTTCCTGAGGTTCGGTACCTTTTCCTATTGAAACGCATTCCCTAAATAATAAAAAGCTGCACGAGCACGTGCAACGACGCTGGAAGCCGTGAGAACTCGGTGGGCGTTTGCCTGCAAGGAAGAAGAGGACCACGAGATGGCAGCATTGCACCACGACATGGGGCATCCATCGGCTGCGGACCGGGAACCGCCCGGAGAGCGGGGAGGGGCTCCCGCAGCTGCTGCCGCGCTGCTGGGCGAGGTGACCCGGCAGCCTCTGGGTGGGTCAGAGCTGTTCCTGTAAAGAACTTCACTTTTTTTTTTCTTTCTTCCTACAGTTTACATAAAGTTAAGAAGCAGATAAAGGTTGCTGATGGCTTTCACGTTGCTGTCATGCAGAGAACAAAGTGAAATGAACACACGATCCTACTTTGGAAAGAGATTGTTTTTGCAAAGTGCTGGAAAAAAATGTAATCTCCAAAGCCCTCTGCTCCTGGCACAAAACAAAACAGCAGGCTCCTCTGCAGTGCCCTGTGGCAGTAGATCCCGCTTCTGTTGCAACCTCCAAGACTTGGCTTGGCGATTTGCCCTGAGCTTCAGGTAGAATCCCAGCCTCAAACAGCATGGCAAAGCTGCATAAAGGCTGGTAGGAAAGAGGTAAGTAAGCAAGTATGACTTTTTCAAAGAGAGAGACCTGTGTCTACCTAGAGGTGTGCATATAATCATAGAATTACAGAATCATTAAGATCTCTAAGACCAACTAGCCCAACCATTGGTGGGGTGCCCTGCAGGAGGGTTCTGCAGCACTGAAGCCCACAGCTGGCTGCAGGCAGAAACAATGAGTGCAATTACACCAGGGGCTTAATGGCACCCTATAGACACTGTTGGATGAGATACAAGTAGGTGATCGCACGCACACACACACACAAAAAAAAAAAAAAAAAAAGGGAGGCAGAGGAGTCACACAGGGTGACAGGGAGGCTGTTGTATAGGGCAGTATGGAGCAGTTGGGCAGCAAAGACCTGTGTAGGATAAGGATGACATGACACAGAAGAGTTCTTTTTAGTACATACCCAGTCAAATATCATTTAGTCTTATGAGCACCTGGGGCTGCTCTAACCCAAGAGTGAACAAGGGTAGGGGGTAGGGCTTTGTCCACCTGTGCTGTTGTGCCTCTGGAATAGAGAATCTAGAACCTGTAAGGGGAGTAAGGAGGAACCATTAGTGATGGGTTTGGTTACCTGTGCAGAGTAAGTGATGTCTCCATGATCACACATAAGAGGCCAATTCAAATTTTCAGGCTCATCTCGGTGGTTTCACTTTGGAGTCCAGTCAGCAAAGGCAACAGAAAAAACAAGGAGATGAGTGAACAGAGATCTTCAAGCAATGAAGCAGATGCAGACCAGTTCTAGAGAGTGTGGAAGAAAAACATTATCAGAGAAAGCAGAGTGCATACTGATGTAAGGAAGATGACCATGAAAAACTGCCAGGTGTTACCTTTGCATAATGACACCAATAGGCTTGCAGATCTCTGTGTTATAATCAGCATTTGCTGGGAGGAACAGCCTGGGAGGGAAGCTAGAGTTTGATTTAAAGTGAAGAGAAGTGGAGAAGGTGACAAGCAAAGAGTTGGACCTAGAGTGGTGATCATGGTGACCATTCCTCTGCCTGGGGAGCCAAGCTCATGAGGTACTTCATCCCCCACAGGCTTCCCTGAAAGACTGGCACATCCCTGGCTGGTCTGCACCTCCAAGCTGTTCTCTCTGGTGACTGAGCTTATTGGTGCTGGGGGGCCTTTTCCTCCCCCCAGCATGGAAGCTCTTTGAAGAGGATCATTGCTACCCCTGCATGTGGGGACTTTTTGGCAAGTGGGTGATGACTAGTGTCATCCATGGCTAGGATTTTATTTAATTCAAGGATACTCAGTGCATACACAAGTAGCCTTGGGACAGAGGGAGAATTACCCATTTTCAGGTGTAACTGTGAATTACCCAATTTCAAGTGCAGCTGTGATGAAAAGATATTCTGTATCTCAGTGAGGAAATCTTAGAGCAATATATTCTTCCTCTGCTGGAATCTTGACACTGTTCTCAAAAAATCACAACACCTGGAATAGATTTGGAGTTGACACAACTTTGTTTCTTCCCTAATAGCACAAGCCAGTGCCTTTCTAGCCTAGAGAAGCCTTAAACTCTGCTGATCTGAGATCCAGAGCATTCTTAGTATTCATCTTACAGTAGAATCCTCTTAAAGAAAAACCCATGATTATGCCTCTACAAAAAGAGATGATTCTTCATGGAATCATAGAATCAAAGAATGGCCTGGGTTGAAAAGGACCACACTGATCATCTAGTTTCAACCCCCTGCTACATGCAGGGTCGCCAACCAGCAGACCAGGCTGCCCAGAGCCACATCCAGCCTGGCCTTGAATGCTTCCAGGGATGGGGCATCCATAGCCTCCTTGGGCAACCTGTTCCAGTGCGTCTCCACCCTCTGTGTGAAAAACTTCCTCCTCATATCTAACCTAAACCTCCCCTGTCTCAGTTTAAAACAATTCCCCCTTGTCCTATCATGCTTGCCATGATAAGAGCTTCTGGAAGGTCCCCTGTCCTGCTCTTCCACCAATTAGTCATCAGACTCTCAACTCCTCCTACATGGCTCAGCTTGCAACAATCCTGTCCACTGCCTGTATTCCAAGAATGAACAACAGCACTTTGAAAGGCGACACATAAGAAGAGACTTTTACTGTAGCAAGTCAGTTAACTTTGATGGAACAGATTTTTCTGGGAAATTAGCTGGATTGCCAGGGTAACCAAATCACAAAAGCATACGGGACACAACACACAAAGGGACACAGACATTTGCTGAAAAGTTCTATGGGCACGACAAAATTAAATGAAACTGGATGCCCTAGAAAACAGTTTTCACTTTCATCATGTCTCTTGGCTGGATTCCATGGCATCGCAGAAACATTTCTACAAGAATTGATTACTTCTCTCCTTCTGTGCCCTGGAGAGCTTCCTACACCACTCAGAATAGGTAGGTCTTTTTGAGCTTGGAGGTGAGATCTCAGCCAGCTGGGCAAAGCTGCCATCCTTCCATTGCGCACTACTATGCATATGACTGAATCCTGTGATCAACAAGCTAAAATAAAACAGAGTAAAAGGGTTACCCACTTATTTCACTCACGTAACAGTAGATGTACATTTAAAAACAGATGAACCAAGAAAAACATGGAGAGAGGACAGTAAACTAAATCTGAGCTAGAAAGCAAAGGTGAATAATCTTCATATGGCTAGGGTTAAACAAATGGAGCTGAGCTATGGAGTAAAGTCAAAAGCACCATTTCCCCTGAGTTTTGAGAAAGTTTGATATTCATGGGTTCAGTTCAGCCTAAAACATGGGTTATTTGACCCCAATATTCCCCTAAATTTGGGAATATTCTGGATCAGCTTTTACCTTGGTTTGCTTTCAGCTGCAGCCTTTGCAGATAAGACCAGCCATGGCAGGACTTAGGTGCCCTGACTAAGCCATTATCAGGCCACAGCCTGATTCTTCCCATGTCTTCTGTTTTTTCCCAGATTGGAGCTCTTTGCTCATGCAGATGCTCCTGCCTCTTTCCTGAGGCATGTGGGCCTCTGACATTTTGCCAGCCGTATGAAACACTACTTATATTTCCTTAAAAAAAAAAAAAAAAAAAAAAAAAAAGATCCTTAAAAAGGATCCTTAAAAAGATTTTTCCATGCTAAAATAAACTCAGGGCTCTCACTTAATATTTGAAAATTTTAATTCAAATTCCTTCTCTACCATTTCCATGTTTCAAACATAGACTCCATACATCAGGTTAATGGCCCACGGGTACTGATGATGACTAGATCTCTGTCCCTCTGCTTGCCTTGTTTCAGCTCTGACTTTGTACAAAATTACGCTCTGGCACAGGGAAAAGCCAGCAGACTTTACTTAGGGCTCGAGAGAACAGCAAATTCTTACATCATTCTGAGCAGATGGGGAGAAAGTGGGAGAGCGTTGGGACCCTGGTAAAGGCAACACAGAATGAGAAAATCTTGCTTTTCACAACCAACTGGTTTTCCAGGAAAGAAGTCTCATTTTTAAAATTAGATTAGAGCACTCTTCTAGATACAGATTGCAGTAGGAGTTATTTTGCAAGGACACCTTAGAGCATCAATAGCTACAGTAACTACAAATTTATACTTCTGAATGAAGGGTTTCTCTTATCTAAACAGCACATAGCCCTCCCATGTGAAATCTGTGCAAGAAAGGGTTCACTTTGTTACGTTTATCCCTGAATAAGTTAAAAGAATCCTCCAAGATGTACTGCACCAGAGACTATTGATGCTGTACAGAACCTGGTGGCAAAGGAAATAAAAGGAAATGAGTGGTAAGGGAACTAGGATGTATGGAGAAAAGGTGATCACAAAGCTCAAGTAGATGAAGTAACAGCAAACAAAATAGGAAACTACTTCTCCATGCTACCATATGAGCAGCTCGGCATCACAGTTTTTTATTCACACTCCAGTAAGGTGAAAGACACTGACACCAATCAGCATAGAGGGCTGGCAGTGGACTGAAGAAAAAATAGTGTTGAAAATATATTAATGAAGATCTGAAAAGGTGAAGGGTACAATCCTCCTAGATACAGAGGGCACATTAGTGTGCCAGTGACAGGGCTGTCATTTCCATCCTTCCCTTCCGCTCTCTGCTAAGTGCTATTTTCTCAGTCTCTTAGAGGGTAAGGACAGATGGGAACCATTAGATCTCTGTGGATCCTCTGGGAACTGTTAGTCAGACCTCTTGTATATCACAGCCCTTCAAATCTCGCCTGCTTACCTTGACTACAGTGTCATTCATGCTTTTAAATGCAGTTAGAGCACATCCATGAGAAACATGCCTCTCTTGGCTTGGGCACATCTGTAAAACGTGCCAACTGCCCTGACAGCTTGTTACAGTGATTAATCACCTTCATTCTAATAAATTTGCTCTCAGTTTTTCATGTGAATTTATCTGGTTTCAGCTTCCTGATACATATTCTCATAATTTACTAGATTAAAGAGCCTTTCAGTACCTGATATATTTCTCCCAATGAAGTTCCTTAGCCGTCGTAATCAATTCCCTGCTCAGACTTTTTTTGATAAGCTAGGGTGAGTGAATGCTGCAAGTCTCTAATTGCAAAGCATTTTCTTCAGGCTCTGAATCATTTTGTGTGGCTCTAATGTTCCACTGCCAATTTTTCAATATCAATTTAAAAACACGAGCCATCCCAGTGCTGGTCTTGCTAATACAGTGTGTGCTCATACCCAGTTGCTTCTCCCTTCGGACTCTTAAAATCTATTCAAAATCTCATGCAGATGCAAGTGATCTTCCTTCTGCCTGGCATTTGGAGTAATTGAAAAACAGCCATCAGTTACCCTCACTGATGCTGCCATCTCATCAGGTACAGAGGAAGTATGACAAGGCTGTCTGCCTGCTTGTTCGTTGAGATGTGATTTGATACGGGAAACTGATGCTATCGCTACAAAGGGTACCACCCTGAGCACACATCACCTGAGGCATGCCAAGACCGCATCTGCAGGAGCAAATTATCTAACTGGCACAGAACAGCCACTGAGCCTTCTTCCCCTTCAAAGCATGAGTGGCTGCGTCCATACTTTTGCATCCTTTTCCTCAAACAAGGATGGTCTGAGGGCTCACACTGACTCCAGAGAGGCAAGATGTCTGCGGAGTCCCCAGCAGGTGTATTTGGCTTCTTGGTGCAGCCTCATGTATCTCAGCAAGAAAACAGACTAAGAAAGAAGTTGGTGGAAAAATTTAAAGGAGAGCTTACAGGGAGAGGAGGTATTTTGCAACCATATCACTGCCTCAGAAGTAGAAGGTTGTGAAGTCAGGGCTTCTCTTACAAAACTGCCACTGACTGTAAAGGCATTTTTGCATAAACTCAGAGAGAAGAGCTTATGCCTGAGACTGTACATCATCATCACACGTAGAGACTGAAGCCAGAGGGCATGCCAGGCTAGCGGCCTTACAAGGCTGGTACTGTAACCCAGAGAATCCCAGGCCAGACATCTTGAATCAGATATTTGCTCAGCACCAGTATCTCAGCAGAGCTGGCCTGTCACACTGTCATTAAATTCAAAGGATCATTTGCCAGAGCCAAAACAGCAGCAGACTGGTCATCTAACTCCAACAAAGCCCATGGCATTTCACTTTCATTATCAGTAGCTGAGCAGTTCAGTACACAGGCTGTGCCTAAATGCTTCTTTTTCTACATTTATTTCCATGGTTCTCAGATCATGAAATTGAGGGAAGAAGGATTTGGGGAAAAGATAATCCCCTCCACGCTTCTGTAGAAGAGAACAAAAATACTTGATGGCAAACACTTTATAATACAGATTTTGACTAGAACAACAGAAATGGCAGTGCATGGTGATAGGACAAGGGGAAACGGCCACAAACTGAAGCATAGGAAGTTCCTCACAAGTGTGCATAAGAACTTCTTCACAGTAAGGGTGACAGAGCACTGGAACAGACTGCCCAGAGAGGTTGCGGAGTCTCCTTCTTTGGAGACATTCAAAACCCGTCTGGACGTGTACCTGTGCAGCCTGCTGTAGGGATCCTGCTATGGCAGGGGGGTTGGACTTGATGATCTCTAGAGGTCCCTTCCAGCCCCTACAGTTCTGTGATTCTGTGATTCTGTGAAACTTTTTCTGCAGAGTTTTCCCCTTCATATTCTGGCAGTGGCAGAAAATGCTGAATCACAAACCTGGAGTTTTTTTTTAAAAAAGTACTTCATAAGCAGAAGAAACATATGTTACATCATTTCATGCTTCCTGCTCTGCTCTCTGGTACGTTTCTCATTTTCAGGGTATCATAAGGGTCAGTTTTACAGAACAAATCCTGACATCAAGTCAGGAAATATGTTGCCTTATCACCTTGGAATCTCTTCTCACACGGTGAGTTCCAAGTTCCATTCCTGCAAGTCCCCAACACCACTGTCACGGTGGAAAAAAAGTTCTTTTTTTTCTTCTCATTGCCACCATAGTCTCAATTCATAGGCTGGGGGCTTTTTCAGCAGTGTAATTCTAGTGCCATCTATGGGCAAACAGCAGAGCTACCACCCATACTGAACACAGTAAAGTAGGAATACGTACCTACATGGAGAACTGCTCTCAGAAAAGTTTGAAAGAACTTTCGAGAAGACTTTCTAAGATTTTACAACAGCAGTGATGTAAGATCTGAATAAAAGTTAATCATGGGCAGTAACTACTTCTTCTGGTATCTGTCTTCACCAAATTATGCATTCATTCTGCCGGATTCATTTTGCTTGAGAAATTTTGATTCTAAAATTTAAGCAGGAGGGAGAGGCCATGGTGTCAAGACAGAAGTATGCATACTCTATTTATATAAAGGAGAAAAAAAAAAAAAAAAAGAGTTATTTGAAATGGCTACTACCAATTATCAAATGTGTAAAGAATGATGAACAAGCTTTGGTGCTACAGGAAAATTGCAGATTAAGCCGATTACTTGCTGATTATAAATTACAAACATATACTGTCAGCCAGTTACACTGCTCCCAGCTCCACGATCAAGGCATAGAGATCTCCTCCCATGCCTGCAGAGCACTGCACCTGCTGGCTGGAACCACACACGGCCAACTCATTGAGCTCAACCCCTTGGCGTCAGTCCCTACAGAACTGGAGAAAGGATAACTCCCAGACCCTGAGAGCAAAGGCTGCCTCACGGTTTCTGCTCAGCAACTCAGCAACAAGCACATGGCTGAGCCCTCGCTCAGCCCCCTGAAAGAAGATCTGTGAGACTCTGAGACTGTGAGACTGAACCTCGAGAGAAGAGCCGCAGTAGTTGCATGAAAAGAACTAAGGCCAAAAGTCCTCTGCTAATGGGGTCACAACAAAAGTGTTTGGATAGGATTTCTGCAAGAAAGAGCCAGAAGTGTTTGTGAATAAGCTCAAGAATAGGCACTTCCAGTTACTGCAGCACTGTAAACAAAAGTACTTTTGTGTGCTCCTGGATTACTTGCTCTTATTTTCTCTTGCAGTCACATGCCTATGTGGGCCTGTACTACATGAAAACGTGATTCATTAGGACTTTGTAAGCTGCAACCAGGTATTGTGCTATTAGTATGACTTTAGTTTTTACGTTACTTAGTTTAATTTTCTTCCTAAGTGTATCTCTTAAAAAGTTTTGTTTGATGAGTGCAGTATGTTGCCAAAGTGTTTCAGATTTATGGGCTTCCCTCCAACTGCCCTGTCATTGTTCCAGTGGTTCAGGGACATCCCCTTCTTTACAGCAGATTGAAACATCCAGTAATGCAAAACAGATTTGTGACCCCGTGGCATTAAATCACGCTTTGTGGTACTTTATTCTTGCTCCAAAAGATTTTATGCATTAGCGGGTACATAAAATTGCACCAGAGACTGAATACATATTGAAAAGTAATAAATGATTCCATATGGTCTTAATTTTTCAAAGCGGTGCACCACTGTTTTAAAGCAACAGCATTTAATTTTCCAATTAGGAAGAATTCTAAATAGCTCTTCCAAGCCACAGATATGGGGACACTCTCACTTCAGAAATTTTCCCCAGCTGAGAAATTTGGGTGCACCAACAACTTTCACAGTCAAATGGTGTCAAATAGCAAGGGTGCAATTAGCCAAGGCAGTTAATTTCTTCCTTTTAAAAAAAAAAAAAAAAGCTTATGTCATCATTCCTACAAGGACATAGGTCGCAAAGCCACTGTGAGCAAACTGAACAATCTGTGTTCCTCTTTAGGCTTCTTGTATTTGGACATGTCAGACTTCAGCTACAGTTTCTTCCCAGCTTTCCATGGTAGTTCCACGGAAAAAAAAATCCATTTTGGTAAAAAGAAGGCTTATAATATCTCTACCTTGATACATTTTGTGTTTAATATGCCTATTATGAAGAGTAGCTACTGCTTTTAGAAAAAGCAGTCTCTTCAGTAGATCATTTCTCAGTATGTATTCAATTACATGTGCTCATAAAAATGGTACACCAAAAAAAGAAAAAAAAAAAAAACAAAAACAAGTTTCACTCAGTGTCATCAGCTCTCCAAAGCACAATGGCAGTGAGTGATTTTAGCCATGTTTCTCTCACACGGAGGTTTGCCAGACTGAAGGAGAAGATCCTGCAGGACAGGGAAGGGTGCATGTGAACAAGAGAATTCAATTTTTCAGATGCCAGGAGGAGTTCACGGGGCAGTTAGCTGTAATTGCATGCCCCAAGCACACTTAAGTGACACTGACATGAGCCACAAGGAACATGAGGCTTTTCATACTCAGGACTTGGGCTCAGCTGAGGTATTCAAGCCCAGATCCACCACCCCAAAAGTTCCTACTGTTGCTGACCAATCCTGGGGTCCCCTATTTTTAGTCTGTCTGCATGTGAAGATGCAGGACATTCTGCTTTGGGCATACCCAGAGCCACCCTGCTTGGTAGCCCCACACCTCTCCTCCCCCTCATCCCTGCTCAGAACTGAGCGCTCAAACACGTTCCTGTGCAAGATGAGCTCGTCTGAGCACATCCAACACATGCCAGCAGGCTACAGTGGCACATTCCTACTGCCACTGCTCTTCCCAGATGGAGCAGTGGGCAGGAAGTACCCACCATTCACTTCAACACAGCCAACATGCTTGGAAAACATTACCCCTCACTCCAACCGGAGGCAACTCCTGAGTAAGCAGCCTCTGAGTTCCTCTGGCAGGCAGAGATAGGGCCAGCTGCAAGCTTATCAGCCACTTCCCCCACCACATGCAGAAGAATGGCTGCTTTTGCTTAGCACCAGCTTCTTTGAAGCCTTCCTTCCCCCTTGGCGATCTTTCTACCCCCACACATGCACCAGGAGATGTGCGGTCATCTCAGGGAGGTGGTGGAATCACCATCCCTGGAGGTGTTCAAGAAAAGGGTATATGCGGCACTGACAGGTGTGGCTTAGCGGCTGATGGCCAGACTAGCTGATACTAGATGTCTTTCCCAACCTTAATGCTTCTATGATCTCCGGCCCAGTGGGGTTCAGATGCATCTCTGCAGCCTGCCAGAGGAGCATCTCACTGGGCAGGAGGTGGCTTGCCCAACCATTGCCAGCTAGCCTGCTGAACTCATACTGCTGCCTGGGGGACAGGGTGGGTGACTGGGGCTTCTGCCAGTCGGTGGGGAGGCTGTGACCTAGCAGCAGTAGCATTGCAGTGGGGAGGGGAGGGCACTAGGCCCCTTTTTGCTTATCTATGTGCCTTGCATCGAACACGTGTTAGGGAGCACAGATGTGAAGATCTGGGAGAAGGACCAACACACACTGCTGGAGAGGTGCAACGCAAAGGTGTGGGTGCTTGGACTCCTTCCTTCAGCAGTCTCTTATAGGAGGAAATCATTAATTCTCCAGAAGAGCTGAAGCAGCCTTTAGGTAGATTTTGTTCTCCTCAGAGGCGGCCGGGCCGTGACCTTCAGCCAGGCAGCGAGCCCTCGGGCAGCCCGCAGCCCCCTCAGCCAACCCTGACCAACGGCACCGTGGTACGAGCCGAGGAGATGGCAGTTACTTAGCGCTGCTCAGTGAATGGGGACCCAGGTGGCACCCGCTCTGCGGCAGCGCTCGAAGACAGCCGCCTCAGGGGCACCTGTCGGCCCCCAGCCGTCGCCCGTTTAACGGCCGTCTAGCCGAGGCACGAACCCAGCAACAGCCTCGCTCGCGCACGAGCCCCCACCCGCTCTGCTGCTTACTCGATTGTTTATTATTTTCCAGGAGGTGGTGGCGGGGCGAAGGCGCCAGCCAATGGAGAGCGCCGCTGTCCTGACGGCCGAACGGCGCCGACCAATGGGCGACGAGGGCGGGCCCCGGCGGTCACGCGCGGCTCTAGAGCATGACATCATCTGTTTGCACGCCGCAGCCTAGCTTGGTGCGGGTGGGTCGCGGCGAGAGGCGTGGCTACGCGAGGAGGCGAGGCTATGTGAGGGGGCGTGGCTATGTGAGGGGCGTGGCTACGCGAGGGGGCGTGTCCTCGGGCGGGAGCGGCCGCGGGCTGCGGGCCTGCAGTGTGGCGGCCGCTGAGGTAACCCCGCTGCGGGCTCCTCGGGCGGGGCCGGCGGCCGTGCTCCGCTGTGTGGGCAAAGGACGGCGTTAAATTATAGGGACGGGATAATTATGTAATAAGTGGGTGTAATTAACTCCGTATGGGGTAAGAGGCGGTGTGCCCGGCTTGCACAAGGGGTCGGCTGCGGGGCAGTCCCATTGGCCGTATGGAGATGTCCTGACCGTGTGTTTGTGGGTGAGGGTGCCCTGGGGGAGGGGGGGAAGGGAAGGGAAGGGCGAAGCGGTTGAGTGCTGTCTTCTGTCGTGAGCTGGAACTGCTGCTGCTGAGACTACATCCTTCCATAGCGCCAAAGCTGAATGTTTAAAAAAGAAATAATAAAAAAAGGAAGCCGGAGCTGAGCACTTTGATTCGTCTCACGCGCTAATACGAGCTCAGTAATTGCTTCTACTCGGAGGTGTTCAAAAATTACGATGTGAGTTTTTGAGTAGCGTAGGATCGGCTTTAAATCAGGTTTAAAAGGTTTTAAAAAGACTTTTTTTTTTTTTTTTTTCTGCTTTCTTCTTGGCCCTGAAAGCATACTTGGGCTGCATCCACAGAGCGTTAGGAGCTTGGCTGTGGGTTTAAAATGGCAGCCGAGACGCTCCTTTAATGGGGCTTTCAGGATTTCAGGAAGGCACCACCAATATTGCAGGGCCTGAATATAAAGTTGCGGGAGCTGGCGAGGCAGCTGTGTGGTTGTTACGTGTGGTTGTTACTGAAAGTATGGCACCCAGTTAGAAACCCTCCATAAGGAGCTGGGAGTCTGCTGGCATGCAAGGCACTGCTCTCTGGTGGGCCCTGGCAACGCAGCATGTGTGAGGCTGCTTTAATAACGATGTGAAACGATTGGGTTCAATTTTCCCACTTTTTCTTTGGAGGTTTAAGTTATAAACCTAGCTTCTACCAAAAAGTGAACCTGTTTTTGAATGTGGACATCTGTAGGCACTGTACACACACAGAAATGGATCAAGAGTTCCTTGGCAATGGGTGCACGAGTTTTGGTGCCAAACCAGTCTTAGGTCTGGTCCCCAAGTCATCAAGATCACTTGAGGAAAGAGCACTAATGTCACTGTTTCCTTCTTCTGCTGCATTTCTCTTCCTTCCCCTCTTTTCTCACTGATCAGCAAGTTCACAGGCTGAAGTCCAACCTCAAGCGATCCCTAAATTGCTGCTCATTTATAGTTGGAACTCTGCAACTTTGGCAAGCCCCCTGTGTTTCCACGGTATGATACGGATCCTTGCTCTGCTTCTCTGCCAGTCAGCCAATCTCCCATTTATAACTTTGGAACCCAGTGGTCAGTTTTAGCCAAATTGGGCAGAAAGGTTAAAGTCTCAGAGTAGGATGTTGGCTGGCTTCTAGGTGATATTTCTTTCTAATCAGCACACAAATTGCTCTCACAACTTGTGAGAGTTGTGCACAAAACTCTGCTGCCCTTTGCCCAGCTTGTGTTTAAAGGACATTAGGGAACTGAGGGAAGAAAAAAGAATAGGGCAGATGGGAGGGGCAGGCAGGGTTATTGCAGTGAGCACAAACCCTTTGGAGACCTGGCTTCAAAGCCCAGTAGCTTACAAAGGAACTTGCTATACACTTGGTTGTGTGAAGTCAATGTAGACAATGTGGCCATTGTTTTAAGGTAACTGCAACAACATTGTCTTACGCTTTACAGTAGATGTTGATAACGATAAGTTCCAGGACCAACCCCCTCCTCAATGCACCTTTAGCTCTACCTCCAACTGTACACCTGTGCTGCTGCATTAGCAAGCCTTTGTAAAGAGGTAAAGCCAGAAAAGTGACCTGCACTTCTCCAGCTACCAGCCAAGGGAGAATGTAGGTTATGGCAGAAGGAAGGAGCGATCAGATCTGGGTTACTGCTAGAAACTGGTACACTGTCACCTTAGGAGAAGCTGGCTTTCTGTGTCAACAACATGGAAGACTCAAAAGAAAAAATGAACTGATTTAGCAGAACGTAAGAGCTTAAAAGAGTTAATCTCAACAAAATAATCACTTGTTAGGATTCCCCTCCAGAGCTCTGTCACATGACTGCTACCTTCCCCTAGGCAGTACGCCATAGGCCCCGCGTCTCATGGGTGGTGAATGTGTGTGACCGAGATAACCCACAGAAATGACTCAGCTGCAAAGGAATCATGACCCCACTGGATCCATATCAGGTACTGCCTATGGCACGGAGAAGAACAGCTTCTAGAGGAATTCAGGAATACATAATTTAAAAATGTGTAAAATAGTTTGCCCACACATACATTTTTATGTAGATCCTCTGAATCAGATCATCCCTTGGAGTACAAGCACTTAATATTCATAAAATATTTGACTTTTTCTTTCTTTCATCTTCACCATTCCCCTTTTTCCTCTACTTTTTTCCCACCCTTTTATGAACCCTGAAGAACACCTGACTTCAGTTTCACCTGTGACAGTGGCCTCTCTGGAGCAGTCCTGCAGTTTGTGGAGGAAAAATTAACACAGCCATACCACTTCATCAGCAAGTCCTTCTGTGGTTCATGGAAGGGAGATGGCTGTGGAGAAGACACCAAACTCCATCTTCTGTCCAAGGAAGCAAATGGCATGCAGCCCTCTCAGTAAGAAGGTGGCTGCCTCATCCACCATGCAAGATACGTGTATATCTACTGTCCTTACTAAAGGTTTTGAAATGTGTTGCAGAGGAAGACACAGTACTCTCAGCCTAAGTAGGCACAGTAAGTGAGTGAGACTGTCAGATGGCCTCAGGGCTGGCCTAACTTTATTCCTGTTGAAGTCAGCGATAAAACTCCCATAAACCGAGCTTTTTGAAAATCCCACCCTCGGGGCATTAAGGTACTTAAAGGAAGAGGCTGGAAATAGTGCAGGCTTTAGATTCAATTTGGATCACTTTTTATACCTCTTGCAGTGTTCCTACCCACAGAACAGTGATGATAACGGGTTCCTCGTTCTATTTCACTGTGTGGAAGCGTGGAGAACAGATATTGTAACTTATGCAGTAAAAGGCTGTCTGGCTGAGGCACCAGTGCATTTTGAAGAGGAAAGAGAATCTTGCAGCAAAGGGCCGGGGCTGGCACCCAGAAGATCTGGTTTTATTTCTCAGTTCTGACATGGGCTTCCTGTATGACCTCAGCAGAGTCATGTAATTGCTTGGTGCCTCAGTCCATCATCTCCTTAATAGGGTTACTACTTACTTATTTCCTTTCTCCCGCCCTGGCCTGTCTTACTTAGGCTGCAATTCTGGCAGGGAGTAGAGCATTTCTGACCACGTGCGGGGCCTTCACCTAGCACAATGAGAGTAATGGCAGTGCCTGTGCAGCAATGCAATGCCAATTAAATAAATAAATGAAGATGATAATATCATTTAGGACTAGATCTTCGGCTTGTAACCCAGCCCAAGGTCAAAGCATGGTATGGAACTGTGCGATGTGGAACCTTGAGACCTGAGGAAATGCTGCCCCCAAGCATGGACAGGTTTGGGGAAGGCCTTGGTGCTGGTGACAGCCAGCAGTTGGCCTGCTTGGGCTCCTCGTGGTATTTGAGGAAGCCTCATCACTCACAGCCTTGCGTGGTCTTCGGTCGTGACTTTCATCTAGATAATAATTCTATGTAGAGACGCTTCAGAAGCTTTAACCTGAGTCAACACGTTTTTGTACTGAATCTGGTCCGTGGCTGAGATTGACATAAAGCCAGGCAGGAGCTGGTAGGCACACACTGTGCTTTGCAATGACATTCGTGTTGAGAGCGCTGTGTTCCTGGTTTGTGGGTCACCCCTTTACCCAACCTGTCATTAGCAACATCCTCAAGCTTCAGAGGCCCTTCTGCCAGGGGCGGAGAACACAGTGGGGTGATGGCCTTCACGTGGGCACTGGCTGAGTGCTCTCCACCCTGCTGGCTGAACGCAGCGCCAAAAACAGGCCAGGTAAACTGGACTCCAGTGGTAATACCTGCAAGAATAGTTCGTATGCACATTTACAGCCCAGTTAGGAGGCGCACTATTGCTCCACTGTGACAACCAGAGCTATCTGAGATGGGATTAGGCAGCAAGTCGGGCGAACGTGACAAAAACTCAATGTATGGAGTAGTGAAATCACTCATGTTGCTTAAACGCACGGGGGAACAGGCAGCAGCTCCGTGCCGCTGTCCCCGCTGTCCCCGGCAGCCGAGACGCACGGCGGAGGGGCGCTGGGGCCCGGCCGCGCTCCGCTCCCCTCTCCCCGCCCTGTGTGGGAGGCCCTGCTCGGCCCCGCCCGTGGGCGGGCTGCGCGGCGCGGCGGGTTAGGTTGCGGCTCTCTGCGCGCGGCTATAACTTTGTGTTGTGGCGAGGAGGAGGAGTGATGTGCGAGCTGGCGGCCGGCAGGGCCACGGGCAGCTGGGGCGGGCTGCGGCAGCCGGGCCGCTCGGCTCGCCGCCTCCCCCCGCGTCGCCTTTAAAGGGAAGGCTCCGCCGAGCCTCAGGCGCAGAGCGGGCGGAGCGGAGCCGCGCAGCAGCAGCAGCAGCAGCAGCAGCAGCAGTACCACCACCAACGCCAGCGCCGCCGCCGCTGCTGCCGGGCGCCGGGCTCTGGCTTTCCGTTGGCGTGGGGGCGGCCGTCGGCTCTGTCCCCACCGCCCCCCGCCCGCAGTTTTTCGGTGACTCGAGCGGAGGGAACTGTCAAGATGGCAGCGGCAGGAGCACGGAGGTTATGAGCGCGGAGGTTACGAGCGCGGCGGTGCTGCTGGAACAAAACCCGTTCGCTTCGGCAGCCCGAGGGAGGGCTTAGAGCTCCCGGACCTGTTGGAGGAGAGCCGATCCGTCCCTCTCGTGCTCGTTTCTTCCCTGCGAGAAAAAGGATTTTTATCACTATTATTACATTTTTTTTTTTCTTCTGGCGAGGAGGTGCCGCGGGGCTCGGGGGCACCGCGAAGTGACGGCGAGCAGCGCGCAGGGATCCGCGCTCCCCTCGGGGCGTCCCGAAGAAGGAGGGATCCTCGGTGCCGCGTAGGGACGAGCGCAGGACCCCCCGAGGAAGGGAAGGTACTCTCCGGCCCCCACGGCCGGCTACGGCGCGGACACAGCCGGAGCGTCCGCATGGAGTGAAGAAACATAAACAAACGCACACTCGCACCGCCGAGCGCGCCCCGGCACCGCGCTCCGGCGCTCCGCCCGATTTAATCGCGTTTTTCGCTCTCCGTTTGTTATTTTTGCCGGCTCTGCCCCTTCGCTCCGTGCCCGCGGGGAGCGGCATGCCCGCCCGCTAGGCTCCCGGCGGCACCGAGCAGGCGGCGGCGGAGGAGGAGCGGGGCCGGCAGCCGCCCGCCCCGTCGCAGCGCCCCGCCGCCGCCGCAGCCGCCCCCGAGGGAGGCCAAGATGGCAGAGGCGTCGCCCCCCGGGCCGCTCTCGCCCCTGGACGTGGAGCTGGACCCCGAGTTCGAGCCGCAGAGCCGCCCCCGCTCTTGCACCTGGCCGCTGCAGAGGCCCGAGCTGCAGGCCAGCCCCGCCAAGCCCGCCGGCGAGCCGCCCGCCGACGCCGCCTCCATGATCCCCGAGGAGGAGGACGACGACGAGGAGGGGGGCGGCGCGGCCATGGCCGTCGGCGGCGCGGCCCCCGCGGGCGGCGAAGCGGCGGTCGCCGGCGGCCCCGAGGAGGCGGCGCGGCCGCCGGCCCCGCTGCCCGGCGGCGGCCCGGAGGGGCCCGGGCCGGCGCCGGGAGGAGCGGCGGCGGCGGGCGGTGGGGGGCTGAGCGGCGGCGGCCCCGCAGCGGCGGCGCCGAGGAAGTGCTCGTCGCGGCGCAACGCGTGGGGCAACCTCTCGTACGCCGACCTCATCACCCGCGCCATCGAGAGCTCCCCCGAGAAGCGGCTCACCCTCTCGCAGATCTACGACTGGATGGTGCGCTGCGTGCCCTACTTCAAGGACAAGGGCGACAACAACAGCTCGGCCGGATGGAAGGTGAGGGGACGGGGTGCCGCCTGACCGCAGTGTAAGGGAAGAGGGTGGGAAAGGAGGGAACTTTCGTCGCTCGGCTGCCGTCTGGTGCAGTGGGATAAGCAAGGAAGGAAAAGGTAGAAGACGGTGTTCTTAAAGGCTTTTTTTATTTCTGTTTTTTACGAGTTGTAGGGACCTTGTGACTCGCGGTAGAAATAAGCGGAGTTGCTCTCGTGCAGTGCCAGTCTGAAGCTCGCATGCAGATCGGCTTGCGTCTTCCTCTGAAAAAGCCCTGGTGCTCTCCCGTTTCTGAAGGTGGTGGAGGGAAGCCCAAGGCTCGGTCTTTCTATGGAGCTGACAAGACTGTGGGAGTGATGGCTTGGTGCTGCCAGCCCGTATGCCCCCCACACGTCTCCATCCATTGTGTTCATTGGGGTGATACCAGCCCGCAGCGTGGCAGGCTGCACTGAGGTCACTGCCGTGCTGCTGACCAACCCAGTATGGCAGAATGGGGCCCTGCTCCCACAGAGCCCAGCAAAGCCTACCTGCTCTGAGTGGGGTGTGGGGTGGGTACTCCCTGACCCACTACTTTGGGCCTGTTTCCCATGGCCATCTGTCGGCCCCATGGGGCTGATGTGCAGCCATACAGATATGGGGGTGCTCCAGAATGTTGCTGGGGTGTACAGGGGATCGCAGCTGCTGCTGAGGGATGGGAGTATTGAGAGTGAGTGTGCACGAAGTCTCCTTGTGCTGCATGGAGGTTTGGTTTCTACTTTGAATCTCTCTGCCTTGCATCAGGGGTAACTTCTGCATGAACCAGTCAGGAATACTGCAGGTTGAAGCAACTCTGGCTGCATTGTTGGTGGCTCTGCCTCACCCCATAGTTCTGGAGTAGGACTGACTTGCAGCTAGGCTCCTAGCGGAGTGCTATGGGGGAAGCACTGAGATGCCATACCTCAGGCTCAGAAAAACAGGAGCACAAAGTTTATCGGGGCATAGCTAATGCATAGCTCTGAAACCCACGGATTCTGCAGTGTTGGGGCTGAGCTAGGCACTGGGTGTAGCGTGACGGTGAGCATGGAGTGTGGCGAAGGGTTAAATCTCACGGTGCCAGCGTGGCCTTCCCCGGTTGGTATTGCACACCGAGCGGAGGCTCTCGCTGCCAGCTGCTGTGGCAAATGCTGCTCCTTTTTCAGCTGTGTTGAATTTTCAGTGAACTCTGTGTCGCTGCTCCGAAGGACGGGCAGCAGGGCTGTACTGCTTGGGCTGAACGCAGTGGCAGAGCTCCCGTTGCCTCAGCAGCAGCAGGACCTGGGCCATAGCGCCAAGTGTTTGCATTGATCAACGTGCTTAATACAGTCACAATTTTTTCTGACAACTTATCCTGTTAATTTGATATTGATTCCTTTCCTGAGCAGCATTAGCTGGTACTTGGAGCTAATTACAGTGTTAAAAACTTGGATCCCTTGGGATTTATCGCATATGATTTAGCTCAGAAGTCCCTCTGCAGCCTTTAGGGTGACCTTTATCAGCGCAGAAGCACGTCGGTGCAGGACATCCTTCCCCCTTCAGGGGCCATCTGTGGAGCTGGGCCACGCTTAAACAGTGAGATGTGGGGTGAAGGGAGGCCAGCAGCTGACCATGGGCTGCTGAGCAGGGCAGGAGCCACTTCAGTTCCTGCATGTGTGTTGGGAAGAGGGATATTTCAGCTGCCTGGAAAGTAAATGAGTTTGTGCAGAGACACTGCTCTTAAATAGAGACTCCATCTTAGCCTCCCAATGCTCAAACACATTATACGTTATTATCATCTCTGTTTCCCTCTCAGGTAATGAACACAACTCTTCGGGAGCTAATGTCAGCATCTCACACCAGACTTTTTTTTTTCCAGGTTTTAACCTGAGATTTTAAGTGAACAGAAAATTACTCTGCATCAGAAGGATTTTATCTTAATTTCACACAACCAGGTTTATCTTGGAAGGCTGCAAGCACACTAAACAGTATTCTTCTCCAGCCTTGAGAGGGAAAAGTGTCATTTTAAACAAAGAGAAGAGGATACCTTGTTTTGTTATCCTAGGTATTATTACACATGAAATTCTAGTGCTGTTCCCAGTGAGATGTGGTGAAGACCATAATCCGTACGCATAGCTGGGATTACACTCCTCAAAACAATTATTTTAAGAG
This sequence comes from Chrysolophus pictus, assembly GCA_037305975.1. Taxonomy (NCBI): domain Eukaryota; kingdom Metazoa; phylum Chordata; class Aves; order Galliformes; family Phasianidae; genus Chrysolophus; species Chrysolophus pictus. The sequence continues at coordinate 43,882,529 of CM074578.1, forward strand.
CTATAAATTAAAGTTGCGACTATCGTTCGACTAGACATTATTATTATTATTTTTGCCTGAGGCATTAAAGCAGAAGTGAATGTTTCAGATGTGGTTAAGAAGGCATATATTATGCTTCCGCTAACTCCGATAAGGCTCGCCCCGTGCATGCAGCTCCAGCCTGCCCCAGTGCCAGCAGGATACCAGCCTGCAGCCTTTGCCCCACAGTGCTGTCGGCCCGGCCCGGCGGATGGCCAGGGAGGGGTTAGGTGCGTGCTCCCATATCTGCTGGCTGCCTGGGATTGCTGTGGGGAGTCAGCGTTTAAATTTCTTATCGCTGGAGCTGAGGGAAAGGTGTCAGCTGGCTGTGCGGCGTAGGATGAGTATTGCACGCGCCTCCACGCAGTTCCTCGATGGCTCGTCTGTCTGTGCTCCTGAATTCAGGCATCTGTTACCCTATCCGCAGCCTGCAATTACAAAACTTCTGTGCTGACTTGCTGCGTGCTAAATACTTGGAAAAACAATGTTTCAGATTGCTTTCCTCAATAATCCTGAAGCAGAAAAGCAAAGCAGCGCTGTGTGCATAGCAGAGGTGCCTGGTTTCACTGCAGCATGTTGAAGTGTTCCCGTATCATTTCCAATAACGCTGTTTTGTAATTTCTCGCAGCACTCTCTTGAGAAACACAGCCTTTTCTGCAGGAAGAGTACACTAGGGGGACTGCTCTCCTCTCTACTGAGCTGTATCACAGGGCTGTGAATGGGTTCCTCATATGCAGGTACCAGTGTAACTCCCAAATCTTGGTACAGCCAACTTGCTTAGGTTTGGTGTTATACCAGAAGCCTGTTTGTTTTACACCTGTTTCACTTGTTTTTACACTGTTGCGTCTTCCTCGTGAAGGATAAATACTAATTGCTGGCTTATTTACTTTGGTGGGTAGATTTTTGGAGACTTTGTATGCAAACACTGCCTCTTTCGTTACCTTGTCTTATTGACAGATGTGTGCTGAGGCACGGCAATTCCTCCAGTGCAGCAAACGCACAGGTATTTTCTCTGATTATTGAGAAATTTAGCAGTGATGCAGGCACATGCCTAAATCTGTTAGCCAGATGCTGATATGAAGATGTGTGGGACGTTCTTTATCATTTTTTGCAAAGGATGTGGGAAGGAAGCAACGCTGCTCTCTGTTCTTCTTACTTCTCCCTCCTCAGAATAGCAAATTGCTGCATTATCAGGAGCAGTACTGTAAAACTAGAATTTGCATCAGCTTTGTTTTTCTGGTGCTTTTTTGTTAAAAACAAAACCATGTTTCCCAGTAGATTGCTAGCAGGAGTATTTTTTTTTTTTCCATTCTTCTATTTTGTTTTTACTTTTTTTTTCCCTAATTTTGAGCTGCCTTATTTGTCCATGCAGAAGGGCTTAGTTTGCAAACTGTAGTCTGATTATTTCAAGTTTTGATCTAGTGAAGCAACCATGGGTTTAAGCACGTGGAGAGTTCCTTGGGACTTTGCTGGGATTACTCGTGTCCTTAAACTTATTGCTTAAGCACCTTACCTGATCAAAGCCTTATGCTTGTACTTCAACAAAATGCTCGGTAACGTTTGTAAGTGAATTTCATGCTGAGTGAAACAGATGCAGAATTCCAGCTCCAAAATTTGAAATGCTAGTAACAAGCTGCTTGCATAGAAGAGGAGTGTAGTTTAGCATCAAAGTAATAAACGACTTTTTGAACTTTTCTGTAGAAGTCGTGTGTAAATATTAGTGCACATTATTATTTTACATAGAAAGCATATATCAAACATCTCATTTTTTCCCCTGCTTGTGCAGGTAATAAACAGCTGTGAGAGGAGAAGGAGGTACTGGGCAGCCTCCAAGAGGCGCTGATGTTCCCCCCCTGCAGTGCCTCGGTGAGGAGCACTTCTGCTTAAGGACTTGAAAAATGCAGATATGAGCACATTGCCTTGGTGAGCGTCATCAGCTGTAGGTAGAGTCACGAGTTCTGATAAACTTAGACTAGGGAATCTCCAGTGAATGCTGCAAGGTAGCATCGTGGCCAGATAGGCTTGCTTGGGAAGTGCTGGGATCAGTGCTCTTCAGCTCTTTAAAAACAACAGGCTACCTGAAACGGTCGTGCAAGAAGGGACTACCGGGAACAAGGGGTATCTCAGGATAAGCAGCTAGGTGATTTCTGTAGGTGGCAGCCTCCTAAAGGTGCTCAAATCTTGCAGGGCAGCCAGCTGCTTCTGTGGCAGCACTGAAAGTCTTTGTGAGGTTTGCTTTGTGCTTGCAGTGCAATTACAGTGGGTTGTTGTATGATGGCGTCTTGCCAGGGGAGAAACCAAAAGTGCTCCCAACTGCAAGCTGCTGCTCAGACTAAAACCCTGCGTGTTCTCTTTTCTCTCCCACTTTTGGGAAAGCTTTCCTGCTATCTCTGTCACAGAAAAAGTGCCCCAGGGCAAGGCTGTAAAATAGCAGCTGTACATTACCTTTAAAGGCGTACAGCCCTCAAGGTTTTAAAGCTTAATCTCCCCACAGGAGGGTGAGCTCTGAGCACCCAAATGCTGCCATTCCCAAGCTCATGTGGGAAAGGAGCCCCGGCAGCACTAACTGGGGTCATGTCCCGCAGAGAGTGTGGAGCCTGCTGGTAGCAGGCGCCGAAGGAGCTGCTGCTTTTTTGATGTGGCTTTTCTTGGGGATGGCAACATGTGCACAGTGCAGTGGTTCAGTAGCAAAAAATAAAATGTTGAAGTAATGTGCACCATCACTGGTTTTCAGTAGTGCTGACTCAGCACATTGTGAGTTAAGTGAGGATTAAGCTTAACCTTTTATTCGTTCTTGTTTTTTCTACTTCTACAAACTTGGACCGTTCTTTGCTACAATTTCCTGAGCATTGCCACACACTAAGCTTGGAAAATGAGGTGCATTTAACCAATTTATGGCCTGACATATGTTAATTAACATTAATTACCTGCTTGAATAGTCCATTTAGCACTTATTATTAAAAAGTGGCTTGTCTACAGAAGGGGGATTTTCCTTCAGAATGAGATGTTTTGTTCTGACTTGCCTCAGACAAAGCCAGGATGGGTTATCCCATGCTTCTCTGTATGGCTGTGCCAGCTTTCTTGTGCTTCAGTTGCGCATGATGGGATACCATTGCAATGCTGACAGCCCCCAACTCCTTAGCCATGTGTATGTGACATTTATATGACATTGGCTTAGCTTTTCAAGCAAGTCAGCATGTTTCAAAGTGTTTTTTGCTAGCAGTAGGTTCAGCCCTTGCTTCTCCAGCTG